>OY856414.1:306065500-307265500 GCA_963693085.1 Alisma plantago-aquatica
TTTTCATAGAACAGGAGCATAGCTCCCATAGATAATGTATCACATCTAGCATGTTTCTCATATAACAACAAGGTTGGCTTGTCTAAATCAGTTACTATATACCATTTCTTTTATTACAACATGATCATGAGACATATAGCCAAATATGATAACTCAAAATGAAATATGTGATAAAAATAGGTGATGTTTAATCTCTTAGTCTGATGAAACTTGTAACGACCCCACCTTCCAATAACGCCTAATTAAGGGAGACCAGGAGGTCAGAGCCGTTATTCCAATTTTCAGATCAAAGGATCGACAAATAAACATGAATAATTATCAAACTTTACCAGACTATACTGAAAAGCTATAAAAAAAATAAACTTTTTTCATACATTTGAAAAACTTGGATTTCTAAACTTCTATCCACACACGACTACTACTCTAAATAATCCTCCTTGCACTTTCATTCATGTATTCACAATGTGCCAATTTACTGTTTGTCCTTTTGGGTTTGTACCTAAAATGCCGACAAACAAAACGTCGGTCAACATAACTAATTATGTTGGTATGTGGGGGAACAAACAATCATGCAACTATCCATAACAACATATTGCAGTCAATTACAGTTTATCAACCAACTTTCTGATTTAAATATAACTGCGCGATCCATACGTACCCTATCCTCTGCGCTATCCTTGCAGTGGACCTGGATGCTACATTGTTATGGTAGATTCCCATTGAACCCCTCATGATCCTACCTAAACGGTGAATCCATTTCTAGGGTTGAGTCACATGACACTAATGGTAGGTAGTCCACTCCTTAACTCATGGTGTGCCATAGAGTCTCATGGCACTACATGTGCGTAGCCCAATTTCTAACTCATGATAGCCTAGACCTTACTGTAGGTTACCCTTTCTAGCAATTGCAAAGCCACATAGGAGGATTCGGATCTAATCCAGTTATATATATGTATTTATATTGATAATCATAGTCACTTTATAGTTACATGAGATAAAATTCATCCAAAGTCATCCAAGCAGTTTATTTCAAACAACTGATAAAATCTCTAAGAATAATCATGAAACTAAGGCGGTTAATCATAAACTTAACCACATACCTGTAACTATAGATTTGGAGACAGAATCAACCATGTAGAGAAAACCCAATCAAGCAAGAAACTATGCATAGAAATCCTAAAATAAACATATCAACTTTCTTTTATAAAAAATTATCCAATTTCATCTTATTCCTTAGGATTTCTATTCCAATTTTAGGGTTTCCTTTGAAATTAGGGTTTTTCCTCCACTTTTAGTATTATGAACCCTAATTCAACAAAACTACATAAAACCTTAAAAAATCTCATTTTAATACTCCTAACAGACTTAGGATTGTTATTTAGTAACTTATTTCATTAATCTGAAATAAACATAGTTTTTCTCCCTTTTCACCCTAAATTAGGGTTTCTATATGTATTATCCTTCATTTATAGATTAAAAACCTAAATTAGACAACTTTGCATTCAAAATGGATGAAAACTCTATCTTAATAATCAACAGGTTAATACTCTTCAAATTAACCTATTAATCCCCAAAGATTCACCCTTTATATAAAATTAGAGTTTCTAATTACCTTTTAATACATTTTTCTACCAAATTATTGTACTTTTGTAAAATGTGAAAGAATCAAGATATGAAACCATTTTTATTTTATTCCTCATATTTTTCTATGTAACTTTCATGTATAAAGTTTTCTCATTGGAGTTTTCTATCATTAGATATGATTTTTCTAAGAAAACTCATTTTATTGGAATTTCGTTTAGAGAAGGGAATTATCGAAAATTCGTGATCATTTGATCGGTGCGCCGATGGTCCATTGATCACATCTGACACCCCACGTCGATCGCCTCCACTATGCGAGCTAAGTAAGCGCGCTAGTCCTGGCATCTTTGGATCCCTCTCAAGTCCATGATGGACTCTGATCTGAGGGCTACTGCTCCTCGTCTTCCTCCTTTCTCAAGTTCTATCCCATAGTGTCTCCGCAGCTACGCTCTCGCCAGAGTAAGAGCAATAGAGAGAGAGAGAGGGTTTGGGAACCTGGGAAGTTGTCGTCATTGTTTGCGAGGGTGAGAGGAAGTGCGTGAGGGCCTTTATATAGGACTAGGAGGGGTCCTTCTAGGGTTTCTTATCCCTGCTGCCACCTGTTCCTCAGCCCAATTGGGTGTTTCTCCAAGTCACGA
The DNA here is from genome assembly GCA_963693085.1 of Alisma plantago-aquatica. Classification (NCBI taxonomy): domain Eukaryota; kingdom Viridiplantae; phylum Streptophyta; class Magnoliopsida; order Alismatales; family Alismataceae; genus Alisma; species Alisma plantago-aquatica. Next base: position 306,067,720 of record OY856414.1, read on the forward strand.
TGGAAGCCTACCAACCTAGGGTCGAGAAGGTTCGTCTCCCTCCCTCGGACCCAAAGGAAGAATTCTTATGTGTGCACATGCACTGAATCACGAGAAAGTCGAAGGGGAAAGTCCCCCCCGTAAACAGCCAGAGGCCGAGTTCCACTGGAACTCATCAATGTACGACGCCCGTTGGATCTTGATCCAACGGCCCACATCTCATGCGTTCTAGCAAAAAGGAAAGGATTTTCCTAATTTCGAAATAAATCCTATTTTTCAAGGATAAATTGAAACATCCATAATTCCCAAATTATAACTCCTTTTTATCTCAAATTTTAAGCAAACCTCATTTATGATTTTATCTCTCATCATGCCAAAATTGGAGTCATTATCTAAAATAAACGGGTCCTTTTCTTCAGTGGCAAGTTAACACTTAAATATTTATATTTTCCACATATTTTCTCTTTCCCTAGCCTTTATATTATTATCCTGAGTTCCTTGAACCCCAAGGAACCTTAATAATTCAAAATTCCATCTTGGGAAATATTCCTTAGTCTTTTATTCTTATTTTATCTATTTTCTTATGTATTCTTTTATCCAATTGAATTCCTTTTCCTTTTCTTTTTCTTTTTCTCTCAATTGGGCTCAATAGCCAATAAGGCCCACTAAGAAAACATACAAGGCTATTATGCATGAAATCCATTTATTCAAAACAAATTATATCATTATTTGTTCAAATATCTTTAATATGAGAAATTACATTTCTCACCAAATGAACCCAAAAAATTGGGGTTGTAACATCCTTCCCCCTATAGGAATTGTGTCCTCAAAATTCCATCAAACAAACAAACAATTCAGGATAAGACATTTCCATGTCCATCATTGGCCCCTATGTTGCTTTACCTTATCCATGGTGCTTTCAAAGAACCTTTATCATCACATATTCTTTTCTCTGAGTTTCTTTCACCTTGGCATCTATAAATCTCACATGTGACTCAGGTCATTTCAGCCTCCCTTAGGGCTCACTAGGTTCATTGCTCAGCACATGGCCTGGGTACCACACATAGTGCTCTAAATTGGACATATAGAACTCATCACACATTACTTTATCCTGAGGGGTAAGGTGAAACTTAACCTTCTCCACCAATCCATCCCAAATGGGCCCTTGTATCGGGGACTTATCTATCTCAGCTATAGCTCAAAGGGGTCATGTTTTCATATCACATATTCTCCCCCACAGTGAACTACATGCTAGTCTTCTTTGCATCCGCTTACGACTCATGTCATACCTGGGCTCCTTTTAGCCATCATGCGACCCAATCAACTTCATCTGCACTCATAGTGGCCCTTTTCAGGCCTTCATGAGGTCCCTTCACCAACATCATCTTAATGAAGTGGTGATTTACACCCCCCTTACAGAGCTCCTTTACATCTTGACTCTGGATATGGTGGTTATCATCACATCTTACGGAGGACAAGAACTGTCTCTAGATATCACCCTGAATGAGCCAAAATAGCAGCATGTCCATCTCTTGCCTTCTACTGCTCTTCTTGCTGCTCGGCCACAATCTCATGACCACCACCACATCTAGAGCGATCACCTAAAAAGGGCCTCTAGCTAAACTAGACAACTTCTTCTCAACCACTTCACATTCTTAGGTGTTAGGTAATGTTGTAGACATACACCTCCATGTATTCCACTTATTATCTCATCTCAACTCTAAGTCTATCTTCATCAAGAACACTGAGCTCATCCTCTTAGTTTTCGAACTCAACTTTGTATAATTCATAACTCATGATAAAACATCCTTATAAGGTGACTACCTTATCTCTCTATCCACATCGTTCACTCCACCAGGGTATGTTATCATCTCTGTCCTCATACCTCATAGCAACATTCCAACTCACATCATCTTTATCCTTGGTGCAAGGCATGCGTACTGTCCTATCTCTCACTCCCATGGCAAGAAGAAATAAGCATTTGGCGATCGTCCAAATACAGAGTTCTTCCCGTTCCAAGAGTAGAGATGGTACATCCCACCTTTCCAGTACAACTTCAAATCTAAGTTGAAATGTGCAACTCATGTCTCTACATCACAAACATCATGATATCAAAAATTACTTCCATGGAAAATTGGTCTTGAACCTACTGTGGTTTACACACAATCCTTGGTCATCTCCTCTGGTTCTATAGGGTGACGACACTTTTGGGTTCATCCATCTTCCCTCATGCATCCAGAGAGTGCCCTACTCATCTACCCTTTGGGTCTCACGAGTTCATGAAGGTGATTAATCTCCTAACCCATGGACCTCAGACAATGATAGCTATTACCTCTCAACCCTATGGTCATGTGCAACTAGGGAATTAGGCAACTCCTACTTCCATCAGTCTTATCCCTACCTGACCCTAGGATAGACTTAGGATTCTATTATAGTACATGTCTAGCTTAGAACCTTACCCAAACCTTCATCATCTCTCTTTCTGCATTCATGGGCTGACTTCCATCCTTTCATAGGGTCATGGCAACCCGCCTCCCTTGTTCAGGCCCCATACCAGTTATCTCCATGGTAACACATCCACATGCACTTAGAGATGATTATCTATGGGTCTACAGGTTCATTCTCATACCATGTACTTTTCACTTAGCTTTTCATGATCCTATGAGACCTCCTTAGGTTTCCACAAAGCCCACAAGCTGGTACACACCCTACCAAAGGGTTCCTCTCCCAGGATGGGAGGAAACTGCAACTTTTGACAACAAGGTCACAACCATCCCTAGGGTTTATATTCACATGAGCATGCTTAACCCAGCAGCCACTAAGGCACAAGAAGACCACATACTAAACCATGCTAGGTCATAATTGTTCTCATCCTCAACATTGGATCAAGATCATACCTTCCCATGTCATCAACTTAGCTGTGGGGGGGGAGGGGTCATCAAACCTGCCTTAAACTTAAGGGGATTCCTTTTCCTCTACACATGATGAGTACCATGCTCGAAAGTATAGAGACTCAAGTCTCATCATGATCATCAGGTACACTGCTTCCCCTCTTAGGCCTAGGAACCCTAGGTTCACCTTTCTGATTTCCAACTGTCTGCTCAACTTTTAAACCTCAAACCAAACATGTCCAAGGTATGTCATGTACTCCGATGATCCTTTTATTTGTGCCGCACCTTAGAGTTGAGTCTTCCTCAAGAGCAACCAACAAGGTACAAGGCCTCACATCTTGCTACTTAAACCTCCTCAGGGTCTAAGGCACTCTTTGTCTCATCTCAGTAGGTAAACTCCTATACCATAGGCACATAGGTTCCAGGAGCATCATCCTCTCTTTAGGGTTTGGTTCCTCTAAAAGCCACCAAGATATCATCAGCCTCCAGGGATCAGGTCATGAGGCATTCACTTAGGTCACATCATCCTCAACTCCCCACTTTTCCTCATATCTCAGAGTCTAGGCTTCTAACCTTCCTGCTCAGGGTCCTTCTCTCTCTGGAGCTAACCCTACAACCATCCTCACTATTAGAGGTCCTCTCTCTATGAAGGATCATGCTCACAAGCACACCTCTATGTGACGAAGCCTATGTTCAAACTTTTATTTGTTCAAGATTATCCATAGCTCTTTATGCTTAACTTACAAGCTATCCATCATACCCTCCTAGCTAGGGTTTGAGGCTACTGTCATCACTACTGACGTACTCTATGCATACCAAGCCATGCTCATATAAGCCCATATGGTTTTTATAGGTTCTTCTCTAACCTTATCATTGAAGGAGCTATCCTTCACTGTAACATGCAGGACCCTTCCCAGGGTTGGGTCACCAAAGGTACTCGATCATCCAACTTCTCATGGCTCATATGGCATCCATGACATGTCCATCTAACTTATCATGTCATCTTTCTCTCGAACCTTCACTTAGGGTTAGGGTTAACATCATCCTCAAAGGATGTGCTAGGTCCCTACTTGTAATGGAGATCCCTATTTCCAAGACAAACACTCTCTATACTTATCCTCCTGACAAGAAGGTCTAGCCTCAGGTCTCTCCTGATGGCATGGCAACTTATGTCATTCGACCTAAGCATGTATCTATTCCTTTACGCTTAATCTATTAAGCTTATGTACATGACATCTTATTTACATACTTTTTATTAATTTGTTGGAGGATTCCGTAATCCTTATCAACCTTACCCATACCTCGAGAGGGTGAGGAAAAGAGAGAAAACCCTAATCCTTAAGGTCCTTAACAACATTTGAGTTGAGAAGGGATGAACAAGATGAGAGAGTCCTAAAGGTATCTTATTTCGAGTCAAATCCTGAGACTTTGGCCAGACAGTCACACTAATCCGGGAGTCCTCATATTCTGACTAGCGGTGCAGAGGAAAATCTTGCCAGCCCCTGGATGTGATCCTTTTCTAGACAGCTCTGTCTTTCGAAAATTCCTCTAATAACTCCCTTGGGTTCTACAGAGTTTGTAAAATTTAATAATTATTAAAGATTAAATGAGGAACCTATGCTCTCATACTAATTATAACGACCCCCCTCCCGATAACCCCCAATTGAGGGAGACCAAGAGATCAGAGCCATTATCTCAATTAAAAGGATCAAAGGTTCGACAAATAATCAATCACAATTATCAAACATTACTAACTAAACTAAAAATAGGTATAAAATAAAACCTTGCATACCTTCTTACAACTTTGGAAATCTATCTATCCACAGCTTGAATCTACTCTATCTAATCCTCCTTGCACTTTACTTCTTATTTTCCCAATGTGACAATTTACTGTTTGTTCTTTTGGGGTTGGTACGTAAAATGCCGACAAACAAATACATGGTCAACATAAAGCTGGCATGTGGGGGATTACAAAAATTGTACAACTATGATAGTAATGTAATCAACCAATTATCATTTAACATTCAAGATTACATTTTAAGCAATACTACTCAAACCTTACCTGTCCCCTATCTCCGTGTTGTCCCTACAGTGGACATGGATACTACCTCTCTCACATGGTAGATCCTTACCCCCATGACCCTACCTTACAGGTAGCCAATACTTAGGGCTATAGGGTCACATGGCCCTACCCAAAGGTAGTCCAATCCCTGACTCAAGGTGACTTGATGGTCCTACCCCATTGGTAGCCATGTACTAAGTCATCCAATGACCTGATGGACCTACCCCATAGGTAGCCATATACTAGGTCAGTCTAGCAAGCTACAGAGGGGACTAAGATCTGAGTTAGTAGGCACATATCTTAGGTGATAGTCATATCCAAATTATAGTTTGCATGAATTAAATTCATCCAACAGTTTAATTCAAGCCACGATGGAAACATCGACAAAATCCTCAGAAAACTAATTCCGGGTAGTCATAAGCGTAACCACATACCTGTCAAGCTGTCTTGAATGCATAATTAATCCAAATAAGCAAGTAATCCAGAATCAAGAAAGCAACCACAATTCAGTCCAAAAATATACATCCAATATTTTCTATCATGGATCATGGTATCCAAGTCTAATAGGCCTAATTGTGCCCTAGGGTTACTAGCCCTTTTTAAGGTTTTGACCATAATTAGGGTTTCATTTCCTTTTTACCACTTTTATTTTACTTTTATCAAAATATCCATCAAACCCTAATTATATTATCTTATTTTCCATTAAGATCCTTAAGATCAGGTTTGGACCACAAAAACTCTAATTTTTTGATTACTATATCTTTTCTTCCCTTTTTCCTCACTTTAGGGTTTCTAAGGGTTTTAATTACAACATTAGGTTTAAAACCCTAATTCTTGCAATTCCATCATCAAAATAGGTTAAAGTCTAACTTTATCATTAAACAAGTTAACCATGCTTGAATTAACCTAATTGCAATATTAAATCTATCATTGATTAACAATTAGGATTTCTATCTGCAAATTAACACCCTTTTTATCAAAATAATACACTTTTGTTAAAAGAGGCAGATTTAGGCTTTCAAACCATTTTTAATGTATTCCTCATATTTTTCTGATCACTTTTCATGATATACTTTTTCCATCCGAATTTTCTAGCAAGAGTTATGATTTTTATAAGAAAAATCCTTTCCATTGATTTATTAGCAATTTTCAGAAAAAATACGGATGGTCTGATCTGTGGTCCGCTGGTCCACTTAGGATCCAACGGTCACGGATGTGCACACCCTTTACTTGCGATAAAATGAATATGAAGGATAGAACTGCCCTCACCTTGCCTGAAGACGTAGAGGGGCAACTTGGTAAAAGATTGTGAGGTCTTCTCCTTCCTCACGCCGAGGTACAACAATCCCACAATGGTCAACCTTGGAGTTGACTTGGAGCTTTCGACCACCAGCGAGCGTGCCAACTTCCAGGAAGCTCTGCCTCCTTCAGTCAAACTTAACCATAGGCTCAATTGCAGCCGTGATCACGTTATGAGTCTCCCCTTCTCGCCGGACTCCGATAAGGTTTGCGGAGGTGTCGAGAGGGAAAGTCAGGTTGGATTACCAAATTAAAGGCACTATGATACTCCTTGCTCTCCGCCGCAACAGTTGGGCTAGCAAGAATAGGTTCTGGTTCCCTCCTTCACCCTCCCCTATATATAGGGTCGAGGTAGGCTCGCGAGAATTGGGTGTTTCCCAAAACACCGACCAAACCTAATAAAAATAGGGATGAATCTCCGCGGTTTCCTCTCCTGAGTCCAATGGGACTACCAACACGGTTGCCCAAACTCTGGATCTTGAGAAATTCAATATGGGAAATTCTCCCTATAATTGCAAAATCCTAGTCCGTGTGGGACTCAGAAGATGAGCGACCATCATTGGATTGATGTCCAACGGTCCTCAAAGCACGCTATCCAACAAAAGGAAAATATATTCCTAATTTCAGAATAATTCCCAATTTTGGATATAACTTGAAATATGTGTATATCCTAAACCCTTTCTCCTTTGTGAATCAAATTTTAAGGGAACGTTTGTCTTTACATTATACAGCTATGTACAGAATTTGGGAAACAAATTCCAATGGATGAGTAAGCTTCCTTCTCTCTAAAGGTATCCCTTAATTAATCCAAAATTAATTGGTATTTCTTTTCTCTTTGCTATTATTTTTTTATTTTGGGTCCCTTGGACGTCAAGACAAACTAAAGGCATGAACTCCCATATTGGATAATATTTACTTGCCTTTATTCTCTTATCTATTTCTATTTCACTTCTTATTCATTTCTTTAGTAAAATATCTCTTTTCAGGATTTCCCTTTATCTTTCTTTTTATTTTCCTCATTGGAATTCCTTTTTGACCTTATGAATCCTTTGGATACGAAAATCTACCAAGGATAACTCAATTGTACCTCTTTTCACTTATTTGCCACATTTTATCATTGTTTTCAATTTATTTCTTAATAATGAAATATCTAATTGATCTTTTCTTTTCTTATTGCTTTATATTTGCAATTTTGCACTCCTTGGGACCCAAGGAACCCAAGAGGCACGAAATACACCTTTGGATTACACTCTTTTTCCTTCTAGAGGTTTCTACAATTTTCTTTTCTCTATTTCTTATTAATAATGGAGTTTCTTTTGTCTTCTCCCCATTATTGGGCCCAATAGCCAATAAAGCCCACAAATAAATCAACAAGGCTATTTTAAATGAAATTCATGCATTCAATCAAAAGACATCATTATTTGTTCATTTATCTTTATTATGAGAAATTACATTTCTCACCAAATGAACCCAAAAATTGGTGTTGTAACAGTATACACCCTACAAAAGGGTCCCTCTCCCAGGATAGGAGGAAACTACATCTTGATAACATAGGTCACAAACGTCCTTATGTCTAGGGTTTACATCCACATGAGCGTGCTTAACCCTAGAAAGATACTAAGGCACAAGTAGACCACCTACTAAATCATGCTAGGTCATACTTGTTCTCATCCTCAACATTGGATCAAGATCATACCTTCCCACGTCATCAACTTAGCTGTGAGGGGTTCATCAAACATCCCTTAAACTTAAGGGGTATCCCTTTCCTCTAAACATGAGGAGTACCATGCTCAAAGCTATTGAAACTCAAACCTCATCATGAGCATCAGGTACACCACTTCCCCTCTTAGGCCTAGGAACCCTAGGTTCACTTTTCTAATGACCAACTGCCTGCTCAACTTTTTAACCACGAGCCAAGCATGTATAGGGTATGACATGCACTTTCATTCTACTTGAACAACACTTCATAGTGGAGTCCTCCTCAAGGACAACCAACATGGTATAAGGCCTCACAACCTGTTACTAAACCTCTTCAGGGTCTAAGGAACTCTTCTTCTTAACCCAGAAGGTAAACACCTATACCATAGGCTCATAGGTACCAGCAGCCGCATCCTCTGTATAGGGTTTGGTTCCTCTAAAGGCAACCAAGATATCCTCAGCCTCTAGGGATGGAGCACGAGGCAACCAATATCCTCCACTTAGGTCACATCATCCTCAACTCCCCACTATTCCTCATATCTCGGAGTCTAGGATTCCAACCTTCTTGTTGGGTCCTGCTCTCTCTCTCTCTCTCTAGAGCTCACCCTACAACCAACCTAACTACTAGAGGTCCTCTCTCCATGAAGGTGGATCAAGCTCACAAACATACCCCTACATGGGTGATACCTATGTTCAAACTTATGTTTGCTCAAGGTTATCCATAGCTATCCTGGCCAGGGTTTCAACCTACTGCTCGCAGTACTGATGTATTCTAGGTGCATATTATGCCATGCTCATAGGTTCTTCCCTAACCTCATCAATGAAGGAGCTATCCTTCGTTCTAACATACACGACCCTTCCCAGGGTCAGGTCACCAAAGGCACTAGGTCATCTAACCTCATATGGCTCACAACGTCATGGGCATCCAAAAGCATGTCCACCCACAGACCTGGTCTATCATGACATCTAACTCATCCAGAGGATGTGCCAGGTCTCCACTTATAATGGGGGTCTCTACCTCCAAGACTAACTCTCCTCCTGATAAGAAGTTCTAGCCTCGGGTCTCTCCTAAGGACATGACAACTTATGTCATATGACTTAAGCATGTATCTATTCTTTAGTTTATGCTTAATCTATTAAGCTTATGTCCATGACATCTTATTTACATGCTTTTCATTAATTTGGTGGAGGATTCCTTAAACCTTATCAACCTTACCCATACCTCAAGAGGGTGAGGAAAAGAGAGAAAACCCTAATCCTTATAATCCTTAACAACAATTGAATTGAGAAGGGATGAACAAGATGAGAGAGTCCTAAAGGTATCTTATTTCCAGTCCAATCCTGAGACATTGGCCAGGCAGTCACACTAATCCGGGAGTCCTCATATTCTGACTAGCGGTGCAGAGGAAAATTTTGCCAACCCCCGGATGTGATCCTTTTCTAGACACCTCTATCTTTCAAATATTCCTCTAATAACTCCCTTGGGTTCTATAGAGTTTGTAAAAATTAATAATTATTAAAGATTAGATGAGGAACCTATGCTCTGATATCAAATATAATGACCCCACCTTCCAGTAACCCCTAATTAAGGGAGACCAAGAGGTCAGAGCTATTATCCTAATTTCCAGATCAAAGGTTCGACAAATAAACATTAATAATTATCAAACTTTTCCAGACTATACTAAAAAGCTATAAAAAAATAAACTTTTTGCATACCTTTGAAAAACTTGGATTTCTAAACTTCTATCCACACACGACTACTACTCTAACTAATCCTCCTTGCACTTTCATTCATGTATTCACAATGTGCAAATTTACTATTTGTCCTTTTGGGTTTGTACCTAAAATGCCGACAAACAAAACGTCAGTCGGCATAACTAATTATGCTGGTATGTGGGGGAACCAACAATCATGCAATTATCCATAACAACATATTGCAGTCAATTACAGTTTATCAACCAACTTTGCATTTTAAATATAACTGCATGATCCATACATACCCTATCCTCTGCGCTGTCCCTGCAGTGGACCTGGATGCTACCTTCCTTATGGTAGATCCCCATTAAACCCCTCATGATCCTACCTAACCGGTGAATTAGTTTTTAGGGTTGAGTCACATGGCACTACCCGTAGGTAGCCCACTCCTTAACTCATGGCATGCTATAGAGTCTCATGGAACTACACGTGGGTAGCCCAATTTCTAACTCATGATAGCCTAGACCGTACTCTAGGTTACCCTTTCTAGCACTTGCAAACCCAGAGAGGAGGATCCAGATCTAAGCCAGTTATATATATATATATATATATATATATATATATATATACATATATATACAAATATATATATATAGTAATAGTCATAGTCACTTTATAGTTGCATTAAATAAAAGTCATCCAAGCAGTTTATTTCAAACAATAGATAAAATCTTTGGGAATCGTCGTGAAACTAAGGCGGTTAATCATAAACGTAACCACATTCCTCTAACTGTAGATTTAGAGACAGAATCAACTATGTAGAGAAAACCAAATCAAGCAAGAAACTATGCACAACAATCCTAAAATAAACATATCAACTTCCTTTTATCAAAATTTATCCAATTTCATCTTATTCCTTAGGATTTCTATTCCAATATTAGGGTTTCCTTTGAAATTACAGTTTTTCCTCCACTTTTAGTATTATGAACCCCAATTCAACAAAACTACATAAAACCTTTAAATTTCTCATTTTAATACTCCTAACAGACTTATGATCGTTATTTAGTAACTTATTACCTTAATCTGAAATAAACATAGTTTTTCTCCTTTTTCACCCTAAATTAGGGTTTCTATATGTATTATCCTTCATTTATAGATTAAAACCCTAAATTAGACAACTTTGCATTCAAAATGGATGAAAACGCTATCTTAATAATCAACAAGTTAATACTCTTCAAATTAACCTATTAATCCACAAAGATTCACCCTTTATATGAAATTAGGGTTTCTAATTACCTTTTAATACATTTTTCTACCAAATTAATGTACTTTTGTAAAACAAGATAGAATCAGGTTATCAAACCATTTTTATCTTATTCCTCATATTTTTCTATGCAAATTTCATGTATAAAGTTTTGTCATCGGTGTTTTCTATCATTACATATGATTCTTCTAAGAAAACGCATTTTATTGGCATTTTGTTTAGAGAAGGGAATTACTGAAAATTCGTGATCGTTTGATCGGTGTGCCATTGGTCCATTGATCAGATCTGACACCCCGCGTTGATCGCCTCCACTATGCGAGATAAGTAAGCACGCTGGTCCTAGGATCGTTGGATCCCTCTCAAGTCTACGATGGACTCTGATCTGAGGGCTATTACTCCTCGTCTTCCTCCTTCCTCAAGTTCTAACCCGTAGTGGCTCTGCGGTGGCGCTCTCGCCGAAGTGAGAGCAATAGAGAGAGAGAGAGAGAGGGTTTGGGAACCTGGGAAGTTGCCATCGGAGTTTGTGAGGGTGAGAGGAAGGCCTTTATATAGGACTAGGAGGGGTCCTTCTAGGGTTTCTTATCCCTGCTGCCACCTGTTCCTCAGCCCAATTGGGCGTTTCTCCAAGTCACGATGGAAGCCTACCAACCTAGGGTCGAGAAGGTTCGTCTCCCTCCCTCGGACCCAAAGGAAGAATTCTTATGTGTGCACATGCACTGAATCATGAGAAAGTCGAAGGGGAAAGTCCCCCCCCCGTAAACAGCCAGAGGCCGAGTTCCACTGGAACTCATCGATGTACGACGCCCGTTGGATCTTGATCCAACGGCCCACATCTCACGCGTTCTAGCAAAAAGGAAAGGATTTTCCTAATTTCGAAATAAATCCTATTTTTCAAGGATAAATTGAAACATCCATAACTCCAAAATTATAACTCCTTTTTATCTCAAATTTTAAGCAAACCTCGTTTATGATTTTATCTCTCATCATGCCAAAATTGGAGTCATTATCTAAAATAAACGGGTCCTTTTCTTCAGTGGCAAGTTAACACTTAAATATTTATATTTTCCACATATTTTCTCTTTCCCTAGCCTTTATATTATTATCCTGAGTTCCTTGAACCCCAAGGAACCTTAATAATTCAAAATTCCATCTTGGGAAATATTCCTTAGTCTTTTATTCTTATTTTATCTATTTTCTTATGTATTCTTTTATCCAATTAAATTCCTTTTCCTTTTCTTTTTCTTTTTCTCTCAATTGAGCTCAATAGCCAATAAGGCCCACTAAGAAAACATACAAGGCTATTATGCACGAAATTCATTTATTCAGAACAAATAATATCATTATTTGTTCAAATATCTTTAATATTAGAAATTACATTTCTCACCAAATGAACCCAAAAAATTGGGGTTGTAACAAAACCAATCAAAAAAGGATTGATCGTGTAGGGACTCTAGCTAACACAATTTGATCAAATCCACCACAAAGGGCTTCACAATAACTTTTCACCAAACTTCATACATCCACTATGCAATTCTGATCACTTGAACGACATTGGAAAAACATTCTATGAGTTGTTTATCTTCAGTATGTACGTATTCCCACCCAAAAGTTTAGCATTTATAGGGGGGTTTATATTTATTAAATGAATCTGAGTAGGGGTAATGTTAAACATATAATACTAATTTTAATCAAGATAAGTGAGCAAGCATATGTTCCATAAACATGCATACAACATAACATGCTTGTTCTATATCATCGTCTATCTTCAGTATGTGTCATAAAATTATCATTTTCACTAATATATACATATTTTAGTATGCAATTTTAATGCAACTTCCATCCCTAGGGTTGAGGGCTTGCTCCCAACATAGTGGGACTTCATATGACCCAATACAACGTCATAGTGCATCTCACATATATATGATACATATAGTCTATCTAAGTCATAGATATATTACATATAAACTTATCATCTCTCTCATTATCATGCTACAATTCACATAATCATTAGTACACATGATAAGTATATAGCAATGCAAACAAATAAAGATTAATTTGTTTAGAAAGAGATGTACATCAATATAAGTCATGAATGCAAGAATATAAAAATAATCAAGATGCAACATAACATATGCATAACAAGTATAGGGGTACAACTTTAACATTCATGTATATTCTTGAGCAAATAATGAAACTAATAAACTATTATTGGGTCATTCTAACACTATATGCTTCTCCATTTTATTAAATTTACCTAAATATATTTGAATTGTACCTTGAAAAATAGACATTGTCATGGTATGCCCACATGTTTAGACAGTAACAAAACACAAAACCAAGGTCTGAAATAGGGATAGCTAGGATCATATAACATCACTACATGTGATTCCCACCTTGGTAAAAGACTGGGGCTCATCACATCATAAGTCACAAAGGCATCATGTGTTGTTTCTCATCTCATATCAAAACTAAAATCATTTATGTCACATATCATAGATCAACTTCTCATGTCCTTATCCTCATTTCTCTTCATCACAAAGACAGTTAGGGTCTTTATTCAATCTCTATCGAATTTCACCTAACCCTTTGCATATTAGCTGTCAGGCTCTAATGTAGTCCAATACTTCTTCACATGTACTTTGTCCAATGTGAGACAAACCCATTTTTCCACTCTAGCACAGATATCATGGGAGGCTCATGGTGTTCGTGACACAACTATTTGAAATATGTGTCTCTTCTTTATTACATTGCTTACTCATTTGAAGGATCTTAATATAGTATTAATCACATGTTCATGTGAAACACCAAATAATAGAAATAGCTATTCCACATATAAAACTCATATAGAAGCCAAAAAAGCTACTATATAGTAGAATACAACAATTTAGTGTTTCATTATTATTACACATATAACATAAGACATCCATAAGCTTAAATATTTATCCTATGTTGTGACTTCCTTCTCAACAAGGCTTTAACAAGGATCATAGGAATTTCTACAAGCCTCAGGCTTACCAAATTTCCACTCATGTCCCACATAACAAATATAACTCACGAATTATCCTTACTATAATCAATTGGAACATATATGACTAACTAGCTTCATTTTAAGAAAAGGTGTGTATCTATGAAATCACATCATGAAAGTCATGAATGACTTTTTAGTTTAGGTATTTGATCATAAGATAGATAATCTTTTAGGCTTGTATTCACTCCTTACTCAAAATCATTAATAATAATAATCATAATCTTACTCATTCTTATATTATGTTAGCCTCATTCTTATGCATTCATTTTCATCATTAAGTGATGTGATTCTAAATATTAGGGTTATTCCTAACTCACACATACAATCAACATGCATCAACAATATTTATAGGAAAAAATCTACCAGAGGGAGATACTACAAATATATCCATGTAATGTATACTATATGAACTCCAATAATTTGATACCATTGTTATAGAGTTTATCAACAAGTTCCACCGATATCATCATTAGGGATTATTTAATTAGGAATCATCACTATATATACATTGTATAAGAGCACACTTAAGCAATAAGAATGCAAGAATCCTAGACCTCATTTATCATTTCAGAATCATTTCTACCCTTACAGGTAGAGCATGCAATATGCAAGGAAAAGATAAATGAGAGGTTCCATGAGAATAGTAGAACATGAAGGTCATACAAGAATATCATGTCATCTTATTCAAGCCTAAATAAGAGGATTTTGTGACAATATATTAGGTGTAAAAACTTGCACTTTTGCATGGAAGTATCTCAAGCAAGCCTTAATCATCCTTTTGGATCCAAGAGAGGGACGTTTTACACATTTTTCTAGGCTACAAATGGACATGGTTTCATATGTCGAGTCAATAGCATGATGAACCATGTCAAAAGGCCAATAACACAACCTACAAGCAAATAGATTGATCCTTTTGGTATCATAGATTCATATTCTCTCTAATGCATCCCATTTAGACACATTCCTTGTGAGGGAGGAGCATCTAATCACCTCCTAGAAGATAAAATAAAGCCAAACAAGCAAGAATTGAGCTCTTGGTCTCAGTTTCCATCCATCAAAGAACAAGAAAAAGCATCTTATGTATATTCTAACTTTCCAATAGTAGGAAGAAATCATCCCCACATCAAAACCATAAGAACCTAGGTCGTATAAAGCTCAAATATGTCACAATCTACATTGGTCCTAGACAAAGCACCAATAAAAGAGGGTAGAAGAAAGGAAAGACTCAAAATCCTCAATATATTTCTAAGAGAAGGACATCCATGGTGCCAAAGTGAAAGTAATAACAAGAAGAAGAACTAAAAAAAGAGAAGAAGCAACATCCAAGCAATGTTTTTGTGATATACTATATTTCGGCTTAATTTCAAGGATGAAATTTCTTTTAAGGTGTGTAGGATGTGATGGAGTGAACTTTTGAAGTATTTGGATACCTAATGGCATAAGTGAAATCATATGGTTGAGTTATATTAAGAGTTCCAAGTTTTCAGTAAAGTTTGAAATGTTGATTGATGTCAGTTTCATGATTAAGATTCCTATATTTAATGTCCTTTAAGGAATTTAGTTGATAAAGCAAATATCTGAGTTTTGTCAACAAATTTGAGTATAATGTATCTTGAGCAATGATAGAACTATGGTTAAAATTTGGTGGCAATTGGAGTATCCTATAGGGAGATATATAGGTTTGAAATGTGTGAAATAATGTGCCTTTTTTATGGTTGATAGACCTAAGTGATGGTTTTAATCGGTTTCAGATGCCATAGACCTGATTGACCACAGATTGGCTGTGTGGGCTCTTTTTAGCCTTTGGATCTGAAAGATCAGACGGTAGCCAGTTATCCCCTACCTTGCAGTTAGAGCAAGGTAGTGGAGATGCTTGCAACCATGACCAACCCACGATCCCACACTGAGGAATGATATGTGTGAGATTGACCGAACAGTTATGCTTGTCTCATCAAAAGGAACCCACCAACCCTTTAGTCATAAGTTTTGGTTTAGTAGACAGGGAGAATAACTCATAGTTTTTCCTCTCATCTCCATTGTTGTGGACTGACATAGGAGGATATGAGGTCAAAGGTAGGGAGGGGGTCCAGAGAAACACAATCTAGAAGAACAATGGGAAGGGACACATGAGAAGAATGTGGGATTTTTCAAGCAGTTTTGTGAAGTTCCATGATTTTTTCTGTAGTGAATAGGCTCACCCTGACTGGAGAAGAAGGTGGAGGTTAAAATAGGTCTTTGGGGCTTCTTTGGGGTTCTTAGAGGATGTTGAGAGGTCTAAGGAGGTGTTGTGAACCTTTTGGTAGTTTTCAACTAGAGAGAGGACGGCCAGGTCCATTTAGCCCCTCTCCATCATAATAGAGAGAAACAATGTCAACACACGCATGGAGAACGGGCTGCGTAGCCTAACCCTAAGTGATGAGTGGTCTTAAAGGCGAGGAGGAGGTAGCCAAAGATAAGGAAGGCCAAAGGAGATGCCTATGATCACACATGAATGATGGATTGCTCATTGGAATCTTGGACCACGGCAGTGGCTGAAGCTTTGAGAACTCACAATGACGTAACGCACTAAGAACATCAGAGAGTAGAAAGGAAGGGAGCGAGCCAGGTTCTCTCATCCATGAACCAGATCAATCCAGAGCCAAATCAACCTAAACCAGTGAAAAATCGGCCAGCCCAACGCAAGCCAGGAAAAGGAGCCATGCCCAAGCAGGATACGTGGCGCCATCCAATTGGTCTAAAGGTTAGAAAATACCTGATAAATCCTAGATCTTCCATAATTTTTAATAATTAGCTCGATTATCCAAAAATTACGAACAATGTACAAAAATGTTTAGAAAAATGAGTAGAACACAATGGCATGATAATATCAGGTTTTTGATGCCCTAATATCAGTGATATCATGTAAGTGGTGAAATACTTATTTAGTGGACAATAAATATCAAATGATGACCCAAAATTATGAGAATGCATATGAAACTACTAAATATGATATATAACCCATATGATGTCATATATGATGACGTTTGAACATAAAATCATGTAATTTGCTCCATATAGCTAATTAGGGCTATTAACCCTAAGTTTAATGCAATAAATACATACATGCTCAATAAATGATGAAATTTATAGAACACCATCATATAAGTAACTGGAAGATAATATGTAAATATGAGATCAGTTTTATACACAAAATCCATGTTATATGAAGTTGACCCTTAATACATGGTTTAAAACCCTAATTTAGGTTAATGCATGTAACCTATGGTTAATATGTTCACATAATAACGTGAAACACAATTATCAGTAAATGAACTATAATATAGAATATCACATCAGTAATCTAATTCCAAGACAAGAATGTAAGTGATAATGGAAATATCCTAATGAGATAAGGTAAACCCTAAAATGGATAAAACTAGGGTTAAGATGATGAGAACTTGATGGTGATGTATGATCTTGTCTTGATCAGGGTTTGACCAAGGTTAGAGTTGACATGAGGAATATATGATTAGGATATCTTGATCAAGGTACGTCATTACCTCTTACTTGGCTTATTATACAATATTCTTACTTTGTATGTGTAGTAAAATACTTGGCATATGCTATTGGATGAAATGATTGTTCTTGTATTCTATGTTGTTTCAGCTTTCCATACTACTATGAACACATGAAACATAAGATATCTGATCCATCATATGATAGCACTAAAATCTTTGGTTGTATAGTGCATTGAAGTGATATAACTCTTTGGTAGGAGATCACATTGTATATATGATCTAACTCTTTGGCAAGAGATCATAAGGCCTAAAAACATCTATCCCTTTGGTGGAAGATGTACGAGATATATGATGGAAATATGCTTAAAACATGTGTTCTCTTTTGCTAATAAACATCTTTGTTCAAGTAAATGCCTTTTGTTATATTCTTTTATTGCTGCCAAGTACTAGTTTTATCTTATTGCCAAGCTTTGTAATGAGAGGTATATAAAATATACACAGGCGTACTTAGTTCAATATTCTTGAATATTGTGATGACGTGTACCACATGCAATCTTTTTTTAGGTTGTAGACATGTGCTCTTGAAAAGCTGGATAGTTGAGAGTTGTGTTGCGAGATGATGTATAGGTGGACCTATTGTCTTAAGATCATATTGTTTAGTGGTAGTACATGTATATGTAGAAGTTTGTTGTTCAATATGTAATAACAAATGTTGTAACAATTCATGTTGTAATTATATGTTGAATGGTGAACATGTGTTGTATGGTTTTATTATTATTCATGTGCATGTGTTACTGTTGTTTCCTTATGACTTCCTCTAATTTTCTTCTTATTAGACTAGTGTGGGGTGTTTAAAGTGGGATTCTCACTGAGGCAAGGGTTTCAATTTAGATGTCACATATTAGATTAAGTTTTAGAAAATCTGGGGACGTCACCGTTTACATCATAATCAATCAAAGAACAACCTTCTCCAAGTCTATAGAATCTAAATAGTGTCTCCGGACGCTCCTCCAACTCTCAAATAGGGAGAAAATAGGCCCAACCTTTCTATGAAAAAGCCACCTAACTATATATTGTCGACCAAAGTGACATATCCACCGCCTTCACTAAATAGATAATACGGAAGGAAACTTAGTTGAATTCAAAATGGTTTCTCTCCCATCAATCAACATATGACTGATGCAAGAAATAATAGTTGGGCCAACTAGTAGACTTATGAGCCAACTTAGAAGAAAACTCAGCCGAATTCTCATATTTTTGTCCTAATTTCCAATAGGGTAGCTCGAGTTCAAAAAACTATATACTAAACTACCTTCATATTTTGATTTGAGGACAAGGAACTTCTTACTTGGTGGGGTTGACTAAATTTCTACCAAGTTTACCATCATACATCAACATGAGTTATATATCTAAACCTCACAACCACCACGTCCCCAACCTGGTCAAATTGGAGTAGCTTGGCCTCAACTCGTAGGTTTGGACATCCAAACTACTCTTTCAAAGAAGAATTTTTGAAACAAAACATCATAGTTTCCTTATATTTCAAAACTTAGCCAAACTCAACTTAACTTTTATTGATCTAAAATGTTAAGTAAAGCACCACCATCAATCAAGGAAAAAGATTTATGCTATGTATGCCAAAAACTCCATTGATAATACATGCATACATCAACTCTATCATAGCAATGTACACATAAATCACCCTACAAGAACCCTAACATGTCTTGATCCCACATAATTAGATCAACAAGAAGGTACATACCTCATTATGTTCTTATAGTTTGAAGAATCATAACATGTTGTACATGCCATCAGTTAGGGTTTCACAATTAATGCCCAAACCCTAGATCAAATAGCGACGAACATCTCAAACCTAGTACATACACAAGGTTAGATTATATGCAACATTATTTTACATTTTACATATTCATTATGAATCTAATTATTAATTAAGTACAAGAATAAGCATAAGTTATGACTCAACATGAATAAACTTGAGATAAACGCAGAAAAGAAATCAACATCATACATAGTAGGTTTAGTAAGTAAACATGGACACATGTGTCATGATTAAGATGAAAATCATGAGAGAGAGAGAAATGAAGGATTACAATTTAACCAAGTTAATATTGTGAGAGATTGGTAATCTAGAATGATAAATACCTAAATGGTATGAATTACCAAAATTTTAAAATTTACATTAAAAAAATTAAATTTCACACAAGAATCACAAAGAACCAAACTGAACCAGAACAAATTGGGAATGGCATGCAGAAGTGGTAAAGAGGTGTGTGTGTATAATTGATTTTAATAAATATAATTATATCAAACAACCCAATTAGCCTCAAATTTCCCATGCCTGTATGGACAATATAACCTTGTTCTTACAATCTCCCTTAAGTGGAGAACACTTCCTCTATAAGTTAGCAATATGGGACTTAAGTTTTTGGAGGAGATTTTGAAATACCTCATTAAAGAAGGTAGGAATCCTACACCCCCATCATATTTCATAAACCTAAAAAAATTCCAAAGGCAAGAATGGCAACTAAACTATATATTTCAATATAATTAGCCTCAGATATGAACTTTTCTCATAAATTATTTATCTAGAACTGTAGAGGCATGGTGAACTATCTATCGGTCCATACTTCCTAATTTTATTTTCAAAAAATCATGAAAACACATCAAGGGCCCATAACTAGGTCATATGGGGTGTTTGCATTACGTCCTCCAAGAGAATCTAAATTGTGTGTTCTCTATAGAGAATAGCCAACTCACATAAACTCTGGTCTTGAGTTACTTCACAAAGTAGGAATATCCAATTATGTATTGTATGGTACTACATCCCACAAACATCTTCAATAAACTAACAAAAAAATCCATTCCTCTAACAAGACAGAACTGAAGCACAAGCATCTTTGGGAAGGGTCTAGCATATAAAATCCTAGTACCTCCATCCAAACACAAGGACATCTTATTTTCCCCTTCAAAAAATATTAATGGATATCCAATATTGAAATAGTATACTTATCAAACATTTACTACCAACTTTCTTACTAGACCCTTTGTGAGAGGAAAAACAATATTCCTATAGATCTCAAAAACTATAGAGATATTATACCTTTGCTAATGATGTCTCTCACCTCTTCATACCTCAATCTCAAGTAGTTCTTACCTTGGTTACCTCGACTAATCTACCCTCATATATGGCTTTTATATGATCCCAATAATTAGAAATACAAGATAAAACTTTGAAACTATAAGAAAATACTATTAAATGTTTAATCCATCTTCCTGAAAACAAGATAAATCTAGATCTAAAAAAATCAACCTCCATTGTGAATATAGCATGCTTAATTTTCGTGAAGGATTTCCAAGAAAATGTTGCACCACCAAGGTTGAACACATAAAAACTAGTATAATTTGTTTCATTAGAGTATGCACTCATATTCTAATCAGTATAACCTTGTAGTACACCTACAAAATAAAGTAACAAAGACCATACAAAGTGATAACTTGAAGATATCTAAATACCTAAATCAAATATATGCAATGGCCACCGTAAGTACAGCTGCTGTAGCTATGGATCATACTAACAACATAGAAAATATCCAATAGACAAAAATCTGGTAGGTATATCAATCTTCCTATGATATGGACATATCTACTTTAATCTAGTATAGTACTTTTTGTGCCTTTAAGGGAATTGATGGGTCATAAGGTGTACTTATTGGCATAGAGTGGTACATATCAAATATATGGAAAATCATTTCTAGATAGTAAGACTAATTTAAAGAATAACTAGTAGCATGTTTACTCAATTTTCTACCAAGTATACCATCTATGATTTACAAATAGTTCCTGTTGTAGGAAAGGATATCATTAGAAAATGATTACATTATCAGATATAATAGTTAATATATCATGTACTTATAGGCCCATACTCATAAAATGCATTATCAACATATCTAGAATAAATATAGCTATTAAATTCGTTAGAAATAAAAACAATAGATAAAATAGTCTTATCTATCATTTTGTTATTCTACTTAGGTGATTTTATAACCACATATATATTTACCCAAACTACATTCTTTGTTATCTTGTCTAGGAACTACATAACCTTCACATTTATCCTCATATAAAGTAGTCCTAACACCCATTTGATGGATTTTGATATTGTAGATAGAATCTAAGGGGACAATGACATGAAATGGGGGTAATATTGGTTACATGAGAATAAGTGCCAAAATAACCAACACCATCTTATATTTGTAATGTCTGATTACTAACCTGGCCTCAATATTATCCATGAGTTCAATATGTAAGCATAGTCTTTATAGAGCCCATTTATGTACCAATAGTTTTGTACACTGAAGAAACATCAGTAAAAATCCAAGTGTGGATGCTCATGATATATTATATTGCAATATGAATTTATTCCTTTCAGATACATAGTTTAAGGATTTCATAGATTCAACATTGGTCTTGGGATCTTCTTCTAGTAAAAAACTGTAGAGGTCAAAGGAGATTTTATACCTTCTACCCTAAAATTTTTGAATAGGAGGATGGACTGATTCAAGGTTTTTATGTTCAAATTCTTTGAGAATTAGAGTTAAATACTTAGATGATTAAATGGTTCAGTGTTGGAATGAACTTCACCAACTTCTTTATGAACACTACACTTATGAGCAAATATATTCTCTTAGTAAACAATATTTATAGGTGCAATTTTTAATACAGTTTATCCTAATGTTACTAACAATAGATTTAATTGAAAGGATTATAGTGGCATTACTATTTTTTAAATGTACTTACATAGTAGTATAATGGTTTTGGGATGAAGTCTGTTTGCTTTTATAAATGTTTCGTTTGTCCAAGAATTCCCACACTAAAATAGTGTCCCATAAGATCAAATTTCTTATGGATTTTATGTGTTTAAAAGTTACAATGTCCAATACATAGTTTTTATAGTTAGGAGAGAATCCCTTCATAAATTTTTATTGAGACCAAACCTGGCCAAAATGACGTTGAACATAGAAATCAATGTCCTATTATTTCTTTCAGCCACACATTTAGTTTTTAGGGTTTCACAAGAAAATGGTTTTTCATGTATAAGGCTATGTTCCTCACATAATAGATTAATTTCATCTAAGGTGCACTCATATCCCCTCTATCCAATATAATCCTCTTAATGCTCATGCCGGTTTGATTTTCTAGTTGAGTTTTGTAGATTCTAGGTTTCTCTAATTGTCATCGTTTGATTTCACCATATTAATACTAAAATTAATAAAAGTCATAAATGAAGGTTATAAAGTTACACATAACATCTCTAGTGAGAACATTATAAATGTCACAAACATCAATATGCATATGATGAAGCAAACCAAAATTTCTTTCTATAGGTCAAAATATTATCTTAAAAAGAAAATTTTAATATACAAAAAACAATATACTAGATTTCATTATCTTCCTTATAAAGTATAAAAATAAGAACAATAATAGTAAATGTGAGTTACAACTCCACAATTTAACCAGTCATTATGATGTAAAGGTGTACTACACTAAGTACATGAGAATTGGCATCTAAGCATTAATAAAAAGAAGTGGCATCTTCACAACAATGATATTTTCTTGATTGTTCTTGGGAGTTGCTTCTTATGCTTCTTTTGGTTCAACAAACATATGAAAGATGACCATACTTTCCTTAGCTTAGAAGATATTTTGGCTAGAAAAAATACTAATTATATTTATTCTTATTAGATATATTTCTTTTCTTGAAATGTTGTTGGGGTTTCATGTGAAACTTGTTAAGTATTTTATTATTTTTCACATCACTAACCAGGTTGCTGAAGGGTTACTTTTTCTTATCTACTTCCTGGATAAGATATTCTATTTGAATGGTTGAGACAAGACTACATATTGTCAATTCCCTAAGTCTGTGACAAAGATATTCGGAATAGGATCTCCTAGATATATGTATCTTTTCAATAAGAAATAAAAATTACATCCTATTTTGTATCTCAAAGACATTAGCTACACACACATATATATGAGGCTTTGTTATCCAATTAACTTGGAGGAAATGGATTTTTATCCACCTTTTGAAGTTAACTTGTTGCAGAAAAGCATGTATTTGCATCATGTTATCCCACATAATGAATTTTATCATCTAAGTCTTAATAGAGATCAAAAGCCATTATGTATATGTCATACATATCATCATATACGAGGGAGATAATCCTAAAATGGAAAATCTTTTTTATTTCATTTATAAACTTGGTAGGAGTCACATGAGAAGACATCTCATTATATATATCTATAAAATGACTTATGGCATTGTAAATAGAATGTAATGAGGTTTCCCTTTTCTAGGAGGAGTTATCACCTCAAATAATTAACTATAAGGTGGCTAGGAAAAATTTATATCTTGTTATCATATATAGAACTACAAACCAACAAACTCCCTAGAGACAAAGGGATGCAACTTCCTACATATTCATAAGGCTTCTAGAATCCATACAAAATAGGTATTTGAAGATAGGAGAAGACATATTAAAAAAAAATTACTATAGTAACCAAAGTTATGAATTTGTCTTTACTAATGTTGGATATACAAAAAAATAGTTATCATTTTATGCATGATATATTATAAAAATAAACATAGGCAATGGTTTTGATATCCAATAAACTTTAAGAAACACAAGAAATAGGTTTAAATGTTTAGCATTGGGTTAAAGAGCATAAAAGTTCATAGTTGTCAAGACAAATTCCATCGCTCCTATGCATGCACTTCTGATAGCTTTCCTCCCAGATTTGTTGACCACCCAATTACTCAATCATAGACTCCCGGTACTAGCAAAAAAAAATTAAAATACTTATTGGAGGTTACGATATTGGGGAAATCTATTGTTAGAAACTTCTTGTCACATCTATTACCCTATAATAAATAAGAATCATATATTTTGTGTGCTAGCTCATAAGACCAGGTTGCTTGTCTACTTACATTTTTTAAATTAATTTCACCAATATCCACATTCCAGAGTCTTGTGATTTGTTACCATGTCAGCATATTTGCATACTTCCTCAACATGTCTATGAGTTTTGTTCACACATTTTAGCAGCATATATGTGTGCTTCATCAGTTTGTCTGCATACTTCAATAGTCTATTAGCGAGCTTAGCAGTATAAAATAGTTGTGGGCTTACTTGCTTACAACGTTTCTGGAGCATCACACATTGTAGTTTGTAGGGAGCCATGGATGCTCAAGTGGTTCTCTTTTAGTAGATTGCATCTTAGTTATTTATCATATTAGTCATTAATAGGTATATGTCTAAGAAGGGGAATGAGGTTATCTTTGGCAATGATAAATTATAGGTTGGAGGGAATCAATTGGTTATTAATTGAGTTATTCTCTTTTAGTGACTTATGAGTACTCGTTATATAATTTTTTAGAGAATAGATAATTTTGGTAATCACATATACATGTTGGAGGGAGCAAGTCAGGCATTTAATAGTTTGTCTCTTTTAGTGTGCTATATTTCAATTAGTGTGAGTACTATATATATGATTTTTTGCAACATGAATAATTTGGGTAAACATATAGTACAAATTATAGGGAGTCACTTAGCAGTGTCAATGGCACAAGATCAAGGAGCAGAGTACATGTAACTTTGTTAAGTACATACTACAAATTAGAATATTCCTCCTAAAAGTTAGTTGACTTATTCTCTTTTAAGAAATTAATTGAATTGTGTAATTTAGAGGTTAATTCAATTATGTAACAGGTGTTCAGTACATGTTTCCATTAGTAAAAAAATGGGAGATGGAAGAAGCCATTCAGGTAGAAGTCAAGTTTGGTTGTACTAGAGGAAAATAGGAAGAAGATGAATCAGAGAAATTCACACACAACAATATAAGTGAGCTTTGGGAAAATGAATTGTCTCACTAATGTTATTGTATGTCTTAAAATTGCTATAGACAAACATGAGTATATCTACTTTTATAAGGAGGATGAGGAGTTGGAGACCATGATCGAGCCATTATGCCCTCCTAGTAACTCCTAATTAGGTTCTAGAAACCATTAATGATTTGTCTAATGGAATGGATGAGACATAAAGAGTGACTCTACACTAAGTTAGAAAACATATGATCAAATATCTCTCACAAGTATCTTGAAAAGGTATCAATTAGCCTCAAATAGTAGACACGTGGGCCAAACTCATTTGTATCACACATTTTGCTTTATAATGGATGAATATACATTCTGAAATAATATAGTCATCTTGTAACCAACACTGTTTTATGCAAGTAAAGATGAGATATATCTCTCAATTATATTTAAGGTAACAACTAAGAAAGTCAAATAAATAATGTTGTCAAGTCGAGTAATATTAATGATGTTGTCTGACCAGAATTGTGAGGACCCTGACCCAGGTTTTGGGGTAACCTGGTTTGCTTAAGCTTAATCTAGTTCTTATAACATTTATCTAATCCTTTGAGATATGATTAGGGCTTTTGGAGTACTTAAGTTTCAAGTTTGATCTTGTTTGGATGTTGTTTGTGCTCTCTGTGTTTGTTTTGGTGCAAATTGCAGTTTACCCAATGTTGGGGGTTGATGTACAATTTGCTAGCTATAGAGTGTTTCCTCTCTTACTTGACATCATCTAGAGGAAATAGAAATAGGAGGGTGCCTTTTTGAGCTCTGGTTGAGGAGTTGACACCTTAAGGGTGATTAGGGTTTCCATGCATGTTCGATGTCTCAACCCATGAAGTGTGTTGGGTTGTCTCGATGATGGGTCGTGACCTAAGTCTGTTTTGAAGGGTGTCACGGTCGAGACACCCCCTCTAGAGTGTAGATTCATGACCTAGATAGTCTAGGGTGGTTTTGGGTCGAGATGGATGACCTATCATATGTTGTCTCGATCTAGGGTTGATGGAGGTACCTTGTCTCGACCTAGATGGTGGTGTCGCGACCATGGGAGGTGCACCCTAGGAAGGTCACGACCGCGACCACGTAGGTTGACATGGTGGTCGAGACACTACCTAGAGTGTATCACCATGTCTTGCATGCCATGTTTAAGTGGTTACATGTGGTGCATGTTGGCCTTTTGTGAGGACAAGTGTCCCTTGGGTTCTTTAGTGTGTTGACACCTCACCCTTTTACTCTATCTCTCTATCTCTCTCATCCTTCATCTATATAACCCCTTATCTTTCCTTGTTTGCAACCCTTTCCAGCCATCAATCTTATTCCTCCTTCTTTTCTTGTTCTTGGAGCTTGGTGGAGCAAAGAGGTTTGTTCTTGGAGTTTGGGGGATCTACCTCATCCTACATATGGTGGTGGTGGTAATCTGAGCTCATCTTCCATCCTTGGTAAGTGTTTTTCTTCTAAGTTGATGTTTATTTTGATATCCTACCTCACCTTCCTCTCTTTTCTCACTCCTAGACCATGGTTCTTCCATGTTGGTCGTTTGGGAGAGAAACTTCTCATCACAAGGGTCATAGACCATGTCTTAACAAGGTAGACCCAATTGTGAAGAGGATTCCTCCTCTCTTTCCCCCTTTCTCTTTTGGCATGGCCAAAAGATTCTTTTACTTCTTTCCTTGGGTTAGCTTTGACCTTAGTGTCTTCTCCTTCTTGAAGTTCTCTTGTGATCAAGTGTGGAGCTTTTGGTGAAGCTTCTTCAACCCTTGGATCATGTGCTTGGGGCTCTTGATCTTTGAGTTTGGAGCTCTTGGTGATGATCATCTTAAGGGGGGTTATATAACTCTTTGCCCTCTCTATTACTTGCACTTTTACATACATGCAAGCTACTATATTCTCTCTTTAAGATGTTTCCCTAACATGATATTAGTTGATGATAATCTCTAGAACATGTTAGTTAGTGATTATCTTGCTTGGTTTTAATGAAATCTGAAATCCTAATTTCACATACACAATTTTGATGAGTATGGTGATATAGTGATCTTTCTCTATCCTCTTAACATTAGTTTTTCTCACATGCATGATGTTCATGTACCTAGATGTGAAGGGAAGTTTAGGCTCTATTTTGGGTACCTTATTCAAGGTTTCCTTTCTCTTAGATGAGATCCTTCCATATGGTATCATGATGTATGACGTAGGGTTTATGGTGATCATTTTGCATGAGCCTTTTCCTTCGTGTTGATCACAATTTTCCCTTAGTCTTATTTATGTTTTGAAACCTTGACATCATCCCTTAGGGTGGTGGAGAGACCTACCCCATGTTGGTTGCAACCATATTTCATCTTGGGCAAGATGCTTCCCTTTTAATGTCTTGTACCTAGTGTTGATGGAGGTCGCGACACTTGAGGATTGATGGTCATGTTGAAACATGTTTTGGTGAGGTTGTTGACCTAGTTTTGGGACTTGACCTTGTCTTAGTTTTGGTCATGACATACCCTTAAGAGAGGTCGTGACATATGGTCTTTGGTTGTGACATGATGCCATGGCTTGAGAATGAGACAACCATGTCTCTTCTTGAGGTCAAGATAGCTATGATCCAAGAGGTCACGATAAGTACTATGTCTTCAGTGATGGAACCCTAACCCCTAGGTGTCGCAGTTGAGACACTCTAGGTGTCACAGTCATGACATGGACTAAGTGGTGAAGGCGCGACCCAATTATGTGGAGTGGTTGAAACATGATGATGGTAGGTGGTTGAGATGTATGCTTGGGCTCATGATGATATAATTATATGATTAATACATAAGTCACATAAGATGTTGTTTTGGATAACATCTACTATACGCTAATCATGTTCCTTAACCCTAAGGATGTTCTGAGATGATGGGAAATGGTGAACCTAGGATTAGTGGTTGAATTTAGCTTCCAAACCCTAATCAACTATGGAGGGAAAACCCTAATCCCATTGATGAGTAATGTGACATGTTTGCTTCTCTTTTGTGGAACAAATAGTATGTTATGATATTATCTCTCTTGTCTTTGAACCCCTAACCTTGCAGGTTGAATGCATGCCATTTCTTGGGTATGCTATGGTAATGATGATGAATAGTGAAGGCACGAGGAGATAGTGATGTGACACATGGATTTAGATGTTTCCACTTTCTCATTTATCAATTTCTAATCATGCAGGTGATGTGAACTTGGATATCATAGCTAGTGCATGCTATGGTGAGTATGATGTGACACTAGTTGGATGATCCTTTATGAGACATGTTGAAATACTTGTAATACATGAATGATGTAAATGGGTCCTATGACCTGGTGATGGCCTGATGCCTATTGTGAAGTGGTACCCTCTAGTGCTATGATGAAGGGATTGATATCTCATAGTGAAGTGACATTGTTGATATCCTAGAAAGGGTTTGTAATAGTGGTGATGTATTGTGATTGGAAATGACACATACATTATGTAGTGATAGTGTGACAAGCTCACACCCTATATGTTTACATCTGTTGAAAGTATGCTATGCCCTTATCTTGTAGAGTTTGTTAAGGTTTTATGCATTGTAATTTGATTGATGCTAAAAGTCAACAAATTTGCTAACTATTCAAGTGGAACCTTAATCATGTAGGTTCCCTATGCCATAGATCCTTTCCAGTGTCTGCCTTAATTGTTGGATAGGTGAAATGAGTTTTACTCAGAGCGCATATTTTTGAATATGCGGGGTGCAAGTCGAGTATCCCCTTGCATTCTGAATTTCGGGTTGTGTGAGATGGCCATGCATGAGCCGATATCATTGTGATATGGATGGTCATTTGTGAGCCACTCCTTGTTAGAACAACCATGCATGATCCTGTTCTTCTAGCATCGCTACTTGTACCAATGTGGGCTATGTGTTGATATACGTAGACGACCATGCATGAGCTGATCCTTTTGTTGACTATGAGTCACTTGTGCAGTTGACTGACATGTCTCTACAGTATTACTCTTGTGCTGACTGGGAGGTGTTGGCGAGGTTGTGGATTCTAGCTCTTCCATTGACCTTGTATGACATTGATTTCAACTTAGTAGTGGTCGGTTGGATTTAGGTGGTACAACTCAAATCTTCAGGGAATAATAAAGTACATAATTAGCCGTGTAGCATGCCTACTTAGAATCAAGTACGAAAACATTGGATGAGGCCTTGCTTTGCTTTTGTATAGATTGGTTGGTATAAATATGCATGTTCTTCATATTCCTCTTTAGTTCATAAAATGTCTTACTACTATGGTATAACTACTTGATCTGCTTAGATGATGATAACTTCCCTACTTGTATTAGAAGTTGGATCTGTTTAACATAGTCATAGCTTTACTCCTATTCTCTCTCTCTCTCATTCTCTCTCTCTCTATATATATATACTTGTGCTTTAATAGTGTTGCTGGAGAGTTATTTCTTTTGTCGGGACATTTGGTCTCACCCTATGGGTTTCCACATCTTTTAGGTGTTCGTGCATGATGTGGTGGTGATCGTGTAGTTGAGGAGGAGCATCATAAAGGTTAGTAGCTGATAAGGACATTTGGTCTCACCCTATGGGTTTCCACATCTTTTAGGTGTTCGTGCATGATGTGGTGGTGATCGTGTAGTTGAGGAGGAGCATCATAAAGGTTAGTAGCTGATAAGGTTAAGTGTGCTTCTTGTTGGTCTTTTGGTGTTAGAGTCCTAAAATCATCCCTATACACTCGGGTATTGGGGATAGTTTGGTGTGTTTTGTGGTGGTGCTATCAAAGTGAGCTTTTGGTTTATGCACCCTTATTGTATATAGTTGGCAGATGTACATGTATATGCAAGAGAAATAGATATTACATGTGATACACATGTCTATGAAAAATGTTGTAAGCATGGTGTTTTATGAGATATATAATTCTGATGACAGATTATTGATCTATATTTTAAAAGTTTTCTGATGTTGGTGCCTTGTGCAATCAGTTTTAATTTTTAGTGTTTTTCATTAATTTGCTTGTTTAGTATTGTTTCCGCTCTTAGTTTTGAGTAAATTTGTGGTTTGTGGCGAGGGGCATTACAAGAATAGATCAGTTGGTAAGAGCTCCATATGTCCCAACGAAGAATTCAAATTCAAATGGCATTTCACCCTGATTAGATGTGGGAGGAGGCGATCAGACCACACCCTCTCATGCCTTGAATTTCAATATGCAGGAGTGAGTAAAAAAATGATTGTGCATGAGACTGATCCTTGTGATAAAAAATATTAGCCACATTGAAAATTTCAAACATACGAGTAGAAAAACCACAAGAACAAAAAGTATATTTACTAAATAAAAATGAGATGTCAAATGCACATCACAAAACACCAAAATTGGGCTAGGAACAACATATTCTTGCGGGCGTAACTTGGATTCGTGGAGATCTCTGTCGATATGGGAAAAGACACACAATATATTCTACACTTATGCAATACACATCCATTTTATACAACTATTGTAGTCAAGGATGAGCTATTGGATGCTATTTTTGTTGTCATCAATCTTTGATTGGTTGGCCATTGTCACATATCTTTGTCTCCTTATGTTTCTAGTGTCTCATTGACTCCCCTTCTCAAGCCTAACAATGATATTTGACCCATTGTAGTTAGCACCATTTGGTTTTGACTCATCTTTAAGATTGCAACAAATGGAGTTATGTCATGCATTATCTCATATCTCCATGATAACTAGTTTAGTGTGGAATTCCCGGGGGTGCTGAAGCTCTTTTGCATGTTGTGATGTACCTTACCCATGAGAAGAAACATATTCATACATGTACCTTCTCTCTTGTGGACTTTTCTGATGCTTTAAATATGGTTGACATGTCTACAATTTTCAAGAAGTTCACCTTCATTGCCAAGTAATTGCACGTGTGATTGAGTTTTGATATTCTTTACGTTCTCATATTTATTTGCATCATGCTGACCCTATTATGTCTTCTGTTGGGGTCCAATAATGTGATCCACTTGGACCGCTTCTTCTCTCCTTAGCTCTTCATTTCCTTATTTTTTGCTTGAAAGATGTAGCAACCTTGACTTATTGGATTTTTACCTAGATGATGCCACTTTCATTAGTGATGTTGTTGAAGTGTCTTAGGTGATTTTTCTTCTTCAAGATTTAGGTCTAAATTTTGGATCTCAATACAAAAAAGACAAAATTCTTTTGGACTTCAGGTGATCCTCAGAGAGCCCTAGAACATGGTCTTTTTCCTCCTCACATATCTCATCCCATGCAGGGTGACAAGCTTCAGTGGTCCAATTTTCATTGATTTGAGTCTAGCTGTGGATTTATTTAGGAACTGTGTGGACAAATATCTTGATATGATGGATAGCATTGCCTTACTCAATGATCCACAATATTAGCTACTGATCCTCAGATCTTGCAATCGAATGCCAAGGTTATTGTTCTCCCTCTGAACAATGACACCAGATTCTATTTCTTCTTCATTGGAGGACTTTGATTGTGGGCTACAATATTGCTTGTCACATATCAATGTTGGTGATGGACAAGGATATAGTGATCTACAATGGCATTTAGCTAACTTCCTCTGCATCTTAGGGAGTTGAGAATTTATACTTCTCAAGATGTCAGTTGTTATACATATTTTGCATATTGAATCCACTCTAGAGAGCTCTAGGACCATATTCTACATGGGGTCAATTATATTCCTTTTGGTGCCACATTTGACAATGCTTATGCATGATTATGTGCTTAAGTACCATCTTTCTTTTGGTCTAGGTTGTCATGTACTCATTCTGCGACCCCAAACACACAATCCCTTTTGGCCGATGCTTACTACATAATGGTCTTCCAGAAGCTCAAGACTCTCAATTTGTCACAGCGGTTACAAGACACTCTCTCTTCTCTATGGACAGACCATGCACAATATTGTCTTCTTTTCATTTCTATTGAGGGACTTGGATATCCATGTCACCTATTGAATATCGAGTTATTCTACACCATCGATTCATGGCTCCCCTTTATCTGGGAAATGAGTGTTGTCCTCTTTATCATTTTATAGAGCTTAACTCCTCTGGTGACCATGCTGCACATTGTTGTATCAGTCCTGGATTCAAATTTTGGAATGATATTGTCTGAGATGTTCTATTTGGCATAATTTCTCGTGTTAGGATTAAATCCATCAAAGAATCTCTTGTTGCTTTTCTTGGCACACGAAATGATTGATAACACTTCTAGCGTCCAATGGATATCTCTATTTTTTATTGGATTAATGGCTAGTACACTTGTGTTAATCTTACAGGAGTCTCTCCTTCTTCTAGGAGTATTTCTAGACAACCTCTTCATAGGCAAATCTACATCTGATGCTACCACAAAAAAAGATAAACATGGTGCATCGTGTGAGGCAACCATCACCATTTCCTTACATTTTCTTTTGATATCTTTGGGGTATTGGATGATGAGGTTATTTCTCTCCTATGCCACATTCAGCAATTCACTAGTAGGAATGTGATGTTGTCATCATCAACTTCTTCTGATTTTGTCTTTAGGTCCTTAGGATTTGCCATTTAAAAAGGATTAGCAACTCAATTTATAACTTGGGCCTCTACAAAAAACTTTGTAATTATAGCCTTTGAATTTATTGGATGTAATAATATTTTCTCATTCAATACAAACAAAAATGTACAAGAAATATTTATAGTACAAAAAATGTACACCCAGTAGAAGAAATTTACACTCAATACAAGAGAATAATAAACCACTTATGATTGTTATGTAGCCGTTATTCGGTTCTAGTGTAAAGTTAGCTTCAGGGTATGTCTCACTACCCTTTCAATAAGAGAAACGATATAGGGATGAATCATCCGGACGAACAGTCTAGACGACCGCTGTTTGGTAATGCTTCGATGGGCCCTGCTTTGTGCTTTTTGCACAAAGTCCAAGAATGCGAATGACTAGAAACATACTGCTGTGTGCTTTGCTAGGTACTGCTGTTGTTTTTTAACGTGAGATTGATGGAGAGAGAGAAAACGAGAGAGTGGGAGGGGTAGTAGAGAGGGAAGCATAGAGAGAAAAAAAGAGAACATATTTTTGTTAATAACTTTTAAATGGTAATGAATTTTTTGACAAAATAAATACCGTTGTACTCCTTACAAAAAGTACTTTACAACAAGACCAAGTTTGACATATTAAAAAAATAAAATATACAATGTAAAATAAGAAGGATAATGCGATTGTAAATGTAATAAAGAAGGAGAGAGAAATTTATTTTACTTATAATTCTCAAACCATTTTTTTAACAAAATAAAAATTGATGAGTTACTAATAAAAATATTTTAAAATAAAACTAATATCGACATAAAGTCAAAAATGAGTACAGTGATTTTTATTTTACTTATAACTCTCAAACTGTAATATATTTTTTAATGAAATAAAAACTGATGAGTTATTAATAAAAAATATTATACCATGTTATACCATGCTACCCATGTTATCTATGTTGTCCCATATTATTAAATGTTATCTACGTTCCATATTATTAAATGTTATCTATGTTAAAATATTTATGTTATAATATTAATCATGTTATCTACGTTCCAAAACTAAATTTTACGTTACAATGTTATTCAATAATATGATTGTAAAAAGAAAAAAAGGAGAGAAATTTATATTGCTTATTACCCTTAAATTATGTTTAGTAACATGGATAAACATATGTTATATTATTATGTTATCCATATTATTTTATTTTTCTATAACATAATAGCATAAAACATATCACATTAGTCTTATATTATGGATAACATAATATGGATAATAACATAATAACATAAAATATATCGATGGATAATAACATAATAACATAAAATCCATGTGATAATAACATAAAATAATATGGATAAAATAATAATATAAAATACATCGATGTAAACATATTTTATGTTATTATGTTATCCATATTATTTTATAAGTGTTCTATAACAAAATAACATAAAATATATTGACATTTGTCTTATATTATGGATAACATAATATGGATAATAGCATAATAACATAAAATATATCGATATAATAATAACATAACAACATAACATATATCGATGTGATAAAATATATTGATGGATAATAACATAATAACATAAAATCTATATGATAATAACATAAAATAATATGGATAACATAATAACATAAAGTCCATGTGATAATAGCATAAAATAACATGGATAACATAATATCCATGTTATTACATTATCTGTAAAACACAACTATTTTTATTTTGTTAAAAAATCTATTACATATTAAAAGTTATTAGATAAATACGTTTCTCTCTCTTGCTTTTTGACTTTTTACAATTTAATTATATCTCCTATTTTAGATTGTATATATTTTTTTAAATACATCTAACTTGATCTTATTGTAATGTACTTTTTGTAAGGAGCGCAATGATATTTATTTTGTCAAAAAATACGTTATAGTTCAAACGTTATTAACGAAAATAACTTTTTTTTTCTCTCCTACAACTACTCCCTCTCTACCCACTCTCCTCTCTTTACCCCTCCCCTCTCTCTCTCTCACACGTTATAGTCAGAACCTAGCAGATGACGCGATGAAGTCTTTGTCTTCTATCGGTGGTCGTCTGGAATGGGGTTTGAGAATAACTCAGTATAGCCAATCTCTTTCAATAAAGCCCTTCATGTGAAACATCTCAATCTGTCTTAAATTACCATAGTCCTACGACCCCACACAGCCTTGGCGTTCTAACACTTAAAGTAGACACCAATTGCATTATAAACAAACACTATATAAATAAAATTATACATTGGCATTTCCTATAACTGTCAAAATGATAAACATCTGTGGTGCCTTGCCTATCCGTAAGCCGTCCCTTTATCCTTTCAAATCCTCACATCATCGCCGCCCTTCCGCTTTATCTTGAGAATACTGGCCAATACTCGGCTGTGGTTCCAGCTTTTTCATCACTTTTTCTTATCAGCTGCAAGGAACTGGGATGAAGTGGAGTAGTAACGAATGGACAGTACGCAGAGACGACTAGTTCATTTCATTTCAGTCGACTGATAGCTAGTGGAGGATATGATTGACTTGCGCTCTTTATGGCTCGCCAGATTTGATTAGGACGTCCACCTCCGTAGTATCCATCGGGTAAATATATAGAACAATACCATATTTTCACCTTCGTGCCCAACTCTTCCCACTTTTCCATAAGAAAGGAAATAGTTCTTAATAATACAATGGAGTCAAAGTGAAATAAGGCGTGCAAAGTGAAAAATGTGAAGGCGACAGGATAATATGTGATAGAGTTAATATATGATAGAAATATTGGAGTCGAAAATGTGATTTTTGAGTAAAATAACACTACACAAATATAGGCTACTACTGTCACGACTAATGCTATAAATAGCACAGTGTGTCTTTGATGGGTTGCTTATAACCACTTCACTAACTTTCTTCGATGATGTGGGTCATTAATAATAATGCGCCAATTGTGTATTATGAATTTAGTTGTGTATATTAGAAGTCATCCAAATTATAACATTATCCCTCCGTTTTCTTCCTTTTACCTCCATTATCTTCATCTCCCGCCCCTCTCGCCTCATTCATATGCTCTGTCGGATAGCCTCTATAAGAACTAGTGTAATGTTGCAGAGACAGATGTAGGTGGTAACTTTACTGGAAAGTAGGAGTTTCATTCCTTACCAAAATAAAAAAGATTCTGTTTCGTCCTTTACAAGATAGATGAATGGGTTGTCATTTTTCTAGATTTGTACTAGGAAACACTGTCTTTCTATTCCATCTTTTCTCGAATCTCCTTTAATGGAAGAAATAGAGAGAAGGTCAAACCTAGTTCACTCGCCTTGAAAGCGGATTGTTCTCTAGATACGAAGATGGGCTCAACTGTCTTGATCAACTCAAGGTGTTACGCAATTCAATGGGAATGGCACGCCTGCTATATTCTATTGAGTTAAAAACGTGCATGATCAAAGTATAACCGTGACATGCCCGATCCTCCACACCACATCAAGTGATGCAATCATTGAGAAGTATAACGCATCCAGTTGCACCTGCTGATGATGAAATCTGTTGTTTGAGTGCAACGAACGTGGGATTCGCAAGCCAGGCGGAGTTTGAGGAGACCTTCAAAATCCCAATCACTCTGGAAATCCATGTGCAAGTGCGCCTAAAGAGAAGTGTTGCGCACCAAATACAGAGAACGCAAATTTTCTGTCAGCAAAAACTTTTGTGGTGTAAGGCGGCTGTAAGCGGAAGTCAATTCACAACCAAAATATGTGTGATTTTAAGTTTTCCTCCATAAGGCAAAAAGATGAGCGTCTCTGGTGCCTGGCTCTTCTGGTCATAGACCGCTGCTTTTTTATTCTTTTCCGAATCTTCACATCACTACCGCCCTTTGTTTATGCTGAGACGTGTCGAACGTCTGGACTTCTTCTTTTCTATGACCGGGATGAAGTGGTATAGGAGCAAAACTTCAAAAAAAAAAAAAGTGGTATAGGAGCAAACGGGCGGCAATAAGATAACAACCAGTTCGTTTCATACCTGCGAATACGTGGATGGTGACGAATATGCTTGACTTGTTCACTTTGACTTATTCACTTTATGGATTGATAGATGTGGTGAACATATCCATCTTGTCTACATCGACGGTCAGAATAAAAAGATAAGCTACCCCAGTTACAACCTCGAACCCAACCTTTCACTTCCCGAAAGTTAGTAGTGGCTCTGCCGGAATTTAAGTGGGATCTGATGGGAAGAAGAAATACTGCCCGTTCTCAGCATTATGCAAAGACAAATAACCGTGGAAGCACCTAGAAATTGTATAACCAAATATAAGAGATGTGGATGTGTAATGTAAGACGAGCTAAATGCCGACACGACACAGAAACTTCAAGGACTGATATGAACAGCCAACTACAAAATAAGGAACACCAGATATACATGAGAAGTCCTCACAGAATAAGAGAAAATGCACAAAGTCAATGATGGAGAAACCACTATAATATTAAAAAAATAATATAAACGGTTATCTTAAGGTTTGACTCATTTAAACAAAAAAAAAAGTATATACTTGTAGAAAAGATTACCCAACTGGCTGTACGTGACGGCGTCAAAACTTCTTCGGGTTTTACTCACCCACAAAAAATGCCAATGCACAAAAAGGGATAGAAGTGGTGGACAATGCACGCGGGGAAGAAATCAGATGGCACATTCCGTCCTTTTTTTCCTTGTTCTCTCCCTCTAGTAAACTTGTTTCTGGATTTTACACATAATTCAGCCTTGCACAAAGTGTTTCCTTGTTATAGATAAACAATGTTGATGCCAACGTGGTCAATTGCTCAAAGAGGTAATGAGTATTATAGCGAATGATCATGCTAAGGTGATCTCATCGTTGTTGTGGAGAGCATAATATGAAGTAGACTTCATGTCCTTCCAGAACATAATGCTAGAGGCCTCACTATTGCCCTTGTTGGAGATGTCTTGTTCATATCCTCAGTTTTGGACGACATCGACAATGTGAGATTTATTTTTAATTGTCATCAAGCTTAGTTAAAGAAATTGTATAAGCGAAGAGAGGAGGGTTCCTAATTCATGTTTTGGTTAGATGAAACCATGAATACCCATATTATTCTAACCAAGAAGAAATGTTGGGTTTGTTTCGAAGGTTGATTTATCTTTGAAGATATCAAATTAGATCATGATGCATTTTTGTGATTGTTATTAAAATAAAAGGTGTAAAAGGGATACAAAGATAAGGAATAAGACTGATACGAAACAAGAGTCACTGCCTTAATTTTAGAGGGAAGATAAGGAGAAGTATGGATTAGTTTTTAAATTGGGAAGAAAACACAAAAAAGGTTGAATTTTGATCCCACCCAAGCGTAGATTAGGAAAAATACATGGTTGATGATCAGGTAAGGCAATCTTCTGATAATTAGGATAGGTGTTAGCCGCCCCACCCATATTAACCAAATAATGTTCAATGTTACATATGCTTAATCATGTAAGAAATTTGATTTCTGTTCAATTTGGATTTTTCTGTTGCCAAGAAAAACTTATCAAATTTATACAATTGTATATCTCTTAGTCCTCAAGATGATTCATGAAACGTTTCGTGTCATCATCATAGAAGATTTTAGTTTAGGTTAGATCCCAATCATCTTAGGATCTCCTACAATTCACATCCATCCCTAATGATTATGAAGACTTGTTGTGGGAATCAAAGAAGCGAGATGATTGAAGATGTCTCAAATCATAAACCCTTATTAGCCTTTAATATATATTTCTGCTTACTAGTGTGTTTTTGCCAAATTATCGTAAAAATTATGTTTATTTTGTTTATAGATTTATTAATATGCTATATGCAAATTATGGATGACTAGATAGGATTTAGTTAGACAAAACTATAGATTGCTGAAATTAGGGTTTTTGTCCTAAATTTCCCCCGAAAATAAGGTTAGAATTATGGAATTGTGGCAAATATATTTAGTAAATTATATTTTATTGATGATAAGTGCTCTTATGTTCTTAATGGATTCTATAATAAAATTGGAATCTACATAATTTTATGGATGTTTATTTGGAGTTCAAATGCTCAACATATGTTAAATTAATATTTTGAAAAATAATATTCAAATGAAGACTCCATTTATGGACATCTCAAAAAATATCCAATCACCTCAAATAGCCTGATAATCATAATCTAACCTAAAACACCTAAAACTCACCTTTCTTCTTTGACATTTGGTATTTGAAGGTGGAGAGGTGATTTTCAGGGGATCTTGGGTGGATCTTGACCTAGAGTTGATCTGGATCAAGTTCTTCTCCAAGTTCAAGTTGAACTAGTAAATTTAGTGCTTCTCTTCTTCATTCTTTCAAATTTAATTGCTTCTATTGGAGAGGAAGAAATCAGTAATGACCCTGACCTGGGATATGAGTTAACCCTGTTTGTTTTGGCTAAGTAAGTTGCTTATAACTTTAATATAATCCTCTAAGGTGTTTTTTTATCATGTGACATACTTATGTTTCAAGTTTGGTCCTGATTAAATGTTGTTTGAGCAATGTTCCTTTATTTTGGACCAAAGTGCAATTTACCCAAGATGAGGGGTTATATTGTAAAATGTCACATGTTGAATGTGCCTTAAGTGTTTTAGAATCATAATAGAGATAATAATGCTAAGTGGTGGCTTGTGGAAAGCCTAAATGCCAAGTTTAAACTTGTTTGAATAATGCTAGTACCTTGTACACCAATTTTGGTACAAATTATAAATTACCCAAAATGTAGGGCTGATATGCAAATTACCACATCTAGAGTGTTCCTACTTCCTCTATGTATCATTTAGAGGATAGAGAATGAATGAGACACCATGCTTGAATCATTTATGAGTGGTAGTATTCTTGGTGATGAAAAGACCAAGAAAGGGGTTGAATGGAAACCCTAATTTGAGCTTGTATTGAGTGTATCAGGTTGTAGTGTTAAACATATCGGCCAAGGAGCCAAAGAGGAGACCCCTATATCGTGTTATTAACTCTTTGACTTTGCAAAAATGAGCTAATCACCTCAATAAAGCAATGTATATCGACTTGCAACTTTCCTTGGGAAAGGTTGTATGAAATTGTGAATATAATAATAATGTGAGTGGAAGTGGCTTGTTCTAGAAGATAACCAAAGGGGCCGACCATTATCCCTTGCATTATCGTCAAGTTTTTATTTTGCATGGAAGATAAAGATGGAATGCATGCAAGTACATGTGTCAATCCATGCATGGCCATGTGGCACCTACTAGTAGTAAGGTGATGACACCTCTTACTCTCTCTCCCATGAACCTCAAGGATATATATACCCTTCCTGTAATGACAGCCACCAAACCGACAACCAAATCTTTACTAATTATGCGGAATAATAACAAGCAGTGGATTAATAAAAATCACTAAAAATTACAACCCTTTTTGCAAAGAGATCCATTTCAAAATTTTATATACATCGGGGTTCACATTGTACATACACTGAACCATCTCATCTCATGGTTAACATATAACAGTTGCTTTGTCAAAACATATACTAAAGCAACATCAAACCTTGAGGCATAAAAGCCAAAATCTCATATTGTTCATAAAAACATCATGTACTAAACCCAAGGACCTGAGAGTACATAGACGACACATAGGACTTCTATCTACAAGACATGACAGACAGTAACTCAACCTGATCTGTTACTATTGTCCCTGTTGTTGTTGTCCTTCCTCTGCAGAACAGTATCTACCTCCTCGTGTACGTCCACCTAAAAATTGTGGATCCCACGGGGTGAAACAATTGTCCTAGCGAGAGATATAACTCTCCGCCAACAATGTTATTATCACAGGTAAATAGAATTAAACTGAGAATATGTTCTTCTATATTACTAAGCAAGGTTAATCACTGTAGATAAGCAGATTAAAACATTTCTCTTCTCTTAAAGCATTGTAACTATCTATGATAGGGCAGTAAATCATTTATTCACTTTATAAGGAATATAAAGAACATGTGTAACTGTTACGACCCCGCCTCCCGGTAACCCCCAATTAAGGGAGATCGAAAGGTCAGATCCATTAACCAATAACCCAGATCAAAGGTTCGACAAATAATCAATAAAAATTATTAAATTCTACCAACTATACTGAAAGCTGTAAGAAAAATAAATTTTGCATACCTTTTTGAAAACTTGGATCTCTAGACTTCTATCCACTTAAGGATTCTACTCTAACTAATCCTCCTTGTATTTAACTTCATGTATTTCACAATATGACATTTTACTATTTGTCCTTCTGGCTTGTACCTAAAACGCCGACAAATAAAACGTCGGTCAGCCGGAGCTGGTATGTGGGGGAAACAATAAATGTGCAACTATGATAACAATGTAAGCATTCAATTAATAAATTAATCATTTAACAATCAAGATTACATTTTAAGCCAAACTACTCAATCCATACCTATCCAAAACTCTGTGTTGTCCCTGTAAGGACTTATATGGTACCTCTATAAAGGTGACTTGATGGACCTACCCTCTAGGCAGCCATATACTAAGTCATTCATGACCTGATGGACCTACCCTATAGGTAGCCATATACCAGGTCAGCCATTACGACACAGAGGGGACTAGGATCTGATCTAGAAGGCATATACATTATGTGATAGTCATTGTCACTTTATAATTGCAGTATGAACATCCAAACAGTTTAGTTGCATTCAATACAATTAAACATTCGGGAATCCATCGGGAAACTAAATCGGTTATTCATAATTAACCACATACCTTTGGTTGCAGATTTCAAGATAGAATCAAATATGCAGAGAAACCCAATCAAAAAGCAATGAGGAAGAGAAATCCTGAAATAAAAGTACAATTTTCCTTTTATTAATATTTATCCAATTTTCATCACATTACTTTGGATTTCAATTCCTATCTTAGGGTTCCTTT
The DNA here is from genome assembly GCA_963693085.1 of Alisma plantago-aquatica. Taxonomy (NCBI): domain Eukaryota; kingdom Viridiplantae; phylum Streptophyta; class Magnoliopsida; order Alismatales; family Alismataceae; genus Alisma; species Alisma plantago-aquatica. The sequence continues at coordinate 306,109,526 of OY856414.1, forward strand.
GGAAATTAGGGTTTTTACTTCTTCTTTCCTTATTATCATCCTTAATTTATCAAAAATACATAAAACCCCTAATTTCTCATTGAATTTCCTTTATTAAGCATCTGATTATCTTATTCCACAAAAATATGATTTTTATCTCCTTTTATCCTAAATTAGGGTTTCCATGTAAATAAACCTTCTTTTATGGATTACAACTCTAATTTAGGCATCTTTTATTTAAAACAGATAATTAAACCACCTTTATCAATATCAGGGTTAAACTTATCAATTTGATCCATTGATGCACTAAATTATACCCTTAATATTTAATTAGGGTGTCTCATTAATTCTGAATACACTTTACTAGCCAATTAAAGCACTTTTGCAAGACGGAGTGGAACTAGGTTCTGGAAACATTTTTATCATATTCCTTGCATTTTTCTACACCATTTTCATATATAAAGTTTTGTCATTGGACACTCCTAGCTATTTTTATCAATTTCGCAAGAAAACCCCTTTTTTCTGAATATTCGATTAAAAAAAGAATCATTACCAAAAATTTACTAGCTGCTTGATATGTAGTCCCGTGATCCGCCCTTGGATCTAACGATTCTGGTCACGCGCCCTCTAGCAAGGTCGCCCCTTCTCTAGACCATCAGATGCCACGGAGACTACCGTGGTCTCAGATCTAACGCTCGATAGGTCGTCACCTACCTCAGACCCAGCAGCCCGCGCGGTCAACCTGGAGGTTGACTCGGAGCTCTAGGCGTCCTTTGCTCACTCCGACCGACCAGGGGGCTTCGCCTCCCCTCAATGAAGATGATGGTCAGTTGAATTTCCTGCCCGAGCTCCTCCAAACTTGTCCCCTGCTCGCTGGATTCTGGCAAGGGTCACCACGGCGTCGGGGTTGCAGATCAGGACGAACACACCAATTGAGCACACAAAAACGCTCCTTGCACTAATCCGCAGAGGTTGGGCTAGCAAGAAACTATGCTGGTTCTCTCCAAAGACCGCCCATATATATAGGATCGGGCCATGCCCTGAAGGATTTGGGAACTTTCCCAATCGGAAATGAAACTTCGACAAACCAGGGATGAATCCCTTCAGTTTTCCTTCCCGAATCCAAAGGAAACGTCAGACAGCTTGCAAACTTGATGGATTACGAGAAATCCACAGATAAAATTCGCCTGTCACTAGTAGAATCCCAGTCCGTGCTGGACTAAGATGATGAGTGACACCCGTTGGATCTAAATCCAAGGGTCCTCATCACGCGTGCTTGAGCAAAAAGGAAATAATTTCCAATTAATTCAAATTACATTCCTAATTCAAAGGAAACTTGGAGAATTCATAACTTCCAAACGATGACTCCTTTTTACTTCAAATTTTGAGGAAAACTCAATTATATTTTTATCTTCCATCCTACAAAATTTGGAGTTATTATCTTAAAAGTTCGATCTCTTTTCTTGGTTTGCAAGTTATCCTTCAATTACTCATATTTTCCATGTCTTCTCTATTTCTTTTATCATTAAATCATGACTCTGAGTTCCTTGAACCCCAAGGAATCTATTATCTCAAAATTCTATTTTTGGGAAAATATCTTTTAGACTTTTAATCATACTTTATTCATTTTCTTATACATTCCATTATCCCATGGAATTCCTTTCCCATTTCTTTTCTTTTTCTTTCAATTGGGCTTAATGGCCACTAAGGCCCATTAAGAAAGGGCAAGGCTATTATACACGAAATTCAATCAAATCAAACCATTAAAATCAACCATGGATTTCATTTATCCTTCTCTTTTTTTTTCAAAAAGAGATTTACAATCCTCATTACATGCTTTGGAAAAAAAATGAGGTTATAACATCCTCCCCTCCTTATAGGAATTTTGCCCTCAAAATTCTACAATCAAACAAACAATCAAATCAGGATAAGACTTCCCATGTCCATCATTGGCTCCTATGTGGCTTTACCGTACTCATGGCGCTTCCACAGAACCTTTATCATCACATATTCTTTTCTCTGAGTTCTTTCATCCCGGCGTCTATAAACTGCACAGGTGACTCAGGCCATGTCAGCCTCCCTTGGGGCTCACTAGGTTCATTGCTCAGCTGATGGTTAGGTACCTCACATAGTGCTCTGAATTTGACATATGGAACTCATCACACATTACTTTATCCTGAGGGGTAAGATTAAACTTAACCTTCTCCACCAAACCATATCAAAAGAACCCATGCATCGGGGACTCATCTCTCTTAGCTATAACTTAGAGGGGTCAGATTTTCACATATTCTTCCACAGTAACTTGTATATCAGTCTACTTTGCATCTTCTCACGACTCTCATCGTCTCTAGGCTCCTTTCAGCCCTTGCACAATCAAAGTGACTTCATTTACACGCACTGTGGTCCCTTTTCTAACCATCATGTGGTCCTTTCCTAACCATCATGTGGTCCTTTCACCAACATCACCTTACTGAAGTGGTGACCGACACAACCTCCTTTACAGAGCTTCTTATAAAACCCGATACTGGATATGGTGGTCATTGTCACATCTTTCATAGGACAAGAACTGTCTCTAGATATCACCCTGAACGAGCACGCATGCCCTCATCAAACCCTTTAGTCTGGATCATACTAACCATAGTTAGTTGTGATAAACTATACTAACATTGAGTTCATCATGTACCTACTTCCACGTTATGGAAGTGAACCTCTAGGTCAAACTCAAGATCCTTTGAACTCACATCGTGGTGTAGTTGGACCATCTCTCTCATGGATAGTTCAACCAGATCTGTCCCTTAACAAAACTCTTTCTTTCTCATGTCATCTAGGTAAGGAGACTTACCATAACCCATATTGCATCTCGACCTTCCTTGGTCCCGGGAAAACCTATCACAACATCCATGGGGTTGAGCTCCCATTTCCTCTCAGGGACTCTTCTATATCGATACACTGGGTTACTGGGGTTCGTTCTTTACCTCCTGGCTTGCATGGCCATAAACCACATGCAACTTTATCTTAAGCATCCAAAGGGCTATTTCCATTTTCCCCGGGGTATGGTGATCTTTGATCATGATTTCCTATATGTCATGATTCCTCAAGATCGATTCCTCTGAAACCCTAAACCACTCTAGTCGGGGTTTCATCACCTTCTTTTCCAAAGAAGTGCACTTGAGGTTCTACCACCATCCTTTCATTGAATCAAGGACTAGACTGGCTAACCAAACAACCCTTAACTTTTCAATGTATCTTGTTACATCTGAGTGTTATCCGAACACCTCTCCTTTTTGAACTTAGGGTTAGCCAAACAACCTTTTCTAGCTTCTAGTCAAACAAGTAAGATGTATCTCAACTGGAGCATCCATTACCACTTCACATCCTCAAGTATTAGGTAACATTGAAGACATACACTTCCATGTATTTCACTTATCATTTCACCTCAAATTCTATGTCTATTTTCGTTAAGAACACTCTCTGGTTTCATTATCATGGTGATCAAACTCAACCTGGTATAACTTATAAGTTCCACATAGCTCATGATAAAAACATCCTCATAAGGTGACTACCTCATTCCTCTTAGTATTTGCGAACCATCCATGTATAATTCACTTCACCAGGGTATGTTATCATCTCTATCCTCATACCTTGTAGCTACGTTCCAAATTACATCATCTTTACCCTTGGTGTAAGGCATGCATATTGTCCTATCTCTCACTCCCATAACAAGAAGAAATAAGCATTTGGCTGCAGTCCAAATACAGAGTTCTTCATGTTCCAAGAGTAGAGATGGTACAGCCCACCTCGCCAGTACACTTTCAAATCTAAGTTGAAAGGTGCCACATATGTCTCTACATCACAACCATCATGATATCAAAATTACTTCCATGGAAACTGGTCTTGAACTTACTTGGTCCAAGCACAATCCTTAGTCATCTCCTCTAGGTCTATAGGGTGCCGACATGTTTGGGGTCATCCCCTTTTCCCTCATGCATCCAGAGAGTGCTCTACTCATCTGCCCTTTGGGTCCCATGAGATCATGAAGGTGATCGATCTCCTAACCCATGGCCCTCAGACAATGATAGTTGTTACCTCTTGACCCTATGGTCATGTGCAACTAGGGAATTAGGCAACTCCTTCTTCCATCGGTCTTATCCCTACCTGACCCTAGGATAGACTTAGGATTCTATTATTGTACATGTCCAACATAGAACCTTACCCAAACATCCATCATTCCTCTTCTTGCATTCGTGGGCTGACTTTCATCCTTCCATAAAGGTCATGGCGACCTACCTACCTTGGTCGAGCCCCATACCAGTTACCTCCATGGTAACATATTCACATGCGCATAGAGATGGTTATCTACGGGTCTATAGGTTCATTCTCATGCCATGTACTCTTCACTTAGCTTCTCAAGATCCTACGAAACCTCCTTAGGTTACCTCAAAACCAACCAAACTGGTAAACTTCCTACCAAAGGGTCGCTCTCCCAGGATGGAAGGAGACTACACCTTTATAACAAAGGTCACAAGCATTCTTAGGGTTTACCTCCATATGAGCATGCTTAAACCAACAACTACTAAGGCAAAAGCGTACCTACAAAACCATGCTAGGTCGCACTTGATCGCATCCTCAACATTACATCAACTTAGTTGTGAGGGGTTCATCAAACATACCCTTTACGTAAGGGATTTCCTTTACCTCTACACATGAGGAGTACCATGCTCGAAACTATAGAGACTCAAATCTCATCATGAGCATCGGATACACTTCTTCCCCTCTTAGTCCTAGGAACCCTAGGTTCTCCTTTGGGTATCCACCTACATGCTCACCCTCTTAACCACAAATCAAACATGTCCAAGGTATGTCATGTACACCCTATCATCCTTCTACTCGAGCAACACATTAGGGTCGAGTCTTCTTCCAGGACAACCAACTAGGTATAAAACCTCACAACAGGTTACTTAAACCTCCTCAGGGTCTAAGGCACTATTTATCTCATCCAATAGGTAACCACTTATACCATGGGTACTAGAAGCATAGTCCTCTCTCTAGGGTTTGGTTTCTCTAAAGGTAACCAATATATCATCAGCCTCTAGGAATCAAGCATAAGGCAACCACTATCATCCACATAGGTCGCATCATCCTTAACCCCCACTATTCCTCAAGTTTCGGGGTTTTAGACTTCCAATATCCTTGTTGGGGTCCCGCTTCCTCTCTCTCTCTAGAGCTACAACCACCTCCAACCATACCTACTAGAGGTCCCTTCACCATGAAGGCTCATATTCTCAAGCAAACCCCTATGTGGTTGAAGCCTATGCTCAACTCATGTTTGGCTCAATATTATTCATATCTCTTTATGCTTATCTCATAAGCCATCTGCCATGCCCTTATGGCCAGGGTTTAAATCTACTATCGTACCACTAAAGTACTTTGGGGCATGCTATTCCTTACTTGCATAGGCCATAAGGTTTCTATAGGTTCATCTCTAACCTTATCCAGGAAGGAGCTATCCTTTGCTCAAACATGCACGATCCTTCTCAGGGTTGGGTTACCAAAGGTGCTAGGCCACCTAACCTCTCATGGCTCATATGACAAACCATAGGCATGTCCATCCAAACACCCAATCTACCATGACATCTAAGTCATCATGTCATTTCTCTCTCTCTCTCTAATCTTCACTTAGGGTTAACATCATCCTCAAAGGATGTGCTAGGTCTCTACTTTTAATGGAGGTCTCTACCTCCAAGACCAACTCTATCAACTCATCCTCCTACCAAGGAGGTCTATCCTCATGTCTCTCTTGAGGGCAATGACAACTCGTGTCATATGACCTAAGCATGTATCTATTCTTTAGTTTGCGCTTAATATATTAAGCTTATGTCCATGACATCTTATTTACATGCTTTTCATTAATTTGGTGGAGGATTCCTTATTCCTTATCAACTTTACCCATACCTCAAGATGGTGTGGAGAAGAGAGGAAACCCTAATCCTTAAGGTCCTTAACATAATTGAAGTTGAGAAGGGATGAATAAGATGAGAAAGTCCTAAAGGTATCTTATTTTGATTCATACCCTAAGACTTTGGCCAGGCAGTCACACGGATCCGGGAGTCCTCATATTCCGACTAGCGGTGCAGAGGAAAATATTGCTAGCCCCCGGTCGTGATCCTTTTCTAGACACCTCCGTATTTCGGATAATCCTCTAATAACTACCTTGGGTTCTATGGAGTTTGTAAAATTTAATAATTATTAACGATTAATTGAGGAACCTAGGCTCTGATACCAATTGTTACGACCCCGCCTCCCGGTAACCCCCAATTAAGGGAGACCGAAAGGTCAGAGCCGTTAACCAATAACCATGATCAAAGGTTCGACAAATAATCAATAATAATTATTAAATTCTACCAACTATACTGAAAGATGTAAGAAAAATAAATTTTGCATACCTTTTTGAAAACTTGGATCTCTAGACTTCTATCCACTTAAGGATTCTACTCTAACTAATTCTCCTTGTATTTAACTTCATGTATTTCATAATATGACATTTTACTATTTGTCCTTTTGGCTTGTACCTAAAACGCCGACAAACAAAACGTCAGTCAGCCGAAGCTGGTATGTGGGGGATACAATAAATGTGCAACTATGATAACAACGTAATCATTCAATTAATCAATTAATCATTTAACAATCAAGATTACATTTTAAGCCAAGCTACTCAATCCATACCTATCCACAACTCTATGTTGTCCCTGTAAGGACTTATATGGTACCTCTATAAAGGTGACTTGATGGACCTACCCTCTAGGAAGCCATATACTAAGTCATTCATGACCTGATGGACCTACCCTCTAGGTAGCCATATAACAGGTCAGCCATTACGACACAGAGGGGACCAAGATCTGAGCTAGAAGGCATATACATTATGTGATAGTCATAGTCACTTTATAATTGCAGTATGAACATCCAAACAGTTTAGTTGCATTCAATGTGATTAAACATTCAGGAATCCATTTGGAAACTAAATCGGTTATTCATAATTAACCACATAACTTTGGTTGCAGATTTGAAGATAGAATCAAATATGCAGAGAAACCCAATCAACAAGCAACGAGGAAGAGAAATCCTGAAATAAAAGTACAATTTTCGTTTTATTAATATTTATCCAATTTTCATCACATTACTTTGGATTTCAATTCCTATCTTAGGGTTCCTTTGGAAATTAGGGTTTTTACTTCTTATTTCCTTATTATCATCCTTAATTTATCAAAACTACATAAAACCCCTAATTTCTCATTGAATTTCCTTTATTAAGCATCTGATTATCTTATTCCACAAAAATATGATTTTTATCTCCTTTTATCCCAAATTAGGGTTTCCATGTAAATTAACCTTCTTTTATGGATTACAACTCTAATTTAGGCATCTTTTATTCAGAACAGATAATTAAACCACATTTATCAATATTAGGGTTAAACTTATCAATTTGATCCATTGATGCACTAAATTATACCCTTAATATTTAATTAGGGTTTCTCATTAATTCTGAATACACTTTACTAGCCAATTAAAGCACTTTTGCAAGATGGAGTGGAACTAGGTTCTGGAAACATTTTTATCATATTCCTTGCATTTTTCTAAACCATTTTCATATATAAAGTTTTGTCATTGGACACTCCTAGCTATTTTTATCAATTTCGCAAGAAAACCCCTTTTTCTGAATATTCGATTAAAAAGAATCATTACCAAAAATTCACTAGCCGCTTGATCTATAGTCCCGTGATCCTCCCTTGGATCTAACGACTTTGGTCGCGTGCCCTCTAGAAAGGTCGCCCCTTCTCTAGACCGTCAGATTCCACGGAGACTACCGTGGTCTCAGATCTAACGCTCGACAGGTCGTCACCTACCTCAGACCCAGCAGCCCGCGCGGTCAACCTGGAGGTTGACTCGGAGCTCTAGGCATCCTTTGCTCACTCCGACCGACCAGGGGGCTTCACCTACCCTCAAAGAAGATGATGGCCGATTGAATTTACTGCTTGAGCTCCTCCAACCTTGTCCCCTGCTCGCCGGATTCTGGCAAGGGTCACCACGGCGTCGGGGTTGCAGATTAGGACGAACACACCAATTGAGCGCACAAAAACGCTCCTTGCACTAATCCGCAGAGGTTGGGCTAGCAAGAAACTATGCTGGTTCTCTCCAAAGACCGCCCATATATATAGGATCGGGCCACATCCTGACGGATTGGGAACTTTCCCAATCGGAAATGAAACCTCGACAAACCAGGGATGAATCCCTTTTGTTTTCCTTCCCGAATCCAAAGGAAACGTCAGACAGCTTGCAAACTTGATGGATTACGAGAAATCCACAGATAAAATTCGCCTGTCACTGGTAGAATCCCAGTCCATGCTGGACTAATACGATGAGTGACACCCGTTGGATCTAATTCCAAGGGTCCTCATCACGCGTGCTTGAGCAAAAAGGAAATAATTTCCAATTAATTCAAATTACATTCCTAATTCAAAGGCAACTTGGAAAATTCATAACTTCCAAACGATGACTCCTTTTTACTTCAAATTTTGAGGAAAACTCAATTATATTTTTATCTTCCATCCTAAAAAATTTGGAGTTATTATCTTAAAAGTTCAATCTCTTTTCTTGGTTTGCAAGTTATCCTTCAATTACTCATATTTTCCATGTCTTCTCTATTTCTTTTATCATTAAATCATGATTCTGAGTTCCTTGAACCCCAAGGAATCTATTATCTCGAAATTCTATTTTTGGGAAAATATCTTTTAGACTTTTAATCATCCTTTATTCATTTTCTTATACATTCCATTATCCCATGGAATTCCTTTTCCATTTCTTTTCTTTTTCTTTCAATTGGGCTTAATGGCCACTAAGGCCCATTAAGAAAGGGCAAGGCTATTATACACGAAATTCAATCAAATCAAACCATTAAAATCAACCATGGATTTCATTTATCCTTCTCTTTTATTTTCAAAAAGAGATTTACAATCCTCATTACATGCTTTGGAAAAAAATAAGGTTATAACAGTAACCTTTACCTGTGATACTATATCAACATCTTAAGCTTATCACGTGATACTTATTATCATGGTATGACATATATGAATCATTCTCATTTCTATCTATCGGCCTCAACCAATCTGCTAACCAGGTATTGGATTGTACTAGTCATGTGAATATACATCATTATATTCTGTCAAGGTATTGGGCTTTGCCAATCCTGTGAGGTTTGTATCCAGGTATTGGACTATGCCAATCCTATGAGGTTTGCATCCAGGTATTGGACTATGCCAATCCTGTGAGGTTTGCATCCAGGTATTGGGTTATCCCAATCTTATGAAATTATATTCAGGTATTGGATTATGCCAATCCTGTGAGGGTTGCATCTAGGTATTGGGTTATCCCAATCCTGTGAAATTATATCCAGGTACTGGATTATGCCAATCTTGTGAGTGTTGCATCTAGGTATTGGGTTATCCCAATGCTATGAAATTATATCCAGGTATTAGATTATGCCAATCATGTGAGTGTTGCATCCAGGTATTGGGTTATCCCAATCCTATGAAATTATATCCAGGTATTGGATTATGCCAATCATGTGAGTGTTGCATCTAGGTATTGGGTTATCCCAATCCTGTGAAATGATATCCATGTATTGGATTATGCCAATCATGTGAAACTATATCCAGGTATTGGATGATACCAATCCTATAAAACTATATCCAAGTATTGGATGATACCAATCCTGTGAAACTAAATCTAGGTATAGGATGATACCAATCATGTGAAACTAAATCCAGGTATTAGATGATACCAATCCTGCTATATCATGGCCATATTGCTAAGGATTCCATAGTAGTGGAATACCTTTATGTCCCCCTTTCACTTTCATTATGGAATATCAATCCCTTGAACTCATCACTGAATACACATCACCTTTACTAGGCATTATACCTTGGCCAAGCCATCATACTTATTCACATCCTTTATGTAATACAAGTATTCCTCTTATCTCATTTAAGCATATTCAAAACACTATAGCCCTTATTTGGCTATAAACATAAAGCATGTATGATAAAGATTTCATTATTATTATTGTAACCATTTATTATTATTATTACATTATCGAGTTTCCATTTCGTAGTTTATTTTGAACATTATCATTTCTTACATGAGACTTTTGTAAACATCTTGTTACCTCTTACTAGGCAACAACTATTCTCATGGCTCACAAGGCCCATTAAACATCTTGTTACCTCTCACTAGGCAACAACTAATCACATGGCTCACAAGGCCCATTAAACATCATGTTACCTCTCACTAGGCAACAACTAACTCTAGGTCAAAAAGACCTATATAATTGGTATTATATGAAACATCATAGCTCATGCTTAGCTATGCTCATTATGGTTTCAACATGGTTAACATTTCCCTTTATTAACCAGTTGTAGTTTCAAATCATATCATGTTACCCTTCATTAGGGTTAATGTTCCCCTTTTTAAGCCAACTAGGGTTTTCAAGTACATTCATCAAGAATCTCAACCCTAATTCAGAATCGACACTTAATAGGAGTATCAATGTATACTAATTACATGAGTATTAAACAAGTATAAGTTTCTCTTTCATCCTTTCTAGGATATTGATTACATCCTATTCCATTAGGTTGGCTCAATCCTTCTCTCAAGGTATATTGGCCCATATTTATCAAAATGCATTAAACCATTCATGTCTTAAAGTATCTTTGTCATAACATACTGCATGTATCACTCAATCATGTGTATTGGATTGAGGTGCTTCCTCCATATAGGGTATAGAGGTTTAGGTATGCTTCCATATCAGGTATAGAGGTGCATCCTCATCACCATACCATGCATCCATATTGGATTACTCAACCTTAGGGGTTTGCATATCGGGTTTCACAACACCATGTTGAGTTTCAACATCATATCGGGTTAGAGTATATACTTAACACCATATCGGGTATAAGTTGTGTTCTTAACCCCATAGAATGCACAAGGTGTGTGTATGTGTCACTCATATTGTACATGAGGTACAAATTTGTCACCATATCGTGCTAATGGCTGTGTTCATATCATCATATCAGGTTACCATATCACCATCTTGGGTTTCAACACTATATCGGGTAAGAGGTGTATGTGTGCTCACCATATCGACCTTGAGGTGTATGTTTGTGTCACCATATCATGCATAAGGTTTATGCTCATCACCATATCGTTCTAGATGTCTATAACCATAACTATCTAGGGTTTCAACATCATATCGGCTAAGAGGTGTATCCCTCAACACCATATCGGGTTAGAGGTGCTTCAACCCAGTATCAGGTTGCACCATGATGATGTCATCATCATCAACCACTAGACTCTTGTTATTACTATTCTAGTTCATGGAAAACAATCCTAGGTTACTACTAGAGCTCAAGGGTTCATCAATTATGCAAGAAATTTTGAATTGAAAGTAAATCATTTAATTAAGGCAAGATTGATGGTAAATAATAACATAATTGAGTTCAAGTTATATAACCCACCTCAAGAGAAACTTCAAAGCTCCAATATACAAAGATTCACATTCCCAAGGTTTTAGGTGAGCTTCTTAAAGGTCCAAGACTTGAGCTCCCTCAGCCCTATGCATGATACCTCACCACTTGTGGCCGATATCCCTCACTTATGGCCGATATCCCTCACTTGGACGATATCACTTTGCAATGGGTCATATCACTTTGCTATGGCCGATATTAAGGCTCTATGCATGATACTCCTTCACCTTTGCATGATACCAAGACTCTATGCACGATATCTAAGAGCAAGGGGGTGATAGATTTTGAAAAATTCCACTAATAGGTGAAAGGAAGGGTATATATACTTGAGGTTCATGAAAAGTGTGTGTATGAGGTGTCACCATTTTAAAGCTACTAGGTGACACATGTACATGCATTATTGACACGTGTCCTTTCATACACTCATATTTATCTTGACATGTAAAACACTTGAGAATAATCTAGAGATGATTTTTTGGCCATTAGTTATCTTGTTTGATAAGATATCTCATCGTTATCTTCATAAATTATGCAACTTTTGCAAGGATCATCTAACTCATCATGGATCACCTCCTTGAGGTGCTTAACTCGTCATGGACAAAGGCAATAGTTCAAAAACTGATATGGGATCCCCTCTATAGCTCCTTGGCCGATAGGCACTCCCATATGGACACTTCAACCTGATACAAGCTCAAATTAGGGTTTCACATACAATTCTTTCTTGGTCTTTTCATCACCAAGAGTATCATACTCAAATATTATTCAAACATGGTGACTACTTATTTCTCTCTTCTCTAAATGATACTAGGAGGGAGTAGGGACACTCTAGAGGTGGTAATTTGCATATCAACCCTACATTTGGAGTAAATTACAACTTGCACCAAAATTGGTACACAAGTTACTATCATTATTCAAACAAGTTCAAACTTGGAATTTAGGCTTTCCACAAGACACCACCTTGCATCATTCTCTCTCTTATGATGCTAAAACACATGAGGCACTTTCAATATGTGAAAATTTGCAATATAACCCCTCTTCTTGGGTAAATTGCATTTTGGTCCAAAATAACAGCATTGCTCAAACATTATTAAAATTTGAAACATAAGTTTGTCACCTGATAACAAAATGCCTTATAGGATTATATTAAAGTTCTAAGAAACATACTTTGCCAAAACAAACAGGTTTAACTCATAACCTAGGTCAGGGTCATTATAAGTTATAAACCCTTAACAAGGATTTCATCCCTGAAATCCCATATGAAGGAAGGCAATTGTCATTCATGCATCATGTGGTGAAGCGTTCAAAACATATGTCATTAACTAAGCGGAAGCGATCACTAACATCATATTACTGAAAATCACTAAAAATTTAAACCTTTTGCAAAGTGATCCAAACACAGGAAAACTCTTTGATCAAGAACCAATGTATTTCACTTACATCCTGGTTCATAAGTACATAACATGTACCATCTCTTCTCAGGAATTACATACAACAGTTGGTTTTACAAACTATACATAAGCAACATAAACCTTGAGGCGTTCAAGCCAAAATCTCATATTGATGATAAAAGCACTATCTACTGACTCCGAGGACCTGAGAGTATAGAGACGACACATAGGACTCTATATACAAGACATGACAGCCAATGTCTCCACCTGAGAATTCACTATCGTCCCTACTGCTACTGCTGCTCTTCCCCTGATGTAGAGTTCCTGTCTCCTTATCTGCATCTACCTAAAAAGTTTGATCCCACGGGGGTGAGACAATTGAAAATTGTCCTAGCGAGAGATATAACTCTCCGCCAGAAACATTATTATTGCAGTTCAATAGAATAAAACTGATCAGAGGATAAGCAGTTTAGAACATTCTCATATTTAAAGGCATTGCAACTATTTTTGATAGAGTTGTTAATCATCTATTCTCTTTATAAGGAATAAGAAGAACATGTATTTCATTTATCCATCACACTATATCAACATCTCAAGCTTATCCTGTAATATTCATTATCATAATATGGAATCCATGATTCATTCTCATTTCTATCTGTTGGCCTCAACCAATCTGCTAACTAGATATTGAATTATACCAGTCATGTGAGTATACATCATCAAATTATGTCCAGGCATTGGACTATGCCAATCCTATGCATACATTCTAGGCATTGTACTATACCAATCCTGTGCAAACATTCCAGGCATTGGACTATGCCAATCCTATGCAACCATTCCAGGCATTGGACTATTACCAATCCTATGCAATTATTCCAGGTATTGATTTATTACTAATCCTGTGCAATTATTCCAGGTATTGGTTTATTACCAATCCTATGCAATTATTCCAGGTATTGGTTTATTACCAATCCTGTGCAATTATTCCAGGTATTGGGTTATGACCAATCCTGTGATATTATTCCAAGTATTGGGTTATGACCAATCATGTGATGTTATTCCAGGTATTGGGTTATGACCAATCCTGTGACATTATTCCAGGTATTGGGTTATGACCAATCCTGTGACATTATTCCAGGTATTGGGTTATGACCAATCCTGTGACATTATTCCAGGTATTGGGTTATGACCAATCCTGTGATATTATTCCAGGTATTGAATTATGTCAATCCAGTGCATCTATTTTAGGTATTGGACTATGCCAATCCTGTGATATTATTCCAAGTATTGAACTAAGTCAATCCTGTGCATCATCACTGAATACCACATCGCCTTTACTAGGTATTAAACCTTGGCCAAGCTATTATACTTATTCACATCCTTTATGTAATTCAAGTATTCCTCTTATCCCCTTTAAGCTTATTCAAAACACCATAGCCCTCATTTGGATATCAACATAAAGCATGCATGATTAAGATTTCATTATTATTATTGTATCCATTTATTATTATTATGTTACAAAGTTTCCATTGTTTATTTGAACATTATCATGTCTTTCATGAGACTTTATAACATCTTGTTACCTCTCACTAGGCAAAAACTACTCTCATGGCTCATAAGGTCCATTTCACATCTTGTCACCTCTCACTAGGCAAAAATTACTCTTCATGGCTCACAAGGCCCATTACACATCTTGTCACCTCTTACTAGGAAACAATTACTCTTCATGGCTCACAAGGCTCATTAAACATCTCATCACCTCTCACTAGGCAACAATTACTCTTCATGGCTCACAAGGCTCATTACACATCTGATCACCTCTCACTAGGCAACAATTACTCTTCATGGCTCACAAGGATCATTACACATCTTGTCACCTCTCACTAGGCAACAATTACTCTTCATGGCTCACAAGGCCCATTACACATCTTGTCACCTCTCACTAGGCAACAATTACTCTTCATGGCTCACAAGGCCCATTACACATCTTGTCACCTCACACTAGACAATAATTATCATGACACACTTTATGTGTTACTCATTCAAGTATATTGGATTTAGAGTACTTCAAGGTATATCAACCTTGAGTTGCTGACTGTGATATCTATCATGTCTTGATGTATCACTTTCCTCATCACTTGTAACTTATCTTGTATTAGGGCATTTCCCATCCTAATACTTTATGCACCAGTTTAACACATTTATCATTCAACCATTATCAATAATATGGTCCTATCTTAGGTTAAGGCATTATTGATATATGGTTATCCATTATCAACCACTTTAGGTGTTTCACCTACCAATATATTATTCACTATTCCATTATTAGGAGTAGGGTTTTCCCTCTTTATCAATTAGGATTTTACATAACCTCACCCTATATTAGGGTTTCACATAACATTACCCTATATCAGGGTTTCACATAGCCTTACCTGAAATTAGGGTTTCTCAACTCATAGCCCAAAGTTAGGGTTATGGTTTACCATCATATTGCCCAAGATTAAGGTTTCATGCACTATAACCGAAAAATAGGATTTTACATACCTTTACCCTATATCAGGGTTAGGATTTCATATTAGGGATTCATATAGCATTATTTAGTTTCACCCTGGGATTAGAGTTCACATCTCATCTCTGTATTAGGGTTTCATTTAACATCACCCTTGATTAGGGTTTCACATGACATCACCCTTAATTAGGGTTTAACATGACATCACCCTTAATTAGGGTCTAACATGACATCACCCTTAAATAGGGTTTAACATGACATCACCCTTAATTAGGGTTTCATATGACATTTCCCTTGATTAGGGTTTCATATGACATTACCCTTGATTAGGGTTGATCCTATCATTGTTCTCCATTAGGGTTAGGCTCATCAACCTTCTCAATTAGGGTTTCATGATCTCTTTATCAAAGATCATACCCTAATTACATAATTTATTCATGTTGAAAATGTTGAAGCTTATCCACTACATGATCATTAAATATGTAGGAATTCCTCTCTTCTCTCATCCTCTATAGGATGTTGATTTACTTCAAGCTTGATTAAACTAGGTCAACTTGAATGAATGGTTAACAAAGTATATTGAGATATTGCTTCCATAAGCATCAAAGGTTAGCCACTTTAAATGTACTAATCGCCTAAGTACTTTAGGGATTCAACCATTGTACTTATCTTTGGTAATCATCATTATAAATCATGGAATCAATTGATCTTTTATAACCTTGAGTCTCCAAATGGTTTTGAGTACCTTGAACCTCCAAACGGTTTTGCCCCTTTTTAACCCTCATACGGTTTTGAAACCATTTTCCCTCCAAACAATTTTTGAAACCGTTTGGGCATCCTAGGTCTGAGACCATTTGAGTCCAAATAGTCTTGAAACTATTTGGGATCAAACAGTCTCAAACCATTTGGAGGTCCTTTTGGTTTCAAGATCCAATCATCCAATCGGTTTCAAGGGAAATTGTTCAAACAGTTTCAATGTATATTTGTTCAAACGGTTTCAAGGGCTAGATGCCCAAATGGTAAAACATAAGTTCCTCTAGAGTCTTAATTATTTTTCAAAAGATAAGAGCAAGCATATAATTATCTTTATTAAACAAAACATCTAGGGTTACAACATAACGCAGGTCAGGGATGTTACACATCATATCATCAAATCTTATATCATCTTGATGTCATGGAGATGCCATAGAACTTTGGCCAGCACAATGTTCTTTCACACAAGGTTATCATAAAATCTGTCATACTCAACTGTCCTTCCCAGACTAGAGTTACATTATGTCATTCATTTGATGATATGATGAATGAATAATATCTGTTTCCCTTTACCTGGGATTTCAGGGACGAAATCCTTGTTAGGGGTTTATAACTTGTAACAACCCTGACCTGGGTTATGAGGTAACCCTATTTGTTTTGGCTAATAAAGTTGCTTAGAACTTTAATATAATCCTCTAAGGTGCTTTGTTATCATGTGACACATTTATGTTTCATTTTGGTCCCGATTGAATGTTGTTTGAGCAATTTTCCTTTGTTTTGGACCAAAGTGCAATTTACCCAAATTGAGGGGCTATAATGAAAAATGTCACATGTTGAACATGCCTCATGTGTTGTAGCATCATTATTTAGAGAATTATGCAAGGTGGTGGCTTGTGGAAAGTCTAAATTCCAAGTTTGAACTTGTTTGAACAATGCTGGTACCTTGTGCACCAATTTTGGTACAAATTGTAATTTACTCAAAATATGGGGTTGATATGCAAATTACCACCTCTAGAGTGTTCCTACTTCCTATATGTATCATTTAGAGGAGAGAGAATGAATGGGACACTATGTTGTATTCCATCATGAATGATGGTAATCTTGGTGAAGAAATGACCAAGAAAAAGGGTTGAATTTGGAAGCTTAACTTGAATTGTATCAAGTTGAAAAGCTTATATATGAGTGCCTATCGGCCATGGAGCCCAAGGAGGTGTCCCATATCGTTTTGTGAACTCATGGAAATGTCCATATCGTGCAAAGCACCTCAAAGAGGTGAGGTATGATGGCCAACAAGTTTCCTTAGAAAAAGTGTATCAACTTGACATAAAATAGTGATTAAACATAGATGACTTATCCAAATGGATAAGCAATGGATGAATTTGCATATTAAGATGATCCTCAACCTTTTTGCATGTCACAATAAATGTTGATGCATGCATGGAAACGTGTCACCCATGCATGACACGTGGCACCTACTAGCTCAAAATGTTGACACCTCATTTTTGCCTCTCTTCATGATCAGCAAGTATATATACCCCTAGTTTGACCCCTTAATGGAATTTTTCGACCCTTACCACCCTCCTAACTTGTGGTATCGTGCATGGGGATCTTGTATTGTGCAGGAGAGCAAGCATATCGTGCATAGGTCCTTGGATATCGCCCATAGCAAAAGCATATCGGCCAAGTAGGTGAAATTGGCCATATAAGGTGATATCGGCCAATAGGGTGAAGAGTTGAGTGCCATATCGTGCAAAGTGAGTGCCATATCGTGCAAGTGAGTGCCATATCGTGCAAGAGGGTTGGCATATCGTGCAAGGACACAAGGGTATCGTGCATAGGTCTTGGGTATCGGCCATAGCAAGTGTATCAGCCATACCATGTTGATATTGCTCATAGCAAGTTGATATCAGCCAATTGAAGTGATTTTGGCCACAAGTGAGGGGGTATTGGCCACAAGCAAGGTTGTGTTGGCCAAGAAGAAGTCCATATCGCCCAAGAGTGGTGAGGTGTCGTCCAAGGAGCTAAGGAGCTCAAAACTTAACCCTAAGGTAAGCTATAGTTGTCTTCAAGCATGAATTGAAGCATGGAATTAGGGTTATGATCTACCTTTCTTTTGTCCTTCACCAATTGCTTATCCATGGTGATTCCTTGTATATGAAGGAGTTGTGAACGAGCCTTGGACCTTTGATAAAGTCATCTTCAACCTTAGGAACATGGAGATTTGGAGCTTGAAGCTTTGAAGTGGTTCTTAAGGCGGGTTATATAACTTGAACTCAACCATGTTATTATTCTTCACCTAAATTGCTCTAATTAGTGAAATACTTTTAATTCCGAAATTTCTGAAATAGTTGATGAAATTATGAGTTCAATTAGTTGCTTAGACCTGTTGCCATGAATTATATCAGTTAGAACAAAGGTCTAGAGCTTGAAGATGATGGTATCACTTTATAAAAGTGATATCGGGTGCAAGCACCTCTAACCCGATATAATGATGTACTTATTTCACTAAAATGATATGAATAGGTTTTTAAAACTTATTGAACGATATGGGAGTGTAGTGTACACCTCTTGCACGATAGGGAGTCAAGTATAGACTCCATACATGATACAAGATTGAATGAATATTTATAAGTTGACATGAAACCCTAATTAGGGTAACCCGATATAAGAGAAGAGTAACAAGTGTTATTACATGACATGAATGCATAACATAGATGCATGACATGGATGCACGATAGGGTTGAGTGATAGGGTTGCATGATACACAAACCTAGACAATATGATAGCCCGATATGGTGATAAGTTGATACCCCTTAAGTATCATGGGCGACACATGTATATGCCATGTGCCCGACACAATCCACCCTAACCCGACATGGGTGTTGCAACCTAATGTTTGATGATGTAGCCCAATATGGTTTAGGTTCCCTACACTCCAATTGACTTATATATTGGGTTGAGTCCGATATGGTAACCCTAGCCCGTCATGGCTAATCCTAGATGGTGACTAGCCCGATAGGGTGATTGAATGTACTTCTAGCCCGACATGGTGATGGGTTGATACATCATAAGTATCATGGGCAACACATACATATATCTTGTGCCCGATATGAGGTCAAGAAGGTACCTCATGCTCGATATGGAGACAAGTGCAAATCTTAGCCCGATATGGTAAGTGTCTATACACCTACAACCCGATATGGTGAACATATGCACATGATTTAACCCTATACACCTTGTAAAGGTAAGAGAAAGACACTCTTAGGAGTGATGAGTGTAACACTAAGTAATGGTGTGGATAATACCTTGATAGGTGAAACACCTAGAGTGGTTGATAATGGTTAATCCTATATCAATAATGCCTTAACCCGAGATGAGTTCATATCATTAATGATGGTTGAATAATTCAATTGTGTGACTTATGACCAATACATTACATGATAAATGTGATAGGTTGGTGCTTAAAGTATTAGGATGGGAAATACCCTAATACAAGATAAGTGATGAACTTAAATAAGATAAAAGTGATGAGGGAAGTGATACATCCAGGCATGATAGATATCACATCCAGCACTCCAAGGTTGATACACCTTAATGCACCTCAAATCCAATATACTTGGATGAGTAATACATGAAGTGTGTTATGTCAAATATTACATTGAAATGTAATGAGTTTGATGCACTTTGATAAGTGTGGGCTAACATACCTTGAGAAAGGATTAAGCCAAGTTAATAAAGTATGATGTAGTCATACCCTGGTAAGGATGAAAGACGAACTCATACCTTGTGTTGATGATTCATTTAATAATAAATGAATGAGAATAAATAAGTACGATTGAATACTTATGGTATCAATGTTGGCTCCTAGATGTGTGGAGCAATGAATTAGGGTTTGATCATTGATAATATGATCTTGAAAACCTAAATGGTTAATAATGGAAAACCCTAACCCTAATGAAGGGTAATGACATGTAAGAGAAACCCTAATCGATAAAAAAGGGAAACCCTAACCCTAATGATGGGAAGGTTGTATTTCTCTTATTACAATAGCCTTGTGAGCCATGTGAATAAGTTGTTGCCTAGTGAGAGGTGACAAGATGATTAATGGCCTTGTGAGCCATGTGAATAAGTTGTTGCCTAGTGAGAGGTGGCAAGATGATTAATGGCCTTGTGAGCCATGTGAATAAGTTGTTGCCTAGTGAGAGGTGACAAGATGATTAATGGCCTTGTGAGCCATGTGAATAAGTTGTTGCCTAGTGAGAGGTGACAAGATGATTAATGGCCTTGTGAGCCATGTGAGTAAGTTGTTGCCTAGTGAGAGGTAACAAGATGTGTGATGGCCTTGTGAGCCATGTTAATACTTGCATAACAAGTGAAATAAATACCTTGGTCTGAGGACCTAGAGGTAATGGATACCTGTGATAAAGGTAACAATGTTATGTGATGATCTAAGGGTTTGAATACCCAGATCCAATAATCATGATAATGATGATGTGAAGGGATGAGAATTCCCAGTAGTGTGATAAGGGACTGATATCCCAAGTATCATGTGTTTTAAAGATTTGAAAGTACTTGATAGATGTATTATACCTTTCTTTGTAGCATTTGTCATAATAATTCATGTGTGAAAACTTGACTGATGCTAAAAGAATATGGTTCGTACTGGTTTTATGATCAATAATAGATTTTGGTTTACGTGCCTCGAGGTTTTATGTTGCTCATGTTTAGTTTGGTAAAGCAACTGATATATGTTATTCTTGAGAAAAGATGGTAAAGTGTATGTACAATGTGAGCAATGATGTACATAAAGTTTTGGTTCTGCCTTAAAGAGTTTTCCTAGAAATGGATCTCATTGCAAATTGGTTTTAATTTTTAGTGATTTTTGTTAATCTGTTGTTTATGTTTGAATTCCACTTAATAAGTAACGATTTGATTGTCGGTCGTTACATAGTAGGCAGAGAGTAGAAAAGGAAAGATAATTTAGAATGGAAAGTTCTATCTTGACATGTTACCTCTTACGAGTTATCTATTGTCTGGTCTGACTCAATACATGGAGTCAGTTATCATTTGCTATTGCCTTTCTCCTCTAGCACCTGAAGTAGATGGACCAAACTGTGACACTCTTCTTTGTCCTTGGCCTTCTGCTCCACTAAACTGGGGTCCTTATGGGTTTTGCAGATTATGCCTTGACTATTGGGTCACCTCGCTATTTCTTCTTGGACACTACTGCCTAAGATGTCCTATCTGTCCACATTTATGGCAAGCTCAGCCCTCACTTCGTGACCACTGCATTGGTGTACTATATTGTGGTTGAACCGGTGTTACTGAAAACTTTGGTTGCTTAGTACCACCAATCCACTGTTCATGTGACTGTGTAGACCTCCTTTTGAGGTTTTCCTCATGTTTCTTTGCCACAGACCTTTCTATCCTTTGAATTGACTCCAAAAATGTGGCGAATCTCTCTCTACTTTCTAATGCAGTTGCTGAGATAGACACCTCAACATTCAATCCTTTCTCAAAAACGCCAAATCTTCTCCTGCCCAGTAGAGGGCATTTGAGGACAAAACCGCAAAAGTTCCATAAACCTAGCCTCATATTCATTTATTGACATGGTTCCCTGCCGAACCTTCTCAAACTGTGAGATCTTTTCATCTAAGTATGTTCTTGGAAAATACTTATTGATGAATTCTCGACAAAATTCCTCCCAACCAACCTCTTCATCATTCCTTTTTACTTCTTCTATGGCCCACCAATGGCCAACACTACCCTTCAAAAGGTATAAAACATGTTTGACTTTGTTAACATCTAGGATACTAAGGATCTTAAAAGCCTTTTC
Source organism: Alisma plantago-aquatica (assembly GCA_963693085.1). Classification (NCBI taxonomy): domain Eukaryota; kingdom Viridiplantae; phylum Streptophyta; class Magnoliopsida; order Alismatales; family Alismataceae; genus Alisma; species Alisma plantago-aquatica. Next base: position 306,131,567 of record OY856414.1, read on the forward strand.
TAAATTAGTGAGCCATAGATCAACATCTACTGGGTCAGCTGTCCCAGCATATTCTACAACTCCTACACGGTGTAGTCGTTCAAAAGTTTTACCAGACCCATGGCCCTCATTGGAAGTTGGTACCCTAGGTGCTGGTGCTGGAATTCAGTCTGCCATATGCATCATTGTGGTCATGACTTTCCCAAAACGAGCATGAAAGTTTGGGTTTTCTATCATAGCTTCATCAAAATGGGGATTCTCAGACACTAATTCCTCTCTTGCCTGAACCCTTGCACCTCCTACTGGTGCAACAACATTGTTCTCATCAACATGATCCTCTTGTTCTCCAGACATCTTTAAGCTATATCCCTCCTTCTACATAAGAAGAAGTCATTATAAGATATATTGGAGAACACTAGAACAGACTCAAAACCTTAGTCCTATGTCTCTGTAAACTCAGCGATCCTTAAGCTTTGATAACAAACTTTGTAATGACAACCACCAACTCAATAGGCAAATCGTTACTAATTATGCAAAATAATCACAAGCAGCGGATTAACAAAAATCACTAAAAATTAAAACCCTTTTTGCAAAGAGATCCATTTCAAAACTTTATATACATTAGGGTTCACAATGTACATACACTGAACCATCTCATCTCGTGGTTAACATATAATAATTGCTTTTCCAAAAGATATACTAAAGTAACATCAAACCTTGAGGCATACAAGCCAAAATCTTAGATTGTTCATAAAACCATCACGTACTAAATCCAAGGACATGAGAGTACAGAGACGACACGTAGGATGTCTATCTACAAGACACAACAGACTGTACACTCAATCTGAGCTGTTACTGTTGTCCCTGCTGTTGTTGTCCTTCCATTGCATAACAGTCTCTACCTCCTCGTGCACGTCCACCTAAAAATTGTGGATCCCACAGGGTGAGACAATTGTACCAGTGAGAGATATAGCTCTCCTCCAACAATGTTATTATCATAGGTAAATTGAATTAAACTGAGAAGAGGTTCTTCTATATTACTAAGCAAAGTTAACCACTGTGGATAAGCATATTAAAACATTTCTCTTCTCTTAAAGCATGGTAACTATCTATGACAGGGTAGTAAATCATCTATTCACTTTATAAGGAATATGAAGAACATGTGTAACATTTACCTATCATACTATATCAACATCTCAAGCTTATCATGTGATACTTATTATCATGGTATGTCATCCACGAATGATTCTCATTTCTATATGTGGCCTCAACCAATCTGCTACCCAGGTATTGGATTGTACCAGTCATGTGAATATATATCATTATATTCTATCTAGGTATTGGGCTTTTCCAATCCTGTGAGGTTTGTATCCATGTATTGTACTATGCTAATCCTTTGAGGTTTGCATCCAGGTATTGGACTATGCCAATCCTGTGAGGTTTGCATCTAGGTATTGGGTTATCCCAATCCTGTGAAATTATATCCAGGTATTGGATTATGCCAATCCTGTGAGTGTTGCATCTAGGTATTGGATTATCCCAATCCTGTGAAATTATATCCATGTATTGAATTATGCCAATCCTGTGAGTGTTGCATCCAGGTATTGGGTTATCACAATCCTGTGAAATTATATCCAAGTATTGGATAATGCCAATCCTGTAAAACAATATCAATGTATTGGATGATACCAATCCTATGAAACTATATCCAGGTATTGGATGATACCAATCCTGTAAAACTAAATCCAGGTATTGGATGATACCAATCCTGTAAAACTAAATCCAGGTATTGGATGATACCAATCCTGTGATATCATGGCCATATTTTTAAGGACTCCATAGTAGTGTAATACCTTTATGTTCACCTTTCACTTTCATTATGGGATATCAATCCCTTAAACTCATCACTGAATACAAATCACCTTTAGTAGGCATTATACCTTGGCCAAGCCATCATACTTGTTCACATCCTTTATGTAATACAAGTATTCCTCTTATCTCATTTAAGCATATCCAAAATACTATAGCCCTTATTTGGCTATAAACATAAAGTATGTGTAACAACCGCCACCAAATTGACAGCCAAATCGTTACTAATTATGCAAAATAATCATAAGCAGCAAATTAACAAAAATCACTAAAAGATTAAAACCATTTTGCAAAGAGATCCATTTCCAAGAAAACTCTTTAAGGAAGATCCAAAACCTTATATACATCATTGTTCACATTGTACATACACTGTACCATCTCTTCTTGAGGATAACATATAACAATTGCTTTGTCAAAACATATACTGAAGAAACATAAAACCTCGAGGCATACTAGCCAAAAATTCAGATTGTTCATAAAACCATCACGTACTAAATTTGAGGACCTGAGAGTATAGAGACGACACATAGGACTTCTATATATAAAACACGACATACATTATACTCAACCTGAGTTGTCACTGCTATCCCTATTGCTGATGTTCTCCACTACAGTATGATCTCAACCCCCCTCGTGCACGTCCACCTAGAAAAATATGGATCCCACAGGGTGAGACAATTGTCCCAGTGAGAGATATTACTCTCCGCCAACAATGTTATTATCACAGTTAAATAGTATTAAACTGATCAGAGGATAAGCAGTTTAGAACATTCTCATCTTTCAAAGCATTACAACTATCTATGATAGAGCAGTAAATCATATATTCACTTTATAAGGAATATGAAGAACATGTATGTCATTTACCCATCATACTATATCAACATCTCAAGCTTATCATGTGATGCTCATTATCATGGTATGTCATCCATGAATCATTCTCATTTCTATCTATTGGCCTCATCCAATCTGCTATCCAGGTGTTGGATTGTACCAGTCATGTGAATATAAATCATCATATTCTGTCTAGGTATTGGACTATGCCAATCCTGTGCAACTATTCTAGGTATTGGACTATGCCAATCCTGTGCAACTATTCCAGGTATTGGACTATGCAATCCTATGCAACTATTCCAGGTATTAGACTATGCCAATCCTGTGCAACTATTCCAGGTATTGGACTATGCCAATCCTGTGCAATTATTCCAGGTATTGGGTTAGGACCAATCCCGTGACATTATTCCAAGTATTGGATTATGCCAATCCTGTGAGTGTTCCATCCAGGCATCGGGTTATCCCAATCCTATAGTTTTATTCCAAGTATTGGACGATGCCAATCCTGTGACATTATTCTAGGTATTGGATTATGCCTATCCTGTGAGTGTTGCATCCAGGCATCGAGTTATTCCAATCCTGTAGTTTTATTCCAGGTATTGGATGATGCCAATCCTGTGACATTATTCCAGGTATTGGATTATGCCAATCCTGTGAGTGTTGCATCCAGGCATCGAGTTATCCCAATCTTGTAGTTTTATTCCAAGTATTGGACTATGCCAATCCTGTGAGTGTTGCATCTAGGTATCGGGTTATCCCAATCCTATAATTTTATTCCAGGTATTGGATTATGCCAATCCTGTGATTGTTGCATCCAGGCATCGGGTTATCCCAATCTTGTAGTTTTATTCCAGGTATTAGACTATGCCAATCCTATGAGTGTTGCATCTAAGCATTGGGTTATCCCAATCCTGTAGTATTATTCTAGGTATTGGACTATGCCAATCATGTAAGTGTTGTATCCAGGCATCGGGTTATCCCAATCCTGTAGTATTATTCCAGGTATTCGACTATGCCAATTGTGTGACATTATTTTAGGTACTAGACTATGCCAATCTTGTGCATCTATTCTAGGTATTGGACTATACCAATCCTGTGCAACTCATCACTAATTACCATATTACCTTTACTAGGCATTATACCTTGGCCAAGCCATCATACTTATTCACATCCTTTATGTAGTACAAGTATTCCTCTTATCTCCTTTAAGCATATTCAAAACACTATAGCCCTTTTTCGGCTATAAGGTTAAAGCATGTATGATCAAGATTTCATTATTATTATTGTATCCATTTATTATTATTATTATGTTACTAAGTTTCCATTTCCTAGTTTATTTTGAACATTATAATTTCTTACATGAGACTTTTATAAACATCTTGTTACCTCCCACTAGACAACAATTATTCTCATGGCTCGCAAGGCCCATTAAACATTTTTATACCTCTCACTAGGCAACAACTAACCACATGGCTCACAAGGCCCATTAAACATCTTGTTACCTCTCACTAGGCAACAACTAACCACATGGCTCACAAGGCCCATTAAACATGTTGTTACCTCTCACTAGGAAACAACTAATCACATGGCTCACAAGGCCCATTAAACATCTTTTTACCTCTCACTAGGCAACAACTAATCACATTTCTCACAAGGCCCATCTATTTGGTATGATATGAAACATCATAGCTCATACTTAGATATGGTCATTACCTCATGCTATCAACATGGTTTCAATATGGTTAAGGATTCCCTTTATTAACCAATTGTAGTTTCAAATCATATCATTACCCTTCATTAGGGTTAAGGTTTCCCTTGTCGACTAGAGTTTTCTAGTACATTCATCAAGAATCACAACCCTAATCCAAATTCCACACATAATAGGAGTATCAATGTATACTCATTACATGAGTATTAAACAAGTATAAGTTTCTATTTCATCCTTACCAGGTTATTGATTACATCCTACTCCATTAGGTTGGCTCAACCCTTTTCTCAAGGTACATTGGCCCATATTTCTCAAAATGCATTAAACCCTTCATGTCTTAAAGTATCATTTGACATAACATACTACATGTATCACTCAATCAAGTGTATTGGATTGAGGTGCTTCCACCCTATCGGGCAAAGAGGTGTGTTCTTGCTCCACACCCTATCGGGAAAAGAGGTGTGTGTGCACTTCACACCATATCAGGCAAAGAGGTGTGTGTGCTTCACACCATATCTGGAAAAGAGGTGTGTGTATGCTTATATCGGGAAAAGAGGTGTGTGTATGTTTAAAACCATATCAGTCAAAGAGGTGTGTGTGTGCTTCACACCATATTGGGCAAAGAGGTGTGTGTATGCTTCACACCATATCGGGCAAAGAGGTGTGTGTGTGCTTCACACCATATCGGGCAAAGAGGTGTGTGTGTGCCTCACACCATATCAGACAAAGAGGTGTGTGTGTGCTTCACACCATATCGAGAAAAGAGGTGGGTGTGTGCTTCACACCATATCGGGTAAATAGGTGCGTGTATGCTTCACAACATATCGTGCAAGGAAATACAAACACATATCCATATTGTTTTTTGTGTTGTACGTGCATCACCATATCGGGTTAGAGGTGCTTGCTTATGTGCTCGAATCCAATATCACTTTATAAGGTGATACCATCATCTTCAAGCTCTAGACCTTCGTTACACTTGTTCTAGTTCATGGAAACTAGTCCTAAGTTACTACTATAGCTCATGGATTCATCGAGTATGCAAAAAAATTCCATTTGAAAGTAAATCATTTAACTAAGGCAAGATTGATGATAAATAATAACATAATTGAGTTCAAGTTATATAACCTGCCTCAAGAGCAACTTCAAAGCTCCAAGCTCCAAAGGTTCACGTTCCCAAGGTTGAAGGTGAGCTTCTCAAAGGTCCAAGACTTGATATCCTCATCCCTATGCATGATACCTCACCACTTGTGCCTGATATCCCTCAATTATGGCCGATATCCCTCACTTATGGCCGATATCCCTCACTTGGCTGATATCACTTGCAATGGGCGATATCACTTTACTATGGGTGATACCAAATCTCTATACACGATAATCCTTCACCCTTGCATGATATCTAGACTCTATTCATGATATCTAACAGAAAGGGGGTGATAGATTTCAAAAAATTCCACTTATGGGTGAAAGGAAGGGTATATATACTTGAGGTTCATGAAAGAGTATGTATATGATGTGTCACCATTTTAAGCTACTAGGTGCCACATGTCCATGCATGTTTGACACATGTCCTTGAATGCACTCATATTTATCTTGATATGAAAAACACTTGAGGATAATCTAGAGATGATGTTTTGACCATTAGTTATCTTGTTTGATAAGATCTCATCTTTATCTCATAAATTAAGCAAACTGATACAACTTTTGCAAGGAGCTTCTAAATCGACATGGATCACCTCCTTGAGGTGCTTTGCTCATCTTGGACAAGGCCAAGAGTTAAAAAACCGATATGGGATCCCCTCTATGGCTCCTCGGCCGATAGGCACTCCCATATGGACTCTACAACCCGATACAAGCTCAAATTAGGGTTTCACATTCAACCCTTTCTTGGTCTTTTCACCACCAAGAATACCATCACTTATGTATGATTCAAACATGGTGTCTACTCATTTCTCTCTCCTCTAGATGATACTAAGAGGGAGTAGGGACACTCTATATGTGTTATTTTGCATATCACCCCTATATTTTGGGTAAATTACAACTTGCACTAAAATTGGTACACAAGTCACCAACATTAATCAAACAAGTTCAAACTTGGAATTTAGGCTTTGCACAAGCCTCCACCTTGCATCATTCTCTCTATAATGATGCTAAAACACATGAGGTATATTTTACATATGACATATTGCACTATAACCACTTATCTTGGGTAAATTGCATTTTGATCCAAAATAAAGGAACATTACTCAAACAATATTCAAACATGACCAAATTTGAAACATAAGTTTTCTACCTGATAAAAAAATACTTTAGAGGGTTATATTAAAGTTCTAAGAAACTTATTTAGGCTAAACAAATAGGGTTAGCCCTAAACCCAGGTCAGGGTCATTACAAGTTATAAACCCCTAATAAGGATTTTGTCCCCAAAATCCCAGACGAAGGAAGATAATTGTCATTCATGCATCATATCATAAAACCTCATAACATCTTGATGTCATAGAGATGCCATAGAACTTTGACCAGCACAAAGTTCTTTCACATAGGGTTATCATAGAATCTGTCATACTCAACTGTCCATCCCAGATTAGAGTTACATTCTGTCATTCATTTAAGACTACTAGTCTTATCATACTTCTGTTGTAGTACTTTACTTATGATTAGAATAAACCAAACTTTTATCATAAGGAGAGGCTACTTATTAAAGAATAACTATCTCAAAGGTAACTCTAGATGTTATGTATAAGCTGCCTCAACAATTCTAGATAGGGATATTCTAAGGAATTATTTTTAGCTTGATAAGCTTCTCCCAAAATGATTCCATAATTGTTCCTTCAACCCATACATACTTGCTGATGTCATGTTTATGCGGAGCATAAACCCATAACATATGGTATCCATACTACAATATGTAACTAGACTAATCTCAAAGTTGGCCCTTCTAGGTAACCAAGCATTATTCATCTTGTCAAGAGTCATGTTCTCATTTTCTCATATCATTGAAAGTTCTTGGATACTAGGATTTTTTACCTTGGTATCCATTATATGTGCCAAAAACACATCACATCATCATCATTTCCATCCTTGGTTGTTATTACCAAAACTAAACATATAACTTATGACATATACTTGTCTTGGAACTAAAATCCAAGACTAGCTGATACTTTTCTAAGTATCCATCCATAGAATACTTCTAACTCATGCACATCAAGTGTCATAAGACTTACTTGATTGTCATGTTCGAGAAGGGAAAGAGCATAAGGAAACATAGTCCTTTTTAACACCCCATCATTATTCAAGGTTGTTTATTAAAGAAAAGAGATTACCACCTTCTTTGAGTATTACATGAGCTTTCGATTGTTCATGTGTCATTCAATCTTATTTCCTCTTAAGTTCCTTGCCTTCAACATAGGAATTATAGAGATGATTACATGTCACCACCTCTCAGTATTATCATCATCATGATAACTAGATATGGGTATTCTAACCCTTAGTTCATCACTAAACATTGTTACCTCTCATCGGGTAACTGTTACCTCTAGGTCCTCAGACCATGGTATACATTATACTAAACATCTTCTTTTGTTTAGAAGTTGATCTATGATTAACTCAGATTTATCCATATATCAATTAGGATGTGGTAGAAATATCCATGCAACATCTTTGACTTCATTATGCTCTTTAGATTGTCTCAAAGTGACTACTTGATCAGAGAAATAAAAAACATATCAATCTAAGAGTGTCATACTTACCTTATCTTCAATATATGAATACCTGGCCAGGGTATTCAAGAACTAAAATTAGGTAGTATGCATTGGTTTTATATTATGTTTCATCTCTTTAAGTTTTACTACTTAGTATCTCAAGTTTTCTATGGGTGTTTCTTCTATATCTCTTCCCTTTTCTATATGAAGAGAGAAATTTCAAAACATACAAGAGAATATTGGACTGAATATAAGTTCTCATCCTTCTTATCTCTTCCTCATGTCCTCATAGGATTAATTAAAGAAAGCTCAACAACAACTACCTTTCTTATAATTAGTAGGTAGAGAGTAGAAAAGGAAAGATGATTCAGAATGAAAAGTTCTATCTTAACATGTTACCTATTACGAGTTATCTAGTGTCTTATCTGACCCAATACATGGAGTCAGTTGTCATCTACTATTGCCTTTGTCCTCTACTACCAGAGGTAGATGGACCAAACTTTGATACTTGTCTTCGTCCTCGACCTTCTGCTCCACTAAATTGGGGTCCTTGAGGGTTTTGCAGATTATGGTTTGACTGTTGGGCCAACTCATTATTTTTTCTTGGACACTGCTGCCTAAGATATCCTATCTGTCTACATTTATGGCAAGCTCAGCCCTCACTTGTTGACCACTACATTGGTATATTATATTGTGGTTGAACCGGTGTTACCAAAAACTTTGGTTGTTTTGTACCACCAATCCACTGTTCTTGTGACTGTGTAGACCTCCTTTTGAGGTTTGCCTCATGTTTCTTTGTCACAGACCTTTCTATCTTCCGAATTGACTCCACAAATGTGGAGAATATCTCTCTACTTTCTAACGCAACTGCTGAGATAGACACCTCAGCATTTAGCCCTTTCTCAAAACGTCAAATCTTCTCCTGCTCAGTAGCATCCATTTGAGGACAAAACTGCAAAAGTTCCATAAACCTAGCCTCATATTCATTTATTGACATGGTTCCCTGCCGAACCTTCTCAAATCATGAGATCTTTTCATCTAAATATGTCCTTGGAAAATACTTATTGACGAATTCTCGATGAAATTCCTCCCAACCAATCTCTTCATCATTCCTTTTTACTTCTTCTTTGGCAGTGTCGAGCACTACCTTTCAAAAGGTATACAGCATGTTTGACTTTGTCAGCATCTGGAATACTAAGGATCTTAAAAGCCTTTTCTAACTCAGTGAGCCATAGATCAACATCTGTTGGGTCAGATGTCCTGACATATTCTACAGCTCCTACATGGCGTAGTCATTCAAAAGTCTTACTAGACCCATGTCCCTCATTGGGAGTTGGTGCCCTAGGTGCTGGTGCTGGCATTCAGTCTGCCATATGCATCATTCTGGTCATGAATTGCCCAAAAAGAGCATGAAAGGTTGGGTTTTCTATCACAACTTCATCAAAATGGGGATTCTCAGGAACAAATTCCTCTCTTGCCTGATCCCTTACACCTCCAATTGGTGTAGAAAAATTTCTCTCAACGACATGATCCTCATGTTCTCCAGACATCTTTAAGCTATATCCCTCCTTCTGCATAAGCAGAAGTCACTATAAGATATACTGGAGAACACTAGAACAAACTTAACACCTTAGTCCTATGTCTCTATAGACTCAGCGAACCTTAATCTATGATACCAAACTTGTAATGACTACCACCAAACCAACAACCAAATCATTACTAATTATGCAGAATAATCATAAGCACCAGATTAACAAAAATCACTAAAAAATTAAAAACATTTTGCAAAGAGATCCATTTCCAGGAAAACTCTTTAAGGAAGAACCAAAACCTTATATACATCATTGTTCACATTGTACATACACTGTACCGTCTCTTCTCGAGGATAACATATAACAATTGCTTTATCAAAACATATGCAAAAGCAACATAAAACCTCGAGGCATACTAGCCAAAACTTCAGATTGTTCATAAAAAGATCACGTACTAAATCTGAGGACCTGAGAGTACCGAGACGACACATAGGACTTCTATCTACAAGACACGATAGACAATATACTCAACCTGAGCTGTCACTTCTATCCCTGCTGCCGATGTTCTCGCTCTATAGTACAGTCTCAACCCCCCCTCTTGCACATCCACCTAAAAAAATGTGGATCCCACGGGGTGAGACAATTGTCCCAGTGAGAGATATAACTCTCTGCCAACAATGTTATTATCACAGTTAAATAGAATTAAACTGAGTAGAGGATAAGAATTTTAGAACATTCTCACCTTTTAAAGCATTGAAACTATCTATGATAGAGAAGTAAATCATCTATTCACTTTATAAGTAATATGAAGAACATGTATATCATTTACCCATCATAATATATCAACATCTCAAGCTTATCCTGTGATGCCCATTATCATGGTATGTCATCCATGAATCATTTTCATTTCTATATGTTGGCCTCAGCCAATATGCTAGACAGGTGTTGGATTGTACCAGTCATGTGAATATACATCATCATATTCTATCTAGGTATTGGACTATGCCAATCATGTGCAACTACTCTAGGTATTGGACTATGCCAATCCTGTACAACTATTGAAGGTATTGGACTATGCCAATCCTGTACAAATATTCTAGGCATTGGACTATGCCAATCCTGTGCAATTATTCCATGTATTGAGTTATGACCAATCCTGTGACATTATTCTAGGTATTGGATTATGCCAATCCTGTGACTGTTGCATCCAGGCATCGGGTTATCCCAATCCTATAGTTTTATTCAATGTATTAGACGATGCCAATCTTGTGACATTATTCCAGGTATTGGATTATTCCAATCCTGTGAGTGTTGCATCCAGGCATTGAGTTATCCCAATCATGTAGTATTATTCCAGGTATTGGACGATGCCAATACTGTAACATTATTCTAGGTATTGAATTATGCCAATCTTGTGAGTGTTGCATCCAGGCATCGGGTTATCCCAATCCTATAGTTTTATTCCAGGTATTGGAGTATGCCAATTGTGTGAGTGTTGCATCCAGGCTTCAGGTTATCCCAATCATGTAGTTTTATTCCAGGTATTGGATTATGCCAATCCTTTGAGTGTTTCATCTAGGCATCGGGTTATCCCAATCCCGTGGTTTTATTCCAGGAATTGGACTATGTCAATCTTGTGAGTGTTGCATCCAGGCATCGAGTTATCCCAATCCTGTAGTTTTATTCCAAGTATTGGACTATGCCAATCCTATGAGTGTTGCATCTAGGCATCGGGTTATCCCAATCCTGTAGTTTTATTCCAGGTATTGGACTATGCCAATCCTGTGAGTGCTACATACAGGCATCGGGTTATCCCAATCTTGTAGTTTTATTCCAAGTATTGGACAATGCCAATCCTACGACATTATTCTAGGTATTGGACTATGCCAATCTTGTGCATCTATTCCAGGTATTGGCCTATACCAATCTTGTACAACTCATAACTGAATACCATATTAACTTTACTAGGCATTATACCTTGGCCAAGCCATCATACTTATTCACATCCTTTATATAGTACAAGTATTCCTCTTATCTCCTTTAAGCAATATTTGAAACACTATAGCCCTTATTTTGTTATAATCTTAAAACATGTATGATCAAGATTTAATTATTATTATTGTATCCATTTATTATTATTATGTTTCCATTTCCTAGTTTATTTTGAACATTATAATTTCTTACATGATACTTTTATAAACATTTTGTTGCCTCTCACTAGACAACAATTATTCTCATGGCTCACAAGGCCCATTAGACATCTTGTTACCTCTCACTAGGCAACAACTAACTACATGGCTCACAAGGCCCATTAAACATCTTGTTACCTCTTACTAAGAAACAACTAACCACATGGCTCACAAGGCCCATTAAACGTCTTATTACCTCTCACTAGGCAAAAACTAATCACATGGCTCACAAGGCCCATTAAACATATTGTTACCTCTCACTAGGCAACAACTAATCACATGGCTCATATAATTGGTATTATATGAAACATAATAGCTCATACTTAGCTATGCTCATTATCTCATGCAATCACCATGGTTTCAATATGGTTAAGGATTGCCTTTATTAACTAATTATAGTTTCAAATCATATCATTACCCTTCATTAGGGTTAAGGTTTCCCTTTTTAAGCCGACTAGGGTTTTCTAGTATATTTATTAAGAATCACAAAACTAATCCAGATTCCACACATAATAGGAGTATCAATGTATACTCATTACATGAGTATTAAACAAGTATAAATTTCTCTTTCATCCTTACCAGGTTATTGATTACATCCTACTCCATTAGTTTGGCTCAACCCTTTTCTCAAGGTACATTGGCCCATATTTCTCAAAATGCATTAAACCCTTCATGTCTTAAAGTATCATTTGACATAACATACTACATGTATCACTCAATCAAGTGTATTGGATTGAGGTGCTTCCACCCTATCAGGCAAAGAGGTGTGTGCTTGCTCCACATGATATCAGGCAAAGAGGTGTGTGTGTGCTTCACACCATATCGGGCAAAGAGCTGTGTGTGTGTGCTTCACACCATATCAGGAAAAGAGGTGTGTGTATGCTTTCACACCATATCGGGCAAAGAGGTATGTGTATGATTCACACCATATCAGGTAAAGAGGTGTGTGTATGCTTCACACCATATCGGGAAAAAAGGTGTGTGTGCTTCACACCATATCGGGTAAAGAGGTGTGTGTGCTTCACACCATATCAGTCAAAGAGGTGTGTGTGTGCTTCACACCATATCAGGCAAAGAGGGGTGTTTATTCTTCACACAATATCATGCAAGGAAATACAAACTCATATCCATATTTTTTTGTGTGGTGTAGGTGCATCACCATATTGGGTTAGAGGTGCTTGCTTATATGCTTGAACCCGATATCACTTTATAAGGTGATACCATCATCTTCAAGCTCTAGAACTTCATTCTACTTGTTCTAGTTCATGGAAAATATTCCTAAGTTACTAGTAGATCTCATGTATTCATCAATTATATAAGAAAATTCCATTTGAAAGTAAATCATTTAACTAAGGCAAGATTGATGATAAATAATAACATAATTGAGTTCAAGTTATATAACCCACCTCAAGAGAAAATTCAAAGCTCCAAGATCCAAAGATTCACATTCACAAGGTTAAAGGTGAGCTTCTCAAAGGTCCAAGACTTGATCTCCTAAGCCCTATGCATGATACCTCACCACTTGTGGTCGATATCCCTCACTTATGGCCGATATCCCTCACTTGGCCGATATCACTTGCAATGGGCGATATCACTTTACTATGGGTGATACCAAAGCTCTATGCACGATAATACTTCATCCTTGCACGATATCTAGACTCTATTCACGATATATAAGATAAAGGGGGTGATAGAGTTTGAAAAATTCCACTTATGGGTGAAAGGAAGTGTAGATATACTTGAGGCTCATGAAAGAGTGTGTATATGAGGTGTCACCATTTTAAGCTACTAGGTTCCACGTGTCTGTGCATGGTTGATACCTATCCTTGCATGCAATCATATTTATCTTGAAATGCAAAACACTTGAGGATAATCTATAGATGATATTTCGGCCATTAGTTATCTTGTTTGATAAGATATATCATCTTTATCTCATAAATTAAGCAAACTGATGCAACTTTTGCAAGGAGCTTCTAACTCGACATGGATCACCTACTTGAGGTGATGTTCTCATCATGGACAAGGCCAAGAGTTCAAAAATCGATATGGGATCCCCTCTATGGCTCATTGGCTGATAGGCACTCCCATATGGACTCTACAACCCGATACAAGCTCAAATTAGGGTTTCAAATTCAACCCTTTCTTGGTCTTTTCACCACCAAGAATACCATCACTTATGCATGATTCAAACATGGTGTCTCCTCCTTGCTCTCTCCTCTAGATGATACTAGGAGGGAGTAGGGACACTGTAGATGTGGTAGCTTGCATGTCAACCCTATATTTTGGGTAAATTACAACTTCCACCAAAATTGGTACACAAGTCACCAACATTATTCAAACAAGTTCAAACTTGGAATTTAGGCTTTGCACAAGACACCACCTTACATCATTATCTCTCTAATGATGATAAAACACATGAGGTATGTTCAACATACGAAATATTGCACTATAACCCCTTATATTGGGTAAATTGTATTTTGGTCCAAAATAAAGGAACATTACTCAAACATTATTCAAATAAGACCAAATTTGAAACATAAGTTTTCTACGTGATAAAAAATACTTTAGAGGGTTATATTAAAGTTTTAAGAAGATTATTTATGCTAAAAAACAAGGTTAGCCCTAAACCCAGGTCAGGGTCATTATAGCATGTATGATCAAGATTTCATTATTATTATTGTAACCATTTATTATTATTATTATTATGTTACTGAGATTCCATTTCCTAGTTTATTTTGAACATTATCATTTCTTACATGAGACTTTTGTAAACATCTTGTTACCTCTCACTCGGCAACAACTATTCTCATGGCTCACATTTCCCATTAAACATCTTGTTACCTCTCACTAGGAAACAACTACTCACATGGATCGCAAGGCCCATTAAACATCTTGTTACCTCTCACTAGGAAATAACTAATCACATGGCTCACAAGGTCCATTAAACTTCTTATTACCTCTCAACATGAAACAACTAAATCTATGTCAAAAAGACCTACATAATTGGTATTATATGAAACATCATAGCTCACGCTTAGCTATGCTCACTATCTCATACTACCAACATGGTTTCAATATAGTTAACATTTCCCTTTATTAACCAGTTGTAGTTTCAAATCATATCATTACCCTTCATCAGGGTTAAGGTTTCCCTTTTTAATCCGATTAGGATTTTGAAGTACATTAATCAAGAATCACAACCCTAATTCAGACTCCACACATAATAGGAGTATCAATGTATACTCCTTACATGAGTATTAAACAAGTATAAGTTTCTCTCTCAACCTTACTAGGATATTGATTACATCCTACTCCACTTGGTTGGCTCAATCCTTCTCTCAAGGTACATTGGTCCATATTTATCAAAATGCATTAAACCCTTCATGTCTTAAAGTATCATTTGTCATAACATACTACATGTATCACTCAATCACATGTATTGGATTGAGGTGATTCCTCCATATCGGGTATAGAGGTGTAGGTATGCTTCCATATCGGGTATATAGGTGTATCCTCATCACCATACCATGCATCCATATTGGATTACTCAACCTTAGGGGTTTGCATATCAGTTTTTACAACACCATGTTGAGTTTCAACATCATATCGGGTTAGAGTATATACCTAACACCATATTGGGTATAAGGTGTGTGCTTAACCCCATATCATTTACAAGGTGTGTTTATGTGTCACTCATATCGCCCATGAGGTATAAATTCATCACCATATCATGCTAATGGTTGTGTTCATATCATCATATCGAGTTACCATATCACC
Source organism: Alisma plantago-aquatica (assembly GCA_963693085.1). Classification (NCBI taxonomy): domain Eukaryota; kingdom Viridiplantae; phylum Streptophyta; class Magnoliopsida; order Alismatales; family Alismataceae; genus Alisma; species Alisma plantago-aquatica. The sequence continues at coordinate 306,147,150 of OY856414.1, forward strand.
ATCTAGGGATTCAACACCATATTGTGTAAGAGGTGTATGTGTTCTCACCATATCGACCTTGAGGTGTATGTGTGTGTCACCATATCGTGCATAAGGTTTATGCTCATCACCATATCATTCTAGAGGTGTATAACCATCATTATCTAGGGTTTCAACATCATATCAGGTAAGAGGTGTATCCCTCAACACCATATTGGGTTAGAGGTGCTTCAACCCAATATCGTGTTGCACCATGATGATGTCATCATCATCAACCTCTAGTGTTACAACTCCAAATTTTGGGTTCATTTGGTGAGAAATGTAATTTCTCATATTAAATATATTGGAACAAATAATGATATAATTTGTTTTGAATACATGAGTTTCATTTACAATAACCTTGTTGGTTGTTTTGTTGGATTTATTGGATATTGGGCCCAATAACAAGGAAAAGACAAAAGGAACTCCATTATTAATAAGAAATGGAGAAAAGAAGGATGTAGAAACCTCTAGAAGGAAAAAGTATGTAATCCAAAGATGGATTTCGTGCCTCTTGGGTTCCTTGGGTTCCAAGGAGTCCAAAGTTGCAAAGATAATGCAAAAAGAAAAGAAAAGATATTAAATATTTCTTTATTAAGAAAGAAATTGAAAACAATGATAAAATGAGGAAAATAAAAAGAAAGATAAAGAGAAATCCTCAAAAAGAGACATTTTAATAAGAAATAAACAAGATAATGAGAAATAATGAATATAGATGCATCTAGAAGGATAATAAGTATCCTTAAAAAAGAATTTCGAAATATTAGAGTTTCTTGGCATCCAAGGAGCCCCAATGGAGAAAAAGAAAGAGAAAATACCAATGATAGAAAATATATGGATAATATGATGCATAATGAATGAATTTTGTGGTATTCTTAAATAGGTGGTATTTTCTATTAAAAGAAGATATAATTTCGTGACCAATGATTAAAAGGCAAGTACAAAAAGAATGAAAAAGATTATTTTCATATTTCTAAGTATCCATGAAATAAGCAATATCAAGTAAATAAATAGGAGAGAGAAGAATTACTTCTCCGTGAAGGAATAAGGATTCTTTTGGGAAAAGGGCTTGTTGACTCACGGATGGTCAGCTTAGGGCGTGGATAACCACCCCTATATAAAGGGTAGATCCCTGGTCTGAGTCTAAGAGAGAGATCCCACATACCCATCTTTCTTCTTCTTCTTCTTCTTCTTGTTCTTTGCATACAAACCCTAACCCTTGAGCGTGGCTCTATCCTGGAGCAACAAGGGGATGGAAAGGAGGTGTGATGGAAGCCCAATGCTCCCACGAAAACACCAGAAGAGCGAGGCCATCTTTCTGTGCACTGGAACTTGCGCCACATGCGCTAGATGGCTGCAAGTCGTCTGTAAGTTGTAGGCGTTGTGCGCTTCAGTTAGCCAGTTGGGCTGCAAGTGGGGTGGCATCCCAAGTGTGGTGGAGGGTGGAGGAGCTAGGGCAACCTCTGGTTGCGGTCCTCGAGCCCCTAGGAAGGAAGGGCGGACCCCCGAAGTGCTATAGATCGGCGGCTCTGCTAGGTCGCGTGAGGTTGAAGACAATCGTCTTCGTTGGATGGAAATACCCTCTGTGGGCTGAAGAAACTGCTGACTTAAATAAGGGCAAAATCGACTTTCGAAATGTTTTCCAAGAAGCAAGCAACGTTGCATGTATAGAGGTGACGTGTCAGCCTCTGATTGGCTCTGGTAAGTAATACCTTGCAAAAATCGTATAATATCGGTAGCTTGGATTGATACACATAAAATATGAAAATTGCTCAAAAAAATGAGAGGAATTCATTAAAAATGGTTTAGAGGCTAATTCCTCTTGTTATTCGAAAAGTAGTGTAATTTATCAACTTTAATGAATTAAAGATTAAGAAATCCTATTTTGAGATGATTAATGTATTTAGTAGGGTTTAATGGATAATTAAAGTTGATATTAACATGTTAATTGTAAAAAGGTATATTGAGAAAAAAAATGATGAACTTTGCACGTAATTGGTTTAATTTAGAAATTCATGTGCATAAATATGCTTTAATGGGCCTTGAAACCCTAATATTAGTAAATGTGACTCATAATGGTTTTAATTATTCAAAATTTTGAATATATTTGAGATATGATAATTCCAAGCTATTTGAAGTATAAAAGTTCCTAATTGTGGATAAATACCCTTAATGTAGTAATTAGGGTTTTCTAATAGATAAAGGTAGAATTAATGACAAATAGAGTTCATATGTGAATTAGACCATAATGAACTATGAATTGATGATAAATGATCATAATGATCTTTTCATGGATTAAAAGGATAAAAATGGTAGCTTTAATGTAAAATAGGCTTAATGGACTTAATTGATGGTTAATTATGCTTTTTTTATACCAGGGTTATATGCTGTTAAAGATAAACTTAGTATCTTTCATGATGAATAGATGAGATAATTAGGGTTTGTGAGTAATTGTATAAAATTAGGATTTAAAATAGTATAAATGAAGTGAAACCCTAATTGCAATAGAAACCCTAAAAGAGGACTAGAAACCCTAGGAAGCAAGCTAGGTTAATAGATCTTGATGGCATGATCAATAATAAGAAATTGTATGCATATTTTAGGATCTCAAAATGTGCTTGCTTGCCTATTTGGAATTCTAAATTGATGGGATTATTCTATCTCAAATCAGCATGACAAGTATGTGGTTGTGCTTATGGATAATTGCTTTAGTTTCACGGTGATTCCCGGTTGTTTTATTGGTTTCCTGAAAATAACTGCTTCGATGACTTTTATTTCATGCAACTACAAAGTGGCTATGACTATCACCATAAGTATACATACATGACTGGCTTAGATCCTTGTCCTCCTCTATGGCTATGTGAATGCTAAAAAGGGTAACCTAGAGGAAGGTCTAGGCTATCAAGAGTTAGGGATTGGGCTACCTACGTGTGGTGCCATGCAACTCTTTAGAACACCATGAGTTAAGGAGTGGGCTACCTCTGGGTAGTGCCATGTGACTCAACCCTAGAAACTGATTCACCTATTAGGTAGGATCATGAGGGGTTAAATGGGGATCTACCATAAGGAAGGTAGCATCCAGGTCCACTGCAGGGACAATGCAGAGGTTAAGGTATGTATGGATTGAGCAGTTATGTTGAAAATGTAAAGTTGGTTGTTAAATCATATTTGACTACAATATGTTGTTATAAGTTAATTGCACGATTATTGTTTCCCCCACATACCTGAATAATTCATTTATGCTGACTGACATTTTGTTTGTCGATTGTTTAGGTACAAGTGAAAAGAACAAACAGTAAAGTGGCATATGTGGAATTAAATGAGAATTAAAGCGCAAAGGAGGATTAGTTAGAATAGACTCTGGATGTGGATAGAAATAGATGTCCAAGTTTTTGAAAAAGGCATGGGAAGTTAATTTTTATTACAGCCTTTCAGTTTAGTTTAGTAGAATTTGATAATTATTATAGATTATTTGTCGAACCATTGATTTGGAAATTGGGATAATGATTCTGACCTCTTGGTCTCCCTTAATTGGGGGTTACTGGGAGGTAGGGTCGTTACATCTAGGCTCTTGTTCTTACTGTTCTAGTTCATGGACAACAGTCCTAGTCTACTACTAGAGCTCATGGGTTCATAAATTATGCAAGAAATTTCGAATTGAAAGTAAATCATTTAAATAAGGCAAGATTGATGGTAAATAATAACATAATTGAGTTCAAGTTATATAACCCGCCTCAAGAGCAACTTCAAAGTTCCAAGATCCAAAGCTTCACATTCCCAAGGTTGTAGGTGAGCTTATCAAAGGTCCAAGACTTGAGCTCCCTCATCCCTATGCACGATACCTCACCACTTGTGGCCAATATCCCTCACTTATGGCTGATATCCCTCACTTGGCCAATATCACTTTGCAATGGGTGATATCACTTTGGTATGGCCGATACAAAGGATCTATGCATGATAATCCTTCACCTTTGTATGATACCAAGACTCTATGCACAATATCTAAGAGAAAAGGGGGTGATAGATTTTGGAAAATTCCACTAATAGGTGAAAGGAAGGGTATATATACTTGAGGTTCATGAAAAAGTGTGTATATGAGGTGTCACCATTTTAAAGCTAACATGTGCCACGTGTCCATGAATGGTTGACATGTGTCCTTGCATGCACTCATATTTATCTTGACATGAAAAACATTTGAGGATAATCTAGAGATGATATTTCTGCCATTAGTTATCTTGTTTGATAAGATATCTCATCTTTATCTTCATAAATTATGCAAACTGGTACAACTTTTGCAAGGAGCATCTAACTCATCATGGATCACCTCTGTAACATCCCTGACCAGGGTTATGCTTTAATCCTAGATGTTTTTTTTAATAAAGTTAATTATATGCTTGCTCTTATCTCTTGAAAAGTAATTAAGGATCAAGAGGAGCTTATGTTTCAATTTTAGTCCTTTTTGAATAATGTGAAAACAATGTTTTGCTTATTTTGGACTAAAGTGCAAATTACCCAAGTTGAGGGGTTAACTTGCAAATGTTACATGGTAAAATGTTCCTCAAGTGTTGAAGCATCATAAGGATGAGAATGATGTATAGGTATGGCTTGTGGCATCCTGATCACCAAGAAAGAGCTTGTTAAGTAATGTGTGTGCATTAAAACCTAGTTTTGGTGTAATGTGCAATTTACCCAAAACCTAGGGTTCAATATACAAAATACCACCTCTAGAGAGTCCCTCATGTTTCGTGGTATCAAGTAGATACAGGAAAATGAGAGGGGTGTCTCATTTGAATCACTTTGGAGGAGAGAGAATCTTGATATTAAAATAATCAAGATTTAAGCATAATTAAAACCCTAATTCAATTTAATGCAAAAATAAATATATTAATTTAAGTTCCCTTCAACCAAAAATGTGTTGTTTGAAATTACATAAGTATGTAAGTCCTTGTGCCTTGCAAAGGCAACGAAATATCTAAAGTGAGTGGAGAGCCCACTCACATTAGTTAACTAAAAAGTAATATCCACTCAATTTTGGATATTATTATTATAATGGTTAAGGTGCTTAATTTGTTTTCTTTTAATTCATGTATAATGAAGAGGAATTACAAGGTTGGGGAGATGTCTTCATATGCAAGGGATGGAGGGGAATATGTGGCACCAATTTTGGGAGTTAAAGGATTTTTATAACACTTTCTCTCTCATTGAAATTCCCTTATATACATCTCATTTCCAACTCAAATGAAAGGCTTTTTCAACCGTTCTTTCTTTCCTTGCTTTGGTTGAATACAAGGGAGCTTAGGAGAAACAGTAGGACGTGCCCCAACCTGTAGGTAAGCTCCATAGTCATCTTCAACCTTGATTTCATGGTGGAAATCGAAATTCAATGCTTAATTTCTTCTTTTTCTTCATTCAATCTTCAACCTTAGCCATTGATTTCACTCAAAGACTTGAGGATGAGACTTCAGAAGTTGAGGAAGCTTCATTCACCATTAATAAAGTGAAGCTTGAAGCTTGGATTCAATTTTGAAGGCGGGTTATATAACTTGAACCCTTAAACATTGTTATTGATTTCATTCCTTTATCATATGTTGATTCCTCCTTTACTTTTGAATTTCCTTCTGATTGGTTGTTGAGTTCACCACAAGAATTACAATGAATTTCGAAGGTTTCAAACTTGAAGATGATGATGTCATCTTAAGCACACACGTCAACATAGAACATGTGCAAACATTTTTGCTTTTTGGTGATCAAACGGTCTAAAGACCGTTTGAGGGAAAACAGTCTTAAGACCGTTTGAGGTCAAGAGGACTCAAACCATTTGAAGGAAAAATGCTGATGTGGTTGGATGATAATCCAATGGTTCTAATTAATTGAATTTTAAAAGGTTCCATGTATGTATGATCCACCAATTGCAAGCCCCAATCGATTGAATTGATTGAAACCCTAGTTGAGGGAATCGATTTCAAGGTTGATTGACCCAAACGGTCTCAAGACCGTTTGGAGGTCAAATGGTCTCAAGACCGTTTGGAGGTCAATGGTTGATTGTGGTGGATGGTTGGAGATCCAAGGGCTACAATATGATGTACTTTCAATAGTTCAATTGATGGATGGTTCAATAAGTACAAATCCTAAATCAATTTGATATTGGAAACCTCAATTGGTCCAATCAGTTTTGAGGTGGTTTGGACCAAACGGTTTTGAGGTGGGTTGGAAGTACCTCTAAAGCACTTAGGTGAATGAGTAAACTTGGAGTGATTGTCGTTTGATGCCTATGAATATGATGAATTTAATATACCATAATAATAATAGGTGTAGGTATCTTAGTGAAAGTTTTTTGCCAACTAAAAGATGTATGGATTAATCGACATCCTAGATAGGATGAGAGAGAGAGAAAATCATACTTGAATAATCAATATGCAATGTGAAACATTGACACCTTTAATAGGTGTAGGGTATGAATTAGGGTTTGATCCATAATGATGAGATCATGAAACCCTAATTGAGAATGTTGATGAACCCTAAACCCTAATTTAGGGTAATTTAATGAAAAACCCTAATTTAAGAGGATGCTTCATGAAAACCCTAATTTCGGGTAAAGTCACATGAATCCCTATTTTGGGGGAAACGTTATAAGAAACCTTAATTCAAGGTAAGGATGTAATGTGAAACCCTGATACAGGGTAATGTGATATGAAACCCTAATCCAGGGTGATGCTATGTATTATGAAACCCTAATTAGAAAACCTAGCTCTAATTTATGTAAGAGGATGAGTAACCTTGATTTATTTGACTTGGGAAACCCTAACCCTAATAAGTATATAAGTGGTGTTAATTTCTATAGCATGGTGCTAAAATGTGATTGATATAACTGTTATCAAGTGTACTAACCATGCAAGTATCATGAGATGATGAGCATATCCATGTATGAGCTATGATGTTTCATTTATTATTACTTAATGGGTCTTGTGAGCCATAACATGCTTTGTTTCCTAGTAAGAGGTAACAAGAGATGAAATGGACTTTGTGAGCCATGTGAGATGCTTGTATAGAAAGTATCATGTTTACCTTGGTCAGATGACCTGAAGGTATTAGTTACCTGATAAATGGTAACAACTATTTTATGTTGAATTGAGGGTTTGAATACCCATTTTCTATAATCATAATGATGAGTTTAATAAGGGATGAGAATACCCCTGATGAGATGAGGGATTGAGATCCCAATGTTTTATTATAGGTTTGAACAATACTTGATGGTAGTATTACACATTCTTTCTAGCAACTAATATAATAATTGATGTTTGGAAACTTGTTGATGCTAAAAGAATATGGTAATACACTTAATTAATCAAGTGATATCATATAATGTAGTTGCCCTGACCACAGATCCATCAATGTCAGAATTTGCTGAATGGTGAAACGATTTAAACTCAGAGTGCATATTTTTGAATATGTGGGGGTAATTGGGAAATTATATCCTCATGCTCCATAGGAATGGTTGCGGGCTATATCTTATGTACGGGATTGGTTACAGACCATACCCCAGTATGAGTATGGATACGAGCCATGACTCCATGATATGATGCCAGGCATTGCCTATGGGCCATAACCCTGAAGAGAGTATATGCTGCGGGCTATAAATCTATAGCGAAGATGCCAATATACCCTGACAAGCTAGTTGTAGTTTGACACGTGATGTCTCGACCAAATAATCTCGTACTGATCCAGAAGGATGAGGTCTTGGAGTCCGGCTCTTCCATTGACCTTGTGTGGTACCGATGCTTTCTGTAATCGTTGTCGGTTGGAGTATGAGCGGTAAACCTCATCTTCTCAGTGCTTAAGTATGTTTGTAAAATGTAATCAGCAATGTAGCATATTTGCTTAAGGTTGAAATATGAGAATCATTGGTTTATGCTATCTTTCTTAGCATATCCTAGATGGATAAATGTTATACATGTTCTTCATATTCCTTATTAAATAAAAAATATGTTGTTGTATCAGTCATAGCTAAAATGTTTTGAAAATAAATATTTCTCTAATATGTTTAGACAATGAATTATCTGCTGTTAAACATTTATGATTCCTTTGTTCAATTTTATCTTATTAAACTACAATAATAATGTTTTGGTGGAGAGTTATATCTCTCGTTGGGACATGGGTCTCACTCCGTTGGTCACCAACACTTTTTAGGTAGACGTAGAGGAAGAGGCAGAAACCCTACAACAGGGGAAGAGCAGCAGCAGCAGAAGTGACAACAGTGAATTTTTAGTGGAGACACTAGCTGTCTTGTCTTATATATAGAGTCCTATGTGTCATCTCTGTACTCTTAGGTCCTCGGAGTCAGTAGTTAGTTTAATGAATCAATATGAGATTTTGGCTTGATGCCTCAATGTTTTTATGCTGCCTGTGTATAGTTTTAAACAGGGCAGTTGATGCTTGTAATCCTTGAGAAGGAATGATACAAGATATGTACTTGTGAACTAGAATGTAATTGAATTACTGTGGTTCTTTTTGAAAGAGTTTTCCAGAGTATGGATCTCTTTGTAAATGGTTTTAATTTTTAGTGATTTTCAGTAATCCGCTACTAATGATCGCTTCCGCCTAGTGAATCACATTTTGTTTGATCGGTGCGTCACAAGTTTAGTGGTATCAGAGCTCTAGGTTCGCTGAGTCTATAGAGACATAGGACTGAGGTTGTTGAGTCTGTTCTAGTGTCTTCTAGTTTATCTGATAGTGACTTCTGCTCATAAAGGAGGAGAAGAAGAACTTGAAGATGTCTGAATCACATGAAGAACATCCTGCTGAGAGCAGCGTTGCTGCACCAGGAGGAGGTGCAAGGAACTGGGCTAGGGAGGAACTAGCACCTGAACATCCCCAGTTTGACCCAGCCATGATAGAGAACCCAACTTTCCATGCTCTGTTTGGGAAGTTCATGACAACCATGACTCATATGGCGGATAAGATGCCACCACCTACACCTAGGGTACCAGCCCATAATGAGGGACAAGGAGCTGGCAAGACTTTTGAGAGGCTTCGCTGGGTAGGAGCCACAGAGTATGCTAGTACAGTTGATCCAACAGATGCTGACTTATGGTTGACTGAGCTGGAGAAGGCTTTTAGAATCCTCAATATCCCAGAAGCAAAAAAGGTGAGACATGCAGTGTACCTTTTAAAAGGGAGTGCTGGCTACTGGTGGACAATAGAAGAGGGAAATAGGCCAAGTGTCGAGGTTGTATGGGAATAATTCCAATGATAATTCGTCACTAGATACTTCCCCAAGACTTACCTAGATGAAAAGATACCTCAGTTTGAGAAGATAAGACAAGGACCAATGAACATTAGCGAGTATGAGGCTAAGTTCATGGAGCTTTTGTGGTTCTGTCTGCATATGGCAACTACTGACGAGGAAAGAATTTGACATTTTGAGAAGGGGTTGAATGCTGAATTGACCACTCTTGTGTCTGCTTTGGAGAACAGAGAGAGGTTTTCCATGTTTGTGGAGTCCTTCAGATGGATAGAGAGGTCTGTCATTGAGAAGCGACATACTAGTAGTAAGAAGGTGTATACTCAGTTTCAAGGACAAAGGTTTGAGGGCTTTAAGAAGCCAAGGTTTTCTGCACCGGCAGCACCATCGAGATTCAATACCCAGACGCAATGGACGTCAAGTAGGGGTAGGGGTCATAGTTTTGTTCCAAATAGAGCCCTCAGAACAACATCAACATCGATGACTAGACCTCATAGACCCTATCCTGAGACCAGGATCTGTCATCAGTGCAGACAAGTGGGACATCTGGTAAGGGATTGTCTAGTCGGGAACACAATGGTGACTCAACCCCAGAGGCAGAGTCAACAAGGCTCTTAGAGGAGGTAGTTTTCAAGTGGCACTCGAGGACGTGGACAAGCATCCCAAGCTGGTTCGTTGTCACCCAACAACCAAGCACAGGGTCAACAACAAGCAACAACTAGATTCTATGCGATGAATCAACCTGAAGTAGTAGTTAACCCACGGGTTGTAACATGTCAGATGGAACTATTTTATTTTGATATGTCTTCATCCTGCTTCATATCTATTTTAATGGATATGGGTGCTACACATTCCTTCATCACTAGAGAAGTGATTCTTGACTGCAATATGATAGTTGGTCATAGGGCAGAGAGTTTGTTATTAGCAACCCCTTTACATGGATCAATAGTTCTACAGGAGGTGTGTTCTCCCTGCACTCTTTCCTTTTCTGAACATCACATTCAGGTGGATCTCATACCACTTGATATGCATGGGTTTGATATAATTCTTGGAATGGACACCCTAGAAAAGTATAAGGTTGTCTTGGATTGTGTTTCCAAGCAGGCTGTGTTCACAAATGATGGTGACACATGGATCTTTCAGGGAGATAGAAAGATTCTTCCAACTTGTCTTATGTCAGATATGGTAGCTGAAAAGCTGATGAGACAAGGATGCTTTGCATTCTTGGCTCATGTGGTAGATACCATAATGGAGAGTTCTAATCTTTCTAAAGTTTCGATAGTTAGGGAGTTTGAAGATGTGTTCCCTGAGGAACTTCCAAGTGTACCTCCTCCCTGAGAAAATGATTTTCAGATTAATCTAATCTTGGGCATGCAACCAATTGCACAAACGCCGTATAGAATGACACCTGTCAAGATGGCAGAGCTCAAGAAACAGATGTAAGAGTTGCTTGAGAAAAGTTTTGTCTAACCAAGTACTTCACCATGGGGTGCTCCGATTCTCTTTGTCAAGAAGAAGGATGGATCTATGCGGTTATGTATTGATTACAGATAGTTGAATAAAGTAACCATAAAGAACAAGTATCCTCTGCCAAGGATTGATGATTTGTTTGATCACTTGTGTGGTGCAACTATCTTCTCTAAGATAGATCTAAGGTCAGTTTATCATCAGTTGTGTATCAAGGAGAGTGAAATATCTAAGTCTGCCTTTAGGACAAGGTATGGTCACTATGAGTTCATAGTTATGTTGTTTGGACTAACTAATGCACCAACAACATTCATGGAACTCATGAATAGAATCTTTCGACCTTTTCTTGACTAGTTCCTAGTAGTCTTCATAGATGACATTTTGATATACAGTAGATATGCTCAACAACATGAGCAACACCTTTGTCAGGCTTTAACTTTGCTAAGAGAACATAAGATGTATGCTAAATTTAGCAAGTGTTACTTCTGGTTACCAGAAGTTTCTTTTCTAGGACACATAATATCTGCCTCAGGTATCCGTGTTGATCCTAAGAAGGTGGAATCTATTCTACAGTGGGAACAACCAAAGACATTGACGGAGATTTGTAGTTTTCTTAGTTTGGCAGGCTACTACAGGAGGTTCATTAAGAACTTCAGTTCTATAGCTTTACCCCTAACCAAGTTGACCAGGAAGGAGGTTCCTTTTGTCTGGAATGACAAATGTCAACATTCTTTCCAGTCATTGAAAGAAAGGTTAATGAGTGCACCTGTTCTGGTGTTACCTGAGCAAGGGAAGGGGTACATAGTTTTCTGTGATGCATCTAAGAATGGTCTAGGATGTGAGTTGATTTAGGATAATCCAGTGATTTCTTTTGCCTCTCGACAGCTTAAGAAACACGAGGAGAATTATTCGACACATGATCTAGAACTAGCTGCTATGGTCCATGCCTTGAAGATCTAGAGGCATTATCTTTATGGAGAAACATTCCATATTTTCACAGACCATAAGAATCTAAAATATATCTTTTCACAACATGAGTTGAACATGAGACAATGCCGCTGGATGGAGTTAATCAAGAACTACGATTGTACAATTGATTATCATCCAGGGAAGGCTAATGTAGTGGTTGATGCACTAAGTAGGAAATCATCATCACCAACCTTAGATAAAGCACAGTTGAATTCCTTAGTGTGCTTTAAGAGAGATATGCTTATCTCCTTGAGGCAAAACAATGTATAACTTAAGGTATCATTGTTAGACGGGCTGTTAGTTGAGATGCAAGTGAAACCTACTCTGAGATAGCAGATTAAAGAAGCACAACAAGCTGATACTGTGATTCAGTAGATTAGGTCAGAGTATGGTAGTGAGAAACGGGATGGCTTTCATGAGTCATAGGATTAGGTAGTCTGTTACCATGGTAGGATGGTAGTACCTGATGCCAATGACTTAAGGAAGTTAGTCTTGGAGGAAGCTCATTCTTCGATGTATGCAATGCATCCAAGGAGCACCAAAATGTATCATAACTTGAAGGTTATGTATTGGTGGCCAGGATTGAAGAAGGATGTAGCTGAGTTTGTTATGCGATGTCTGGCCTGTCAGCAGGTTAAAGATGAACATCAAAAACCCATAGGAACAATGCAACCTTTTCCTATACCACAGTGGAAATGGGATCATGTGACCATGGACTTTGTGGTTGGTTTGCCCAGAACAACCAAAAATCATGATTCCATTTGGTGATAGTTGATAGGTTGACTAAGACAACACATTTCCTTTCTGTCAAAACAACATATACTGCTGAGAAGCTTGCATAGATATATATAGATGAGATAGTGTGGTTGCACGGGGTTCCAAATACGATTGTTTCTGATAGAGGTCCCCAGTTCATGAGTCATTTTTGGGAACGAATACATAAAGCTTTGGGTACACAGTTAAGGTTTAGTACTACCTTTCACCCACAGACAAATGGATAATCTGAGAGGACCATACAAACCTTGGAGGATTTCCTTAGGGCATGTGTCCTTCAGTTTGTAGGAAGTTGGGATCTACACCTGAGCTTGATAGAATTTGCTTACAATAATAACTATCAACACAGTATTGATATGGCACCATATGAAGCATTATATGGTAGACATTGTAGATCTCCTTTATGTTGGTATGAAACTGGAGAATATCAACTTTTGGGTCCTGAGCTTGTGCAGCAGACAACTGAGAAGATTAAAGTAATACAACAACAATTAAAGGCTGCACATGATAGACAAAAGTCGTACGTCGACAAACGGATAAGACCCTTAGAGTTCCAAGTTGGAGACAAAGTATATCTCAAGGTCTCACCTTGTAAAGGTGTCCTTAGATTTGGGAAGAAGGGAAAGTTAGCTCCTAGATTTATGGGGCCTTATCAATCATTGAACGGATTGGAAAGGTAGCCTATAAGTTGGCATTGCCACCCAAGATGCATAAGTTGCATCCAGTGTTCCATATCTCCATGATGATAAAGTGTCATCCTGACACAGAGTTAGTTTTGCAACTTGTGGGGGTAGAATTAAATGATGATATATCATATGTTGAAGGACCTGTGATGATCCTTGATAAAAGAATTAAAAAGCTAAAAAAGAAAGACATATGTCTTGTGAAAGTTCTCTGGCATCATCTTGGCATTGAAAAAGCTATGTGGGAGCTAGAGGAAGAGATGAGGAGGAAGATATGAGAAGGAAGTACCCATCTCTTTTCTCTAGATGATTTCAAGGATGAAATCCCTGTTAGGGGTGGATAATTTGTAACATCCCTGACCTGGGTTATGCCTTAACCTTAGATGTTTTGTTTAATAAAGTTAATTATATGCTTAGTATTATCTCTTGAAAAGTAATTAAGGCTCAAGAGGAGCTTCTGTTTCAAATTTAGTCCTTTTGAATAATGTGAAAACAATGTTTTTCTTGTTTTGGACTAAAGTGAAAATTACCCAAGTTGAGGGGTTAACTTACAAATGTTACATGGTAAAATGTTCCTAAAGTGTTGAAGCATCATAAGGATGAGAATGATGCAGAGGTATGGCTTGTGGAAGCCTGAGCACTAAGAAAGAGCTTGTTAAGCAATGTTTGTGCATTAAAACCTAGTTTTGGTGTAATGTGTAATTTACCCAAAACCTAGGGTTCAATATGCAAAATAACACCTCTAGAGAGTCCCTCATATTTCTTGGTATCAAAAAGAGACAAGAAAATGAGAGGGGCATCTCATTTGAATCACTTTGGAGGAGAGAGAATCTTGATATTAAAATAATCAAGATTAAGCATAATTGAAACCCTAATTCAATTTAATGCAAAAATAAATATATTAATTGAAGTGCCCTTCAACCAAAAATGTGTTGGTTGAAATTACGTAAGTATGGACGTCCTTGTGCTTTGCAAAGGCAATGAAATATCTAAAGTGAGTGGAGAGCCAACTCACATTAGCTAACTAAAAAGTAATATCCACTCAATTTTGGATATTATTATTATAATGGTTAAGGTGCTTAATTTGTTTTAAAGTATGTATTTCTTGTACGATGCTAGGGTTTGAGAGGCGGGGGGAGGCCGTGGTGGTCGAGGCCTGGGTGCTCCACCTAATCTCCATTTCACCGAGGGGAACCCAAGTTCAGATCCGCCTGTCGTCGTCGTGGATTCTGCCGCCGGAGTTTGACCTGATCAAAACGTTATTTTTGAAGATGTCGCGATGAGCACAGAACAATCTGAGGAGGTTCCAGTTAGATATAGCTATAGAGATGCCCACGTCGGTGAAGATCACAGCCTCCTATCATACACCAATCCTGTCTCACCGGACACCCTCATGGAGGAGGACATCCAGGTGGATTTGTCTGGCGTCCTTCCATCCTTCTCTATCAAGAACGAATCAATCCAACCCCTATTGTCCCCATGGAAATTCACGGTTGTTGTTAAAGCACTAGGCATCACCTTGGGTTTCCAAGCCCTAGTCAATAAGATAAGCGTGCTCTGGCAGCCGACGACGTAGTTCTGAATCATTGATCTGGATAATGGATATTACATCATCCAGTTGGGAAATCACAAGGATTACGAGAAGGCGTTGTTGGGGGGCCATGGACTATCTTTGGAAACTACCTCTCCATCCAGTCCTGGTCTCCTTCATTTTGGCCGTCTGAGAAGATCCCATAGAAACTCGTCATCTGGGCAAGGGTCACCGACCTCCCAGTTTTCCTATACCAGAACCAGCTACTATTCAATATCGGTAACACCATTGGCAAGACAATCAAAGTTGACGCCAACACCTTATTGGTCAACAGGGGGAAGTTCACAAGGATTGCCGTCAAAGTCGACACACAACAACCCTTACTTCTGGCCATATTTATCAATGGCGAATACTTCCTCCTTGAGTACGAAAACCTACCTCACTTCTGCCTAAAGTGCGGTCACCTCGGACACACTGCGGATGAGTGCAAGCAAGGCACACCGCCCCCGAGCGACTTGGAAACCACCTCCATCCCCATCCCAGTTCCGGCAGTTAGCTATACCGACGTGATCCTCACAAAAATGCCTGATCGACGTAAACCAAACAGCTTCACGAGGAACTTCAGTGGTAATAATCCCCCGCCACCTCAGGGCAGACACAAGGTCACCATAGTCTCACCCTCTTCCACACCCAGACTGGCGAGGGATGACGACGGGTTCCAACTGGTTCTCAGCAAGAAAGCCAAGCAGCGTCAGTGACAAAAAGAAGCTGCTTTGGCAGGAACCCAGGCGAGCAAGACGCAAGAAGAAGGCCATCCGACCGCGATCACTACTTTCAATCTCACCGGAAATGAGATCAGTCATGGCCGTGACTCAAGGCCAGCCCAAGACGGAGAATTTCTATTTCAAGCACAAGCACAAAACAATAATGCGATCCCCAAAAAACATGTAGCTCGTCATAGTAGGAATGATAAGGGTTATGTGATGATGAGGAACATGAAGATTGTCCTCTAAACAACACAAAGTCTGGACCGCGTTCGAAAAAAAAGTCGAGTTGAGGGTGTGCAAGGCACTGCAGCCCTCACTCCTCATGCGAAGCGTGCCCTGGAATTCCAAATGCACCTGGACGGTATTCCTCAAGATGCCTCTACAGAAGGAACAAAGGAAGGTGAAGAACAGTCGGTAGGATTGTGTGCTGCACTTCAATAAGTTATCCAATGAACGTTATATGCTGGAACATCCAAGGCGCAGGCCGGGATAGGAAAATTAGGCTAATCCATGAAATGAAATCGATTCACAAAGCGAACATTACAACCATTATGGAGCCTCGCTGTAGTGGCCCAATTGCGGACAGGATGATTAAGCGTCTTGGCTACAATTCTTCACACAGGGTGGAAGACATTGGCTTCTCAGGCAGTATCTGGTTGGCCTGGGACCAACACCACTTTTCTATTGAAATCCTCCTCAACCACCGCCAATTCATGCATTGACGAGTCAACAACGGTTGGTGATTGACCATCGTTTACGGGAGCCCCAACCCTACCCTGCGGGAGTTCCTGTGGGAGAGATTGGAAGAAATCTCACATTCTATGAATACTGCCTGGGCAGTTCTAGTGGACTTTAACACCTTGCTCAACCCCAACGAGAAGAGAGGCAGTGTGTACTTTGACAGGTGTGTGTGCAATCATTTCCACGAGGTCCTTACTGCTGCCGGCCTTACAGAACTAAAAACTCAGGGTCCTTTCTTCAGCTTCCAGCGCAAGCACTTGCACGAACGTCTCGATCGAGTCCTTGCGAACTCGGACTGGATCAACAAGTTTGGGAATAGCTTCGATGTTGTCCTCCCTCGACTGTACTCTGATCATCATCCCATCCTTATGTCCTGCGGCTCTAGGACATCTTGACGTGGCCTTTTCCGCACTAAGCCAAGTTGGAACCTCTCTTCTAACTTCAAGGGGGATGTCATGTGCCACTGGCCTACGTCCGAAAATTTCCAGGAAGCCCTCGTTACCTTCAAAGACAAGGTGGTCTGCTGGGATTCTGCAAACTCTTGCCGTTAGTGCAAGGAGAAGCAACAACTTCTCTCCCGCATCAGCAAGCTTCAGGTGCACTCTCAATCTCTGAACCCAATTCCACTGACGGACCTATCTATTCTGCTTCAGGAGCAGCTACACCATATCCTCCTCAATGCGGAGGCAGATTGGCAGCAATGGGCCCATTCTAATTGGTTGAAGTCTGGTGACCTCAACACTAGATTCTACCAGTCCTTTGTGCAGACCAGATGACATTTCAACAAATCACTCACCTACAAAAAGAAGACGGGACCTGGACTTCTACGAGCGATGAAACGAAGTTGCTGATCCATAGTTTCTTTGTCGTTCTCCTATCCCAAGCTTCCCTAATGCACACGGATCGGATTCGTGCATACCCAGGTGTCTTCCCCGCGGTGGACGCTGCTACCACTGCTAGCCTATTGGTAATCCCGGACAAGGATGAGATCAAAGCTGTCACTTTCTCCATGGCCCCTTTAAAAGTGTCGGGCCCTGATAGGGTCCATACTGGCTTCATCTAGCACCATTGGGAGTAGGTCGGTCCTAATATTACCCAGACTGTCCAGGAGGTCTTCACTTCGGAGATGGTCAGTAACCCCTTAGCATACTCTTACATGGTTTTAATCCCAAAGGTACCTGCACCCCAACGCTGCAGCGACCTGCGGCCAATCTCGCTTAACAACGGATGCCTTAAGGTCATTTCCAAGATTATAGTTGAAAGGTTGAAGCCTCTCATGAACGAGTGGATTAGTCCAGTTCAGTCGAGCTTCATCCCCGGAAGACGCATCAACGATAACATCCTTCTCGTCCAAGAGGTAATATATTCCATGAAGTCCAAAGCCAGCAAGAAACCTTGGATGTGCATCAAGCTGGACCTAGCCAAGGCCTTCGACAGGATGAACTGGGAGTTTATCCATGATACCTTGCAGCGCACCGGCATGCCTGCCAAGCTGTCTACCATCATCATGGAGATCATCAGTAAGGGGTCGACCTCTATCCTTTGGGAGGGTGAGCCTTTACCTCCCTTCAAAATTATGCAGGGGGTCCGACAGGGTGATCCAATTAGTCCTTATGTTTTTGTTTGGTGCATGGAGCGACCGAGTCAAGATATTGCTCTCTCTATGGTATCCGAACAATGGAAACCACTCACCCTCTCACGGGGGGGGCTACAGCTGTCCCACATTTTCTTCGCTGATGATATCCTTATTCTCGGTGAAGATTCTATCCGACAGACTCAAATCATCACCGCTATCCTTTTGGATTTCTCCATGGCGTCTGGTCAATCTATTTCCAAGCCCAAATCGAGGTGTTTCTTCAGTAGGACCATTTCCCAATCTCTACGAAGAACCATTAGAAGGAAACTAGGCTTTCCCTGGACCGCTGATCTAGGGAAGTACCTAGGAGTGCCAGTCCTACATAATTGCGTCAACAAGGAGACTCACGGGGACATTTTACTCTCCATTCAGAGGAGGTTGAACAACTAGTCTCTTAAAAGCATGTCCCTTGCTGGCCGGGTGACCTTGGCTAAGTCCACGCTGCAGGCCATCCCCCCTACACTATGCAGATGGTCAAACTCTCTCCCCGCCTGTGTGATGACATAAACAAGAACATCCGTAGGTTTATATGGTCAAGGGCTTCTAACCACCGCAAGTCCTCTCTCGTCTCTTGGAAGAAGGTGACGTTCAGTAAGGATATAGGTGGACTTGCCATCAGGGATGCCAGGGATCAAAATGATGCACTTATAATGAAGAATGTCTGGGCCTTTCTCACTGACCCGCCGAAGGTCTGGGTTAAGGTTATGAAGGATAAATATATGAAGGAGGGCAGACTCAAATCTATCCCATGCTCTCCAGCCTGGAGCTTCATCAAGAGGAACATTGGTAAAGTTATTGAACAAATCCATACTGTTATCAACAATGGAAAACTAATGAACACTTGGGATGGACGGTGGATTGCTGGGCAGTCAGTGCTGGAGTTACACCCTGACTGGCCAATCCCTCAAGACATCCGAGACCTCACTGTTAGCTCCATGATGATCTTTGATTGTGTATGGAACTGGGACTTCATCTACAATTTTTTTCCCGAGTCTATGTGGCCTACCATTGCTGCTATCCCTTCCCCGAGTCCCCACTCTGAGGATGATGCTTGGATCTAGATGCTTGAAAAGAATGTCTTCTTCACTACTCATTCTGTTTATAGGTGGCTTAGGAGGGGAAAGAGGTCACCACAATTGGTAACTGGAAAGGCATATGGCATGCCAAGCTCCCGGAGCGTATTGAAATGTTTCTCTGGCTCATGCTCCATGGTGCCCTCATGACAAATATGGAAAAGAGACGCAGACACATGGAGGTTCCAGAGGAATGGCCCATATGTAATAGCGGTCAAGACACCATAACGCATGTCCTCCGTGACTGTATAACAAGCCGGGAGGTATGGAATCATCTTCTTCCTAATGAGGACCATTCTACTCTCAATCCGTGCGAGTGGATCCAACGATGCACTAAAAATACTGATGGAAACTTCATCTTGAGAGCCGTCGCTTGCTGGCATATCTGGGCATGCCGCAATGAACAAATCCATCAACAGAAAACCCTTCCCGCCTATAGTAAAGCATCATTTATCAAGATGAAAATGGGAACCATCACCAAAATCTATGAGGGATCAGGCAACATCCAACCTACAGCAAACCAATCTGCTCAGAAGATCACTACAAAGGCTATCTATATCTTCATTGATGCAACTCATCATCATGGTCAGAACACACCAGCCATTGGCATCCACTCTTTGTGTACAGATGGATCCCATGTCCTGGGCTCTTGCCAGAATGTACAATCCACGTCTTCAACCGCCAGTGAGATCCAGGCTATCATGGCTGGAGCCCAGTTATGCAAGGACCACTACTGGGACGATTGCTATATCCTCACAGACTCCTTGGAAGCTGTCGGGCACCTCACCAAAACCAATCCTCTTCCATAGTTCTTGCCTCATGCGAGGACTGTTAGAAGGCTCCTAAGGGGCTCCTTAGCTGATCTCCTTCACCATGTCCCCAGGGGTTTCAATGGCCCCGCGGACAGCCTTGCCAAACATGCCATCCACTTCAATAACTCCTTTAGCTTTACTTCTGTTGTACCCCACTGGTTCACTCATATGAGCCATGTGAACATTACCTCTGTTTTATCCGTAGTAGAGGGCAGATTGAATAAGAATTAGCTCTGCATCTTCCTAAAAAAAAGGTGCTTAATTTGTTTTCTATTAATTCATGGATAATGAAGAGGAATTACAAGGTGGGGGTTATGGATTTATATGCAAGGTATGGAGGGGAGTATGTGGCACAAATTTTGGGAGTTAAAGGATTTTTATAACACTTTCTCTCTCATTGAAAATTCCCTTATATACATCTCATTTCCAACTCAAATGAAAGGCTTTTCGACCCTTCTTTCTTTCCTTGCTTTGGTTGAACAAAAGGGAGCTTAGGAGAAACAGGAGGACGTTTCCCAACCTGTAGGTAAGCTCCATAGTCATCTTCAACCTTGATTTCATGGTGGAAATCGAAATTCAATGCTTAATTTCTTCTTTTTCTTCATTCAATCTTCAACCTTAGCCATTCATTTCACTCAAAGACTTGAGGACGAGCCTTTGGAAGTTGAGGAAGCATCATTCACCATTAAGAACGTGAAGCTTGAAGCTTGGATTCAATTTTGAAGGTGAGTTATATAACTTGAACCCTTAAACATTGTTATTGGTTTCATTCCTTTATCATATGTTGATTCATCCTTTACTTTTGGATTTCCTTTTGATTGGTTGTTGAATTCACCACAAGAATTACAATGGATTTTGAAGGTTTCAAGCTTGAAGATGATGATGTCATCTTAAGCACACACCTCAACATAGAACATGTGCAAATGGTTTTGCTTTTTGGTGATCAAATAGTCTCAAGACCGTTTGACACCAAACAGTCTCAAGACCGTTTGAGGGCAAACGGTCTCAAGACCATTTGAGGTCAAGAGGACTCAAACCGTTTGAAGGACAAATGCTGATGTGGTGGATGATAATCCAATGGTTCCAATTAATTGAATTTTAAAAGGTTCCATGTATATATGATCCACCAATTGCAAGCCCTAATCGATTGAATTGATTGAAACCCAAGTTGAGGGAATCGATTTCAAAGTAGATTGACCCAAATGGTCTCAAGACTGTTTGGAGGTCAAACGGTCTCAAGACCATTTGAGACCAAACTGTCTCAAGACCGTTTGGAGGTCAATGGTTGATTGTGGTGGATGGTTTGAGATCCAAGGGCTACAATCTGATGTACTTTCAATAGTTCAATTGATGGATGGTTCAATAAGTACAAATCCTAAATTGATTTGATATTGGAAACCTCAATTGGTCGAATCGGTTTTGAGGTGGTTTGGACCAAATGGTCTCAAGACCGTTTGAGTCCAAATGGTCTTGAAACCATTTGGGATCAAATAGTCTCAAAACCGTTTGAGATCAAATGGTCTCAAACCATTTTAATTGTCCAATCGATTTCAATATTCAATCAGTTTCAATGTTGGGTTGTCCATTCAGTTTCAAATCAATGGTTGATGATTCAGTTTCAAGACTGAATGGATGGATTTGGTTTCAAGACCGAATGGTTGATCGGTTTCAATACTGAATGGGTTGATTCAGTTTCATAATCAATTGATGATGATTCAGTTTCAAAACTGAATGGGTTGATTCTATTTAAAATTGGTCAAGACCGTTTGAAAGGTTGATCAAGACCATTTGGAGGTGTGGATCCAAACCGTTTGAAGGTTTATTAGTCAAAACTGTTGAAGGTTCAATTGATCTCTGAACTAAATGAGTACTATTAAAGTAACTTAAGATTGATTATAATGGAAATACCTCTAAAGCACTTAGGTGAATGAGTACACTTGGAGTGATTATCATTTGATGCCTATGAATATGATGAATTTAATATACCATAATAATCATAGGTGTAGGTATCTTAGTGAAAGGTTGAGCCAACTAAAAGAAGTATGGATTAATCGACATCCTAGAGAGGATGAGAGAGAGGCAAAACTCATACTTGAATAATCAATATGCAATGTGTAACATTGACACCTTTAATAGGTGTATGGTATGAATTAGGGTTTGATCCATAATGATGAGATCATGAAACCCTAATCGAGAATGTTGATGAACCCTAAACCCTAATTCAGGGTAATTTAATGAAAAACCCTAATTTAAGTGGATGCTTCATGAAAACTCTAATTTTGGGTAAAGTCACATGAATCACTAATTTTGGGGAAACATTATAAGAAACCTTAATTCAAGTTAAGGATGTAATGTAAAACCTTGATACATGGTAATGTGATATGAAACCCTAATCCAGGGTGATTCTATGTATTATGAAACCCTAATTTGAAAACCTAGCTCTAATTTGTGTAGGAGGATGAGTAACCTTGATTCATATGACTTGGGAAACCCTAACCCTAATAAGGGTATAAGTGGTGTTACTTTCTATAGCATGGTGCTAAAATGTGATTGATATAACTATTATCAAGTGTACTAACCTTGCAGGTATCATGAGATGATGAGCATAACCAGGTATGAGCTATGATGTTTCATTTATTATTGTTAATGGGCCTTATGAGCCATAACATGCTTTGTTGCCTAGTGAGAGGTAACAAGATATGAAATGGGCTTTGTGAGCCATGTGAGATGCTTGTATAGCAAGTATCATGTTTACCTTGGTCAGACGACCTAAAGGTATTAGTTACTTGATAAATGGTAACAACTATTTTATGTTGAACTGAGGGTTTAAATACCCATTTTCTATAATCATATGATGAGTTTATTAAGGGATGAGAATACCCCTGATGAGATGAGTGATTGAGATCCCAATGCTTTATTAAAGGTTTGAACAGTACTTGATGGAAGTATTACACATTCTTTCTAGCAATTAATATAATAACTAATGTTTGGAAACTTATTGATGCTAAAAGAATATGTTAATACACTTAATTAATCAAGTGATATCATATAATGTAGTTTCCCTGACCACAGATCCATCAGCGTCAGAATTTTCTGAATGGTGAAATGAGTTAAACTCGGAGCGCATATATTTGAATATGTGGGGGTAATTAGGCAATTATATCCTCATGCCCCATAGGAATGGCTACAGGCTATATCCTATGTACGTGATTGGTTACAGACCATACCCTAGTATGAGTATGGATATGGCCCATGACTCCATGATATGATACCAGACATTGGCTACGGGCCATAACCCTAAAGAGAGTATATGCTGTGGGCTATAACTCTATAGTGAAGATGCCAATATACCCTGGCAAGCTAATTGTAGTTTGACACGTGATGTCTCTTCCGAATAATCTCATACTGACCATGAAGGATGAGGTCTTGGAGTCCGGCTCATCCATTGACATTGTGTGGTACCGATGCTTTCCATAATTGTGGTCAGTTGGAGTATGAGCGGTATACCTCATCTTCTCAGGGCTTAAGTATGTTTGTAAAATGTAATCAGCCGTGTAGCATATTTTCTTAAGGTTGAAATATGAGAATCATTGGTTGATGCTATCTTGCTTAGCATATCCTAGATGGATACATGTTATACATGTTCTTCATATTCCTTATTAAATAAATAATATGTTGTTGTATCAGTCATAGCTGAAATGCTTTGAAAATAAATATTGCTCTAATCTATTTAGACAATGAATTATCTATTGTTAAACATTTATGATTCCTCTATTTAGTTTTATCTTATTAAACTACAATAATAATGTTTTGGTGGAGAGTTATATCTCTCACTGGGACATGGGTCTCACTCTGTTGGTCACCAACACTTTTTAGGTAGACGCAGAGGAAGAGGCAGAAACCCTACATCAGGGGAAGAGCAGCAGCAACAACAGGGATAGCAGTGAATTCTTAGGTGGAGACACTAGCTGTCATGTCTTATATATAGAGTCCTATGTGTCGTCTCTGTACTCTCAGGTCCTCAAAGTCAGTAGTTAGTTTAATGAATCGATCTGAGATTTTGGCTTGATGCCTCAATGTTTTTATATTGCATGTGTATAGTTTTAAATAGGGCAGTTGATGCTTGTAATCCTCAAGAAGGAATGGTATAAGATATGTACTTGTGAACCAGAATGTAATTGAATTACTTTGGTTCTTTTTGAAAGAGTTTTCTAGAGTATGGATCTCTTTGTAAATGGTTTTAATTTTTAGTGATTTTCAGTAATCCTCTGCTAATGATCGCTTCCGCCTAGTGAATCACATTTTGTTCGATTGGTGCGTCACAACCTCCTTGAGGTGCTTAGCTTGTCATGGATAAAGTCAAGAGTTCACAAACCGATATGGGATCCCCTCTATGGATCCTTGGTCGATAGGAACACCCATATGGACTCTTCAACCCGATACAAGCTCAAATTAGGGTTTCACATACAATTCTTTCTTGGTCTTTTCATCATTAAGAGTATCATACTCAAATATGATTCAAACATGGTGTCTATTTCTTTCTGTCTCCTCTAAATGATACTAGGATGGAGTAGGGACTCTCAATAGGTGGTAATTTGCATATCAACCCTACATTTTGAGTAAATTACAACTTGCACCAAAATTGGTACACAACTTACTAGCATTATTCAAACAAGTTCAAACTTGGAATTCACGCTTTCCAAAAGCCACCACCTTGCATCATTCTCTCTCTTATGATGCTAAAATACATGAGGAACTTTCAATATGTGACAAATTGCAATATAACCCCTCTTCTTAGGTAAATTGCATTTTGGTCCAAAACAAGAGAACATTGCTCAAACATAATTTAAATTTGAAACATAAGTTTGTCACCTGATAACAAAACACCTTAGAGGATTATATTAAAGTTCTAGGAAACTTACTTAGACAAAACAAATAGGGTTAACTCATAACCCAAGTCAGGGTCATTACACTTCCTTTCACCTAGTAGTGAATCTTTTCGACCCCTACAAATCTCTCCCTCTTAGATATCGTGCATAGTAGCTCAAGCACCAAGCTTAAGGTGAGGCCATGGTCATATTCAACCTTGGCTCAAGCATGGATCTCGATTGTAATTCTTTCCTTTCTTTTCTTCTTCACCAAGTTCTTATCTATGGTGATTCTTTGCTTATAGAGGAGTTGTGAACGAGCCTTGGACTTTTGATAAGTCATATTCTATCGTAGGAATGTGGAACTTTGGATCTTGGAGCTTTGAAGTTGTTCTTAAGGTGGATTATATAGCTTGAACCCAATTATGTTATTATTTACCACCTATCTTGCTATACTAGATGGTTTACTTTCAATTCTGAGTTATTCTTGAATACTTGATGAATCGACGAGTTCTAATAGTTGCCTAGATATATTATTCATGTACTAGAATAGTTAGAATGAAGTTCTAGAGCTTGAAGATGATGGTATCATGATACAAAGTGATATCGGGTTCAAGAACACAAGCAAGCACCTCTAACCCGATATGGTCATGTACATAAATCACTAGCACAATACGCTTATGAGTTTATACATATTTACATGATATGCAAATGAAGTTTACATCTTGAACATGATATTGTGTCAAACATATACCTTTTGCATGATATGAGGTCAAGAAAAGACCCCATGCATGATATAGTGTCAAGTACACACCTCTAATTGATATGCGAAACCCTAATTTTTTAGCAACCTGATATGGGTGACACATACATAGACCTCGTGAACAATATGGTGATAAGTGTGATTGTAATATGTAATCAGTCGTGTAGAGAATTTGCTTAAGGATTGAATACGAAAAGTCATTGGTTGATGTACACTCCTTTTACACATCTTAGTTGGATAAATGTTATTCATGTTTTTCTTATATTCCTTGTAAAGTGAACAAATGATTTATTTCTCTACCATAGATAGATGCATTATATTTAGAGAAGAGATTACTCTGTTCTGCTTATAACAATGATTAATCCTACTCATTAATATAAAAGAACCTCTGCTCAGTTTTATACTGCTTAAACTTTGATAATAATATAGTCGGTGGAGAGTTATATCTCTCGCTGGGACAATTGTCTTACCCTGCAGGATCCACAATTTTTATGTGGACATGCACGAGGAGGTAGAGACCTTACTATAGAGGGAGAACAATAGTTGAGGCAGCAGTAATAGCTCAGGTTGAGTGTACTATCTGTCGTGTCTTGTAGATAGAAGTCTTATGTGTCGTCTCTGTATTCTCATGTCCTTGGAGTCAGTACGTAGTAGTTTTATGAACAATCTAAGATGTTGACTTGTGTATCTCAAGGTTTTATGTTGCTTCAATATATGTTTTGACAGAGCAACTATTATATGTTGTCCTCGAAATGAGATGATACAATGCATGTACTGTGTGAACTATGATATATATAAGAATTGGATCTCTCAATAAGAGTTTCCTAGTATTGGATCTCCTTACAAAATGGTTTTAATTCTTAGTGATTTTTGTTAATCTGCTATTTATGGTTATTCTACAATCATTACTGGTGATGACTTGATTTGCTTTTGAGTCATCACAAAGTTTTGGTATCAGAGCTTAAGGTTTGCTGAGTCTACAAAGACATAGGACTAAGGTGTTGAGTCTGTTCTAGTGTCCTCTAGTATACCCTATAGTGACTTCTGGTTATGCAGAAGAATGGGTGAAGTTTAAAGATGACTAGAGAACATGAAGAACATGTTGCTAAGAGCAATGTTATTGCACCAGGAGAAGGTGCAAGGGATCAGGAAAAAGAAGAATGAGTGCCTGAGAATTCCCATCTTGAACCAATCATGATAGAGAATCCTGTTTTTTATGCTCTCGTTGGGTAGGTTAGGACAAAAGTGATGCATATAGTCGACTGGATACTAGCATTACAACCTAGGTTACCAGTCCTCAATGCAAAAACTTTGGGTTCCGAAAGGGTTCCTGAATGACATAGTCGTGTTGGAATAATGGAAAATGTGGGAAGGATTAGCAAGAGAATAGACTCTTCCATAAGTATAGATAGATAGTACATCTGTGATGGCAATTCCCAAGGAAGGGCAATAAGCTGTGAATAAAGGAAAGGCCTCTACAATTCTAGAGACATTTGTCTAGTTGTTCTAAAAAGCCAAAGTTTTTGGTGCCACCAGTGCAATAAATGCCTAGTGCACCAGGGCAGTAGTCACTAAGTAAATACAGAAGTCCTAACTTTCCACCTTTAAGAAATCATGGCTTAGCTTCTACATCGGTAATAAGATCGATAAGACCATGGTACAAGGACAAGAAATGTTATAGATATGGACATTTTGAGCATACTAAACCCTTTTATTCAAAAAGAAAGGAGGAAATGACCCAACAATCGAGGCAGACTCAGCAGGGCTTACGAAAGTTACAACCCAATAGTGTAAAAAGGAAAAAGCAACAACATGAAACATCTAGACTCTATGTTTTGAGTCAACCTGAAGTGGTAGATTACCGCGAGGGGTGACAGTCAGATAGAGCTTTTTCATTATGATATGTCTTCTCTTGATTTTATCTAATAATCATAAGAAGGATTGTTGTTGTTGAATTCCTTTGGTTGTCCTATGGGAACATGGGGAAGAAATGATGAGGACTAGAATTTATATTCTGTCCAGTATTCTTTTAAATGCTTTATAATTGCTTTTGTCCATATAAAAGATGCAGAGATGTAAATGAGATGCCTGGAGAAATCTAGGGATATTAAGTCGTGTGACTTGGATGATATGAAAAGTAAGGTATATGATACAAACAAGGTGCATACTACATAACATCAGTACTTGTATACCCTGGCTAGGTATTCAATTATTGAAGGTATGGTAAGTATGGAACTCTTAGATTGCTATCTTTCTGATTACTCTGATCAAGTAATCATTTTGAGACAATCTAACGAGTGTAGTGAAATTGAAAATATGGCACGAATGTTTCTATCACATCCTAAGTGCAATAAAATGGAAGCTGAGATTATCTCAGATCAACCTATGAGTATGAGAAAGTACAAAGTACAATTCTCATGATAAGTGAAAGGGAACAAGGAAGATGATCCCTATTCAAATTAATAATATGTGAGGGATAATGATCTCTCCCATAATGTGAAAATGGTAAATGTAATATAATCATAAAATGTTCATGAACATGTTAGACAATAAAAAAGAAAGGAGTGATGACATGAAATCATCCTTATAATTCTTATGATGATGGCAAGGAACCTAGAATGAAACAATAGTAAATGAATCATGAATAGTTGAAAGTTCATGCAATAATCAGAGGAGATGATAATGTTTTCTCTTTGATATACAATCCTAGGTGTTGATGGGGTGATAAGATGAATATGTTTCTTTGTGTTCTTTCCTTTTAGGACATGGCAATCAAGTGAGTCTTAGGACACATTATGTGCATGAGTTAGAAGTGTTCAATTGATGGATACTTGTAAAAGTATCAGTTCATCTTGGACTTTGGTTCCAAGATAAAGATATGTGTAATAAGTAATGTCCCAAGATGAAAGAAAGATCCTTTTGTATGTTTGGTTTTGGTAATAACAACAGAGAGATGGAAATGATGAGGATTTGACGTGTTTTTGGCACATGTAACATATACCTAGGAAAAGAATCCTAGTAACCAAGAACTTTCAATAGTATGAGAAAATGAGAACACGACTCCTGATAAGATGATTAATGTTTCATTACCTACATGGGTCAACTTTGAGATCAATCTAGTTACATACTATAGTATGGATATCATATGTTAGGGGTATATGCTCTGCATAAACTTAACATCCATAAGGATGTATCAATTGAAGGAACAATTTCAGAATCATCTTGGGAAAATCTTATGAAGCTAAATATAATTCCTTAGAATATCCCTACCTAGACTTGTTGAGGAAGCTTATACAAATAACATCTAGAGATACCTCCGAGTTAAGTTCTTCTTTGAAAAGTAGCCTCTCATTATGACAAGAAAATAAATAGCTAATGGGATAGTTGGTATAAGTCATAAGAAAGTTTAGTGTTGTGTCAGCAGATTAGAATGGAACAAAAGATGTATGATAAGACTTATAGTTCCAAGTGGGTGACAGAACATAATTCTGGTGTTTCCTTGCAGGTGAAATGCTAAACTAAGTGAGGAGTATGGAGGAATCCCAAGGTCAAGGATCTTATCACATAAGTTATAAGTTGAGAAGGTGGCAAATCAGTAAGGTTTGACACCTGAGTTAAATAAGGTATGTATAATTCTTCTCTGACTAAGAAACGTGTTACCTAAAACAGAGTTGAATCTGCAGTCAGTAATGGAAAGGACAGTTGAGTATGTGTCATATGTGACAGATCTTATGATGATCTTTAATGGAAGAACTTTGTGCTGGTCAAAGTTCTATGGCATCTCCATGACATCAAGATGTTATGTGGAGGCTTGATGATATGATGCATGAATAAAAATTGTCTCCCTTCATCAGGGATTTCGGGGATGAAATCCTTGTTAGGGGTTTATAACTTGTAATGACCCTAACCTGGGTTATAAGGTAACCCTATTTGTTTTGGATGAGTAAATTTCTTAGAACTTTAATATAATCCTCTAAGGTGTTTTGTTATCATGTGACATAATTATGTTTCAAGTGTGGTCCTGGTTGAATGTTGTTTGAGCAATGTTCCTTTGTTTTGGACGAAAGTGCAATTTACCCAAGATGAGGGGTTATATTGCAAAATGTCACATGTTGAATGCGAATTAAGTGTTTTAGCATCATATTAGAGAGAATTATGGTAATTGGTGGCTTGTGCAAAGCCTAAATGCCAAGTTTGAACTTGTTTGATTAATGCTAGTATCTTGTACACCGATTTTGGTACAAATTATAAATTACCCAAATGTAGGGTTGATATGAAAATTACCACCTATAGAGTGTTCCTACTTCCTCTATGTATCATTTATAGGAGAGAGAATGAATGAGACACCATGTTTGAATAATTTATCAGTGGTAGTATTCTTGGTGATGAAAAGACTAAGAAAGGGGTTGAATGGAAACCCTAATTTGAGCTTCTATTGAGTGTATCAGGTTGTAATGTTCAATGGGAGTACCTATCAGCCAAGGAGCCAAATAGGAGACCCCCATATCGTGTTATTAACCCTTTGAATTTGCAAAAACGAGCTAAGCACCTCAATAAAGCAATGGATATTGGCTTGCAACTTTCCTTGGGAAAGGTTGCATTGAATTGTGAATATAATAATAATGTGAGTGGAAGTGGCTTGTTCTAGAAGATAACCAAAGGGGCCGGACCTTATCCCTTGCATTATCCTCAAGTTTTTATTTTGCATGACAAGATAAAGATGGAATGCATGCAAGTACATGTGTCAATCCATGCATGGCCATGTGGCACCTACTAGTAGTAAGGTGATGACACCTCTTACTCTCTCTCCCATGAACCTCAAGGATATATACCCTTCCTTGTTGGTATGTATGCCCTGAGATCCAATCATGGGATGATTGGTGGGATACATTAAGATTGATTTGATAAACATAAAAGGAAAGCTTCCAATTATTTTTGGTTCAGTCATATGAGATAATGATAGAACAAATTGAATGTCTAGAAAATGACAGTACTCAATGACGTATGCTTTCAGGTTCAGGACCGGAACGATGAGATCATACAGATGCTAAGAATTTGTACATTCTTATTATGTCCCTAGTCATATATCATTGTGGAAGGTAGATAGATAGAAATGACACACAAGACTAGATTGTGGGGTTGGTTGATGATAGAATCTCGTTAGTCATGATATGGAGATATCAAACCAAACACATAGGTACTTGTTAGAGAACAAGTGTACCGGACAGAACCACCGTGAGTTTGACACATGGAACCATGAAATGGTAGTCACAGTCAGTTCTCATAGTGACAGTGGTGAATGTGATTCTTTGACCTGAATCACTACACTCAACACATGTTGTTGGGTACACTTTGACATCATCAAATGCAGTCCTGAAACATGGGTTGTTATAAAGGTGATGATTGAGTGGCTTTGACACATGGGGCTTTTGAGGGGTGAGTGATAGATATGGGATTTGTCCCTCCTGAGGGAGTTTGATATCCATGGCCACTTGATGAGTAGGATTGAGATAGGCGTACTCGCATGTGTGGATCAGTATGTGATATTGATGTCATACATATCTCCTCCAATCTACTCTAAGATCAAGAAAGTGAATGAATGTTGACAGGATGACTATTCCATACCTTGAGTTCATTCGCGATACCAGTGACAAAGGAATTATACATTCACTATAACACCATTCATGGATTGTAGGATTGAAAGTTGTTCTCCAACTTTCTATTTCACTTGGGTGGAACTGATGTGAGACTAGGTAGCGCTCTTTGCTTGTGAAGTCATAAGTGTTATGGACTTTCACTGCCAACGTGAAATGGACCTGTAGGGTCACACACATAGGATTTAACCTGGAAGAGGAGTTTATCCACAAACGATGTTTATATTGATTACTAAAGGAGTTTAGTAGTTCAATTAAACACTCAATCAATTGATAGCTCAGTATCATAGTGTTCAAGGTGTTGGACTGATTGATTGGAGTATTGGATTGATTGAAACTACAATTGATTGATTTGCGCAGTCTGTTGCCCCAACCAATCGGGTCATAGGGATGAACCGATCGGCTTAGGTTGGTGAACCGATCGGCTCAACTGGTGAGACAATCGGCTCATGTATAAATAAGATGATCGACTCAATTGTTGAACCGGTCGATTCATGTGACCAACTGAGATCGTTTGGAAAGTCAGATGCCTATTTTACAAATACAATTTGTTTCACTTGTACAAATTTGATTTGGACAAGGATTAATATTTGATTAGTTGGAAACAAATATGAAAGTCAATTTGAGTTGGACCAGGACCATGAACCGGTCGGCTCATGCTTGAACCGATCGGCTCAGGTGTTCCAACCGATCGGTTCAAGTGTGAACCGATCGGCTCAGGTACCCAACCGACCGTTTCATGCTTGAAACGATCGGTTCAGGTGGCACAGTTGGTTGTTTTGTGGAAAATCTTGAACCCTTCTACTCCTGCTTTAATCCCGCATTTCCCGGGGTAGAGAACCCTGCCCCATGACCCTCCTATATATAGGGGTATTGGGGGCTTCTCAAGAACAACAACTCAGAACACCAGTTGCTCTATAAAGTTTTCATTCTCTGTAGTTGTGGTAACCGAGAGAGCCTGAGCAAGTGCTACCTGATAAGGGAGGCAGAACAAGGGAGAGACAATTGTAGAAAAGCAACTGGTTGCAGGTGAGTGTATCGGTGACCAATATGCCGACAGGAGGATGTGACTCCTTCTGATTCCTTATGGGACAAGGAGATCAGAGTTCCAGGTGGTCCATGTGGACTACTACAGAGGTGGGAGACTTCTACCGCTTGGAGGATAGTTGTCAATCCTGACAGTCCCAGTGAGACCAGGAGCTGCACAGACACCGTCCTAGATCGGAGGTGAATACCGCGCAAGCCACGTGGTAACGTTGCTGAGCAAACCTCGGGATAACAAATGTCTCTACAAACCATCCTTCCTATTGTATAGACTTTGACCCGATTCCTTGATTCTGGGTTTGAGAGAAGAAAATTTTACTTCTGATGCCTTCTCTATCTCCTCTAAAACCCAACAGTGGTATCAGAGCCACATCAACTGCTTTATACTTTAGGATTATTGATGTGATCAATTTTTGTTTGAAACATTTATTTATTGCATACAGTGCGAATAAAATTGGCTTTATGCATGTCCAATCCTAAATCCACAAATCCCAATATACATATATGATATGTAATATGAATGCACTCGATACACATCACCTTTAAATGAGTTTTATGGTGGATGTATAGCGTGGTTATGGCCAATAAACCCTATATTTGTGAGCTTGGCTGTATATGGTTGCTTGCATCTCGGTTTGTGCACTGATTCCCTTCTCCTTATTCCTGATGTAACTCGAGATAACTCGAGATTTCTTTCCTACCTTTGCTCCCCCCGAATGTAACTTGGGGTTTCCCAATTTAAATGTAAATAGGATAGATTTTTTTATATTTCCTGTTACGTCAAAGAACAGAGGACAATCTGACGACAACTGAGATGATCGGTTCAAGGTATGAACCGATCGGTTGGTGATCTAGATGACCAGTTCGAGGAGTGAGACGAGCGGGTGGTGACAATGAGGAGATGAACGATGACCAGACGAACCAATCGGTCAGAGGAGCAATCGATCGGCTGGTGGCACCCAACCAACCGGCCTGATGGCGAGCCGACCAATCATGGAGATGAGTTGATCGAACCCAGTAAAGGAAAAGCACAAAGTTCATCTTGTACAAGTTTCATGTGATGTAGACCTAGATGATTGTGATTCCTCTTGGCTTGAGGAATCACATTAGGATGGCCATAATCATCGCTTTTATCGGTTCACATGTTTTCTGTGGGATATAGCATGTATATGATATGTACTATGTATTGTAATGATTGGATATGTATATGTACCTATAAAAACCAAATCCCTCATTAAATATTAAAGTTTTAGATTCCTTCCAAATGTGACACATGTGAAAAGATTGATCGGCCAAGTGTGGGCACGCCCTAGCATGGTACACCGTCTATCTCGTGGAAGCGTGAAGGATGGATATGTGGGTCTGCCCTAGCAGGGTGCATATTCATCGTGTTGGCTTTGGGTCGGATTTAACAAGGTGACATAGATAGGATTTCACACCTTGAGGCATGGAGGTGATCATGGCAAGGAGTTTCATATGACATCTTTCAAGAGTTGCATATGATGCAATTGGCAAAAGTTGCCTACCTGGAAGATCTAAGTTGTGGGTGACAACCCTAGATGGTCAATGACTCAGAGGATTTCAGGATCTTGACCCACTAGAAGATTGTACGCTAAAATCTTCTGAATTTATGGTGAGGGCTATCAATTTGAACAAAAATAGTCGGAGCGATAATTAAGTAAAGTCCTAATTATATCGTCAACCTTTCAAATCAATGAAATAAGTCAAAATTGAGTTTTGGACTAAATTGCATATATTTCCTGTTGTAGTACAAATGGCAACAAACAACAATCACTTTTCATTGTGATCGGTGCTTGAAAAGGACAAGCTAAATGGGACTAACTTCCTGTGTTAATTCTTGATGAGATCAATTGTAACATCCCAGGATTTGAGGCCTTGGATAAGTTGATCTTAAAAGGAATGATTGGACTACCCATATCACTAAGGTGCACCTCCTTTTCTGGGAGCCCATCACTAAAGAACTCCATAGTTAAGCGTGCTCAGCTTGGAGTAGTATGAGGATGGGTGACCAGTCGGGAAGTTGACCCCAGCTTGCGCATGAGTGTGGATAAAGCACGCAGTTAAGGCTAGTGGTGGTTTGTGCGGCTAGTCGTCATTCCTGAAACTCTACTTGAGCCATAGGCAGTGGGCCCAGACGTTACAAATGGTATCAGAGCCATAACCCCTCCAGTAGGTGGGGCCCACATGGGCATGGCATGCCAGTCTTGAGCCGTGCGGTCCAGGCATGTAGGAAAGGGTTGTCCATGTTTGACATAGACACGCTTGCACTGGTATTCCGTGATCGGGAGTTGGGTGTCCATGGGCTATTGTGGTTCTGCACTGAAATGGGGTCAGATTATGAGGCCATATAGTTGAGCTTTGACGAGGATGTCAAGAGTCTAAGTGGGGGAGATTGTAACATCCCATGATTTGAGGCCTTGGATAAGTTGATCTTAAAAGGAATGATTGGACTACCCATATCACCAAGGTGCACCTCCTTTTCTGGGAGCCCATCACTAACGAACTCCATAGTTAAGCATGCTCAACTTGGAGTAGTACTGGGATGGGTGACCAGTCGGGAAGTTGACCCCGGCTTGTGCATGAGTCTGGATAAAGCGCGCAGTTAAGGCTAGTGATGGTCTGTGCAGCCATTCGTCATTCCTGAAACTCTACTTGAGCCATGGGAAATGGGCCCAGACATTACATCAATGAATGAAATACTTGAAGCAAATGTTTGAGAACCTTATGAGTGATTATGATGGTGTATCATAGTGAGCTCATGATTAAGGCATGGTGATGTCTAAATAAAAAAGGAGTCATACACTAAGAAGTTATAGGATGATTATCAAATAACTAATTTCTTCTTAAATAAAGAATACCACACACTAATAAAGGACATTAATAATCACAAAGGGTTGTGAGTTCTTATATCCTTGACAGATACACCTCGATTATCTATGTGATGTGTTGGTCATGTGATGAGTCAACTTTCTAGATGAATATGAGGAACCAGATTTTGAGTTTTGGTTTAGGACCATTACATCCTAAATGACTTCCATGTGAACCATAAGGTATGACCTTGATGGTAGCACCCATTGGGCTGATCCATAAGTGCGAGTGAGTCTTAAGCGTTAAGACACATTGATAACATTTTGAGAAGGATGATTCTTGTTGATTGCAACTTAATGACTAAGAGATTTGGGATATGGATACTAAAACCACATTCCTATGAGGAATAAAATAAGGATGTGTACATGACACAACCTATAAGGTTTATCAATCCATTAATGCAAATGAAGTCTATAAGTTACAATGGACTAATGAATGTGATTGATTAAGTACAAGCAACTTAGAGCTGGATCTTTACTTTGATAATATAGTCAAATGGTTTGACTGATATGACAAAGATAAAGAAGGGATCTGTGATTTAGTGGGAGCGTATTTGCATTCCACATGTCAATGAGGAATGAGATGTTCTAGAATGGAAATCCAAAGTGGAAATTATCTTTAGGAAAAATAGAGACGTTTCCTATGTGATAGGAATAAAGATCTATAGAGATAGTTCTCAAAAACTCTTGACCTGAAAAGAGAAAGCATATATTGGCAATATATACTAAAGGGTTCAGTATACACAGATTCAGTGAGAGAAAACTTGTCCATGTTACATGGAGTTAGTATCCCAATGCCAAGTGTCCAATTCTTATGAAGAATGGGAACACTAAGAATAGATATGGATCTATCATGTATGTAATTATCCCATTATCTTGCATGTATAGACATAGCAAGAATAAGATGCATTCATCATCTTGTATGTAGGACATGACCATATGATGTGCTCATCCTGGTAACTTGTATGTAGGACATGACGAGTGGATGTCTGTCTAGTTCCAGTAAGGGTTACTAGAATGCCATAAGAACTTGATAAGTACTTGAGAAGTACTAGTTCTATGGAAATAAGGAAGGGTTCACTGTAAAGAGTTACACTGATGCACAATATATATATATGGGATATATAAAAGTGAATGTTTGTTGATAAATGGAAACATTCCAATAAAGTTGTTTTAAAAGGAAAAGCCAAGTATCCGTGTGTTAGAGAACATTAGTGGATACTATATGGATATGGAAGTTCATGAGATGAACTTATAGTTATTCTGGCCATTGATGACAAGTTAGGAGTACTTGGTCATGCAATGTGGCTAAAGGTTAGTAAAGGAATACTAGATCACATATTACAGCAACTCCATCTCATACGTGTGACGTACATCAAAGAGATGAGAGACATGCAGTTAATATTGACTTTGGCAAGGTGTTGCCTTAACTCACTATATTAGCACTAGAGCACAGTAACATGTGGGATATGTTTGAAGATCACTGTGAATATGATTCAAGGGTGATTGGCTCGCAGTGCAAGTGGGAGTCTGTTGGTATGTATGCCCTGAGATCCAATCATGGGATGATTGGTGGGATACATTAAGATTGATTTGATAAACATCAAAGGCAAGCTTCCAATTCTTTCTGGTTCAATCATATGAGATAATGATAGAACAAATTGAATGTCTAGAGAATGACAATACTCAATGATGTATGCTTTCAGGTTCAGGACCTGAACAATGAGATCATATGGATGCTAAGAGTTTGTACATTCTTATTATGTCCCTAGTCGGATGTCATTGTGGAAGGTAGACAAACAACAATGACACACAAGACTAGATTGTGGTGTTGGTTGATGACAAAATATCATTAGTCATGATATGGAGATATCACACCAAACACATAGGTACTTGTTAGAGAACAAGTGTACCGGACAGACCCACCGTGAGTTTGACACATGGAACCATGACATGGTAGTCACAGTCAGTTCTCACAGTGATGGTGGTGAATGTGATTCTTTGACCTAAAATCACTACACTCAACACATGTTGTTGGGTACACTTTGACATCATCAAACGCAGTCCTAAAACATGGGTTGTTATAAAGGTGATGATTGGGTGGCTTTGATACATGGGGCTTTTGAGGGGTGAGTGATAGATATGGGATTTATCCCTCCTGAGGGAGTTTGATATCCATGGCCACTTGATGAGTAGGATTGAGATAGGCATGCACACATGTGAATCAATATGTGATATTGATGTCATATATATCTCCTCCAATCTACTCTGAGATCAAGAAAGTGAATGAACGTTGAAAGTATGACTGTTCTATGCCTTGAGTTCATTCGGGATATCAGTGACAAAGGAATAATACATTCACTATAACACCATTCACGGATTGTAGGATTGAACGTTGTTCTCCAACTTTCTATTTCACTTGGGTAACACTGATGTACGACTAGGCACCGCTCTTTGCTTGTTAAGTCATAAGTGTTATGGACTTTCATTGCCAATGTGAAATGGACCTGCAGGGTCACACACATAGGATTTAACCTGGAAGAGGAGTTTATCCACAAACGATGTTTAGATGGATTACTAAAGGAGTTTAGTAGTTCAATTAAACACTCAATAATTGATAGCTCAGTATCATAGTGTTTAAGGTGTTGGACCAATTGATTGGAGTATTGGATTGATTGAAACTACAATTGACTGATTTGCACAGTCTACTGCCCCAACCGATCGACTCATAGGGATGAACCGATTGGCCCAGGTTGGTGAACCGATCAACACAACTGGTGAGACAATCAGCTCATGTATCAATGAGATGATCGAATCAATTGTTGAACCGGTCGATTCATGTGACCAACCGAGATTGTTTGGAATGTCAGAAGACTATTTTGCAAATACAATTTGTTTCACTTGTACAAATTCAATTCAGACAAGGATTAATATTTGATTAGTTGGAAACAAATATGAAAGTCAATTTGAGTGGGACTAGGACCATGAACCAATCGACTCATGCTTGAACCGATCGGCTCAGGTGTTCCACCCGATCGGTTCAAGTGTGAACCGATTGGCTCAGGTCCCCAACTGACCGTTTCATGCTTGAAATGATCAGTTCAGGTGTCGCAGTTGGTTGTTTTGTGGAAAATCTCGAACCCTTGTACTCCTACTTTAATCCCACATTGCCCAGGGTAGAGAACTCTGTCCCATGACCCTCCTATATATATAGGGGTATTGGGGGCTTCTCAGGAACAACAACTCAGAACACCCGTTACTCTGCAAAGTTGTCGTTCTCTCTGGTTGTGGTAACCGAGAGAGCCCGAGTAAGTGCTACCCGATAAGGGAGGCACAACAAGGGAAAGACAACTACAGAAAAGCAACTGGTTATAGGAGACTGTGTCGGTGACTAGTACACCGACGGGAGGGTGCAACTCCTTCTGATTTCTTGCGGGACAAGGAGATCAGAGTTCCAGGTGGTCTGTGTGGACTACTATAGAGGAGGGAGGGTTCTGCCGCTCGGAGGATAGTTGTCAATCCCTACAGTCCCGGTGAGACGAGGAGCTGCACATACACCATCCAAGATCAGAGGTGAAGACCGCGCAAGCCGTGAGGTAACATCGCTGAGCAAGTCTCGGGACAAGGTATGTATCTACAAACCATCCTTCCTATTGTATAGTCGTTAACGCGATTCCTTTATTCTGGGTTTGGGAGAAGAAAATTTTGTTTCTGCTGCCTTCTCTGTCTCCTCTAATATCCAACATTCATTTCACCTACTAGTGAATCTTTTTGAACCCTACAACTCTCTCCCTCTTATATATCATGCATAGTATCTCAAGGAGCAAGGGGAGCTCGAGCACCAAGCATAAAGTGATGCCATGGTCATCTTCAACCTTGGTTCAAGCATGGATCTCGATTGTAATTCTTTCCTTTCTTTTCTACTTCACCAAGTTCTTATCCATGGTGATCTTCGCTTATAGAGGAGTTGTGAACGATCCTTGGACTTTTGATAAGTCATATTCAACCTTATGAGCGTGGAGCTTTGAAGTTGTTCTTAAGGTGGCTTATATAACTTGAACCCAACTACGTTATTATTCACCACCTCTCTTGCTATACTAGAAGGTTTACTTTCAATTCTGAGTTTTTCTTGAATACTTGATGAATCTATGAGTTCCAATAGTTGGCTAGATCTGTTACTGATGTACTAGAATAGTTAAATGAAGGTCTAGAGCTTGAAGATGATGGTATCATGATACAAAGTGATATCGGGTTCAAGCACACAAGCAAGCACCTCTAACCCGATATGGTCATGTACATACATCACAAGCACTATACACTTATGAGTTTATGCATCTTTCCATGATATGGTAATGAAGTTCACATCTTGAACACAATATGGTGGCAACCATATACCTTTTGCATGATATGCGGTCAAGAAAAGACCCCATGCACGATATAGTGTCAAGTACACACCTCTAATGGATATGCTAAACCCTAATTTTTTAGCAACCCGATATGGGTGAGACATACATACACCTCATGAACGATATGGTGATGAATATTCACTTCATGCACGATATGGTGATGTTGTATACACCCCTTGCATGTTATGAGGTCATGCATACACCTCTTTTCCTATTATGATGTGAAGCACACACACACCTCTTTGCCCAATATGGTGTGAAGCACACACACACACCTCTTTGCCCGATATGGTGTGAATCACACACACAACTCTTTTCCTGATATGATGTGAAGCACACACACATCTCTTTGCCCTATATGGTATGAAGCACACACACACCTCTTTGCTTGATATGGTGTGAAGCACACACACACCTCTTTGCTCGATATGGTGCTTAGCACACACACACCTATTACCCAATATGGTAGGCACACATACACCTCTAAGGTGATATGGATAGCAAGTATTCACCTATAAACCGATATTGGGTTAAGAATACACCTCTTGGAGGATATGGTGTTGAGCACACATCTCTAAAACGATATGGTGGGTAACCCAATACACTAGATGACAAAAGTGGTAAGGTGGTTAATACCCTAGAATATGTGATGGCCAATACACTAATGTATGGTGGGGCTAATATCTTCAGTGAGGTGGGGATGTTACACTGTTGTAGGGTGAAGGTGATAAACCATATGATTGGTAAGGTTGATACCTTGATAGGTAAGGGTATGAGGGATATGATGATCCCTACCCCGATATACATCTAATCTAATAGATGTGTTCAACTTGACATACATGAGTCAACCCGATACACTTTGTAAAGGTGATCTAGGGAAAGACACACTTAGGAATGATGAGTGTAACACCAAGTATTGGTATGATTAATACCTTGATAGATGAAACACCTAAAGTGGTTGATAATGGGCAACCCTATATCAACAATTCCTTAACCTAAGATGAGTCCATATCACTTGATGATAGTTGGGTAATTCAAGTGTGTGACTTATGGTCAATACACAATAGGATAAATGTGATGAGTTAGTGCATAAAGTATTAGGATGAGAAATACCCTAATACAAGATAAGTTGATAAACTTAAGTAAGCTAAAAATGATGAGGTAAGTGATATACCAAGGCATGATAAATATCACATCTAGCACCTCAAGGTTAATACACCTTGATGCACCTCAAATCCAATTCACTTGGATGAGTAACACATGAAGTGTGTCATGTCAATTGTTACATTAAGATGTAATGAGTTTAATGCACTTTGATAAGTGTAGGCTAACATACCTTGAGAAAGGGTTCAACCAAGTTAATAAAGTATGATGTAATCGATATCCTAGTGAGGATGAGAGAGAAACTCGTACTTTGTGTTGATGATCATTTAATGATAAATGATGAGAATAAATAAGTATGATTGAATACTTATGATATCAACATATGCTCCTAGATGTGTGGAGCAATGAATAAGGGTCTGGATTGATAATATGAACTTGAAACCCTATTTGGCTATAAAGGGAAACCCTAACCCTAATAATGGGAAGGTTGTATTTCTCTTATTGCATAAGCCTTGTGAAATATGTTAAATACTTCTATAAAAAGTATAATTTTTTTTGGGCTGATGACCTAAAAGATATTTGTTTCCTAGTAAGAGGTTACAAGATGTTTAATGGGCCTTGTGAGCCATGTGAATTTATGTTGCCTAGTGAGAGATGACAAGATAATTATTGAACCATGTGAGCTATGTGAAATACTTGTACAACAAATGTGTTGAATACCTTGGTCTGAGGATCTAAAGGTAATAGTAGCCTGTTACAGAGGTAACAATGCTTAGTGATGATCTAAGGGTTTGAATACCCAGATCCAGTAATCATCATGATGATGATGTGAAAGAATGAGAATTCCCAATATTGTGATAAGGGACTAAGATCCCGAGTGTTATACATTCAAAGTGTTCCAAAGATCTTCAAAGTACTACACATTTCTTTCTAACATCTGTTATAATCATGTTTTGAAACTTGGTTGATGCTAAAAGATACTGTAATATACCTAATTAATTAAGTAAAATCTATTGTATCCCTGACCTGGGTTATGGCTTAACCCTAGAAATTTTGCTTAAGTAAGTTACTTACAAACTTGTTCTAATCTTTTGAATAGTAATTAAGACTCTTTGTGAAGTTTATTTTCAAGTTTGAGCTCAATTGCAATCTATTTGTGTATTATATGATAATCTGAGTGTAAAAATGCAATTTACCCAAGAAGAAGGGTTATATTACAATTATCACATGTTGAATGTATTATAAGTGTTTTAACATCATAAAAAAGAGAATGATGCTAAGTGATGGCTTATGGAAAGCCTAAATTCCAAGTGAGAACTTGTGTGAATAATACTAAGTGCTTTGTGCATCAATTATGGTACAAATTGTAATATATTCAAAATGTAGGGTTGATGTGAAAATTACCACTTCTAGGTTGTATCTACCATTACTAGTGTTATATAGGGGAGATATAAAGAAGGAGATACTATGTTTTAATCAGCCTTGAGTGATGTTACTCTTCGTAATGAAAAGACCAAGAAAATGTATAGTTGAAAGTTATATATATGAGCTATATTGAGTTGTGGACTTAGAATGAGAGTCTCCTATCAGTTTGTGGAGTCTTGGATTTTCCCAGGATAGGCAAGGCACTTCAATGAAGTAAAATGTATCAGCTTGCTACTTTTCTTAGGAAAAGATTGTGTTGAATATAATAATGAAGGGAGTGGAAGAAGACTTGCTCTAGAAGATAACTAAAGGGACGACCCTTATCCTTTGCATTATCCTTGAGCTTTTATTTTTGCATGGCAAGATAAAGATAGGATTCATGAAAATACATGTGTTGACCATGCATTGCTATGTGGCACTTAGTAGAATAATCTAATGACACCTCTTACACTCTTTTCCAATAAAAAACCAAGTATAAATACCCTTCCCTTCACTTATTAGTAAAATTTTTGAAATATTATCATCAACCATCCCCTTCATATCATGCATAACACTCTTGTATCGTGCATGGGTAAGGATAGTTGAGTAGGAAGGCTTGGTATCAGCCAAAGACAAAGGGTATCATCCAAGAAGGAGATATCAACATAGCAAGGTGATATCGGTCATAAGGAGGGGAGATATCATACAAGTGTTGAAGAACTCAAGTATTGGATCTTAGAGAAGCTCATCTTCAACCTTGTAACTTGAAGAGTTGGATCTTGAAGCTTGTAAGTTGCTTTAGAGGCAGGTTATATAACTTGAACCCAACCATGTTATTATTCTTCTCCAATATTGTTGAACGTAATGATTTACTTTCAAATTCGAATTTCGTTTATTCAAATGATGTTCCTTTGAGTTCCAACAAGTTGTTAGGATTGTTTTCCATGGTTAGAATAACAAGCCAAAGGTCTTGAGGTTGATGATGATGACATCATCATGGTACAACCCGATATGGGTTGAAGTACCTTGAAATCCGATATGGAACCCAAGATGGTGGTTCACCCAATAAAAAAGTAGGTAAAACCTCATACATGATATGAGGCATGTCTTATGGACGATATGGGAGATACTGTTACAACCCCAATTTTTGGGTTCATTTGGTGAGAAGTATAATTTCTCATATTAAAGATAATTGAATAAATAATGATATAATTTGGTTCGAATAAATGGATTTGGTTTACAATAGCCTTGATGTTTGTGTTGTGGGCTTTATTGGCTATTGGGCCCAAATAACAAGGAAATTCAATTAGTAAATAAATAATCAAATTTTTTAAGAAAAGAAATATGTAGAAACCTCTAGAAGGCACATCCAAAGAGGATTTCGTGCCTCTTGGATTCCTTGGGTTCCAAGGAGTCCAAAGTTGCATAGAGAATGCAATAAGAAAAGAAAAGATCAATTCAATATTTCTTTATTAAGAAAGAAATTGAAAAT
Organism: Alisma plantago-aquatica; assembly: GCA_963693085.1. Classification (NCBI taxonomy): domain Eukaryota; kingdom Viridiplantae; phylum Streptophyta; class Magnoliopsida; order Alismatales; family Alismataceae; genus Alisma; species Alisma plantago-aquatica. The sequence continues at coordinate 306,190,485 of OY856414.1, forward strand.
AATGATAAAATATTGGAAATAAGTGAAAAGAGGTATAAGTGAGTTATCCTTGGTGTAATTTCGTATCCCAAGGATTCCTAATGTTAAAAGGAATGCCAATAAAGAAAATAGGAAGAGAAGGAAGAGAAAATAGGTGTTATAATACATAATATGTGCCTTATAGGTACTTGACTTGCTTATGAAGAAAAATGGTTTTTCCTTTCGAGTTTTAGTCTCAAACGTGGCACGCAAGTGGTTTAAGTCTTTATAGACTTTCTTTTAAAATTTGGTATTAATTGGATAATCGATCTGAGAGTTATGATTTATACAAAATCTAATAAAGTGGAAAAGGTAAAGAAAATAAATTAAATGTCACACCTTTTGTTTATGGGCGAGTGACACAGATCATTGGATCCTGATCCACCGATAGCTGTATATCGCTCAGTTCCATCCATTTTGGGAAACAGGCTGCCAGCTGATGACTCTTCCAACTCATTTTCCTCATGATCTGATGCATGTGCATCCAAGGAAATTACTCCTACGTGTTTGGGAGAAGATTCCGCGCAAAACCGACCTAGGTTTTGTTAGTTTTCCTATTGTTTCTAGAAAACACCCAAATCCCTTTGGGTAAGGGTTTGATGGCAAGGCAGGGAGCAAACCCTAGCCACCCATGCCTATATATTTAGCCACCCTCGGCTTCGGGTGTCCCTCGCGAATTCGAACAGCTGCTCCAGGCCCTTGGCTCCCTATCCCTCTCGAAATCAGCCTCTCTCCGGCGAGAGCGCCATCGCAGAACCATTGCTAGCTATTTCCTGAAGAAGAAGAAGGATGATAGTCAGTAGCCGTCAGATTAAAAGTCCACCGTGGGCTTTTTATAGATCCAACAGATCTGTGTTGATGCAACATTGTGCAATCAAGATAGTGGGGGCGCGCGACGGCGATCGTCTGATCTCATGTAGTCAAACAGATCACTGATCGAGCGACCTAACATTTTTGGTAAATAACCTCCTCTATCAAATATTCAAGAAAAATTGATGAATCTTGCATAAATAATTAAAAATAGGTTCTTTGGCCGAAAATTACAAATAGGTAGTGATTTTTGATCAGAAAAATGCAAGTAATGTAATAAAAATAAAATGGAAGCCTGATTCTAATTTTAATTCAGAAAGTGTATAAACATACTATCTTTAATGATTTAATTAATGAAAAACCCTTAGAATTGGTGATAGTTGAACATAATGATGTTCTCTGATTATTATGAGCAAATATTAACCTGGTGATGATAAAAAGAATGATCTTTATACATAATTGGTTTAATTTAGGGTTTCATATACCTAAGTTTGCATTAATAGGATTAGAAACCCTAATTTAGGGGAATATGTCTTTTAATGGTTTTAATTGTGTAAATCCATGAATAAGACAGAGTTATGAGTATAAAAGATCATTAATGTGGATAATTTGGAAATTAGGGTTTCCTAATATATAATAGTGCAATTAATGATAGAATTAGGGTTTGCGAACATAAACGATGAGAAAGGTAGTAATTAGGGTTCCTTTGAGAATCAAATTATAATTATTTGTTGAGTTGTCAATTCAAGAGACCCAAAAATGATAATTGGCCTTAATGATCTGGACATGACTTAAAAGAGTAAAGATGGTACTGTTAGTATAAAAATTATATGTTGGACTTAATTGACTTTCAATTGTGCCTATGATGTTGAAATTAGGGTTTGTAGACTAAAAGAGCATGAAAAGTGATAAATTCCTAACGGAGGCTAAAACCCTAATAAAACCCTAAAGTTGGCCTAGAAATCATAAGGTGGCATCCAAGATGATCTTGAGAATGTTTTGAATAAAACAATAACGCTTGGATGTTTTGCGTTATTTTCAGGGTATTGTTGATTGCTATTTGATTGTATTGAGTATTAATGCATGGACATCAAGTTACTCTGGATCAGGTATGTGGTTACGCTTATGAATATCTCGAGCTAGTTTTCCGAGGTTTTCTGAAGTTTTCATCGATGACATGAATTAACTATTGGATGAATTTAATTCATGCAAACTATAATGTGGATATGACTATCACATAAGATATGTGCCTACTAGCTCAGATCCTAGTCCCCTCTGTGGCTTAATAGTTGACCTAGTACATGGCTACCTATGGGGTAGGTCCATCAGGTCATCAGATGACTTAGTACATGGCTACCAATGGGGTAGGTCCATAAAATCACTTTGAGTTAGATATTAGGATACTTTTGGGTAGTGCCATGCGACTCTATTACCCTAGGTATTGGCTACCTGTAAGGTAGGACCATGGGGGTAAGGATCTACCGAAAGAGAGGTAGCATGCAAGTCCACTGTACGGACAACACATATTGAGTAGTATGGCTTAAAACGTAATCTTGTTTGTTAAATGAATAATTGAATGATTGCATTGCTAACATAGTTGCACATTATTTGTTTCCTCCACATACCAGCTTCGGTTGACCGACGTTTTGTTTGTCGGCATTTTAGGTACAAAACAAAAAGGACAAACAGTACATCATCATATTGTAAAATACATGAATTAAAGTCCAAGGAGGATTAGTTAGTTAGTCCCAGTTCTGGATAGAAGTTTAGAGATCCAAGTTTTCAAAAAGGTATGCAAAAGTTTATTTTTTTACAGCTTTTCAGTTTAGTTTGTAAAGTGTATTAATTATTACTGATTATTTGTCAAACCTTTGATCCGGGTTATTAGATAACAACTCTGATCTCTTGGGCTCCCTTAAGTGGGGGTTATCGGGAGACGGGTTCGTTACATTTGGTATCACATCATAGGTTCCTCAATTAATCTTTAATAATTATTAAATTTTACAAATTCTGTAGAACCCAAGGGAGTTATTAGAGGATTATTCGAAAGACAGAGGTGTCTATAAAAGGATCACGTTCGGGGGCTGGCAATATTTTCCTCCGCACCGCTAGTCGGAATATGAGGACTCTCGGATTGAGTGACTGCCTGGCCGATGTCTTTGCTGGCCGATGTCTTAGGATATGACTCGAAATAAGAAACCTTTAGGACTCTCTCATCTTGTTCATCCCTTCGCAACTCAAATTCTGATAAGGACCTTAAGGATTAGGGTTTCCTATCTTCTCCTCGCCCTCTTGAGGTATGGGTAAGGTTGATAAGGACTTAGGGAATCCTCCACCAAATTAATAAAAAGCATGTAAATAAGATGTCATGGACATAAGATTAATAGAGTAAGCGTAAAGGAATAGATACATGCTTAGGTCGTATGACATGATTTGTCTTTGCCCTTAGGAGAGGCCTGAGGATAGACCTCCGTGGTAGGAGGATGAGTAGAGAGAGAGTTAGTCTTGGAAGTAGAGACCTCCATTAAAAGTAGAGACCTAGCACATCTTTTGAGAATGATGTTAACCCTAACCCTAGGTGAAGGTTAGAGATGACATGAAGAGTTAGATGTCATGGTAGACCAGGTGTTTGGATAAATATGTCTTGGATGCCATATGAGCCACGAGAGGTTAATAACCTAGCACCTTTGGCAACCCAACACGAGAAAGGGTCGTGCATGTTAGAGCAAAGGGTATCTCCTTCATGGATGAAGTTAGAGAAGATCCTATAGAACCCTATGGGGTTATGCAGGTAGGCTATAGCTTGCACCAGAGTACGTCAGTGGACGACAATAGGTTGAAACCTTGGCCAGTATGCATGATGGATGGCTTATGGGATGAGCATAAAGGGCTAGGTATAATCTTAAGCCAAACATGAGTTGAGCATAGGCTTCAACCACATAGGGGTATGCTTGTGAGCTTGAGCCTTCATAGAGAAGGGACCTCTAGTAGTATGGCAGGGGGTGGAGTTAGCTCTAGAGAGAGAAATTGAGACCCCAATAAGGAGGTTGGAAGCCTAAAACCCCGAAACTTAAGGAACAGTGGGGGTTGAGGATGATGCGACCTAATTGGATGATAGTGGATGATAGTGGATGCTTCTAGCACCTATTGTATAAGTGATTGTCTGCTGGATGAAATAAAGAGTTCTTTAGACCCTGAGGAGGTTTAAGTAACCAGTTGTGAGGCTTTATACTTAGTTGGTTGTCCTGGAAGAGGACTCAACTCCGAAGTGTGGCTCGAGTAGAAGGATCATGGAAGTACATGACATAACTTGGACATGCTTGATTCATGGTTAAGAGATTGAGCATGCAGTTGGACACCTAAAAGTGAACCTAGGGTTCCTAGGCCTAAGAGGGGAAGTGGTATACCTAATGCTCACGAAGAGAATTAAGTTTCTATAGTTTCGAGCATGGTACTCCTCATGTATAGAGGAAAAGGGAAGCCCCTTAAGTTTAAGGTATGGTTGGAAAACCCCTCCCAACTAAGTTGATGACACAGGAAGGTATGACCTTGATCTAATGTTGAAGAATGAGAACCCAGATGACCTAGCTAGGTTTAGTGGTTTGCTTGTGCCTTAATAGCTTACTAGGGTTAAGCATATGGATATAAACCCTAGACTTAAGAATGTTTGTGACCTTGTGGTCAAGAGTTGTAGTTTCCTCCCATCTTGGGAGAGGGACCCTTTTGAAGGGTGTACACTAGTTTTTGTGAAAACCTAAAGAGGTCTCATAGCATCCTGAGAAGCTAAGTGAAAAGTACATGGTAAGAGAATGAGCATGTAGACCCATTGATAACCATCTCTATGTGCATGTGGATGTGTTACCATGGAGGTAACTGGTATGGGGCTTGACCAAGGTAGGCAGGTTGCCATGATCCTTATGAAAGGATGAAAGTCATCCCATGAATGCAGAGAGAGAGATGATGAAGTCTTGGGTAAGGTTCTAAGTTGAGCATGTACTATAAGAGAATCTTAAGTCTATCCTAGGGTCAGGTAGGGATAATACTGATGGTAGTAGGAGTTGCCTAATTCCCTAGTTGCACATGACCATAGGGTCGGGAGGTAACAACTATCATTGTCCGAGGGACATGGGTTAGGAGATTGATCACCTTCATGAACTCATGGGACCCAAAGGGAAGATGAATAAGGCACTCTCTGGATGCATAAGGGAAGAGGGATGACCCTAAAAGTGTCGGTACCCCCATGGACCTAAAGGAGGTGACCAAGGATTGTGTTTGGACCTCAGTTGTTTCAAGACTAGTTTTCCATGGAAGTAACTTTGATATTGAGATGATTGTGATGAAGTGACATATGTGGCACGTTTCAACTTAGATTTAAAGGTGTACTGGAAAGGTGGGATATACCATCTCTACTCTTGGAACAGGAAGAACTCTGTATTTGGACTGCAACCAAATGCTTATTTCCTCTTGTTATGGGAGTGAGAGATAGGACATTACACATGCCATACACCAAGGATAAAAGATGATGTGAGTTGGAATGCTGCTACGAGGTATGAGGACAAAGATGATAACATACCCTGATAAAGTGAATGATACATGGATGGTTTGAAAACACTAAGAGGAATGAGGTAGTCACCTTATGAGGATGATGTTATCATGAGATATGAAGTCATACAAGGTTGAGTTTGATTACCAAGAAAATGAGCTCAAAAGTGTTCTCAATGAAGATAGAATTAGAGTTAAGAGTTAAGATGATAAGTGAAATACATGTAAGTGTATGTCTTCAATGTTACCTAATACATATGGATGTGAAGTAGTAATGGATGCTCTGGTTGAGATATATCTACCTAGTTTGGCTAGAAGAGGTTGTTAGGCTAACCCTAAGTTTGGAAAGGAGATATGTTAGGCTAATACTCTGATGTAATGAGATCTGTTGAACAAGTTAATGGTTGTTTGGTTAGCCAGTCTAGTCCTTGATGCAATCAAAGGATGGTGGTAGAACCTCAGATGCACTTCTTTGGAAAACAAGGTGATGAAACCTCGACTAGAGTGGTTTAGGGTTTCTGAAGAATCGATCTTGAGGAATCATGACATATAGGAAATCATGATTGAACATCACCATACACCGTGCTTCTACTAAGATAGTAAATGGCAATAGCACTTTGGATGCTTAAGATGAAGTTTCTTGTGGCATGTGGCCATACAAGTAAAGAACGAACCCCAGTAACCCAGTGTATCGATATAGAGGATAAAATAGTCCCTGAGAGGGAATGGGAGTTCATCACTAGAGATGTTGTAGTAAGTCACCCCTAGACCAAGGAAGGTCAAGATGCAATATGGGTTATGGTAGATTGCCTTACCTAGATGACATGAGAAAGGAAGAGTTATGTCAAGTAGAGATCTAGTTGAACTACCCATTAGAGAGATGGTTCAACTACACCATGAGGTGAGTTCAAAGGTTCTTGGGTTTGACCTAAAGGTTCCCTTCCATAAGATGGAGGAAGTTACATGAAGAACTCTACATTAGCATAGGTTATCTCCCCTAACTAATGGTTAGTCTGATCCAGACTAAAGGGGTCTGATGAGAGCATGTGTGCTCATTCAAGGTGATAGCTAGACAGAGTTCTTGTCCTAAGAAAGAGGTGATGATGACCACCATAGCCAGTATCAGGATTTAAAGAAGCTCTGTAAGGGAGGCTGTGTCAGTCACCACTTCAGTAAGGTGATGTTGGTGAAATGACCACATGATGGTTAGAAAAGGACCACAATATGTGTAGATGAAGTCGCTTTGATCGTGCAATGGTTGAAAGGAGTCTAGAGACGATGAGAGTCGTGGGCAGATGCAAAGTAGACTGACATGCAGTTCACTGTGGGAAATATGTGACATAAAAATCCGACCCCTCTGAGCTATAGCTAAGAAAGATGAGTCCCTGATACATGGGTCCTTTGAGATGGATTGGTGGAGAAGGTTAACTTTACCCCTCAAAGTGATGTGTTATGAGTTCCATGTGTCCAATTTAGAGCTCTATGTGAGGTACCTCGAGCATGTGCTGAGCAATGAACCTAGTGAGCCCCAAGGGTTACTGAAATGGCCTGAGTCACCTGTGCAGTTTTTAGACACCAGGATGAAAGAACTCAGAGAAAATAATATGTGATGATAAATGTTCTTTGGAAGCGCCATGAGTACGGTAAAGCCACATAGGGGCCAATGATGGACATGGAAAAGTCTTATCCTGAATTGTTTGGTTACTTGATAGAATTTTGAGGACAAAATTCCTATAAGAAGGGAAGGATGTTACAACCCCAATTTTTTGGGTTCATTTGGTGAGAAGTGTAATTTCTCATATTAAAGATATTTGAATAAATAATGATATAATTTGGTTCAAATAAATGAATTTGGTTTACAATAGCCTTGATGTTTGTGTTGTGGGCTTTATTGGCTGTTGGGCCCAAATAATAAGGAAATTCAATTAGTAAAAAAATAATTGAATTTTTTAAGAAAAGAAATATGTGGAAACCTCTAGAAGGCACAGCCAAAGATGATTTCGTGCCTCTTGGGTTCCAAGGAGTCCAAAGTTGCATAGAGAATGCAATAAGAAAAGAAAAGATCATTAAATATTTCTTTATTAAGAAAGAAATTGAAAATAATGATAAAATATTGGAAATATGTGAAAAGAGGTATAAGTGAGTTATCCTTGGTGTAATTTCGTATCCCAAGGATTCCTAATGTTAAAAGGAATTCCAATAAATAAAATAGGAAGAGAAGGAAGAGAAAATAGGTGTTATAATACATAATATGTGCCTTATAGGTACTTGACTTGCTTATGGAGAAAAATGGTTTTTCCTTTCGAGTTTTAGTCTCAAACTTGGCACGCAAGTGGTTTAAGTCTTTATAGACTTTCCTTTAAAATTTGGTATTAATTAGATAATCAATCTGAGAGTTATGATTTATACAAAATCTAATAAAGTGGAAAAGGTAAAGGAAATAAATTAAATGTCACACCTTTTGTTTATGGGCGAGTGACACAGATCATTGGATCCTGATCCAGCGATAGCTGTATATCGCTCAGTTCCATCCATTTTGGGAAACAGGCTGCCAGCTGATGACTCTTCCAACTCATTTTCCTCATGATCTGATGCATGTGCATTTAAGGAAATTACTCCTACGTGTTTGGGAGAAGATTCCGCGCAAAACCGACCTTGGTTTTGTTAGTTTTCCTATTGTTTCTAGAAAACGCCCAAATCCCTTTGGGCAAGGGTTTGACGGCAAGGCAGGGAGAAAACCCTAGCCACCCATACCTATATATTTAGCCACCCTCAGCTTGGGGTTTCTCTCGCGAATTCGAACAGCTGCTCCCAGGCCCTTGGCTCCATGTCCCTCTCGAAATCGGCCTCTCTCCGGTGAGAGCGCCGCTGCGGAACCATCACTAGCTATTTCCTGAAGAAGAAGAAGGATGAATGTCAGTAGCCATCAGATTAAAAGTCCACCGTGGGCTTGTTATAGATCCAACAGATCTATATTGAGGCAGCAGTGCACAATCAAGATAGTGGGGGCGCGCAACGGGGATCGTCTGATCTCGTGTAGTCAAACAGATCACTGATCGAGCGGCCTGACATTTTTGGTAAATAACCTCCTCATTAAAATATTCAAGAAAAATTGATGAATCTTGCATATTTCATTAAAATAGGTTCTTTGGCTGAAAATTACAAATAGGTAGTGATTTATTATCATAAAAATGCAAGGAATGTAATAAAAATATAATGGAAGCCTAATTCTAATTTTAATTCAAAAAGTGTATAAAGATACTATCCTTAATGATTTAATTAATGAAAAACCCTTAGAATTGGTGATAGTTGAACATAATGATGTTCTCTGATTGTTTTGAGCGAATATTAACCTGGTGATGATAAAAAGGATGATTTGAATCTAAAAGAATGATCTTTATACATAATTGGTTTAATTTAGGGTTTCATATGCCTAAGTTTGCATGAATAAGCTTAGAAACCCAAATTTAGGGGAATATGTCTTTTAATGGTTTTAATTGTGTAAATCAATGAATAAGACAGCGTTATGAGTATAAAAGATCATTAATGTGGATAATTTGGAAATTAGGGTTTCCTAATATATAATAGTGCAATTAATGATAGAATTAGGGTTTGCGAACATAAACGACGAGAAAGGTAGTAATTAGGGTTCCTTTGAGAATCAAATTATAATTATTTGTTGAGTTGTCAATTCAAGAGACCCAAACATGATAATTGGCCTTAATGATCTGGACATGACTTAAAAGGGTAAAGATGGTAGTGTTAGTATAAAAACGATATGTTGGACTTAATTGACTTTCAATTGTGCCTATGATGTTGAAATTAGGGTTTGTAGACTAAAATAGCATGAAAAGTGATAAATGCCTAATGGAGGCTAAAACCCTAATAAAACCCTAAAGTTGGCCTAGAAATCATAAGGTGGAATCCAAATCGATCTTGAGAATGTTTTGAATAAAACATTAACTCTTGGATGTTATGTGTTATTTTTAAGGTATTGTTGATTGCTATTTGATTGTATTGAGTATTAATGCACGAACATCAAGTTACTCTGGATCAGGTGTGTGGTTACACTTACGAATATCTCGAGTTAGTTTTCTGAGGTTTTCCGAAGTTTTCATCGATGACATGCATTAACTGTTGGATGAATTTAATTCATGCAAACTATAATGTGGATATGACTATCACATAAGATATGTGCCTACTAGCTCAGATCCTGGTCCCCTCTGTGGCTTAATAGTTGGCCTAGTACATGGCTACCTATGGGGTAGGTCCATCAGGTCATCAGATGACTTAGTACATGGCTACCAATGGGGTAGGTCCATCAAATCACTTTGAGTTAGATATTAGGATACTTTTGGGTAGTGCCATGCGACTCTATTATCCTAGGTATTGGCTACCTGTAAGGTAGGACCATGGGGGTAAGGATCTACCTAAAGAGAGGTAGCATGCAAGTCCACTGTAGGGACAACACATATTTAGTAGTATGGCTTAAAACGTAATCTTGTTTGTTAAATGAATAATTGAATGATTACATTGCTAACATAGTTGCACATTATTTGTTTCCTCCACATACCAGCTTTGGATGACCGACGTTTTGTTTGTCGGCATTTTAGGTACAAAACAAAAAGGACAAATAGTAAATCATCATATTGCGAAATACATGAATTAAAGTCCAAGGAGGATTAGTTAGTTAGTCCCAGTTCTGGATAGAAGTTTAGAGATCCAAGTTTTCAAAAAGGTATGCAAAAGTTTATTTTTTTACAACTTTTCAGTTTAGTTTGTAAAGTGTATTAATTATTACTGATTATTTGTCAAACCTTTGATCTGGGTTATAAGATAACAACTCTGATCTCTTGGGCTCCCTTAAGTGGGGTTTATCGGGAGACGGGGTCGTTACAGATACCTACTTGCACCTTATACACGATACAGGATTAAAGCTATACCTTTTACACGATATTGGTAAAACCTTAAATGACAAAGTGGAAACCCGATATGCTTTGAAATCTGATTGCCTTTGAAACCCAATATATTGTACTACCTTGTGATGGGTTGAAGAGAAACTAAGTATCTAGCTTATCATGTAATTATAATGAAAGAACTAAACCTTGAAAGTTTAAAGAGGTTATGCGTTCAAGGGTTTATCTAATATAGGTAACCCGATATGATACCCAACATACAAACCAATATGGTAAACCCGGGATGGGAATCTGATATTGTATTTAATCCAAGACGGAAGACTGATATGGTAATCCAAGATGGAAAACCAATATGGTAGGTAAGAAACCAATATGATATTATCTCTATATTACTTAAACGATACATGGTAAAGCAATACATGATATGCCCGATATGGTACACTCTTGTGCACGATATGAGAATCCAATATATCTCTATATCCGATATAAGGTCAATAGTTTAACCCATACACGATATGAGGTTGACTTGAGATGATAAGAACTAGGTGATAGCTAACCCAAGATGGTTACATGATATGGTGTTATGGGATACACCCTAAACCTGATATGATGATGTTATTTTACCACATGACTAATATGGATACATGATATGATGACATGTGCATCTTCAAGTACGATAGGATAGCATTATATACTATGATACCCAATATGGTAGGCATGCTCCAATTCAATATATTTGTATAAGTGATGTATGTTGTATGATTAATTCAACATTGAGATACAATGGGTTTAATTCAATTAAATAATGGGGACCAAATAGACCTTAAGAGATAAATTATTTAATCAACATCCTAGTGAGTATGAGAGAGAAACTAAGATTTGAAAAGTTAATTATGTAATGAACATATGTTGATACTCCCATCATGAATGGAGTATGATTTTGGGTTTAATCTTTTATGATGAGATCTTTAAACCCTAATGGAATAGTAAAGGTAAATAATAACCCTAAGAGTGGGTAATTAGATGGCTTGCTTCCCTAATTAGTTGTTAAAGGGAAACCCTAATTCTAATTCATGGGAAGAATATGTTCCTTTTGTATCACATGGTTATTACATGTATGTGATATTGTGATTAGCATGATATACTAACCATGCAAGTATCATAAGGTAATGAGCATATCTAAGTAAGACCTATGATGTTATATGATACAGATTCAATGAGCTATGTGAACTATGTGAATAAATACACTGGTCTGCTGACGTAGAGGTAATTGTTTCTTGCTAAGCAGTGACAATACTCAGTGATGAACTAAGGGTTTGAATACCCAAGCATGATGATGATAAGAGAATGAAATTCTAAGTGACCTATGTGTTTCAAAGAATATGAAAGTACTTGATAAACACATTTATGCATTTCTTTGTAGCATCTTCAATAATTCTTATTTGTAACTTGACTGATGCTAAAAGATACTGAAATGCACTTAACTAAGCAAGTTAAATATTATCATGTAGGTGCCCAGACCATAGATCCATTCAGTGTTAGCATTTGTTGAATTTTGAAATGAGTTTTACTCGGTACTCATATTTTTGAATATGTAATTACTAAATGAGGGTGCTCAGTGGACTCCCCAAACTAAATGAGGGTGCTTAGTGGAATCCCTAAATACACCAGGTTGCTCAGTGGACTTCCTGATGAAAATGAACTAGGGTCGCTCAATGGTCTTCCTAATGATAAATAATCTGGGAAAGCTTAGTGGTCTTCTCTTGAAGTGAGTACATGCTATGGTTGTAACTCTATAGCAAAGATGTCGCTATACCCCGACATAGCTAATTGCAACTGACACGAGATGTCCTGCTAAGTCTATGTGGTCTCGTACTGATCGAGACAAGTGAGGTCTTGACATCCAGTTCTGTCATTGACCTTGTATGGTACCGATTTAAACTTACTAGTGGTTGGTTGGAGTATGGGTGGTATACCTCATCTCCTCTGGGCATAAGTGTGAATGAGAACATGTAATCAGGCGTGTAGCGTATTTGCTTAAGGATCAATACTACAGAAATAGCCTTTGGCGTCGGTTTTTTAACCCCCTTTGGCGACGGTTTTCAAGTGACGCCTATGTGGGCGCCGCTAAAGGTCAAACTCTTCGGCAACAGTTTTATAACCGACGCCTATATGATCTATCGGCGTCGGCTATATATAGTTGGCCGACGTCTATAGGGTTCACACCACAAAAAAGGGCACCACCTAGGACACTTTCGGCATCGGTTAACAACTGAACACCCGACACCATACTCCCAGATGACACGGCCGTGCTTCTCTGCACGGACGTGTTTAGTACTATAGGTGTCGGTTTTATACTAATAAGCGATGCCTTTTCCACCACGGCCGTGCTTTCCTGCACATTCGGGTTATTTGTCGCATTCGGCGTCGGTTTTTATCCAATAACCGACGCTGTATGCCTTAGGCATCGGTGTTCTATAAATAACCGACGCCTATACTTAAATTTCTTTTTTCTTGTCAGTTTGCAGGCCTGCTGTGGCTGGTCAGTAGGATGAGAACCTGCAGTTCAGTTTCCTGAACTGCAGGTTTACGACATCCATTGATATTAGCCTACAAATAGGCCACAAACCTGCAAAATTAACAAATATTTTTTCACACAAGTAGATACATTCAGACATCAATTCAATTTCACATTCACACATGTAGAAACATTCAAATACATGTATAAACATTCAGAAATATTCATTTACAAAATATCATTCAGGATCGCTATCAACATCCCAATTATATCTTACAATCGCCACTGCTTGTATGGCTTTTGCCCATTCTTCTCTTACTTCATTTCATGCTTCCATCATATATGAAGCATTTACATTTTTTAAGCGTTTACCTATAGTGTGGTCAGTTTTAAACACCTTCAAAGAGAATGATGTATATATATAAGTAAAAATATAAAAATAAGATTGATATATTTCATACTAACTAATGAGACTATATATAATACCTCAAGTATGCTATTAATATCCAATGCGGCATGTCAGATAATCATTTGCATAAATCGCATCACATAGTATGCGCATGCCCAGCCGTTGTCTTGTGTAGCGCACTATAAATTAAAACATACAAAATATTAAAAAATACAACTATGCACAGTTCACATAAATAATATATACATTGGAGTCGGGAACTTACTTTTACGTTCTCCCAAATTATTGGCTGGTTCTTTCTCTTTGGGACATTTCCTCCAGCATTTTTGAATGCATCTAAACCCCTACATGTTAATGTAACACAGTAAATTGCATAATTAAATAGTAATGTAATAACAGATGTTAACAGATATAAAAATGAAATATTTCTCACCAGAATAATGGCATTCTCAATATGTGTCCAATTTTAGTGTTCAAAGTACTTCCCGCAGGATCTAGATAATAAACAGTGAACGTCCCGGGGAAAATAACTAGTAACTCCCAATGTCTAGCGCTATAGGTAAAAAAGTGTAAAATTAATAACTCAAAATGCACAATAAAAATGGAATTTTCTTAAGTCCAAATTATAAATAAAGTAAACTTACTTGACATTGAATGGAGCTATTATTATCGTCTTGTTTTGCTGACCGAAAATTTTTAAAGCATCTATACAGTATTGTTGAACACTATCAGGGTCTTTAGCTACCATACTAATCAATGATGGAATCAAAAATCCCACATGATCAAATGCAAATTGTTTGCATTGATCTTCGAGTAAGTAGCTGCAAAACATGTATTACGTATGCATTAATATATAAGAAACTAGATCAACGGGTCTTACACAAGGTATATGGATGTATAAACAAGATCTCACCTTATCCATGTCTCTATCATTGATGTATTCAGCAAATCATACATAAACAGCTCAATAATATCTTGTATAAATAAAGAGCTATCGTATGATTGACCTGCATAATCTGCTTCTAAAGAAACAACTATAGGGAAATGTATATTATGTGCTCGTAGCCAACATTCCATTCCCCTACAAGCAGGACCTAACGGGTATTTTAGGTCAGTTGGAACCCAACTTGGTAATGCAGGAAGTGGAGGTGGAGGCCTAGGTGCTCCGGGTGTCTTCTTTTTAACCTGTATGTATAATTTCAGATCAGTTGACCTCATATATACACATTAACAATCTAAAGTAATGTAAATTTATCTTACAATTTCAGTAGTGTAGACGACATCTGCTTTGGGCCACAATATCACCCCGCCTTCTGTCTCACCAAGTGTATCAATATCTGGGTGGGCATATGGCAATGCAGCTTCCCTCCAATCGCGTAATACACATATCAGGCTCACACGAACGTAGCCCTGCGGCATTGGAGTCCCATGAAACGTTACCCCAGGAAGGGACGGGTAAGCCCGCGCCTCTGCAACAACATAGTCTTGCATTCTTAAGCGGCATGGCTTCAATGCCTACAAATTTATGTAAAGAATGTTATACATATATACATACCATCTTGAAAACATATCATCTTGAAAAGACTAGATACAATGTCATAAACAATACTTACAGGAGACGTGCTAAGCGATGTGTCTCCAGGATTACTCGCAGTCTGTGCATCAGGAGAAGAGTGGGTCGCCATAGGCTGATTGGAAGCCTGAGATGCCTGCCACCACACTATTTCTTCCTTGACCTTCTCAGCAACTATATCATTGACCTTCTTAGCAACTATATCCTCGACTCTCTTATTCTCCTATACATGGATAAAAGAAACATTAGCTTCTTATTATTGAATTCCCTTTTGCAGTAACATTCTAAAAAAAGAATAGGTTACCTCTTCTTGTGAAAGTCCCGCACTGGGTTCGCGCTGGGATGGCCCAAAGAATGCTTTGATGCCCACACCAGCGCCTGCACCCCTAACACGTCCAGGATGCTCTGGGTTACCCAGAGCAACTGTTAATTCATCCCTTGTGCCTTGAGGGATGAATGTGCCTTGTTTCCTCTACTCGTGCAGCTCCCGCTAATCACCATCAACACACATGATTAGTTAACACCACAAATAATCAATATTCAAACAATTTCTCTAAGAGTTGTATTTTACCATTTTCACAGCCGCCTCAGCAGTTACGAGCTTCTTTATTTTACCCTTCTTGTTTTGCCTCCCAGCTATCCAGATATCATGGCGAGGCATGGGTGTGGCAGACTCCTGAGTAGCAATAGACTCCCGAGTAGCCGCAGACTCCGCCTATAGTCTTTGGCGAACACTTGCATAGCCCTTTGGACCCATAGTGTGGTCATGCACATTCAGTGAATGCCTTGCTTTTTGCACGTCACTGAGGGCCTAGTTAGTATGCACATTAATGATTTTGTTAGTAGCACTAAATGTTAATCTTGAATAGGTGAATACAATGTATATTAATTAAATTGGGAGTGACGCCTAATACCTTGAATTCTTCATATTTTCTTGAAGCAACAAAATTGTCCCAATCTTCTTTGTCCAAGAAGTTCCACTACTCAAGGGCTGACTTCTTCTTCTTATCACCATCTTTTATGTATTCTCTGTTCAGATTTGTCCTATAGTTCCTAAGCATCTTTTAAGCGCGTTGCATCACACTTTTACGATGCAGCTTCTCATCCAATGCAAACAGATTCTGTAAAATAGAATTCTTATTAACTAGTATCCAAAAATAGAATTGCAAATAATATAATTTTTAATCTACAAAATAGAATTGCAAATAATAATAACTCACACATAAATCCTTCCATATCAAGTCTTTCTTCGCCTGAGGAACTTTATGCCAATTATCATACTTAACACCACAATGGCTTCGAGTGACACACCCAAGATAGTTTACAAAATTATTGCGGTTCACTCCAATTGCATTTCCTCCATTATCAAACTCAACAACCAATTTGGATCCACTGCCACTCAGTGCTATTAACTTGTTCAATAGAGTGATGCCCCTTTTCTTGTTAAGTGTTTGGTGCTGCGCATCAAGTTGCTCCAGTGCTTCAGTGGGTACATGTGCATCATCAACCTAAAATTTGACAAAAATAAACACACTTAATTAACACAATATAGAAATATGGGATATATGACATAACTAGAAGATAATGAATTTTATAGAAATACAGGATATGATTTTTAGAACTTACATTGGTATCCTCGCCATGCTTGTCGTGGACAGCATGCTCATCATGGACTTCATGCTCATCATGGACATCATACTCATCATGGTCAGCCATCTTCTGAATTTCATTAAAAAAGCAAACATTTAGCATTTGTATTAACTAGAAAAAGGCAAACATTTAGCATTTGTATTAACTAGAAAAAGGCAAACATTTAGCATTTGTATTAACTAGAAGATAATGAAAAATCAAATCTGAAAATGATATTGATATTAAAAATATATAAACATACATGTCTAGGCCAACAAACACATGTGATATCATTCTTATATATAATAAATGTGTACCACCTATCCCATCCTTGAACACCTAATCTCACTAGTAAGTGTATAATGTGTATTGGGTTTTCCAGAAAATTTTGGCAGCATTTCCCCGCTGTTATCTAAGTACATATGTACTTAGAGTACAAACGGGGAAATGCTACCAAAATTTTCTCAAAAACCCAATACACATTATACACTTACATCCTAAGTGAGATTAGGTGTTCAAGAACAGTCCCAAACTGGGGACTATCCAAGATCTACTCTTAATGAGTAAATCTTGGACGAGTTTCTAGGCCAACAAACACATGTGATGTCATTCTTATATATAATAAATGTGTACCACCTATCCCATCCTTGAACACCTAATCTCACTAGTAAGTGTATAATGTGTATTGGGTTTTCGAGAACATTTCGGCAGCATTTCCCCATTGTTCTCTAAGTACATATGTACTTAGAGAACAAACGGGGAAATGCTACCGAAATTTTCTCGAAAACCCAATACACATTATACACTTACATCCTAAGTGAGATTAGGTGTTCAAGAACAGTCCCAAACTGGGGACTATCCAAGATTTACTCCTAATTAGTAAATCTTGGACGGGTTTCTAGGCCAAAAAACACATGTGATGTCATTCTTATATATAATAAATGTGTACCACCTATCCCATCCTTGAACACCTAATCTCACTAGTAAGTGTATAATGTGTATTGGGTTTTCAAGAAAATTTCGGCAACATTTCCCCGCTGTTATCTAAGTACATATGTACTTAGAGAACAAATGGGGAAATGCTACCAAAATTTTCTCAAAAACCCAATACACATTATACAATTACATCCTAAGTGAGATTAGGTGTTCAAGAACAGTCCCAAACCGGGGACTATCCAAGATTTACTCCTAATGAGTAAATCTTGGATGGGTTTCTAGGCCAACAAACACATGTGATGTCATTCTTATATATAATAAATGTGTACCACCTATCCCATCCTTGAAAACCTAATCTCACTAGTAAGTGTATAATGTGTATTGGGTTTTCAAGAAAATTTCGGCAGCATTTCCCCGCTGTTCTCTAAGTACATATGTACTTAGAGAACAAACGGGAAAATGCTACCGAAGTTTTCTCGAAAACCCAATACACATTATACACTTACATCCTAAGTGAGATTAGGTGTTCAAGAATAGTCCCAAACCGGGGACTATCCAAGATTTACTCCTAATTAGTAAATCTTGGACGGGTTTCTAGGCCAACAAACACATGTGATGTCATTCTTATATATAATAAATGTGTACCACCTATCCCATCCTTGAACACCTAATCTCACTAGTAAGTGTATAATGTGTATTGGGTTTTCAAGAAAATTTCGGCAGCATTTCCCTGTTGTTCTCTAAGTACATATGTACTTAGAGAACAAACGGGGAAATGCTACCAAAATTTTCTCAAAAACCCAATACACATTATACACTTACATCCTAAGTGAGATTAGGTGTTCAAGAACAGTCCCAAACTGGGGACTATCCAAGATTTACTCCTAATGAGTAAATCTTGGACGGGTTTCTAGGCCAACAAACACAATAATAGATATGTACATGTTAGGGTTTCATCACGATTAATGTTAGGGTTTCATCACAATTGATGTTAGGGTTTAATCAAATCAAATTAGGATGCTACAATTGACAAGTTTAAATCTTATTTCAACATGCATCAAAATTTACTGAATTAGGGCAAACATTACGATTAGAAGCACAAATATATGACAAATATATGCAAGCAACAAACCATTATGTGGAACTAATCCTACATTATACACATTCTTTTCCTGAGTAAGATAATGTGCACTTCATGGAATTATTAATATCTGAATATATATAAGTTATTTCTACCTACTTTGATGGGATTTTATAACATTCGAGTCTTCCATTTAAGGCATTAGATGCATATATTGCAGTCCATTGTGTTGAGATAAGAATCCCATGTGATACACACGATTGAGAATCTTTCACCATACTAGGAAAATACTATAGCATGTCCTCTCTAAATCTAGGTTCAGCATATACATCCAAATTAAATACACAACTAGATATTCATTTAGGTGTTAGACATTCATTTAGGTGTTCCTGATAACTCGCAGGTACGCACAACTACACAACTGTGGCGAAGCAATATTGGAGGAAGCATACCTTTCGGTAGTGGCGGTGGACAAGTAGGCGAGCAACAAAAACTAACCTCCCAGCAGTGGTGGCGGTGACCGGCGAGCTCTAGGCGGTAGGGCAGGCAGGTGCAACGGTGGTCGGTGAGCTCCAGGCGGCAGGGCAGACAGACCAAGGAGCAGCGGCGTCGGCGGCAAGGAGTAGCAGCGTCGGCGGGCGGCGGCAAGGAGGAAGGCGGCACGGCGGCGAGCTCCAGGCGGCAGGGCAGGAAGACCAAGGAGCAGCGGCGTCGGTAGCAAGGAGCAGTGGCGTCGGCGGGCGGCGACAAGGAGGAAGGCGGCATGGCGGCGACGCAAGGAGGAAGGCGTCGGCGACGCATAGTAGCAGCAGCGCCATCGACTGTGAGGAAGCAGCAGGCACTAGGAGGCGAGCAACAGCGGGCGATGAAATTCAGAAGATGATGAAACAGAAGAAAGAGGACAGTGGCCGTTCGAGGGTCTATTAAGTTGGTAAAAGGCGTCGGTATAAAATACAACTAACACCTAACGTCTTCGGCGTCAGTTCTAATTAAATAACCGACATCCAATTAGACAAATTTTGCCCTAAATAGTATGGCGGGAACCATTATCGACATCGGTTATCAACGGATAACCGACACCTAAGCTGGAACATTTCGTGCAATTTTTCATCTTATATAGGTGTCAGTTTTTTGGTAAAAAATCGACGCTGTATGTGCCAAATTTTTTTCGCTCGAAAATTAGATTTTGCGGGCGATTTTAGGCGTCGGTTTTTTTGTTATGCAGCCGATGCTAAATACAAAGCGGTACCCGTGTCTGGATGGTCTTTGAATATAGATGTCAAATTTACTAAATAGCCGACGTGTAATGTTATAGGCGGCTTTTTTTGTAAATAACCGACGCCCAGAAAAGCGACATTGAATGTTGTTTCTGTAGTAGTGGATTGAATACGGAAAACATTGGTTGATGCTTCATTACTTTTATACATCTTAGTAGATAGATGTTATACATGTTCTTCATATTCCTTTTAAAGCAAATAGATGACTTATAATTATGTTATCAATTAATACACCTTCTAGTTGTATAAAGCATCCTATGTTCAATTTTATACTATTTCCTATGATAATAATATTGTTCACAGAGAGTTATATCTCTCGCTAGGACAATAGTCTCACCCTATGGGATCCATAATTTTGAGGTGGATGTGGATGAGGGACTAGGAACCATATTGTAGAGGAAGGATCACATCAACAGGGACATGAGTAGTAGCTCAGGTAGAGTACACTATCTGTCATGTCTAGTAGATATAAGTCTATGTGTCGTCTCTGTACTTTCAGGTCCTTGGGAGATAATTCTTGGTGGTTTTCACAACGAATTAAGATTTTGGTTTGCTTACCTAGAGGTTTTATGTAGTTGTTGTATATATTATAAGTAAAACAACTTGTACTTGTTATCCTCGAGGAGAGAAGGTACATTGCATGTACAATATGAAACACATGTATATAAAGTGTTGGTTCTTTTTACAAGAATTTCTTGGATAAGGATCCATGTGCAAAATGGTTTTAATACTTAGTGATTTTTTGTTAATTTCGTTGTTTATGGTTATTCCACGATTATTATTGGTGATAACTTGATTTGTAATCCGGTCGTCACAAAGTTTTGGTATCAGAGCCTAAGGTTTGTTGAGTCTACATAGACACATGATTAAGTTTGTTGAGTTTGTTCTAGTGTCCTCCGGTGTATCTTATAGTGACTTCTCCTCGTACAGGAGAAGAAGTAAAATTAAAGATGGCTGGAGCACATGAAGAACATGCTGTTGAGAGCAGTGTTGCTACACCAGGAGGTGGTGTAAGGGACTAGGCTTGAGAAGAACCACTGCCTGAGAATCCCCATCTTGACCAAAATCTATTAGAAAACCTAGCTTTTCATGCTCTTTTTGGGCAGATCATGAATACAATGATGCATATGGCTGACTGGATACCAGCACCAGCCCCTAGGACACCAGTTTCCAGTGAGGGACATGGATTTGGTAAGACCTTTGAACGGTTGTGCCGGGTAGGAGCCATTGAAATGTAGGCATAGATGACCCAGTAGATGCAGATTCATGGCTTATTGAGATAGAGAAAGCCTTTAGAATCCTTGATATTCTAGAAGCTGATAAGGTTAAACATGATGTATAGCTTCTGAAAGGAAACGCTGGCCATTGGTGGGCCATTGAAGAAGAGAAAAGATCGGGTGTTGAGATCAGGTGGTAGGAATTTTGATAAGAGTTTGTCAGTAGATACTTTCCTAAGACTTATCTTGATGAGAAGATCTCACAGTTTAAGCGGATTAGACAGGGACCAATGAAGGTTAGTGAGTATGAAGCTAAGTTAATGGAGCTTCTACAGTTTTTTCTGCACATGGCTACTACAGATGATGAGAGAATTTGGCATTTCGAGAACTATTTGAACACTGAATTAACCACACATGAATATGCTTTGGAGAATAGAGAGAAGTTTGCCACATTTATGGAGTCAGTTAGGTGGATAGAGAGGTCTATGACTAAGAAATGAGAGGTGAATAGTAGGAAAGTACCTGCACAATTTCAGGGTCAGAGGTTTGGCAGTTTTAAGAAACCAAGGTTTACTGCACTAGTAGAACCACAGAGGTTTAGTGCTCAGACGCAGTGGACGTCGAACCAAGGTAGAGACCATAGTTTTCCATCAAGTGTAGCCCATATCTCAGCATCGATGTCAGTGACAGGACCACCTAGGTCGCAATGGGAGGATAGAGTCTGCTATTGGTGTAGACAGACATGTCATGTGATAAAGTATTGTCCAGTTAGGGATGTGGGAGTAACCCAACCACTGAGGTAGAGTCAAAAGGGCTCATAGAGACAACAATTAAGTAATAGCACACGAGGACATGGACAAACATCCCATGCATGATCATGTGTACTAGCTAATAGAGCACGAGGTCAGCAATAGGCAACAACGATATTCTATGCTAAGAATCAGCCAGAGGTAGTGGTTAATCCACGATTTGTGACAAGTCATATGGAATTATTTCATTCTGATATGTCTTCATCCTATTTTGTATCTATTTTAATAGATCTGGGTTCTACACATTCCTTTATCACTCGCGAAGTGATTCATGACTGTAATATAATTTTCAATCCTAGAATGGAAATTTTTTTATTAGAAACTTTGTTAGTCGAATCTGTAGTGTTGTGGGAGGTATGCTCTCCCTGTGTTCTTTATTTCTCAGAACACAACATTCAGGTGGACCTCATACCACTTGAGATGCACATGTTTGATGTTATTCTCGGGATGAATACCCTAGAGAAGTATAAGGTTGTCTTGGATTATGGTTCCAAGCAAGCTATGTTCACACATGGTGATAAGACATGGGTCTTTCATGAGGACATAAAGATTCTTCCAACATGTCTAGTGTCAGCAATGGTAGTTGAGAGACTGATGCGATAAGGATGCTTCACATTCTTAGAACATGTTTTAGATACCAGAGTAAAGAGTCCTAGTCTTTCTGAAGTTCTTGTTTTCAGGGAATTTGAGGATGTGTTTCTCGAGGAATTTCTAGATATTCCTCCACCTCGAGAGATTGATTTCAAGATTAGTCTTGTTCTAGGTATGCAACCCATAGCCCAAACACCTTATAGGATGGTGCCAACTGAGATGGTAGAACTCAAGAAATAGTTACATGAGTTGTTTGAGAAACGTTTCATTCGACCAAATACTTTGCCATGGGGTGCTCTAGTTCTTTTTGTTAAAAAGAAAGATGGGTCTATGAGACTATGCATAGACTATAGATAGCTTAACAAGGTGACTATTAAGAACAAATATCCTTTGCCAAGGATTCATGATCTATTTGACCAGTTGTGTGGTGCAACGATGTTCTCTAAGATAGATCTAAGATCAGGATATCATCAGTTATGTATCAAGGAGAGTGACATACCTAAGTCAACCTTTAGGACCAGGTATGGTCATTATGAGTTTGTAATTATGTCATTTGGATTAACTAATGCACCGACTGCATTCATGGAGTTGATGAATAGAATCTTCCGGCCATTCCTTGATCATTTTGTTGTGGTTTTCATAGATGATATCCTAATTTACATTAGAGACAGACAACAACATGAACAACACCTTCGTCAAGCCTTGACTTTGTTAAGATAGCACAAGTTATATGCTAAGTTTAGAAAGTGTGAATTTTGGTTGTCAGAAGTGTATTTTCTTGGACATGTTATATCTACTTCAGGTATTCGTGTTGATCCAAAGAAAGTAGAGTCTATTGTGGAGTGGGAACAACCTAAGACACTGACTGAGATTCATAGTTTCCTAGGTTTGGCTGGATACTATAGAAGGTTTATTAGAGATTTTAGTTCTGTAGCATTACCCATAATGAGGTTGACCAGGAAGGAAGTTCCTTTTGTCTAGAATGACAAGTGTCAATGTTCTTTCCAGTTGTTGAAAGAAAGTTTGACGAGTGCAACTGTGTTAGTTTTACCTGAGCAGGGAAAGGGATATGTTTTTTTCTATGATGCTTCTAAGAATGGTTTAGGCTATGTGTTGATGTAGAGTGATCATGTAGTTTCTTTTGCTTCTTGACAGCTTAAGAAACATGAGGAGAATTATCCGACACATGATCTAGAATTAGCTGCAGTAGTTCATGCATTGAAATCTGGAGGCATTATCTCTATGGAGAAACGTGTCAGATTTTCACAGATCATAAAAACTTAAAATACATTTTCTCACTACACGATCTGAATACGAGACAACATCGGTGGATGGAATTGATCAATGACTACGATTGTACAATTGATTATCATCTAGGAAAAGGCAATGTAGTGGTTGATGCATTGAGTAGAAAATCTTCGTCTCCACCCTCTAATAATGCACAGTTGAATTCTTTAATATGCAGTAAGAGGGATATGCTGGTCTCTTTAAGACAGATGAATGTGCAGTTAGAAGTATCTTTGTTAGCAGGGTTATTAGATGAGATGCATGTAAAACCTGCTCTGAAAGATCAAATAAAAGAGGCACAACATGTGAATATTGTGATTCAGTAGATCTGGTTAGAGATGGGTAGTGAGAAACGGGACAGTTTCCATGAGTTAGAGGATGGGATAGTCTGTTACCATGGTAGGATGGTAGTTTCTGATGTTAATAACTTAAGAAAGTTAGTTATGGAGGAAGCTCACTCATCCATGTATGCAATGCATCCAAGGAGCACTAAAATGTATAATAACTTAAAAGATATGTATTGGTGGCCCGGTTTGAAGAGAGATGTAGCAGAGTTCATTATGCAGTGTCCAGTGTGTCAGCAAGTTAAAGCAGAACACCAAAAGCCTGTAGGAGCATTACAACCCCTACCTATACCTCAGTGGAAATGGGACCACATGATGATGGACTTTGTGGTTGGTCTACCTAGAACAACCAAAATCCATGATTCCATTTGGGTGATAGTTGATAGGTTGACTAAGACAACACATTTTCTTCCTGTCAAAGCAACCTAAACTACTGAGAAGTTTGCACATATTAACATAGATGAGATAGTGTGGTTGCACAGAGTCCCAACTACGATTGTGTCTGCTAGAGGTCTCCAATTTATGAGTCATTTTTGGGCATGAATACATAAAGCCCTGGGTGCATAGTTGAAGTTTAGCATGGCTTTTCACCCTTAGATAGATGGATAGTCTAAAAGGACTATACAGACTTTGGAGGAATTGCTTGGAGCATGTGTTCTTCAGTTTGTGGGAAGTTGGGACTTACATTTGAGCTTGATAGAGTTTGCATATAACAATAGTTATCAGGCTAGTATTGATATGGAACCATATGAAGCCTTTTACGGAATACGTTGTAGATCTCTGTTATGTTGGTTTGAGACTGGAGAATTCCAATTTCTGGGTCCTAAATTAGTGCGATAGACAATTGAAAAGATTAAAGTTATACAACAACAGTTGAAGGCGACACAAGTTAGATAGAAGTCTTATGTTGATAAATGTCGTAGACCTTTAGAATTCCAAGTTGGAGACAAAGTGTATCTCAATGTCTCTCCTTGGAAGGGTTTTCTTAGATTTGCGAAGAAGGGTAAGTTAGCTCCTAGATTTATGGACCTTACCCAGTGATAACACGGATCAGAATGGTAGCTTATAGGTTGGAATTGCCACCTGAGATACATAGACTACATCCAGTGTTTCATGTGTCTATGCTGAGAAAATGTCATCCCCATACAGAGATGGTGTTGCAACCTGTAGAGGTTGAATTGAATGAAGATATATCCTATGTGGAAGGTCCTATGATGATTCTTGACAAAAGAGTCAAGAAGTTGAAGAAGAAAGACATAGTTCTTGTAAAAGTTCTCTGGCATCATCATGGCATTGAAGAAGCCACATGGGAGTTAGAGGAAGAGATGAGGAGGAAGTACCTGTGCGCTCCGATCTCCAAAACATGATATAAATTCAGCGGAAGCATTCAATTAACATCAGAATACGAAAAATCATGAAAAATTAAAAATTTTCGAGACAAGATCTTGAAATCATAAATCTTCTTTCATAAAAGCAATATAAACAGTTTACATCTCTGCTAAATCACTTCTTGAGTGATTATATACAACTAGATACAAAATCTCAAGATTGAACACCAAAATCTCAGATCAACTGACTCCAAGGACCTGAGAGTATAGAGACGACATAAGACTATCTAACTACAGACTGGACAGCCAGGATCTCCACCTGAGACTCACTGCTGCCCCTAATGTTGCTGTTCTTGGTACTTTTCTCCCACAAACTGGTTCCTTCGTCCTCGACGAACACCTAAAAAGTTGAAATCTACGGGGTCATACAATTTTAAATAATTGTCCCAGCGAGAGTTATAACTCTCCGCCAGAAACTTTGTTATAGCAATCAAAGGACAACATAAGCAATATAAGCTATCAAGTAATCAACAGTAGATTTGACATTTAGTAAAGCAACTGCATTAAGGAGTATGAAGAACGTGCCTAATAATATAAGCAGTGTAACATCAATCAATACTTCTCGTAGTTCAACCTAAGTAGATATACTACACGGTTAATTATGTTTTACAAACATTGTTATGCCCTGTGGAGATGAGGTATACCGATCATACTCCAACCGATCACTAGTAAGTCACATCGGTATCATACTAGGTCATCAAAAGAGCCGTATTCTTATGACCTCATCTTCCTCAGTCAGTGTGAGGATTAACATGCAGGACATCTCGTGTCTCTGCTAAGATAGCTTACCAGGGTATTTTGGTACTTCACTATTAGAGTCACAGTGGCATTCTATTCTCTCTTTTTCATCGAAATATCTCTTGTTTATCTCTCATCGATGGGGTATTTAAAGATTCCTTTGGGAGATTTGTGGTACATCACCCTGACATGAACATATAGTGAAGGGTTGATAGATTAAGGTACATCTACATCAATTCCTACACTAGGATGTAAGGATATTCACATCCATATTCCCCCACATACTCAAAAGTATGTGATCCAGGAGTTCCCTTAGGAAAACCTATTTCACCATCAATTTGCTTCTGACAATGATGGGTCTATGATCAGGGCTCTACATGATATGATTATACTTGATTATTTAGGTACATTTCAGCATTCTTTTAACATCAAGCATGTTCTCAAACATTAATCATTAGAAAAACAACTATGAATATAGAATACTAAATGTATCAGGTCTAATTCACATCAGTTATCATATATATGTCAATTCTTAATCACCTCATCATAAGTCATCTAATCAACATGACCTTGATGTTATTCATGGCTCTTACAGCCTATTAATCTCATATGATGCCACTTACTAGGCAACATAGCATATATCACTTATTCATAAAGCTAATAACATACTTTCAATGAATATGATATCATATCCCTTACCTGGATATGGTCATCCTCTTATAAGAACCTGCATGGTTAATTCTTTTGACAACAATAAACAAATCATTTCCAGATCAGCAATTTATAATGTAAAATCAATCTTTTAATTCAAGGGTTGTACCTTCATGCCTTCACTAAGGCTAGGTTCCCTTATTTACATCAATTAGGGTTATTCAATCTCTATTATTATTATTAGGAATAATGATTCCTCATCTCATATTTTAATCACGAAGATTCATGCTTAAAAGCATAACCTGGAATTAGGGTTATTGTACATTTCAACACATCACCCTCAATTAGGGTTTACTATTCACATTACATGTTATTACCCTAGAATTAGGGTTTACTATTCACTTCATAGTGAATTGAGATTATAGCATCACCATATATGAAATTATCATCCTTGATGCCTTCAAATTAGGTTAAGATTCATTAATTATCATAATTAGGGTTTTCATGATCTCACATAAGTGGATCATACCCTAATCATGCACATTCATATACATTGAAGGTACTTTACTTGAGTTTCAACCATAAATGGAACCTTCTCTGTCCTCTTACTAATAAATGGTGATTAAATCACTCTAGATTAGATTAGGTCAAGTCATCTTTGATTAACATAAGCCATGTCACCTCTATGATGATTATTAGGGTTTGATTAAACAAGGGTGTCATCTACTTGAACCCTTCAAGGGTACATTAGTAAAGTACACCATTGATTCACAACATGGGTCAATCTATTAATCACTTAGCCCCTTAAGGTCTTTAGGTATCATTAGGGTTTGGATTAGACCACCATTGGACCAATTAATCCCTCAAACTACTAAGCAATCACAGCCCAAAAGATCCCAAACGATTACACACTTCAACCTCCAAACGGTTTTGAAGCCGTTCGGGGGCGTTGACCGTTTGAAT
The DNA here is from genome assembly GCA_963693085.1 of Alisma plantago-aquatica. Lineage (NCBI taxonomy): Eukaryota > Viridiplantae > Streptophyta > Magnoliopsida > Alismatales > Alismataceae > Alisma > Alisma plantago-aquatica. The sequence goes on from OY856414.1 coordinate 306,218,182, forward strand.
ACAGTTGACTTCAAGACCACATGATACTCAAGACCGTTTTCCCTTAAACGGTCTTGAGACCGTTTAAGTGCGTTGACCGTTTGAGAGTGTTGACTTTGAAACCGTTTGGATGAAACGACCTTGAAACTGCATGAGTTGAAACGACCTTGAGATCGATTGGACCAAACCACCTTGAGATCGTTTGAGCTCAAACGGTCTTGAGACCATTTGGCCCCAAATGATCTTGAGACCGTTTAGTCCCAAATGGTCTTGAGACCGTTTGGATCCAAACGGTATTGAGACCGTTTGGTCCAAATGGGCTCAAAACCGCATGGACTTCAAAGGTGAATCAAAGGTTATACTCGATTAAGGTTTTCCATCTTAAAGCCTTCAATTGGCCACATCCTTGCTAATCACTTATCAATTGACTTAATTAGGGTTAGCCTTAACCAATTGGACACTCAATTGACCCTTAATTTCTAGCCATTTAGAGTTGAAACCGATTCAATTAGGGTTTGCAATCGGTTTAACCATAAACATTTATCAATGTGAATCAAATTGGAATTGAACCCATCAATTGACACTCAATTGGGCCCAAACTTGGCCCAAACGGTCTTGAGATCGTTTGGGCACCCTCCAAACGGTCTTGAGACCATTGTCCCAAAGATTCACCAAAATCTAAGTCAGTTTGATAGGGGTTGAACCCTAATTAGGTTACAAATCAGCACTTTTCATCAATTCATCAACCTATTGTGATTGGACCTTCAATTGATCAAATTTCCTTAACCTTAAACCTCCAAACGGTCTTGGGTTGTCACCAAACGGTCTTGAGACCGTTTTAGTGAACCCCCAAATGGTCTTGAGACCGTTTGGGCCGTTCAACCCAAAGTTCACCAAAATTGGACATTGAAATCAGCAATTTCACCCGATTAGGGTTTAGGGGTGTTGAAGTGCCTTCAACTTGTGATTGATTTGCAATTAAGTTACAATTGTTGGTAGATGATTAATTCAACATGTGTACAGCAGACCTCTAAATGGTCTTCCATTGGTCAAACCTACCAAACGGTCTTGAGACCGTTTGATTCTAAACATTCTTGCAAGACCGCATGAAATCAAACAGTCCTGAGATTGTTTGATTTCAAACAGTTTGCAAAACGTTTAGACCAAATGGTTCAAGGTCATTTGGTAAAGTAACGTAGGAAATCACGTCTATCTTCTTCAACCTTAGAACAGGTCGGTTACTTCTTGGTTTTTCTTGCAAGAAAGCAAGGAAAGATGGGGAAGAAGAAGAACAAGCTAGTACATGAAAGAAAGAAGATATGCTTAACAAAGTAAAAGGGTTAGAGTTATAAAACCCTCCTTAAACATTGTTCCTAGAGCTCCAAGATTCCAAGATTCAAGCCTCTAACGGCATCTTGAGCTCCACAGGTCGGCCAAGGGTGATTCTCCAAGGAAAGGTTGGGGAAAGTCGGCTAGAACAAGAAACCTAAGTGAGATAACCATAAAACCAACCTTTTACAAGGAATTCCTCCATGAATCCGAGCTAGAAGATGGTCTCTTCTCACATTAGAACAAATTGGTCGTCTCCTTGAGCTCCAGAGCTTTGCATCTAGTTGGTTGAGCAAGATGATAAGTGAGAAAGAAGAGGAAACGTTCCTTTGTTTGCAAAGGAAAGTTGTATATATATCTTTGGGTGAAACTTCAACATAAGGACACCTAATTTCTCCATTTCTCATCTAAGTCCCTCCTTTCTTATTTGCACGTCCCTTACCCTTATTTATAAGGAAAAACTCCTTCTAAGTCCAGGAACTAAAGGCAAGGAAGGTCAACTTATTACCCAGTTGCACATATAAGAGGGTTCCATTACTCATAACTTGGTGATTCTAGTACAAAGGTTATTCATCTTATCTGATTAGTTAATTGAAGCACACCCTTCATCATTTCTACTCTAAATGATGTCAAGAGTCACAAAAGATACTCTAGAGGGTGTGTTTTACAAGTTGCACCCCATATTTTGGGTAAATTGCACTTTACACCAAAATTAGGGTTTCAAGCACAACGATTGCTCCACAAGCTTCATCTTGATGCCCAAGCTTGGAGAATCCACCATACCTTATCATATTCACTCATATGATGTCTCATCATCATAGGAACATATTAACCTGTGAAATTTGCAAGTTAACCCTTCTAATTGGGTAATTTGCACATAGGTCCCTGTATTACAAAACAATACTACAACATTGTTTAAAAAGGACAGAAATGAAAATGTATGTTCCTCAGGAACTTAATTAAATGCCAGGAGGTAATCACAAGTATTTAATTAAATGATTAAGCAAAACACCTAGGGTTAACTTATAACCCAGGTCAGGGATGTTACAAATTATCCACCCCTTACAAGGATTTCGTCCCCGAAATCGATAAAACATACTTAAGAGAAAAGAGCAGGGTATTTCCTTCTCATCTCTTCCTCTAGTTCCCAAGTGGCTTCTTTGACACCATGATGATTCCAGAGGACTTTCACAAGACTTATATCTTTCTTCTTTAGCTTTTTAATTCTGTTATCAAGGATTGACATTGGTCCTTCCTCATATCTTCATTCAATTCTACCTCCATAGGTTGTAGAACTGACTCAGTATCAGGGTGACATTTCCTCAGCATAGAAATGTGAAACACAGGGTGTAACTTCTGCAGCTCAGGTGGTAACTCTAGTCTATAGGCTACCTTTCCAACCTGTTCAATGATTGGATAAGGCCCCATAAATCTAGGATCTAACTTCCCTTTCTTTCCAAAACGAAGGACTCCTTTCCAAGGCGAGACTTTGAGGTACACTCTATCTCCAACCTGGAACTCTAAGGGTCTATGACATTTATCGACATATGACTTCTGCCTATCCTATGCAGTTTTAATCTATTGTTGAATTTCTTTGATCTACTCTATAGTCTGCTGCACAAGATCAGGACCTAATAGGTGGTATTCACCGGTTTCATACCAGCATACCAGTGATCTACAACGTCTACCATATAATGCTTCATAAGGTGCCATGTCAATGCTATGTTGATAGCTATTGTTATAGGCAAACTCTATCAAGCTTAGGTGTTGATCCTAACTCCCAGTAAACTGAAGAACACATGCTCTCAGCAAGTCTTCCAAGGTCTGTATAGTCCTTTCCGACTGTCCATCAGTATGTGGATGAAAGGTTGTACTAAACCTTAACTGGGTACCTAAAGCTCTGTGCAACTGCTCCCAAAAATGACTTGTAAACTGGGGGCCTCTATCCGAAACTATAGTGACAGGAACTCTGTGCAATCGCACTATCTCTTGAACATACAACTGTGATAACTTTTCAGCAAAATAGGTTGTTTTAACAGGTAAGAAATATGCTGTCTTTGTCAACCTATCAACAATTACCCAGATGGAATCATGTCCTTTGCTTGTCTTGGGTAGGCCAACCACAAAGTCCATGGTCACGTGATCCCACTTCCACTATGGTATGGGTAAAGGTTGCATTGTTCTTGTAGGTTTCTGGTGTTCAGCTTTAACCTGCTGACACACAGGACACCTTAGAACAAACTCAGCAACATCCTTCTTCATCCCAGACCACCAATACATATCTTTTAAGTTTCGATACATCTTGTTGCTCCCTGGATGCATGGCATACATCGAAGAATGAGCTTCTTCCAGGACTAATTTCCTCAAGTTGTCCACATCTGACACTATCATCCTCCCATGATAACATGCCACCTGATCATCTGAGTCATGGAAACCATCTCGCTTCTCATCACCATACTCTGACCTGATCTGCTGAACCGCAACATCCACTTGTTGTGCCTCCTTAATCTGCTCTCTTAGGGTAGGTTTAATATGGATCTCAGCCAACAACCCAGCTAACAATGACACCTTCAACTATACATTGTTTTGCCTTAAGGAGATAAGCATATCTCTCCTAGGGCATACTAAAGAGTTTAGTTGTTCCCTATCCATGGTTGATGTTGCTGATTTCCTACTCAAGGCATCTGCAACCACATTGGCCTTCCCTAGATGGTAATCAATTTTACAATCGTAGTCCTTGATTAACTCCATCCAGCGACGTTGCATCATGTTAAGTTCATGCTGAGAGAAGATATACTTAAGGTTCTTGTGGTCTGTGAAAATCTGGAATGTCTCTCCGTAGAGATAATGTCTCCAGATCTTCAAGGCATGAACCACAACTGCTAACTCCATATCATGTGTCAGATAATTCTCCTCATGTTTCTTAAGTTGTCGAGAAGCAAAAGAAATCACTTGTTTATCTTGCATCAACATGCATCTGAGTCCATTCTTGGAGGCATCACAGAAAACCACATATCCTTTGCCTTTCTCTGGCAACACAAGTATCAGTGCACTTGTCAACCTCTCCTTCAACAACTGAAAAGATTGTTGGAACTTATCACTCTAGGCAAAAGGAACATACTTCCGGGTTAACTTAGTCAAGGGTAAGGCTATGGAACTGAAGTTCTTAATGAACCTTCAGTAATAGCCAGCTAACCCTAAGAAACTACGGATCTCCGTTCGTGTCTTCGGTTGTTCCCACTGTAGAACAGATTCTACCTTTTTAGGCTCAACACGAATACCCGAGGTAGATATCACATGTCCAAGAAAAGATACCTCCGGCAACCAAAACTCACACTTGCTAAACTTAGCGTATAGATTGTGTTCTCTTAGCAAAGTTAGAGCCTGACGAAGATGATGTTCATGCTGCTGAGCATATCTACTATATATCAGAATGTCATCTATGAAGACAATAACACACTGATCGAGAAAAGGTTAGAAGATTCTATTCATGAGTTCCATAAATGCAGCTGGTGCATTAGTTAGTCCAAACGACATTACTGTGAACTCATAGTGACCATACCTCATCCTAAAGGCAGACTTGGGTATGTCACTGTCCTTAATACGAAGTTGATGATATCCAGACCTCAAGTCTATCTTCAAGAAGATGGTTGCACCACGCAACTAGTCAAAGAGATCATCAATCCTCGGTAGTGGGTACTTATTCTTTATTGTTACTTTATTTAATTGTCTGTAATCAATGCAAAACTGCATTGATCCGTCTTTCTTTTTAACAAACAAAACCGGAGCACCCGAAGGTGAAGTACTTGGTCGGATGAAACCCTTCTCAAGTAACTCATGTAGTTGTGTCTTGAGTTCTGCCATTTCAGTAGGCGCCATTCTATACGGTGTCTGGGCTATAGGTTGAGTATCTGGGACCAAATTGATTTCAAAATCAATTTCCCGAGGTGGTGGTATACCTGGAAGTTCTTCAGGAAATACATCCTCAAATTCCCTAACTACAGGAACTTCAGCATGGTTAGGACTCTCCATGGTAGTATCTACTACATGGGCTAAGAATGCATAACATCCTTGCCTTATCAGCTTCTCAGCAACCATAGCTGACACAAGATAGGTGGGTAGAATCTTTCTCTCTCTTTGAAAGATCCATGTGTTGCTTTCATCAGCAAACACAGCCTGCTTGGATTCACAATCCAAGACAACTCTATACCTTTCCAAGGTATCCATCCCAAGGATTATATCAAATCCTTGCATCTCAAGTGGTATAAGGTCCACTTGAATGCGATGATCAGAAAAGAAAAGGATGCAGGGAGAGAATACCTCTTTCACCACAGCAGACCCTCTCAACAGAGTCTCAAGCAACAGGTTATCTACCCTATGACTGATTGTCATATTGCAGTTACGAATCACTCTTCGAGTGATAAAGGAGTGTGTAGCACCCGGGTCAATCAAAACAGATACAACACATGATTTAGACATATCCGAATATAATAGTTGCATCTGACCTGCCACAACCCGTGGGTTGATCACTGCATCAGGTGGGTTCATAGCATAGAACCTCGCTGTCTCCTGTGGTTTAGTTGGTGCTGACGATCCAGCTTGGGATGCTTGTCCACGTCCTCTAGCTGCTCCTTGAAACTGCCTTCTCTGGGATCCTTGCTGACTCTGCCTCTATGGCTGTGTCACACTGACAGGCCTAGACCGGCAGTCCTTCATCAGATGCCCCACATTCCCACAGTTGTAGCAGCTTCTTTCTAGTTGTTGTGGTCTTGGTGGTCCTGTGACTGACATTGATACTGAACTACGAGTCTCTTGTAGTGGTAGGCTTCGTCCTCTACCTCTACTCGGTGTCCACTGTGTCTGAGCACTAGATCTGGGTGGTGGAGGTGTAGGTGTAGAGAATCTAGGCTTCTTAAAGTCCCTAGATGAAGAACCCTGGAACTGTGGATATCTCTTATGGGTTTTCCTCTTCTCGACTACAGATCTCTCTATCCTTCAGACTGACTCAACGAAGGTAGCGAACCTCTCCCGGTTTTCTAGGGAAGACACGGGAGTAGTCAAGTCGGCGTTTAAACCCTTCTCAAACCTTCTTATCCTTTCGTCTTCTGTGGCAGCCATGTGCGGACATAACCGCAACAATTCTATGACCTTAGCTTTGTACTCGCTAATGTTCATCATGCCTTGCCTCAATCTCTCAAACTGAGAGATCTTCTCATCCAGGAATGTCTTTGGAAAGTATCTGTTGACAAATTCCTGACGAAAGTCTTCCCATGAGACCTCCACTCCAGGCCTCTTCTGCTCTTCCATGTTCCACCAGTGACCAACACTTCCTTTGAGAAGATAGACAACATGTCTAACCTTCTCATCTTCAGGGATGTTTAGAATTCTGAAAGCTTTCTCTAACTCGGTCAACCACAGATCGGCATATGTGGGGTCAGCTGTTCCAAAGTATTCGGTTGCTACGACACGATGAAGTCGCTCAAACGTCTTACCGATACCTCGTCCTTCATGCTGGGCATGTTCCCTAGGTGCATGCATGGACATCTTGTCGGTGATGTGTGTCATGGCAGTCATAAACTGCCCGAACATAGTTTGAATAGCTGGGTTACCCATGTCAGCTGGGTCAAACTGAGGTGGCTCCCTGGGTGGCTCAGGTACATGCTATTCTATTTCTTGGTTCCTTGCACCTTCTCGAGGTGCAGCGACGCTACTTTCTGCCACGTACTCCTCATGTGGTTCAGACATCCTTAGTTATCTTCTTCTCCTCAGGAGCAGAAGACTCTATTAGATACGAAAGAAAAACTAATGATAGACCCGACATCCTAAGTCCTATGTCTCTGTAGACTCAGCGAACCTAGAGCTCTGATACCACTTAATTGTGGGCTCCGATCTCCAAAACATGATATAAACTCAGCGGAAGCATTCGATTAACAGCAAAATACGAAAAATCATGAAAAATTAAAACTTTTTGAGACAAGATCTTGAAATCATAAATCTTCTTTCATAAAAGCAAGATAAACAGTTTACATCTCTACTAAATCACTTCTTGAGTGATTATATACAAACAGATACAAAATCTCAAGATTGAACACCAAAATCTCAGATCAACTGACTCCAAGGACCTGAGAGTATAGAGACGACATAAGACTATCTAACTACAGACTGGACAGCCAGGATCTCCACCTGAGACTCACTGCTGCCCCTAGTGTTGTTGTTCTTGGTACTGTTCTCCCGCAGACTGGTTCCTTCGTCCTCGACGACCACCTAAAAAGTTGAAATCTACGGGGTGAGACAATTTTAAATAATTGTCCCAGCGAGAGTTATAACTCTTCGCTAGAAACTTTGTTATAGCAATCAAAGGACAACATAACCAATATAAGCTATCAAGTAATCAACAGCAGATTTGGCATTTAGTAAAGCAATTGCATTAAGGAGTATGAAGAACGTGCCTAATAATATAAGTAGTGTAACATCAATCAATACTTCTCGTAGTTCAACCTAAGCATATATACTACGCGGTTAATTATGTTTTACAAACATTGTTATGCCCTACGGAGATGAGGTTTACCGATCATACTCCAACCGATCACTAGTAAGTCACATCGGTATCATACTAGGTCATCAAAAGAGCAGATTCTTATGACCTCATCTTCCTCAGTCAGTGTGAGGATTAACATGTGGGACATCTCGTGTCTCTGCTAAGATAGCTTACCAGGGTATTCTGCTACTTCGCTATTAGAGTCACAGTGGCATTCTATACTCTCTTCGTCATCGAAATATCTCTTGTTTATCTCTCATCGATGCGGTATTTAAAGATTCCTTTGGGAGATTTGTGGTACATCACCCTGACATGAACATATAGTGAAGGGTTGATAGATTAAGGTACATCTACATCAATTCCTACACTAGGATGTAAGGATATTCACATCCATATTCCCCCACATACTCAAAAGTATGTGATCCAGGAGTTCCCTTAGGAAAACCTATTTCACCATCAATTTGCTTCTGACAATGATGGGTCTATGATCAGGGCTCTACATGATATGATTATACTTGATTATTTAGGTACATTTCAGCATTCTTTTAACATCAAGCATGTTCTCAAACATTAATCATTAGAACAACAACTATGAATATAGAATACTAAATGTATCAGGTCTAATTCACATCAGTTATCATATATATGTCAATTCTTAATCACCTCATCATAAGTCATCTAATCAACATGACCTTGATGTTATTCATGGCTCTTACAGCCTATTAATCTCATATGATGCCACTTACTAGGCAACATAGCATATATCACTTATTCATAAAGATAATAACATACTTTCAATGAATATGATATCATATCCCTTACCTAGATATGGTCATCCTCTTATAAGAACCTGCATGGTTAATTCTTTTGACAACAATAAACAAATCATTTCCAGATCAGCAATTTATAATGTAAAATCAATCTTTTAATTCAAGGGTTGTACCTTCATGCCTTCACTAAGGCTAGGTTCCCTTATTTACATCAATTAGGGTTATTCAATCTCTATTACTATGATTAGGAATAATGTTACCTCATCTCATATTTTAATCACGAAGATTCATGCTTAAAAGCATAACCTGGAATTAGGGTTATTGTACATTTCAACACATCACCCTCAATTAGGGTTTACTATTCACATTACATGTCATTACCCTAGAATTAGGGTTTACTATTCACTTCATAGTGAATTGAGATTATAGCATCACCATATATGAAATTATCATCCTTGATGCCTTCAAATTAGGTTAAGATTCATTAATTATCATAATTAGGGTTTTCATGATCTCACATAAGTGGATCATACCCTAATCATGCACATTCATATACATTGAAGGTACTTTACTTGAGTTTCAACCATAAATGGAACCTTCTCTGTCCTCTTACTAATAAATGGTGATTAAATCACTCTAGATTAGATTAGGTCAAGTCATCTTTGATTAACATAAGCCATGTCACCTCTATGATGATTATTAGGGTTTGATTAAACAAGGGTGTCATCTACTTGAACCCTTCAAGGGTACATTAGTAAAGTACACCATTGATTCAAAACATGGGTCAATCTATTAATCACTTAGCCCCTTAAGGTCTTTAGGTATCATTAGGGTTTGGATTTGACCACCATTGGACCAATTAAGCCCTCAAACTACTAAGCAATCACAGCCCAAAAGATCCCCAAACGATTACACACTTCAACCTCCAAACAGTTTTGAAACCATTTGGGGGTGTTGACCGTTTGAATACAGTTGACTTCAAGACTGCATGACACTCAAGACCATTTCCCCTTAAATGGTCTTGAGACCGTTTAAGTGTGTTGACCATTTGAGAGTGTTGACTTTGAAACCGTTTGGATGAAACGACCTTGAAACCGCATGAGTTGAAACGACCTTGAGATCGATTGGACCAAACGACCTTGAGATCGTTTGAGCTCAAACGATCTTGAGACCATTTGACCCCAAACGATCTTGAGACCGTTTGGCCCCAAATGATCTTGAGACCGTTTGGCCCCAAACATTTTTGAGACTGTTTGGATCCAAACGGTCTTGAGACCGTTTGGTCCAAATGGGCTCAAAACCGCATGGACTTCAAAGGTGAATCAAAGGTTATACTCGATTAAGGTTTTCCATGTTGAAGCCTTCAATTGGCCACATCCTTGCTAATCACTTGTCAATTGAGTTAATTAGGGTTAGCCTTAACCAATTTGACACTCAATTGACCCTTAATTGCTAGCCATTTAGAGTTGAAACCGATTCAATTAGGGTTTGCAATCGGTTTAACCATAAACATTTATCAATGTGAATCAAATTGGAATTGAACCCATCAATTGACACTCAATTGGGCCCAAACGGTCTTGATATCGTTTGTACACCCTCCAAACGGTCTTGAGACCATTTTCCCAAAGATTCACCAAACTCTAAGTCAATTTGATAGGGGTTGAACCCTTATTAGGTTACAAATAAGCACTTTTAATCAATTCATCAACCTATTATGATTGGACCTTCAATTGATCAAATTTCCTTAAACTTAGACCTCCAAACAGTCTTGGGTTGTCACCAAACGGTCTTGAGACCGTTTGAGTGAACCCCCAAATGGTCTTGAGACCGTTTGTGCCGTTCAACCCAAAGTTCACCAAAATTGGACATTGAAATCATCAATTTAACCCGATTAGGGTTTAGGGGTGTTGAAGTGCCTTCAACTTGTGATTGGTTTGCAATTAGGTTACAATTATTGGTAGATGATTAATTCAACATGTGTACAGAAGACCTCTAAATGGTCTTCCCTTGGTCAAACCTACCAAACGGTCTTGAGACCGTTTGATTCTAAACGGTCTTGCAAGACCGCATGAAATCAAACGGTCCTAAGATCGTTTGATTTCAAACGGTTTGGAAACCGTTTAGACCAAATGGTCCAAAGTCGTTTTGTAAAGTAACCTAGGAAATCACACCCATCTTCTTCAACCTTAGAACAGGTCGGTTACTTCGTGGTTTTGCTTGCAAGAAAGCAAGGAAAGATGGGGAAGAAGAAGAACAAGCTAGTACATGCAAGAAAGAAGATATGCTTAACAAAGTAAAAGGGTTAGAGTTATAAAACCCGCCTTAAACATTGTTACTAGAGCTCCAAGCTTCCAATATTCAAGCCTATAATGGCATCTTGAGCTCCACAGGTCGTTCAAGGGTGATTCTCCAAGGAAAGGTTGGGGAAAGTCGGCTAGAACAAGAAACCTAAGTGAGATAACCATAAAACAAACTTATACAAGGAATTCCTCCATGAATCCGAGCTAGAAGATGGTCTCTTCTCACCTTAGAACAAATTGGTTGTCTCCCTGAGCTCCAGAGCTTTGCCTCTTGTCAGTTGAGCAAGATGATAAGTGAGAAATAAGAGGAAACGTTCCTTTGTTTGCAAAGGAAAGTTGTATATATATCTTTGGGTGAAACTTCAACATAAGGACACCTAATTTCTCCATTTGTCATCTAAGTCTCTCCTTTATTCTTTTCACGTCCCTTCTCCTTATTTCTAAGGAAAAACTCCTTCTAAGTCCAAGAACTAAAGGCAAGGAAGGTCAACTCATTACCTAGTTGCACATATAAGAGGGTTCCATTACTCATAACATGGTGATTCTAGTACAAAGGTTATTCATCTTATCTGATTACTTAATTGAAGCGCCCCCTTCATCATTTCTACTCTAAATGATGTCAAGAGTCACAAACGATACTCTAGAGGGTGTTTTTTACAATTTACACCCCATATTTTGGGTAAATTGCACTTTACACCAAAATTAGGGTTTCAAGCACAACGATTGCTCCACAAGCTGCATCTTGATGCCCAAGGTTGGAGAATCCATCATACCTTATCATATTCACTCATATGATGTCTCATCATCAGAGGAACATCATAACCTATTAAATTTGCAAGTTTACCCTTCTAATTGGGCAATTTGCACATAGGTCCCTGTATTACAGAACAATACTACAACATTGTTTAAAAAGGATAGAAATGAAAATGTATTTTCCTCAGGAACTTAATTACATGCCATGAGGTAATCACAAATATTTAATTACATGATTAAGCAAAACACCTAGGGTTAACTTATAACCCAGGTCAGGGATGTTACAATACCCTTCTCTTTTCTCTTGAGATTTTGGGGATGAAATCTCTTTTTAGGAGTTGATAATTATAACATCCCTAACCTGGGTTATGGCTTAACCCTAGAAGTTTTGCTTAAGTAAGTTACTTACAAACTTGTTCTAATATTTTGAAAAGTAATTAAGACTCTTTGTGAAGTTTATTTTCTAGTTTGAGCTCAATTGCAATCTATTTGTGCATTATAGGATAATCTGAGTGTAAAATGCAATTTACCCAAGAAGAAGGGTTATATTGCACTTTTCACATGTTGAATATATTCTAGGTGTTTTAACATCATAATAAAGAGAATTATTCTAAGTGATATCTTGTAGAAATCCTAAATTCCAAGTGAGAACTTGTGTGAATAATGCTAAGTGTTTTGTGCATCAATTATGGTACAAATTGTAATATATTCAAAATGCAGGGTTGATGTGCAAATTACCACTTCTAGGTTGTCTCTACCCTTCCTAGTGTTATCTAGAGGAGATATAAAGAAGGATATACTATGTTTTAATCATCCTAGAGTGATGTCACTCTTAGTAATGAAAATACCAAGAAAATGTATAGTTGAAAGTTATATATATGAGCTATATCGAGCTGTGGACTTCAAATGAGAGTTTCCGATCAATTTGCAGAGTCTTGGCTTTTACCATGATGGGCAAGGTACTTAAATGAAGTAATATGTATCGGCTTGCTACTTTTCTTAGGAAAAGTTTGTGTTGAATATAATAACAAAGGGAGTGGAAGAAGACTTGCTCTAGAAGATAACTAAAGGGACGACCCTTATCCTTTTCATTATCCTTGAGATTTCATTTTTGCATGACAAGATAAAGATAGGATGCATGCAAATACATGTGTCGACCATGCATGGATATGTGTCACTTAGTAGCTTAAGCTAATGGCACCTCTTACACTCTTTTCCAAAAAAACCCAAGTATAAATACCCTTCCCTTCACTTATTAGTATAATTTTTGAAATCTTGTTATCAACCTTCCCCTTCATATCATGCATACCACTATTGTATCATGCATGAGTGAGGAGAGTTGAGTAGGAAGGATTGGTTTCGGCCAAAGACAAAGGGTATCATCTAAGAAGGAGATATCAACCTTGCAAGGTGATATCTTCCATAAGGAGGGGAGATATTGTGCAAGTGTTGAAGAACTCAAGTTTTGGATCTTAGAGAAGATCATCATCAACCTTGGAACTTGAAGAGTTAGAGTTTTAATCTTGTAAGTTTCTTTAGAGGCGGGTTATATAACTTGAACCCAACCATGTTATTATTCTTCCCAATATTGTTGAACTTATTGATTTACTTTCAATTCCAAATTTCCTTTATTCAAATGCTGTTCCTTTGAGTTCCAATAAGTTGTTAGGACTGTTGTCCATGGTTTAAAATAGCAAGACAAAGGTCTTGAGGTTGATGATGATGACACCATCATGGTACAACCCGATATGAGTTGAAGTACATTGAAATCTGATATGGAACCCAAGATGGTGGTTCACCTGATATAAAAGTAGGTAATACCCCATACACAATATGAGGCATGTCTTATGGATGATATGGGAGATACCTACTTGCACCTTATACATGATACAAGGCTAAATATATACCTTTTACATGATATGGGCAAAACCCTAGATGAAGAAGTGGAAACCCGATTTGCTTTGAAATCTGATTACCATTGAAACCTGACATACCCTACTACCATGTGATGGGTTGAAGAGCAACTAAGTATCTAGCGTATCATGTAATTATAATGAAAGAACTAAACCTTGAAAATATAAAGAGGTTATGAGTTTAAGGGTTCATCTAATATAGGTAACCCTATATGATACCCAACATACAAACTGATATGGTAAACTGAGGATCAAAATCTGATATAGTATGTAATCCAATTTGGATGACCAATATGGTAATCCAAGATGGATAACCGATCTGGTAGGTAAGAAACCAATATGATATTATCTCTATATTACTTAAACGATACATGGTAAAGCAATACATGATATGCCCGATATGTTACACTCTTGTACACGGTATGAGAGTCCAATATATCTCTATATCTGATATAAGGTCAAGAGTTTAACCCATACATGATATGAGGTTGACATGAGATGATAAGAACTTGGTGATAGCTAACCAGAGATGGTTACACGATATGATGTTAGGGGATACACCCTAAACCCAATATGATGATGTGGTTTTTCCACATGACTAATATGGATACATGATATGATGACATGTGCATCTTCAAGCACGATAAGATAACATTATATACTATGATACCCGATATGGTAGGCATGCTCCAATTCAATAGATTTGTCGAAGTGATGTATGTTGTATGATTAATGCAACATTGAGATACAATGAGTTTAATTCAATTAAAAAATGGGGACCAAATAGACCTTAAGAGGTGAATTAAGTAATCAACATCCTAGTGAGGATGAGAGAGAAAATAAGATTTAAAAGTTAATTATGCAAAGAACATATGTTGATACTCCCATCATTAATGGAGAATGATTTGGGGTTTAATATTTTATAATGAGATCTTGAAACCCTAATGGAATAGTAAAGGTAAATCATAACCCTAAGAGTGGGTGATGAGATGGTTTTCTACCCTAATCAGTGGTTAAAGGGAAACCCTAATTCTAATTCATGGGAAGAATATGTTTCTTTTGTATTACATGGTTATGACATGTATGTGATATTGTGATTAGCGTGATATACTAACAATGCATGTATCATAAGGTAATGAGCATAGCTAAGTAAGAGATATGATGTTATATGATACAAATTCAATGAGGTATGTGAACTATGTGAATAAATACCCTGGTCTAATGACCTAGAGGTAATTGTTTCTTGCTAAGTGGTGACAATACTCAGTGATGAACTAAGGGCTTGAATACCCAAGCATTATCATGATAAGAGAATGAAATTCTAAGTGATCTATGTGTTTTAATGAATATGCAAGTACTTGATAAACACATTTATGCATTTCTTTGTAGCATCTAAAATAATTCTTATTTGTAACTTGATTGATGCTAAAAGATACTAAAATGCACTTAATTAAGCAAGTTTAATATTATCATGTAGTTTCCCAGACCATAGATCTACTCAGTGTCAGCATTTGCTGAATGGTGAAATGAGTTTTACTCAGTGTGCATATTTTGAATATGTAATCACTAAATGAGGGTGCTCAGTGGACTCCCCAAATAAACCAAGTTGCTCAGTGGACTTCCTGATGAAACTAAACCAGGATCACTCAGTGGTCTTCCTGATGACAAATAATGTGGGAAAACTTATTATACTTCTCTTAAAGAGAGTACATGTTACAACTGTAACTCTATAGTGAAGATGTCGCTATATCCCGACATAGCTAATTCCAACTGACATGAGATGTCTTGCTAAGTCTAAGTGGTCTTGTACTGACCGAGACTGGTGAGGTCTTGACAGCCGACTCTTCTACTGACCTTGTATGGTACCGATTTTGCCGTATTAGCAGTTGGTTGGAGTATGAGCGGTATACCTCATCTCCTCTGGGCATAAGTGTGAATGAGAACATGTAATCAACCGTATAGCGTATTTGCTTAAGGATTGAATATGGAAAACATTGGTTGATGCTTCATTACTTTTATACATCTTAGTAGATAGATGTTATACATGTTCTTCATATTCCTTTTAAAGCAAATAGATGACTTATAATTCAGTTATCAATAAATATAGCTGCTAGTTGTATAAAATGTAACATCCTTGACCTGGATTACGCCTTAACCATAGGAGTTTTTCTTAAGTAAGTCATTTATATTCTTGTCTTTATCTTTTCGAAGGTAATTAAGACTAAAGGAGGGCTTATGTTTCAATTTTGGTCCTATTTGAATAATGTTGAAGCAATATTTGCTTATTTTGGACTAAAGTGCAATTTACCCAAAACCTAGGGTTGAATATGTAAAATACCACCTCAAGAGTGTCCCTAATGTCTCTTGGTATCATTTAGAGAAGAGAAAAAGGAAGGGGGCGTCTTGTTTGAACCATATTTGAGAAATGATACTCTTGATAATAAAATAATCAAGAAATAAGCATAATTGAAATCCTAAGTTATTTTGTAGCAAAAATATATAAATTAAATGAAGTGCCCATCAACTAAAAAGCTATGCGTGAAATCCTATAATGGAATGGCAAACAAAATACCTTGAGAGGCACCAATATTCCTAAGTAGGTTAAAATATCTACCTACATTTTTAATTGAAAAGTAATGTCCACTAAAATAAAGGTGCTAATGGATAATAGTATTATATTTGTTAAAGAGCTTAAATGGTCAATTATAATTCAAGGATAATTCAAAGGAATTTGAAGATAAGAAGGATAGATTTGGAGATAAGGGAGTAGAGGGGACATGTGGCAAGGAAAGTTGATGACAACCCTCCTACTTTCTCTCTCCTAAGAATTCAATTATATACACTCAATTATCCACTACTTGAAAGGCTATTTTTGCAATACACATTCACTCCCCACTTAGGGCGATGACCAAGGAAGCAAAGGAGAAGGAGGAGAGCGTTCCCCAAGCTGAAGGTAAGATCCATGGTCATCTTCAACCTTAGGTTGAAGGCTAAAATCGAATTATAACTTTTCTTTTCTTCTCTCTTCCATCCAATGCTCAACTTTGGCAATCTTTTACATCAAAAGGGTTGAGAACATGCCTTGGATAATTGGAGGAGATATCTTCACCATTAAAGATGAACAACTTGGATCTTTAAAGTTGCTTTGAAGGTGGGTTATATAACTTGAACCCATTGATATTATTATTTGATTTCAATCTTACAATATATGTTGATCTTTCCTTCTTCTCGAATTTTTCTTAAGTAATTGAGGAATCAATGAATCCATCAGTTGTATGGACAATAGAAATGGAGGTCTGAAGCTTGACGATGATGACATAATCTTAGCACACACCTCTAGATCAACAAAATCAAACAGTTTCAACTATGTATGGCCAAACGGTTTCAAACCGTTTAAAGTTCAAACGGTTTCAGCATAACCTAGGCCAAACAATTTCAAACCGTTTAAAGTTCAAATGGTTTCAACATAACCTAGGCCAAATGGTTTCAAAAAGTTTAAAGTTCAAACGGTTTCAACTTAACCTAGTTCAAACAGTTTCAAATTGTTTAGTGTTCAAATGGTTTCAACCTAATCTAGGTCAAACAGTTTCAGACCGTTTAGTGTTCAAACGGTTTCAACCTAATCTAGGTCAAACAGTTTCAAACTATTTAGTGTTCAAATGGTTTCAACTTAATCTAGGTCAAATAGTTTCAAACCGTTTAGTGATCCAATAGTTACAACCAAATCTAGTTCAAATAGTTTCAAACCGTTTAGAGGTTCCAAACCGTTTGGAGATCAAAGAGACCCAAACTGTTTGAAGATTAGAGGATCTCAAGACTGTTTGAAGGTCAAAGGGGTCTTAAGACCGTTTGAAGATTAGAGGATCTTAAGATCATTTGAAGGTTAAAGGGGTCTCAAGACCATTTGATGATTAGAGGATCTCAAGACCGTTTGAAGGTCAAAGGGGTCTCAAGACCATTTGATGATTAAAGGATCTCAAGATCGTTTGATGGTCAAAGGGGTCTCAAGACCATTTGAAGGTCAAAGGGAACTCAAGACCGTTTCAAGGTCAAAGGGGTCTCAAGATTGTTTGAAGGTTAAAGGGGTTTTCAAGATCGTTTGAAGATTAAATAATCTCAAACCATTTAGAGACCAAATAGTCTCAAAACCATGTAAGGTCAAACAACCCTATGAGTGTTTGTAAAGTATCTCAAGCTTGATTACAATGGAAGTACCTCTAAAGTACTTAGGTGAATAGTACACTTAGAGTGATTGTCATTTGATGCTTATGAAAGTAATAAACTCAATACACTATGATAAGCATAGGTGCATGTACTTTAGTGAAAGATTGAGCGAACTTAATAAAGTATGGAGTAATCAATATCCTAGAGAGGATGAGAGTTTTGCACCAGTTTTAAGAAACCAAGGTTTTCTGCACCAACAGCACCACTGAGGTTCAATACTCAGACACAATGGACATCTAGCAAGGATAGAGGCTATAGTTTACCACCAGAGGGAGCCCACGGCTCAACATCAATGTCAGTAACAGGACCATCTAGGTCACAGTCGGAGAACAGAAGTTGTTATAAATGTGGGAAGATGGGACATCTGATGAAGGATTGTCTAGCTAGAGATGTGAGTGTAACCCAACCACCGAGGCAGAGTCAACAGGGCTCTCAGAGGTGACAGTTTAGCAATGGGACATGAGGACGTGGACGTGCATCCCAAGCTGGTTCATCTTCACCCAACAACAGGGTGAGTGGTCGACAACCAACAACGACAAGATTCTATGCTATAAATCAGCCAGAAGCAGTGGTCAAACCACGAGTCGTGATAGGTCAGATGGAATTATTACATTCTGATATGTCATCATCCTGCTTTGTATCTATTTTTATTGATTCAGGTTCTACGCATTCATTTATCACTCAAGAAGTGATTCATGACTGCAATATGACTGTCAGTCATAGAGCAGATAACTTGTTATTAGAAACTCCTTTAGTTGGATCTGCAGTGTTGCGGGAGGTATGTTCTCCCTGTGTTCTTTCTTTTTCAGAACATAGCATTTAGGTGGATCTTATACCACTTGATATGCATGGATTCGACATAATCCTTGGGATGGATACCCTAGAAAAGTATAAGGTTGTCTTGGATTTGTTCCAAGAAGGCTCTATTCTCAGACAATGGTGATACATGGGTCTTTCAGGGGGGTAGAAAGATTCTTTCAACCTGTCTAGTGTTAGCAATGATAGCTGAGAAACTGTTGTGATAAGGATGTGAAGCTGTAACGACCCCACCTCCCAGTAACCCCCAATTAAGGGATACCAAGAGGTCAGAGCCGTTAACCCCATTTCCGGATCAAAGTTTTGACAAATAATCAATAATAATTATCAAATTCTACCAACTAAACTGAAAGGCTGTAATAAAGTAAAACTGTGCATACCTTTTTCTTCTTCTTTCAAACTAAGGGTAACTACTTCTATCCATAATTGGACTCTATTCTAACTAATCCTCCTTTGTACTTTAATCCTCATTTAAATCCACATATGCCACTTTACTGTTTGTTCTTTTCACTTGTACCAAAAATGCCGATAAACAAAACGTTGGTCAGCATAAAGCTGGTATGTGGGGGAAACAATAATCGTGCAACTATGATAACAATGTAATCAACCAATTATCACTTAACAACCAAGATTATGTCTACCTTCCTCATGGTAGATCCCCATTAAACCCTGCATGATCCTACCTAACAGGTAGATCAATATCTAGGGTTGAGTGGCATGGCACTACCCATAGGTAGCCCAATCCCTAACTCATGGGGTGCTAAAGAGTCGCATGGCACTACCCATAGGTAGCACAAACCCTGACTCAAGGTGACTTGATGGACCTACCCCATTGGTAGCCATGTACTAAGTCAGGCAATGACCTGATGGACCTACCCCATAGGAAGCCATGTACTAGGCCAAACTATTAAGCCACAGAGGGGACTAGGATCTGAGCTAGTAGACACATATCTTAAGTGATAGTCATATCCACATTATAGTTTATATGAATTAAATTCATCCAACAGTTTAACTCAAGTCATCGAGGAAAACTTCAAAAAACCTTGAAAAACTAATTCGAGATATTCATAAGCGTAACCACATACTTGTCAGGCATATTTGAGACAGAATCAACCAAGAAGGGAAATCCAATCAAGAAAGAATCCTGAAATCACATTCAATTCCTTTTTATCAAAATCTATTCAAACCATCTTGCTACTTAGGGTTTCTATTCCTTTTTCAGGATTTCTACCTCTTTTAGGTTTTACTTTGCAATTAGGATTTTTACTTCATTTTACTCTTTTAAACCCTAATTTCTCATTTATCCTTCATGAAAGTTATTAAGGTTACCTTTTAACAACATATAACCTTAATTTAAAAAACAACACAATTAATCATCAATTAATTCCATTAAGCCACTTTTACATTAAAGCTACCATTTTTATCCTTTTAATCCATGACAAGATCATTATGCTCATTTATCATCAATTCATAGTTCATTATGATCTAATTCACATATGAACTCTATTTGTCATTAATTCTACCTTTATTCATTAGAAAACCCTAATTACTACATTAAGGGTATTTATCCATAATTAGGAACTCTTATAATTGAAATAGATTGGAATTATCATATCTCAACTTTATTCACTATTATGGATAATTAAAACCATTTTGAGTCACATTTACTAATATTAGGGTTTCAAGGCCCATTAAAGCATATTTATGCACAAGAAACTCTAAATTAAACCATTTACGTGCAAAGTTAATCCTTTTTATAATTAATAGGTTAATATGAACTTTAATCATCCATTAAACCCTTCTAATTACATTAATCATCATGGGTTAGGGTTTTACATTAGTTAAACCATTAAAGATAACATCTTTACATACTTTTTTAATTGCAAGCATAGATATTCCTTAATTATATTTTTATTGCATTCCTTGAATTTTTCTAATAAAAAAGAACTATTTATTTTTATTTTTCGGCCAAAGAACCTATTTTTAGTGATTTATACAACATTCAATACTTCTCTTGAATATTGCTCAGAGAGGCGAGTTATTACCTTAAGTCGGAAAAAGCCAACCGTTCGATCATGATTGCACTGACCGACACACAGATCGTGTGATGCTCAACCACTGTGCCCACTCGCACTACTCTGAACCGCATAGTAGATCTCGACCCTCTGTTCCCCTGCGAGCCCATGGTGGACTCCAATCGTGTGGCTCCCGCTCCTCTCCTCCTTCTTTATCTTCTAGTTCTTCTCCTGGAGGCACTACGATGAGGTTTCTACCGGAGAAAGGACAATCAAGAGGGATAGAGGTAAATTAGGGCTAGAACCATGCTGTTCATGTTCGCAGGACTTGGCGGAAGCCAAGGGCAGTCCTATATATATAGGTGGGGGATCCAAATTAGGGTTCCTGATCCTTCATCGCCATCAGGGTTCCCTACGGTTTGGGCATTCCTTCTAGAGACTCCTAAACTACCTAAAACTTAGGACAGTCTGGCTCAGAATCCTCCCCTGGAGCCATCTCTGCCCTTTCTAACTTTGCATATGGTCGAGTTTGCGAGAAAATTGAGATCAAAGATCTCATTTCTCTACTTCCTTTCCCAATCTAGGTGAAGCTCGTGCATAGTTGGATCATGGATCCAACGGTTGTTGTTGCATGTGACAAAATCTATTCTTTTTAGAAAAGGAAAATATATGCGACATAATACAATTGCATGGTTATCTTTCCACTTTAGTAAGACTTGCAAAAATCATATCTTCAAAATTGTCTATCCAATTGCTCCCATATTTGGAGGGAAAGTTAACAATAACTTTATCTACCTCTCTAACAAAATTGGGTTCATTATCTAAAAGAAAGCGTGCTTTTTCATTAGGTGCAAGATATTACTCAATTATGTATATTTCTCACTTATTTTCACTTTCCTTTGCTAATAAATTCTTATTATGGGTTCCTTGAACCTCAAGGAATCTTAATGGATCGAAATCCCATCTTGGGGATATACCTTAACCTTTTACTTATCATTTATCCATTATCTCTCATCATCTTATTTATTTTTTTATCAAAATATCTCTTTTTGAGGATTTCTTGTTATTTCTCTTTTATTTTCCTCATTGGTATTCTTTTTAACATTAGGAATCCTTCGGATACGAAATTCCACCAAGGATAACTCAATTATACCTCTTTTCCATTTATTTCCCACATTTTTCATTGTTTTCAATTTCTTTCTTAATAAAGAAATACTTAATTGATCTTTTCTTTTCTTATTGCATTTTCTTTGCAACTTTGGACTCCTTGGGACCCATGGAATCCAAGAGGCACGAAATCCACCTTTGTATTATATTCTTTTGCCTTCTAGAGGTCTCTACATATTTCTTTTCTCCATTTCTTATTAATAATGGTGTTTCTTTTGTATTTTCCTTGTTATTGGGCCCAATAGCCAATAAAGCCCACAAAACAACCATCAAGGCTATTGTAAACGAAATTCATTTATTCAAAACAAATTATATCATTATTTGTTCAAATATCTTTAATATGAGAAATTACATTTCTCACCAAATGAACCCAAAAATTGGGGTTGTAACAGAAGCATTCATGGCACATGTGGTAGATACCAGAGCAGAGAGTCCTAGTCTTTTTGAAGTTCTGATTGATGGGAGTTTGAGGATGTGTTTCCTGAGGAACTTCTAGGTGTTCCTCCACCTCGAGAGATTGATTTTGAGATTAATCTAATCCCGGGTACGCAACCTATAGCACAAACACCATATAGAATGGCACCTGCTGAGATGACAAAACTCAAGAAACAGTTATAGGAGTTGCTTGAAAAGGGTTTTATTCAACTGAGTACTTCACCTTGGGGTGCTCCAGTTCTTTTTGTTAAAAGGAAAGACAGGTCTATGAGATTATGCATAGACTATAGACAGCTCAACAAGGTGACCATAAAGAACAAATATCCTCTACCAAGGATAGATGACTTGTTTGACCAGTTGTGTGGTACAACTATATTCTCTAAAATAGATCTGAGGTTAGGATACCATCAATTACGTATCAAGGAGAGTGAAATACCTAAATCAGCCTTTAGGACAAGGTATTGTCATTATGAGTTCATAGTAATGTTGTTTGGACTAACTAATGCACCAACTGCATTCATGGAACTCTTGAATAGAATCTTCCGACCATTCCTTGATCAATTCATAGTAGTCTTTATAGATGACATCCTAATTTACAGTAGAGATGCTCAACAACATGAGCAACACCTTCGTCAGGCCCTGACTTTATTGAGAGAGCACAAGCTATACGCCAAGTTTAGCAAGTGTGAATTATGGTTATCAGAAGTGTCTTTCCTAGGACACGTAATATCTACCTCAGGTATTCGTGTTGATCCTAAAAAGGTAGAATCTGTCTTGAGTGGGAACAACCAAAGACACAATAGAGATACGCAGTTTTCTAGGACTAGAAGGCTACTATAGGAGGTTCATTAAGAACTTTAGTTCTATAGCATAACCCTTAACCAGGTTAACCAGGAAGGAGGTTCCTTTTGTTTGGAATGACAAGTGTCAACGTTCTTTCCAGTTGTTAAAAGAAAGGTTAACAAGTGCACCTGTGTTAGCTTTACCTGAGCAGGGAAAGGGATATATTGTTTTCTGTGATGCATCTGAGAATGGTCTAGGATGTGTGATGATGTAGGATAAACAAGCGATTTTTTTTGCTTCTCGACAACTTAAGAAACACAAGGAAAATTATCCCACACATGATCTAGAATTGGCTGCAGTAGTTCATGCGTTGAAGATCTGGAGACATTATCTCTATGGAGAGACATTCCAAATTTTCACAGACCATAAGAACCTAAAATACATATTTTCACAACATGAGTTGAATATGAGACAATGCCGCTAGATGGAGTTAATCAAGGACTACGACTGTATAATTGATTATCATCCGAGAAAGGCTAATGTAGTGGCTGATCACTAAGTAGAAAATCATCATCGCCAATCATAGACAAAGAATAGTTCAACTCTTTATTGTGCTTTAAACGAGACATGCTTGTCTCTTTGTGGAAAAGCAATGTACAACTTAAAGTATCCTTGTTAGCTGGACTGTTAGCTTAAATGCAAGTGAAACCTACTCTGAAACAACAGATCAAAGAAGCACAACAGACTGATGTTGTGATTCAGCAGATAAGATCAGAGTACGGTAATGTGAAATGGGATGGTTTTCATGAGTCAGATGATGAGGTAGTCTATTACCATGGTAGGATGGTAGTACCTGATGCCAATGACTTGAGGAAGTTAGTCATGGAGGAAGCTCATTCATCTATGTATGCAATGCATCCAGGGAGCACCAAAATGTATCATAACTTGAAAAATGTGTATTGGTGGCCTGGTTTGAAGAAACATGTAGATGAGTTTGTTATGCGGTGTCTAGTGTGTCAGTAGGTTAAATATGAACATTAGAAGCCCGTAGGAACAATGCAACCTTTACCTATACTACAGTGGAAATGGGATCACGTGACCATGGACTTTGTGGTTGGTTTACCCAGAACAGCCAAAAGTCATGATTCCATTTGGGTGATAGTTGATAGGTTGACTAAGTCAACACATTTCTTCCTATCAAAACAACCTATACTGCTGAGAAACTTGCACATATCTATATAGATGAGATAGTGTGGTTACACGGAGCTTCGGCTGCAATTGTTTCTGATAGAGGTCCCCAGTTCACGAGTCATTTTTGGGAATGAATACATAAAGCATTGGGTACACAGTTAAGATTCCGTACCGCCTTTCACCCCCAAACGGATGGACAATCTGAGAGGCCTAGACAAACCTTGGAGAATTTTCTTAGGGCATGTGTCCTTCAGTTTGTAGGAAGTTGGGATCTACATTTGAGCTTAATAGAATTTGCTTACAATAATAGTTATCAGCACAATATTGATATTGCACCATATGAAGCATTATATGGTAGATGTTGTAGATCTCCATTGTGCTGGT
Organism: Alisma plantago-aquatica; assembly: GCA_963693085.1. Taxonomy (NCBI): domain Eukaryota; kingdom Viridiplantae; phylum Streptophyta; class Magnoliopsida; order Alismatales; family Alismataceae; genus Alisma; species Alisma plantago-aquatica. Next base: position 306,242,779 of record OY856414.1, read on the forward strand.
ATGAAACAGGAGAATACCAACTTTTGGATCCTAAATTAGTGCAACAGACAACTGAAAAGATTAAAGTAATACAACAACAGTTAAAGGCTGCACAAGATAGACAGAAGTCATACGCTGATAAACGGAAAAGACCTTTAGAATTCCAAGTTGGAGACAGAGTATATCTCAAAGTCTCACCTTGGAAAGGTGTTCTTAGATTTGGGGAAAAGGGAAAGTTAGCTCCTAGATTTATGGGGCCTTATCCAATCACTAAACGGATTGGAAAGGTAGCCAATAAGTTGGAGTTGCCACCTGAACTTCATAGATTGCATCCAGTATTCCATATATCCATGATGAGAAAGTGTCACCCTGATACAGAGTTAGTATTGCAAGCTGTAGAGGTAGAGTTAAATGAAGATATATCTTATGAAGAAGGACCAATGATGATTCTTGACAGGATAATCAAAAAGTTGAAAAAGAAATACATATTTCTTGTGAAAGTTCTTTGGCATCATCGTGGCGTTGAAGAGGCTATGTGGGAACTAGAGAAAGAGATGAGGAGGAAGTACCCTTCTCTTTTCTCTTGATGATTTCGGGGACGAAATCCCTGTTAGGGGTGGATAATTGTAACATCCCTGACCTGGGTTACGCCTTAACCATAGGAGTTTTGCTTGAGTAAGTCATTTATATTCTTGTATTTATCTTTTGAAAGGTAATTAAGACTAAAGGAGAGCTCATGCTTCAATTTTGGTCCTATTTGAATAATGTTGAAGAAATATTTGCTTGTTTTGGACTAGAGTGCAATTTACCCAAAACCTAGGGTTGAATATGTAAAATACCTCCTCAAGAGTGTCCCTAATGTCTCTTGGTATCATTTAGAGAAAAGTAAAAGAAAGGGTCATATTGTTTGAACCATATTTGAGAAATGATACTCTTGATAATAAAATAATCAAGAAATAAGCATAATTGAAATCCTAAGTTATTTTATAGCAAAAATATATAAATTAAATGAAGTGCCCATCAACTAAAATGCTATGGGTGAAATCCTATAATGTAATGGCAGCCAAAATACCTTGATAGGTGCTGATATTTCTAAGTAGGTGAAAATATCTACCTACATTTTTAATTGAAAAGTAATGTCCACTAAAATAAAGGTGCTAATGGATAATAGTATTATATTTATTAAAGAGCATAAATGGTCAATTTTAATTCAAGGATAATTCAAAGGAATTTGAAGATAAGTAGGATAGCTTCGGAGATAAGGAAGTAGAGGGGACATGTGGTAAGGAAAGTTGATGACTTCCCTCCTACTTTCTCTCTCCTAAGAATTCAATTATATACACTCAATTGTCCACTACTTGAAAGGCTATTTTCGCAATACACATTCACTCCCCACTTAGGCTGACGACCAAGGAAGAAAAGGAGAAGGAGGATAGTGTTCCCCAAGATGAAGGTAAGATCCATGGTCATCGTCAACCTTGGTTGGAAGGCTAAAATCGAATTATAACTCTTCTTTTCTTCTCTCTTCCATGCAATGCTCAACTTTGGCAATCTTTTACATCAAAAGGGTTGACAACGTGCCTTGGATAATTGGAGGAGCTATCTTCCCCATTAAAGATGAAAAACTTGGAGCTTTGAAGTTGCTTTGAAGGCAGGTTATATAACTTGAACCCATTGATATTATTATTTGATTTCAATCTTGCTATATATGTTGATCTTTCCTTCTTCTCGAATTTTTCTTGAGTAATTGATGAATCAATGAATCCATCGGTTGTATGGACAGTAAAACTGGAGGTCTGAAGCTTGATGATGATGACATCATCTTAGCACACACCTCTAGATCAACAATATCAAATAGTTTCAAACTGTTTAAAGTTTAAATGATTTCAACATAACCTAGGCCAAAAGGTTTCAAACCATTTAAAGTTCAAACAGTTTCAACATAACCTTAGCCAAACGATTTCAAGCCATTTTTAGTTCAAATGGTTTCAAATTAACCTAGTTCAAACAATTTCAAACCGTTTAGTGTTCAAACGGTTTCAACCTAATCTAGGTAAAACGGTTTCAAACTGTTTAGTCTTCAAATAGTTTCAACCTAATCTAGGTCAAACTATTTCAAACCGTTTAGTGTTCAAACGGTTTCAACTTAATCTAGGTGAAATGATTTCAAACTGTTTAGTGATCAAATAGTTTCAACCAAATCTAGTTCAAATAGTTTCAAACCATTTAGCGGTTCCAAACCGTTTGGATATCAAAGAGATCCAAACCGTTTGAAGATTAGAGGATCTCAACACCGTTTGAAGGTCAAAGGGGTCTCAAGACCGTTTGAAGATTAGAGGATCTCAAGACCGTTTGAAGGTCAAAGGGGTCTGAAGACCGTTTGATGATTAGAAGGATCTCAAGACCGTTTGAAGGTCAAAGGGGTCTCAAGACCGTTTGAAGGTCAAAGGGATCTCAAGATTGTTTGAAGGTCAAAGGGGTCTCAAGACCGTTTGAAGGTTAAAGGGGTTTTCAAGATCGTTTGAAGATTAAATAATGTCAAACCATTTAGAGACCAAATAGTCTCAAAACCATGTAAGGTCAAACAACCCTATGAGTGTTTGTAATATATCTCAAGGTTGATTACAATGGAAGTACCTCTAAAGTACTTAGGTGAATAGTACACTTAGAGTGATTGTCATTTGATGCTTATGAAAGTAATAAACTCAATACACTATGATAAGCATAGGTGCATGTACTTTAGTGAAAGGTTGAGCGAACTTAATAAAGTATCGAGTAATCAACATCCTGGAGAGGATGAGAGAGAAACTCTAATTGATAAAGAATGGGAAACCCTAACCCTAATGAGGGAATAGTAGTGTTACCCTTGTATTGATTGGTGTTGATATGTAATTGATATGGTTGTTATCAAGTATACTAACTATGCAGGTATTATGAGATGATGAGCATTGCCAGGTATGAGCGATGATGTTTAGTTGATAAAAATGCTTAATGGGCCTTGTGAGCCATTATATTATTTGTCTCCTGGTGAGAGGTGACAAGATGTTAATGGACCTTGTGAGCTATGTGAGATGCTTGTGTAACAAGTATCATGTATACCTTGGTCAGATGACCTAGAGGTAATAGTTACCTGATAAGTGATAACAATGTTTAGTGATGAACTAAGGGTTTGAATACCCAGATCCAATAAACATGATGATGATATTATTGAGGGATGAGAATTCCCGGTAATGAGATAAGGCATTGAGATCTCAATGTTTTATAAAGTTTTGAAAAGTACATGATAGATGTATTACACTTTTCTTTGTAGCATTTGTCATAATAATACATGTTTGAAAACTTGGCTGATGCTAAAAGAATATGGTAATGCACTTAATTAATCAAGTGAAATCTTATCATGTAGAGCCTTGGCCATAGATCCATCACCGTCAGTAGCTGGTGATGGTGAAATAGGTTTTCCCACGAGATCTCCTGGAGGCATATTTTTGAATATGTGGGGGTGATGGGCACGAATATCATTACACCCTAATGTGGGATGGACGTGAGATAAACATGAGATCCCTCAATCATTATATGTTCCGGGATGGATGTATCACGAATCTCCCAATGATGATTAATATCGGATCGATGTGAGATAAACATGAAATCTCTCGATTGCGAAGAGAGAGCAGCAGCCGCTAAAGCTCTATAGCAAAGTTGCCAGTATACCCTGGAAAGCTATTTAGCAGTGACACGAGATCTCCTGCATGTGGTCTCGCACTAACTAAGATGGATGAGGTCATGGAGTCCTGCTCTTCCAGTAACCTAGGTATGGAACTGATGTTTTACGCTGCCGTGGTCGGTTGGAGTATGAGTGGTATACCTCATCTCCTCACGGCATAAGTGTGATTGTAAAATGTAATCATCCGTGTAGCGTATTTTCTTAAGGATGAAATATGGAAATCATTGGTTGATGTTACATTGCATAATATATCCTAAAATGTATAAATGTTATACATGTTCTCCATATTCCTTATTAAATAGATGATTTACTACTTTATTATATATAGCTGTAATGCTTTAAAAGATGATATTGCTCTATTCTGCTTAAACAATGATTTATCCTACTTATTAATAATAAAGAATCCTCTTCTCAATTTATTACTCTTTATCTACAATGATAATATTATTGGCGGAGAGTTATATCTCTCGCTGGGACATGGGTCTCACTCCGTTGGTCACCAACATTTTTAGGTGGACGCGGACGGGCAGGTAGAGACCATACCGTAGGGGAAGGATAACAACATCAGGGACCGCAGTAACATCTTACGTGGAGATATTGATTGTCGTGTCTTGTAGATATGAGTCCTATGTGTTGTCTCTATACTCTCAGATCCTTGGAGTCAGTACTCAGTGTTTTCATGATCGATCTAAGATTTTGGCTTGAATTCCCTGAGATTTTATGTTGTGTATGTATAGTTTTGGAAAAGCAACTGTTGTAAATATATTCCTCGAGAAGAGATGGTACATGGTATTTACAATGTGAACCATAATTTATGCAGTACTTTGGTTCTCTTTATAAGAGTTTCCTAGAATTGGATCTCTTTGCAAAAAGTTTTCATTTTTAGTGATTTTTTTTAATTCTGTTGATTATGGTTAATTTCACAATTAATTACAAAGTGATGGTCTGATTTGTTGTCAGATCGTCACATAAAGCATCCTCTATTTAGTTTTATACTATTTCTCGTGATAATAATATTGTTGTCAGAGAGTTATATCTCTCGCTGGGATAATAGTCTCACCCTGTGGGATCCACTATTTTTAGGTGGATGCGGATGAGGGTCTAGGAACCAAAATGTAGAGGAAGGATCACATCAACAAGAACAACAGTAGTAGCTCAGGTTGAGTACACTGTCTGTCGTGTCTAGTAGATAGAAGTCTATGTGTTGTCTCTGTACTCTCAGGTCCTTGGGATAATTCTTGGTGGTTTTTACAATGACTTGAGATTTTGGTTTGCTTACATTGAGGTTTTATGTTGTTGTTGTATATATTAGAAGTAAAACAACTTGTACTTGTTATCCTTGAGGAGAGACGGTACGGTGTATGTACAATATGGACCACAAGTATATAAAGTTTTAGTTCTTTTTACAAGAATTTCTTGGATAAGGATCTATGTGCAAAATGGTTTTAATACTTAGTGATTTTTTGTTATTTCCATTGTTTATGGTTATTCCGCGATTATTACTGGTGATGACTTGATTTGTAATAGAGTCATCACAAACTCACATATTGTAGTGCCTTGACCATAGATCCATTCAGTGTTAGAAATTGTTGATGGTGAAACAAGTTTAACTCAGAGAGCTTATTTTTTAATATGCGGGGGTGAAGGACGAAGTATATCCAAACATCCCAATGGAGAATTAATGTCACACCTTCCTTATTTATCACAAGATGATGTAAATCTCCCGACCAGGAGAGGAATTGATGTTTAATCTTCCTTATTCTTATAATCCGAGAAAGCTACGTGGTCTTCTCCCAAAGAGAGTACATGCTACGACAGTAACTCTATAGCGAAGATGCCACTATACCCCATCATGCTATTTGTAGATGACACGAGATGTCCTGCTAGCAGATGACACGAGATGTCCTGCTAAATCTAAGTGGTCTCATACCGACCAAGACAGGTGAGGTCTTGACATCTAGCTCTGCCATTGACCTTGTATTGTACCAATTTCGACTTACTACTGGTCAGTTGGAGCATGAACGATATACTTCATCTCCTCAGGGTATAAGCGTGATAGTAATATGTAATTATCCGTGTAGCGTATTTGATTAAGGATCGAATATGGAAAGACATTGGTTGATGTACACTCCTTTTATACATCTTAGTTGGATAGATGTTATTCATGTTTTTCTTATATTCCTTGTAAAGTGAACATATGATTTATTGCTCTACCATAGATAGATGCATTATTTTTAGAGAAGAGATTACTCTATTCTGTTTATAACAATGATTAATCCTACTTATTAATATAAAAGAACCTCTGTTCAGTTTGATACTTCTTAATCTTTGATAATAATATAGTCGGCAGAGAGTTATATCATTCACTGGGACAATTGTCTCACCCCGTGGGATCCACAATTTTTAGGTGGACGTGCATGAGGAGGTAGATACCTTACTATAGAGGGAGAACAACAGCTGGGACAACAATAACATCTCAGGTTGAGTGTACTGTCTGTCGTGTCTTATAGATAGAAGTCTTATGTGTCGTCTCTGTATTCTCAGGTCCTTGGAGTCATTACGTAGTGGTTTTATGAACAATCTGATATTTTAACTTGTGTATCTCAAGGTTTTATGTTCCTTCAATATATGTTTTGACAGAGCAACTATTATATGTTGTCCTCAAAATGAGATGATACAGTTCATGTACTATGTGAATCATGATATATAAAAGAATTGGATCTCTCAATAAGAGTTTCCTGGTATTGGATCTCCTTACAAAATGGTTTTAATTCTTAGTGATTCTTGTTAATCCACTATTTATAGTTATTCTGCAATTATTACTGGTGATGGCTTGATTTGTTTTTGGGTCGTCAAAATTTTTTCGTATCAAAGGTTAAGGTTCGTTGAGTCTACAAAGACATAGGACTAAGGTGTTGAGCCTGTTCTAGTGTCCTCTAGTATACCCTATAGTGAATTCTGCTTATGCAGAAGAAAGGGTGAAGTTTAAAAATGACTGGAGAACATGAAGAACACGTTGCTAAGAGCAATGTTGTTGCACCAGGAGAAGGTGCAAGGGATCATGAAAGAGAAGAATGAGTGCTTGAGAATTCCCATCTTGAACCAATCATGATAGAGAATCCTACTTTTTATGCTCTTGTTGGGTAGGTTAGGACAACAGTGATGCATATAATCGACTGGATGCTAGCATTACAACCTAGGTTACCAGTCCTCAATGCAGAAACTTTGGGTTCTGAAAGGGTTCCCGAATGACATAGTCATGTTGAACAATGGAAAATGTGGGAAGGATTAACATATGGCAAGATAATAGACTCTGCCATAAGTATAGATAGATAGTACATCTGTGATGGCAATGCCCAAGGAAGGGAAATAAGTTGTGAACTAAGGAAAGGTCTCTACAATTCTAGAGACATTTTCCTAGCTGTTCTAAAAAGCCAAAGCTTTTGGTGCCACCAGTGCAATAAATGCCTAGTGCACTAGGGCAGTAGTCACTAAGTAAAGGCAGAAGTCCTAACTTTCCACCTATAAGAAATCCTGGCTTATCTTCTACATCAATAATAAGACCGATAATACCATGGTAAGAGGACAGGAAATGTTATAGATATGGACATGTTGAGCATACTAAACCCTTTTATTTAAAAAGAAAGGAGGAAATGATCCAACAACCGAGGCAGACTCAGCAGGGCTTACGGAAGTTACAACCCAATAGTGTAAAAAGGAAAAAGCAACAACATGAAACATCTAGACTCTATGTTTCGAGTCAACCTAAAGTGGTATATGACCGTGAGGGGTGACAGTCAGATAGAGCTTTTTCATTCTGATATGTCTTCTCTTGATTTTATCTGATAATCATAAGAAGGATTGTTGTTGTTGACTTCCTTTGGTTGTCCTATGGGAACATGGGGAAGAAATGATGAGGACTAGAATTTATATTCTATCTAATATTCTTTTAAATGCTTTATCATTGCTTTTTTCCATATAAAAGAGGCAGAGATGTAAATGAGATTCCTGGAGAAATCCAATGATATTAAATCATGTGACTTGGATGATATCAAAAGTAAGGTATATGATACAAAAAAGGTGCATACTACCTAACCTCAATACTTGTATACCCTGGCCAAGTATTCAAATATTGAAGGTAGGGTAAGTATGAAACTCTTAGATTGCTATCTTTCTGATTACTCTGATCAAGTAATCATTCTGAGACAATCTAAAGATAATAATGAAATTGAAAATATGGAACGAATGTTTCTATCACATCCTAAGTGCAATAAAATGGAAGCTGAGATTATCTCAGATCAACCTGTGAGTATGCAAATGTACAAAGTACAATTCTCATGATAATTAAAAGGGAACAAGGAAGATGCTCCCTATTCAAATAAAGAATAGGTGAAGGATAATGGTCTCTTCCATAATGTGAAAATGGGAAATGTGATAAAATCATAAAATGTTCATGAACATGCTAGACAATAACAAAGAAAGGAGTGATGACATGAAATCATCCTTATAATTCCTATGATGATGGTAAGGAACTTAGGATGAAACAAGAGTATATGACTCATGAATAGTTGAAAGTTCATGCAATAATCTGAGGAGATGATAATCTCTTATCTTTGATATACAACCCTAGGTGGTGATGGGGTGATAAGAGGAATATGTTTCTTTGTGTTCATTCCTTTCAGGGACATGGCAATCAAGTCAATCTTATGACACTTGATGTGCATGAGTTAGAAGTGTTCAATTGATGGATACTTAGAAAAGTATCAGTTCGTCTTGGACTTTGGTTCCAAGATAAAGATATGTGTAATAAGTAATGTCCCAAGATGAAAGAAAGATCCTTTTGTATGTTTGGTTTTGGTAATAACAATAGAGAGATGGAAATGATGAGGATGTGATGTGTTTTTGGCACATGTAACAGATAGCAAGGAAAAGAATCCTAGTAACCAAGAACTTTCAATAGTATGAGAAAATGAGAACATGACTCCTGATAAGATGATTAATGTTTCATTACCTAGAAGGGCCAACTTTGAGATTAGTCTAGTTACATACTATAGTATGGATATCATATGTTAGGGGTTTATGCTCTGTATAAACATAACATCAATAAGGATGTATAAATTGAAGGAATAATTGTAGAATCGTCTTGGGAAAAGCTTATCAAGCTAAATATAATTCCTGAGATTATCCCTACCTAGACCTGTTGAGGTAGATTATACAAATAACATCTAGAGATACCTCTGAGATAAGTTCTTCTTTGACAAGTAGCCTCTCCTTATGACAAGAAAATAAATAGCTAACAGGATAGTTGGTATAAGTCATAAGAAAGTTTAGTGTTGTGTTAACAGATTAGAATGGCACAATAGATGTATGATACGACTTGTAGTTCCATGTGGGTGACAAAACGTAACTCTGGTCTTTCCTTGGAGGTGAAATGCTAAACTAAGTGAGGAGTATGGAAGACTCCCAAGGTCAAGGATCTTATCACATAAGATGTAAGTTGAGAAGTTGGAAAAACAATAAGCTTTGACACATGAGTTAGATAAGGTATGTATAATGCTTCTCTGACTAAGAAAAGTGTTACCTGACACAGAGTTGACTCCGCAGTCAGTAATGGAAAGGACAGCTGAGTATGTGTCATATGTGACAGATATTATGATGATCTTTAATGGAAGAACTTTGTTGTGGTCAAAGTCCTATGGAATCTGCATGACATCAAGATGTTATATGGAGGCTTGATGATATGATGCATGAATAACAATTGTCTCCCTTCATCTGGGATCTTGGGGACAAAATCCTTGTTAGGGGTTTATAACTTGTAATGACTTTGACCTCGGTTATGAGTTAACCCTATTTGTTTTGGCTAAGTAAGTTGCTTAAAGCATTAATGTATTCCTCTAAGGTGTTTTGTTATCATGTGACACACTTATGTTTCAAGTTTGGTCCTGATTGGATGTTGTTTGAGCAATGTTCCTTTATTTTGGACCAAAGTTAAATTTACCCAAGATGAGGGGTTATATTGCAAAATGTCACGTTTTGAATGTGCCTTAAGTGTTTTAGCATCATATTAGAGAGAATGATGCTAAGTGGTGGCTTGTGTAAAGCCTAAATGCCAAGTTTGAACTTGTTTGAATAATGCTAGTACCTTATACACCAATTTTGGTACAAATTGTAAATTACCCAAAATATAGGGTTGATATGAAAATTACCACCTCTAGAGTGTTCCTACTTCCTTTATGTATCATTTGTAGGAGAGAAAATGAATGATATGCCATGTTTGAATCATTTATGAGTGGTAGTATTCTTGGTGATGAAAAGACCAAGAAAGGGGTTGAATGGAAACCCTAATTTGAGCTTGCATTGAGTGTATCAGGTTGTAGTGTCAAATGGGCGACCCTATCAGCCAAGGATCCAATGAGGAGATGCCCATATCGTGTTGTTAACTCTTTGACTTTGCAAAAACGAGCTAAGCACCTCAATAAAACAATGGATATCAACTTGCAACTTTCCTTGGGAAAGGTTGCATTGAATTGTGAATATAATAATAATGTGAGTGGAAGTGGCTTGTCCTAGAAGATAACCAAAGGGGCTGACCATTATCCCTTGCATTATCCAAAAGTTTTTATTTTTCATGGAAAGATAAAGATGGAATGCATGCAAGTACATGTGTCAATCAATGCATGGCCATGTGGCACCTACTAGTAGTAAGGTGATGACACCTCTTACTCTATCTCCCATGAACCTCAAGGATATATACCCTTCCTTTCACCTATTAGTGAAACTTTTAGACCCCTACAACTCTCTCCCTCTTATATATTGTGCATAGTAGATCAAGGATTAAGCGGAGCTTGAGAACTAAGCTTAAGGTGAGGCCATGGTCATCCTCAACCTTGGTTCAAGCATGGATCTCTGTTGTAATTCTTTCCTTTCTTTTCTTCTTCACCAAGTTCTTATCTATGGTGATTCTGTTCTTCTTCACCAAGCTTTGAAGTTGTTCTTAAGTTGGGTTATATAACTTGAACCCAATTATGTTATTATTCACCACCTATCTTGCTATACTAGATGGTTTACTTTCAATTTTGTGTTTTTCTTGAATACTTGATGAATCTATGAGTTATAATAGTTGCCTAGATCTATTATTCGTGTACTATAACAGTTATAACGAAGGTATAGAGTTGAAGATGATGGTATCATGATACAAAGTGATATCGGGTTCAAGCACACAAGCAAGCACCTCTAACCCAATATGGTCATGTACATACATGACAAGCACAATACGCTTATGAGTTTATACATATTTTCATGATATGGTAATGAAGTTCACATCTTGAACACGATATGGTGTCAAACATATACCTTTTGAATGATATGAGGTCAAGAAAAGACCCCATGCACAATATAGTGTCAAGTACACACCTCTAATTGATATGCTAAACCCTAATTGTTTAGCTACCCGATATGGGTGACAGATACATACACCTCATGAACGATATGGTGATGGATATTCACTTCATGCACGATATGGTGATGTGGTATACACCCCTTGCATGATATGAGGTCATGCATACACCTCTTTGCCCGATATGGTTTGAAGCACACACACCTCTCTTTGCCCGATATGGTGTGAAGCACACACACACACCTCTTTGTCTGATATGGTGTGAAGAACACACACACCTCTTTGCCTGATATGGTGTGAAGCACACACACACCTCTTTGCCCGATATGGTGTGAAGCGCACACACACCTCTTATCCCTATATGGCGTGAAGCACACACACACCTCTTTGCCCGATATGGTGTGAAACACACACACACACCTCTTTTCCTGATATGGTGTAAAGCACACACACACACCTCTTACCCAATATGGTAGGCATACATACACCTCTAAGGTGATATGGGTAGCAAGTATACACCTCTAAACCTATATTGGGTTAAGCATACACCTCTTGGATAATATGGTGTTGAGCACACATCTCTAAAATGATATGGTGGGTAACCCAATACACTAGATGACAAAAGTGGTAAGGTGGCTAATACCCTAGAACATGTGATGGCCAACACACTAATGTATGGTGTGGCCAATATCTTCAAGTGAGGTGAGGATGTTACACCCTTTTAGGGTGAATGTGATAAACCATATGATTGGTAAGGTTGATACCTTGATAGGTAAGGGTATGAGGGATATGATGATGCCTACCCCAATATACACCTAATCCAATACATGTGGTTAACTTGACATACATGAGTCAACCCGATACACTTTGTAAAGGTGAGGGCACACTCTTAGGAGTGATGAGTGTAACACCAAGTAATGGTATGATGAATACCTTGATAGGTAAAACACCTAAAGTGGTTGATAATGGTCAACCCTATATCAACAATGCCTTAACCTGAGATGAGTCCATATCACTTGATGATAGTTGGGTAATTCAAGTGTGTGACTTATGGTCAATACACAATAGGATAAATAGGATGAGTTAGTACATAAAGTATTGGGATGAGAAATACCCTAATACAAGATAATTTGATAAACTTAAGTAACTTAAAAGTGATGCGGGAAGTGATATACCAAGGAAAGATAAATATCATATCTAGCACCTCAAGGTTGATACACCTTGATGCACCTCAAATCCAATTTACTTGGATGAGTAACACATGAAGTGTGTCATGTCAAATATTACATTAAGATGTAATGAGTTTAATGCACTTTGATAAGTGTAGGTTAACATAACTTGAGAAAGGGTTAAACCAAGTTAATAAAGTATGATGTAATCAATATCCAAGTGAGGATGAGAGATAAACTCATACTTTCTGTTGATAATCATTTCATGATAAATGATGAGAATAAATAAGTATGATTGAATACTTATGATATCACCGTATGCTCCTAGATGTGTGGAGCAATGAATTAGGGTTTGAATTGATAATATGAACTTCAAACCCTATTTGGATATAAAGGGAGACCCTAACCCTAATAATGGGAAGGTTGTATTTCTCTTATTGCATAAGCCTTGTGAAAAATGTTAAATACTTGTATAACAAGTATAATGTTTATATGGTCTGATGACCTAAAAGGTATTTTTTTCCTAGTGAGAGGTGATAAGATGTTTAATGAGCCTTGTGAGCCATGTGAATAGTTGTTTCCTAGTGAGAGGTGACAAGATAAGTATGAATCATGTGAGCTACGTGAAATACTTGTACAACAAATGTGTTGAATACCTTGGTATCTGGACCTAACGGTAATAGTTAGCTATTACAGAGGTGACAATGCTTAGTGATAATCTAAGGGTTTGAATACCCAAATCCAGTAATCATGATGATGATGATGTGAAAGGATGAGAATTCCCAGTATTGTGATAAGGGACTGAGATTCTGAGTGTTATACATTCAAAGTGTTTCAAAGATCTTAAAAGTAATACACCTTTCTTTCTAGCATATGTTATAATTCATGTTTTGAAACTTGGTTGATGCTAAAAGATACTATAATACACCTAATTAATTAAGTTAAATCTCATCATGTAGTGCCCTGACCATAGATATATTCAGTGTTAGAAATTGATGATGGTGAAATGAGTTTAACTCAGACAGCATATTTTTGAATATGTGGGGGTAAAGGATGAAGTATATCCAAACATCCCAATGGAGAATTGATGTCACACCTTCCGTATTTATCACGGGATGATGTAAATATCCCGACTAAATAAGAAATTGATGTGTAAATCCTTCTTCATTTCTGTGTGGTATCGGGATTGAAGTATAAAATCTCCCAACCAGGAGAGGAATTGATGTTTAATCTTATTTATCCATATAATTAAGGAAAGCTATGTGGTCTTCTCCCAAAGAGAGTACATGCAATGGCAGTAACTCTATAGAGAAGATGCCTCTCTACCCCGACATGCTATTTGTAGATGACACGAGATGTCCTACTAACAGCTGACACAAGATGTCTTGCTAAATCTAAGTGGTCTCATACTGACCGAGACGTGTGAGGTCTTGACATCCGGCTCTGCCATTGACCTTGTATGGTACCGATTTTGACTTACTAGTTGTCGGTTGGAGCATGAATGGTATATTTCATCTCCTCAGGGCATAAGTGTGATTGTAATTTGTAATCAGACATGTAGCGTATTTGCTTAAGGATCAAATACGGAAAGACATTATTTGATGTACACTTCTTTTATAAATATTAGTTGGATAAATGTTATTCATGTTTTCTTATTTTCCTTGTAAAGTGAACACATGATTTATTGCTCTACCATAGACGGATGCATTATTTTCAGAGAAGAGATTATGTTGTTATGCTTATAACAATGATTAATCCTACTTATTAATATAAAAGAACCTCTGCTCATTTTTATACTGCTTAAACTTTGATAATAATATAGTCGGCGGAGAGTTATATCTCTCGCTGGGACAATTGTCTCATCCTGTGGGATCCACAGTTTTTAGGTGGATGTGCACGAGGAGGTAGATACCTTACTATAGAGGGAGAACAACACTTGGGATAGCAGTAACAACTCAGGTTGAGTGTATTGTCTGTTGTTTCTTGTAGATAGAAGTCCTATGTGGCGTATCTATATTCTCAGGTCCTTGGAGTCAATACATAGTGGTTTTATGAAAAATCTAAGATTTAGACTTGTGTATCTCGAGGTTTTATGTTGCTTCAATATATGTTTTGATAGAGAAACTATTATATGTTGTCCTCCAAATGAGATGATACAGTGCATGTACTATATGAATCATGATATATATAAGAATTGGATCTCTCAATAAGGGTTTCTTGGTATTGGATCCCCTTGCAAAATGGTTTTAATTCTTAGTGATTTTTGTTAATCCGCTATTTATGGTTATTCCACAATTATTACTGGTGATGGCTTGATTTGTTTTCAAGTAGTCACAAAATATTTATGAAAGTGGAGTAAAACCTAAATATGTCTTTCTCTCTCTTTTCTCATGCTTTCATATAGGGCAGATTTCAAACTAGGGATTTTGTGGTAATTTTCAATTTTAGAGAAGTTTGGTAGCATTTCTGTAGAATTTTAAAATTCACCTTCTTGGAATAGGGGAAAATATATTTCACTATCTTATGATAGTAAGGGTGAGTGGACTTCTACCCATTTAGATATTTAAGTGTTTAATAAACTCAACTTGAGCAATTTGATGCTAATTTAGTCTTATTTTAGAGAATTTGACTGATTTTATGGTAAAATAGAAACTTTAATATGAAATTTGAAATTCATATAAAACTTGTTTTAGCATAACTTGTATGCTACAGAATCATTTTTGATAAAATCTCATGGTTTCATCAAATTTTTCTATAATTTGGCGGATTTTTGTTGTTTAGGGAGAAAATGGTTGAAAACTTTATATTTTGAGATGAGATTTGATAACTAGTCTAAAATGACTGATATAATAAGAAATGATTGTTGGATATTATAATTTATATGTATAAATCTAAAATCACTTCCTTTATTAAAAATCATTTTTTTAGACTAATTTGCTAAGATTTTGGTGGAATGAACTTAAAGTGAGTGGAAATTTATCATTTGGCCATGCTTTTCACATATATAATCCCAAACATGAAGATCACATTTATCTCTTCTTCTAGTTTATCTAATTTTGGCTTAGTGAGTCCTAGTTCGGATTTTTAAGCCATATGATCTAAATATCTAGAATACATGATTGAAGGTGAATGATTATAGTTTTGTAATGTGTGTACATGAATTATATGAGTTTATTATAAAGTATATTATGTAGGCACTAGTGTATCTGAGCTTTTCCTAAATATTCAATAGTGTAGAACGTGCTAGAGTGTTCTATTAGACATATTGATTCCTTTGAGTCATGAATCTGAGGTGATAAAATGCATAGCCCTTCCAATGCTACTTATTTGATGATTAGTTCACTTTTTTTTAATAAAACCAAGAATTTTTATTCAAACTGCTAATACAGAGACAGAAGATGATTGAAGCTCGTCCTCATATTCATTGAGGCCGAGTTTAGAGCATACACTCCATTCGTGCTGTTGGACGTTGTTCTTGGATGACCATTTGGCTAGGATGTCTGCAATTCTATTAGATGATCTCCTGTAATGGGCGATTTTGATATTTCCTTTCAGGGTGAGGAGGTGTTGCAGGTTCTTTTTGAATGGTTTGAATCTCCTAGTGTTTGTATGATGCTTGTGAGAATTTTGAAAGTTGATAGACTATCTGTTTCTATGATGGTATCCCTTAGTTCATTGATGATTCTGTTAATCCTATGATCAGGGCTTGTATTTCCACTTGTAAAGCATCTGTGTAAGGGGTTGTCTGGGTACCTCCGTTGATCCATAAACCAATTGCATCTCGTAGGACAAAATTAGTGATGGCCTTATGGAGACGTTTGTAGAGTGCAGCGTCGACATTTAGTTTTAAAGTTTGGGGGGGTGGCCTTGTCCACTTAGATGTTGCATGCTCCAAATTCCTTGAAGTTTGAGTAATGTGTGAGAAGGCATCGGTCCTGATAGCAACCTACTTGTTCAGTGTTCGCATAGCTTCTGCGACAGTGATATTATTGTTTGAGCAGATGAGTTCATTTTTGGATTTCCAGAGAAATTCAGTGGTTAATGAGAACCATGTCTTGTGGATGGTAGAGGCTTTCTTCTTAGTATTCCTTGAGAACCATTGTTGTATAGATGGGTCATTGCCAACATACAAACCTTGATGGTGTGTGATTTCCTCCAAAAATTTTGATGCGTAGGGACAGTCCCTGAGAACATGGATGATGGTTTCATTGCTATTATTACAATGAGGGTAGTGAGCATTTGTTGTGAGGCCCCTGGTAGTTCTATTTTGATTTGTCAATAGACCTTCATTCAGTTCAAGTGATTTATAGTTTTATTGTAATTCACTATAATTTTGTTTGATCAAATCAAAAATACTTAGTATGAAAGATCAGTACCTTTTTTATATCACAGATCATATCAATATATTCATATATGTTCAAATTATGAAGCTCAAGTGAAATACAGTGTCGAGAACCTGAAACTCAGTTGTATTCTTTTTAAAATAGAAAAAATACATAGAGTTGTTAAATATTATTTTCTATAGTGAAACATAGTGTATAATATAGATGAAAAAGTAATAATTCAATTACAGGATAAATTCTAGGGAAAATTTGTGTAGTGAACTTAAAGAATAAATTCCACTTTTAGATGTCTTGAACACTGTAGACTCCTTGTAGAGGTCTATGTCAGAATGCTAGAAACAATTTACCTACTGTAATGTCTAGGAGATAAAACTAGAGAATGCCAGTGGGGCACTAGGGGTTAATCCCAGTGTGGGCAACCTATTGATTTATAGTAGGGGTATCAAACGTTAATTGAAGATTGTTCTGGTACCTAGTTGAGTTACTACTCAGTAATTGAGTCCTTGAGGACCCACTGAAGCAAGCAGTTTAAGCTAGAGTGCTTTGACTCTCCACTTTAGTACCTTAGTTCGGAGGAGTCTAGCTTATCCAGCTAGCTAATATAGCCACCTAGGCTAAACATCGTGAAGCCCATTGCAGACTAGGCATCTAGTAGCAGACATAGAATCCTAGATCAACTCAAAGTCTTGTACGGTGAGATCGTAGCTTGTTTTAATTCTTTCATAGGTTGTGGTACACTTCATGTGGGTCCAGGGTATTAATAAGACAAATAAGAGCTTAAGAATTCAAACTCAAGAATTTGTTATTTGAGTATTCAGATTAACTAATAGTAATGTATTGTTTACTTATTATTAGTGTTCTAGTATGATGACAAGATTTAAGTGTTTCACATTTAGTTCAATATTTTATAACATACTTATTTCTATTTATGTGAAATCCACTTATTAAATAATAAATGTTTTATGTTGTCTATTTGGGTGAATTCCCATGAAGTGAGATAGTAGCTCACACACTCTAATGAACAAATTTTTAGGTAAAACTACTGATATATAGATAGCAATATATTTGATAAGAGTGAGGCCGCAGAAGGATGTTAGTAGTTCTTCAAGGTAGAAGCACTTAGTTTTAGTCCATGTCTACTCCAGGTCCTTTAGTGTGGTAAGAAAGAGTTGTACTAGTCAAGTGAATGAGCAATGCATTTTCTTTTCTTGTAGAATAGTTGTAACTATATGATTTATGCATTTAATGTGTCGATCTATAGGGTGATTAATAACAATAGTTCTTGTGGATTGTATATGTGTAAATAACTTCATCTATGTATCTTTCATTGTAAAGAAAAAAAAATTAATCGAGGTTTTGTTTTATCTAGCTTGATCACTTCAGATCCAAATCATGTTGTCTAAGAGACATTATGAGATTCAGAGCCTAACAATGTCTTTTGAAAATAAATACACCACTGAAAATCAATGTGATGTTAAAGTAATGATTCTAATTATATTTTTACACTAACATTCATTTTTTTATTTAGTGTTTAGTCAAGAGAGAAATTAATATCAAGTTCTTAACTAAATGAACAAATAGAAAGTGTTGCATTTCTAAAAAATGTTCATTTGTACGAGAGAAGAGGGATTGAAGTAAGAAATAGAACAATCAAAATAATACCAATTACAAATTAACAGTTTAGAGGAGTTAACATGTAATCATTAAACAAACAAATTAGCAAATAGGATTTATTAGTTGAACCGTGTAATGAATCATGAAATCTTAGTTACTTATCACATGTTCTATAGCTATTGTATTCTAACTCTCTAGCATACTCACATCAAGAGAACCCTAGATAGTTATATGATTATTATGAATGATAAAAATCTTAAACAATAAAATGACAAACTTTGCAATTGGCAATTTCTGAATTTTAAGAGTAAGTGATAACTAGTGATATTATTGATGAGTTGAAGAGGATAAACCATGCTAGTGTATATGTAGATATTAGTCATATACTTACCCACAAGCGATATCTTAGTCTAATAAGTAATTTTGAAAGATTGAAACCAACTATATGGTTGAACTATTAAGTTCTAAAGCCATTTTGATTATTTGAGGATTTAGGGATGCACATTTTCAATTAATAGTGAACTCTGATGATGAGATTTCTAAAATATTTTAGTCAAATAGGTGAATATGTAGCATTTAATTATCAAATCGGAATGAGACATATGTATAGTAAGAGTTGTGTTTCGAATTTTATGACTATTTAATTGTAATTTGGAAGATATTGATCCAAAAATTACAAGTTAATGATTGAGGTTTCTATTTATATAAACTAGTTGGATAATCATATAAATCAGAACCATTAACACACCATGGTTTGTAGTAGGCTATATGGTTGGGTATCATCCCTTCATGGGTGATTCAGTGATTAGAAAAGGATGTGATTCAGACTCAGATCTAAGTAACTATTATGTAGGACATTGGATGGTAATCTGACAACACTAAGGTCATCATCAACCTACCCTGGATCACTAAAGTAGATGAAGAACTCTATTGTTAGCTTCCTTTTTCAACAAATCCAAAAACTATGAAAAATATATGATTTTGAATCGGGAATAAGTCTTGAATCATCAAATGAATTATTCAACCTTGAAGTCACTAAAATAATTTTATATAGATAGTTTCTATAGAGGGAGATAAATCCCCATCATCCCCCATGCCATGTCTATCATAGTGTCTATATGTCAAGTAGGATATGTAGAAAACTTTAGAGGATTTTTGGAGCATAGTTGCTTAATTTGTTAAGAACCCATAGCTTCATGTGTAACATACCAAAACTTGGAAATATTCTCTTTATGGCCCTTTTCCAAGATTTTCCTTTCCTTTCTACCCTTTTTGGCTTTGATGTTTAATTAGTGGAATTTATAGTGGTTTGGTGAACATTTATTCATATTTGTACCAATAAATGGGTTTATGCATAAATACCTCAGTGAAAGTCTATTAAAGAACCTTTGTTAGGTGTCCTAAACATCAATCTAACTTTCTAATGTGTTTGAAATCATAAAATGAGCCTAAGTTTCAAATTTTGGTTCAATTTGGATGTTGTTTGTGCAACTGATGAAAATTTAGGCACATTCTAGACTTTTATACAATTTACCCAATAGTGAGATTGATAATCCTTATATATTCCCTTACCATTCTCGAGATTTTGAATCATGGGACACCAAGTTGCACGTTGGTTTGAAGGGGTTTCTCTCCAAGGGCATTTTAGAGATAACCCTCTTTATAAATGAGCTTATCTTTAAAAGCTATCAATCAATGGGGTTATTTCTTTGATTGGAGGATGGTGGGGATGGCCTAGAAGTCTTCATGGGATTTTAGAACTGACATCTAATATTCAAGAAGCCTCTATGAGCTGTCCTCTTGCATGGCCATGAAGCCCTAGGCTAAGGACAGACGGAAAGTCCCATAGACACCTCATGCTTGACCCCTTCTTTATAAAGCCATATCTACACCTTCCCACCTGCCAATTCGAAGAATCTTGCTCTCCTTATCTTTCCTCCAGCTTAGAGAATCATTACTACTCTATTTGGACATGAAGGTGTTGTCCCAAGGTAAAAGAGGGTGCCTAACTTGGTGAAGAAGGCTCCTAGGGTTCCAAATTTGCTCTATTTAGGGTTTCTAAAGCTTCTTCTTGGTGATTTTGACCAAAAACAGTAAGTTTCCTCCTTCCCTTCCTTGTTTTCTTGTTGTTCGTCTTCCTCCCACCTTAGTTCAGGTCGGAACTGTCGCGAAGCATTCAAAACATATGTCATTAACTAAGAGGAAGCAATTACTAACAGCGGATTACTGAAAATCACTAAAAATTAAAACGTTTTTCGAAAGAGATCCATTCATAGGAAAACTCTTTCAACAAGAACCAATGTATTACATTGACATCCTGGTTCATGAGTACATATTCAGTACCATTCCTTCTTTAGGATTACAAGCATCAAGCCAAAATCTCAGATTGATTTATCGAAAACACTAGTTACTAACTCTGAGGACCTGAGAGTACAGAGACGACATATAGGACTTCTATCTACAAGACACGAAAGACAGTACACTCAACCTGAGCTGTCACTACTACTACTGATGTTCTTCCTCTGCAAGATATTCTCAGTCTCCTTTGTGCTTGTCCACCTAAAAAAATGTTGGATCCCACGGGGGGTGAGACAATTGTAATTGCCCTAGCGAGAGATATAACTCTCTACCAAAAACATAATTATTGCATTTTAATGATATAAAACTGGGCAGAGGATAAGCAATTTAAAGAATTCTCAACTTTTAAAGCAATGCAACTATTGATGATAGAATAGTAGATCATCTATTCTCGTAATAAGGAATAGGAAGAACATGTATATCATTTATCCATCATATTATACCATTATGTCAAACTTCTCTTGTGACACTCATTATCTTGATATGTCACCCATGAGACATTCTTATTTTAATCTGTTGGCCTTAGCCAATCTACTAAACAGATATAGGATTATATCTACCATGTACTCATATAACATTAATACAAGCATTGGGTTATTACCAATCTTGTGTCATCATTGCACACATTGGGTTGTTACCAATCTTGTGTCATCAGTACAGGCATTGAGCCTCTACCAAGTATTAGATGCTTCCAAACCTAATTACATCGCCAGGCATTGGACACTACCAATCCTGATTACACAGCCAGGCATTGGACTCTAACCAATCTTGATTACACAGCCAGACATTAGACTTTAACCAACCCTGATTACATGCATTATACCTCTACCAGGTATTGGATTTTAACCAATCCTGATTACACAGCCAGACATTGGACTCTAACCAATCCTAATTACACAACCAGGAATTAGACTCTAACCAATCCTGATTACACAGCCAGACATTGGTCTCTAACCAAACCTGATTACACAACCAGGCATTGGACTCTAACCAATCCTGATTACACAGCCAGGCATTGGACTCTAACCAATCCTGATTACACAACCAAGCATTGGACTCTAACCAATCCTGATTACACAAATCATGGGATATAAATCCCTTTAACTCATCATTAAAAATCACATCCTTCTCTAGGCTTTGAACCCTGAGGTTAGCCTTCATAGCTGTTCACATTCTTTATTAAATACAATTGTTCCTTTTATTACGTTTATTGTTATCATTTCTTACAATAAAAATTTATAATCATCTTGGTGCCTCTCACTATGCCACCATTCTTCTCATGGCTCATAAGGCCTATGAAGCATCTTGTCACCTCTCACTAGCCAACATCTAACCATATGGCACACAAGGCCATTAAACATCTTGTCACCTATCACTAGACAACAACTAATCATATGGCTCACAAGGCCATTACACATTTTGTCACCTCTCACTAGGCAACAATAACATATTACCTCATGTAAAACAATAGTAACACCACTATTCCCTCAATAGGGTTAGAGATTACTATTCACATTACATTAAGGTTTCTCATGTCCCATTACCCAATTTAGGGTTAGGGTTTTCCCATCTCACATTAATTAGGATTTCATATTTATCAAATCAACCCTAATATATTGCCCCACACCTCTAGGAGCATCCACTCATATCTTGAGTATTCAGTCATGTTTATTACTCTTAACATTTATCATTAAATGATTATCAATACAAGGTATAAGTTCATTTCTCATCCTCATCATGGTATGATTACATCATACTCATTAGTTTGGCTTAACCCCATACTCAAGGTATATTAGCCTATACTTATCAAAGTATATCAAACTCATTATATTTCATTGTAACAATTTACATAACACACTTCATGTGTTTCTTGTCCTAGTATATTGGATTTGAGGTGCACCCAGGTATACCAACCCTGGAATGCTAAAAGTGATATCTATCATATCTTGATGTATCACTTTCCTCATCACTTCCAACTTTCTTGAGTTATCAACTTATCTTGGATTAAGGTATTTCCCATCTTAATACTTTCATTCACTAACCTATCACTCTTATCATAAAGTGCATAGGTCACACACAAGAATGGTCCAACTAATATGGACTCATTTCAGGTTAAGGCATTGCTTACTATAAGGTTGCCTATAATCAACCATTTGAGATATTTCACCTTTATAAGGCATTACCCACTATTTTATTATTAGGGTTCTAGTTTGTCATCATATTGCCCAAGATTAGGGCTTCATATATTATAACTCAAAATTAGAGTTTCACATACCTTCACCCTGTAATAGGGCTCCTCATCATACCATTGCATATGTTTTCACATGGAATCATCCTCAATTAGGTTTCACATGGCATCACCCTCAATTAGGGTTTCTCATGGAATCACCCTCAACTAGTGTTTTCTCATGGAATCACCCTCAATTAGGGTTTCTCATGGAATCACCCTCAACTAAGGTTCCTCATGACATCACCCTTTATTAGGGTTACATCCTTACCCTAGATTAGGGTTACATCTAGCATTTCCCTAGATTAGGGTTAATGTTCATCAATCTTCGTAATTAGGGTTTCATGATCAATTCATGAAAGATCGTATCCTAAAATCTTAGTTTATTCATATTGAAGGTGTTTGAGGCTTATCCATTACATGATTATCCTACATGTATGGATTCCTCTCTCTCTAATACTCTCTAGGATGTTGACTATGTCAAACTTGGATAAATTAGGTCAACCAACCCTTTAATTAAATACATTCAATTAGGGTTCACATAGTGTATTAAAATATTTCTTACTTAAGCTTCATCGATTAACTCATCTAGGGTTACCAATTACTTAGTACCTTAAAGGTACAACCCTAGTGATTATCTTTGAGATAAATCAGTAACAACCATAGGGTCATTTTATCTTTCATCACCTTAGGTTTCCAATTGACTTAATAACATTGAAACATCCAAACGTTCTTGACCATTGATGCTCCAAACAGTTTGAAACTGTCTAAGTAAAACAATAATGAAACCGTATGGACAATTTATACTTTGAAACCACTTGCATCTCCAAATGGTTTGAGACCATTTGGTCTGAAATGGTCTTGAGAACGTTTGATCCCAAATGGTCTTGAGAACGTTTGGACTCAAATGGTCTTACGACCGTTTGGTCCAAACTCTCTCAAAACCGAATGGACCAAAAAGGTCTTCCATCACTTTATCAGTTTAGGATTTCAATCCTTAAACCATCTATCAATTGGACCACTGATTTATTCTTCAATTGGACCATTGAATCACCCTTCAATTGTACCTTCAATTAGGGTTTTGAACCCAATTGAACTAGGGTTTATAATCAAGAAACCATAAATTAGGGTTTTGAAATTGAGGAACCATCAATGGTTGACATTGTGGAACTTGTCCGATTGAAATCATTGGATCATCATCAAACCATGACATGACCTGATCTCAAACGGTCATGAGGTTGTTTGGATGACATGCAAATGATCTTGAGACCGTTTGACTCAAAATTTATTGAAATTTGTGAAAATCGATTAGGGTTTGTATCATTGAATCGGTCATCAATTTAGCTATTGATTGTATTTCAATTTGATATCACTGGATCATCAACCATCCAATTATAATTCATCATAGACTTTGAAACGGTCTTGAGACCATTTGGGTGACCTCCAAATGGTCTTGAGACTGTTTGGGTTAATCAACCAAAAATATTACATCAACAAATTGAAATTTCAGCACTTAACCCGATTAGGGTTTCTAATTGGAGGATTGTCCATTATATTGAATTAATAAATTGGATTCATTAGATCATCATACAACATGTACTAGGGTCCTGACCTCAAATGGTCAACCCATCCAAATGGTCAACACTTCTAAATGGTTTGGGATGCAAACCTCCAAACGGTTTGCAAACTGTTTGGTCTCCAAACAGTTTGGTGAAACCGTTTGGACCAAAATTATGAAACTATTTGCAATAGAAACTTGTTGTAATGTGTTCCTAAGATGATGTCATCATCATATTCCTTCGTTCATTCAAAAGCTACTTCCGTTTTTATGGTAATTACATCAATGGATCTAGGGAATTTCAAGTAGAACAAAATGATCTACAATTAACGGAGAATTGAATGCAATAACAACATTTGAGGGTTTAAGTTATATAACCCACCTTCAATTGAGCTTCAAAGCTCCAAACTCCATGTCTTTAATGGTGTAAGAAGCTTTCTCAACTATCCCAAGCTCGTCCTCAAGCTTTTAAGTGAAAAGAAACGGGTAGGATAGAAGATTGCATGGAGAAAAGAAGAAATCCATCATTTATTTTCGATTTCCACCATGAAATCATGGTGAAAGAAGATCAAGAAGCTTACCAACAGGTTGGAGGTCCTCCTCCTGTTGCTCCAATCTCCCTTGGTCGTTTATGCAAGCAAGAAGTGAAAGTGGTTTCGAAATTACCCTTTCAACTCATGGATAAAGGAGCATATATGCATTTGATTAAAATTCATTTTAGGAGAGAGAAAATAGGGATTATCTCCTCCATTTTATTGCCTCTTTCCCCCTTCCCTTCCTTGGTAATGAGGCTATCTCCTTTGACTCTTATTCCTGTCAATTATCCATGATTTAAAGAAAAACAAATTAAGCACCTTAACCCTTATAATAATAATATCCTAAAGTTAGCGGATAATTCTTTTTCTTTTAATAATGTGAGTGAGTTATCCACTTCTTTTAGATATTTTCGTGCTTTTTCAAGGCACATGGTCGTCCATTATTTTGCAAAATCTTCCCTCACCTTTTGGTTGAAGGGCTCTGCAATTAATATATTTATTTTTGCATTAAATTGAAGTAAAGTTCCAATTAAGCTTAAATCTTGATTATTTTAATATCAAGATTCTCTCTCCTCCAAAGAGATACAAATGAAATGCCCCTCTCATTTTCTTTTCTCTACATGATGCCAAGAAACATTAGGGACTATTTTAAAGTGGTAATTTTCATATTGAACCCTGGGTTTTGGGTAATTTTCACATTACACCAAAACTAGGTTTTAGGCTATGCTCATCATCTCGACATACCTGTATGATTAATACTCATGATAACAATTATATATCAGTACCATACAATACAAGGTTTTTCATATTACATTCATAACTCATCAATCTGTATTTGAGCTTCACATAGGATTACTCTATGTTAAGGCTTCACATAGCATTACCATGTATTAGGGTTTCACATAGCATTACCCTGTATTAGGGTTATTATATCCTATTACCCAATTTAGGGTTAGGATGCACTATTCACATTATATTAGGGTTCATCATGTCCTTTTACCCAATTTAGGGTTTACTGTAACATTACATAACATCACCCTGGATTAGGGTTTTCCATAAATAACCATATAGGTTCTCAAGATCATGTTATTAATGGTCAAGACCTATTTCATTGCTTTACACAACTAGGAATCAATATGGATAACATAAGTATTCAATCATACTTATGTATTCTCATCATTCATCATCAAATGAATTATCAACACAAAGTATGAGTTTCTCTCTCATCTTTATTAAAATATGATTGCATCATAGTTTATTGGTTTAGATTAACCTTTTCATAAGGCATGTTAGCCTACTTATCAAAGTGCATTACATCTCAATGTAACAATTGACATGACACACTTCATGTGTCATTCATCCAAATATATTGGGTTTAAAACACATCAGCGCATATCAGTCTTGAGGTGTTGGTTGTGATATCTATCATATCTTGATGTATCACTTCCCTAATCTCCTTTATCTTACTTGAGTTCATCCACTTAGCTTGTATTAGGGTATTTCTCATCCTAATACTTTATGCATCAGTGCATCACATTTACCATGTAATGCATTGGTCATAAGTCACTTATTTAGAATATACAATCATTGCCAATGATATGGACTCATCCTTGAGTTAGAAACTATTGATATAAGGATATCCATTATCAAACTCTCTAGGTGTTATATTTGTCAATACATTAATCACTATTCCATTATTAGGAATAGTATTTTCCATATTTATAAATTATGGTTCACATAGCATCTCCCATAAATATGGATTTCACCTAATATCACTCTACATTAGAGTTTCACATAACATCCTTTTATATCAGGGTTTCACTTAATATTACCTAAAATTAGGATTTCATTTGACATCTCCCTCAATTAGGGTTTCACCTAGCTTTGCCCTAATTTAGGGTTTCACATAGCCTTTCCATAATTTAGAGTTTCAAATAACTTTGCCCTAAATTAAGGTCAAGGCTCATTAATCTTTTCAATGAGGGTTTCATGATCTCATTATTATGGATCAAACCCTGATTACATATTTATTCATAATGAGAGAATTAGGGCTTAATTATATAAGCATTCCTCTCTCTCTATCTCTCTCATCCTCTCTAGGATGTCAAGTACTCCAAGATTGATCTAGGTCATCTCTTCATTTAAGTACACAAAGTTAGGGTTAACCATTATTATTACCTTTAGTCTACATCATTATCAATCAAGTAGCTAACTGACCTTTAATCATATTAGGTGTTCAAATGGTTTAACCAATTTGAAATTCAAAAGTCTTGGTCACTTAGACCCCAAACGGTCTTGGTCACTTAGACCTCAAACAGTCTTGACCAATTAAGTTCAAACGGTTTGAAACCGTTTAGCAAGGTTGGTGCTTGAAACTATTTAGACAAAACATATTGAAACCAAATGAACTTGGGTCTCCAAACAATTTGAGACCATTTGGTCCCAAACATTCATGAGACCGTTTGATCCCAAACGGTCTTGAGAATGTTTGGACTCAAACGGTCTTAAGACTGTTTGGTCCCAACTCTCTCAAAACCGAATGGACCAAAAGGGTCTTCCATCACTTAGTCAATTTAGGGTTTCAATCATTGAACCATCTATCAATTGAGCCACTAATTTATTCTTCAATTGAACCATTAAATCACCCTTCAATTAGACCTTGAATTAGGTTTTTGAACCCAATTGAACTAGGGTTTATAATCAAGACACCATCAATTAGGGTTTTGAAATCGAGGAACCATCAATGGTTGACATTGTGGAACTAATTCAATTGAAATCTTTGAATCACCACTTAGCTATGTCATGACTTGACCTCAAACGGTCTTAAGGTTGTTTGGATGACCTCCAAATGGTCTTGAGACCATTTTCCCAATCCATCATTAAAATCTATGGAATTCAATTAGGGTTTGCATCATTGAATCAATCATCAATTGAGCTATTGATTGTATTTCAATGTAATATTATTGGATCTTCAACCATCCAATCATACTTCATCATAAACTTCCAAACGGTCTTGTTTGACCTCCAAACGGTCTTGAGACCATTTTTGTGACCTCCAAATGGTCTGGAGACCGTTTGGGTTAGTCAACCCAAAAGTTAACTCAATCAATGGAGAATTCAACACTCAACCCGATTAGGGTTTCTAATTGGAGGATTGTCCATATATTAAACCAATCAATTGGATCCATTGGATCATAATCCAACATGTACTAGGGTCTTGACCCCAAACGGTCAACCCATCCAAATGGTCAACCCTTATAAATGGTTTGGGATCCAATCCTCTAAACGGTTTGCAAACTGTTTGGTCTCCAAACAGTTTGGTGAAACCATTTGGACCAAGGTTACAAAATAGTTTGCAATAGATATTTATGGAGGTGTGTGCTTATTATGATTTCATCATCATCAAGCTATAAACCCATGAATCTTTCTGTGATTTCCATGGTGATTGCATCAATCAATCAAATAAAATTCTGAGAATGAAGAAAGGATCAACAATTGATAAGGAATTGAATGCAGTAACAATGTTAAGGGTTCAAGTTATAAAACCCACCTCCAATTGAGCTCCAAAGCTTCAATATCACGTCAAAAATGGTGGATGCAACTCCTTTCACTATCTAAAGGCTCTTCCTAAAGTTTTGAGTGAAAAGGAATGGTTAGAATTGAAGAGGGAATCGAGATAGGAAGAAATCATGCATTGATTTGTGATTTCCACCATGGATTCAAGGTGAAAGAAGGTCAAGAAGGTTACCAACAGGTTGGGTGTCGTCCTCCTGATCCTCCAAAGCTCCCTTGGTCGTTTTCCAAGCAAAGGGAAGAAGGGGATTCGAAAAAGCCTTTGATTTGGCTTGTAAAGGGTGTTTTTATAAGAAAACCAATGAGAGAGAAAATGCCTTATAAAAATCATTTAATTCCAAAATTAGTGTCGCCTCTTCCCCCTCAATTCCTTGGATACGAGGCTATATTCTTTGCCTATTATTCCTCTCAATTATCCATGATTTAAAGAAAAGAAAATTACGCACCTTAAATAATATTATACTAATATCCATAAGTGAGTGGCTATTTCTTTTTCTTATAATATTGTGAGTGAGTTATCCACCTCCTTTGGATATTTTCGTGGCCTAGAAAAGGCACACATATGTTCTATGTGGGCTCTGATCTCCAAACCATGACATAAACACGATTAAAACTTAGCGGAAGTGAATCGGTAATCAGCGGAAGACAAAAATCACGAGAAATTAAAACTTCTCGTGACAAGAGCTTGAATCCATAAAAGCTTCTTTCATAAAGTGAGGTAAACTGTTTACATCTCAGGATAATTACTTCTTGAGTAATTATATACATCAAGGTACAAAATCTCAAGATCACTATACAAAAGACTCAAAGACCTGAGAGTACAGAGGACACATAGGACTGACTCTAACTACATCATATGGCAGGACAATCTCCACCTGAGATTACTGCTGCTCCTGATGCTGCTGCTGAGACTGATCACCTGTAGGATGGTTCCTTCGTCTCTGACGTCCACCTAAAAAGTTGAAGCCTACGGGGTGAGACAATTATACATAATTGTCCCAGCGAGAGTTATAACTCTTCGCCAGAAGCTTCATTATAACATCAAAGAATATTTTAAGCAGTAAAGCCTTCAAAGTATTCTATAACAGTTGTGGGTATAACAAGATCTCTATAATTTAGGAGATATGGAGAATATAAACATTATTGCAATGTAACATCAATCAACTAACTTGGAGTTATCTCTAACAAGTTATACTACATGGTTGACTATGTTTTACAAACAACATTAGGCCCTGTGGAGATGAGGCTTACCACTCATACTCCAACTGATCGCTGAGAAGCCGCATCAGTATCATACATAGGTCATTAAGAGAGCCAGATTCTCATGACCTTCACCTTCCTCAGTCAGTAAGAGGATCACTTGTAGGACATATCGTGTCTCTACTTAATATAGCTCACCAGGGTAAACTGGTCCTTCGCTATTCTAGAGTCACAGTGGCGTTCTGTACTCTCTTCGTCATCAGGAGGTTTCATATTTACCTACCACTGATACGGATATCTGTGCTTTCTTCGTCATCAGGAGGTTTCATGTTTACCTACCACTTATGCGGTATGAAAATATAGTGAAGGATGGATGGATTCCACATCTACATCACTTTCCTACACTAGGATGTAAGGTTCTACACATCCATGTACCCCACATACTCAAAAGTATGTGCTCCAGGAGTTCCCTGAGGAAAACCTGTTTCACCATCACTTAATCTCTGACAATGATGGATCTATGATCAGGGCTCTACATTATACTTGATTAGTTAGGTACATTCAGTTTTCTTTAACAGCATACATTGCTCTTCAAACAATAATAGTAGCATAGCAGCTATAAAAGAAGAATACTAAATGTAACAGGCCTAACTCATATCAATCATCATTTCTCATTATCCTCATCACAAGTCATCTCTAAGGCATGACCTTGATGGTATTCATGGCTCTTACAACCCATTATCAGCATAGGATGCCACTGATAAGGCATCAGATTACTTTACTTACTCATAAGGCTAACAACATGCCTTTAATGAATATAACATCATCATCCATACCTGGATATGATTACCTTCATATCAGAACCTGCATGGTTAATACAACTGATAAAGGTAATACAAAAATAAGGAATATCCTTCCTACTCTTGTCATAAGAGTTTAAATCTCTAATTCTCATCAAATAGAGTTTAATATTCAAAAGCATGCCATTACCCTTGAATTAGTGTTTACTATTCATATTAAGGTGAATTGAACTCATAACATCATCATGTATGAGTAGCATCTTCATTGATGATCTTAGATTAGTTAAAAGTCCATCATTTATCATAATTAGGGTTTCTATGATCTCACACAGGTGGATCATACCCTAATTATGCTCATTTCTATGTATTGGGAATGCTTCAATTGAGTTTCCACTTAAAAAGGGTACTTTTTCTCTCTAGAAGTACTTTCTCTCTCATCATAAGGTTAGGTGATGTCAACATCACTCTAGATCAGGTTGTATTAAGTCATCATAGGCTAACATGGCTAAAACATCATCATCATGTGATTAGGGTTCGATCTAATCAAGGTATTACTCAATTTACCCTTTAGGGGTATTTTGGTAATTCACCACATTGATCATCATCATGGTCAAAACCTTAGTCTATTAACCCCTTAATATCCTAGGTTATCATTAGGGTTTGATTAGGGCAACATTGAACCATTTATATCATCAATTGATTGAAAGAAGTCAACCTTGAATTATCTTGATTGATCTCAACCATCAACCCTCAATCGATTTGAGACCCTTTGGTTGAGTTGACCTTTTGACCAATTTACATTAGGACCGCGAGGATGTGTAGACCTTTTGGTCACCTTTGACCTCAGGACCGCGAGGCCTCTTCCTCCTCCAAGACTGTGAGCCCTCCATTGATTCAAGACCGCGAAGACTCCAATTGAGGTTAAGACCGTTTGTCCTTCTTTGACCCCAAGACCGCGAGGCCCCTCGCGGTCTTGAGACCGTGAGCCATCTCACGACCTTGAGACCACGAGCCTCCTCACGACCTTGAGACCGCGAGCCTCCTCTCGACCTTGAGACCGCGAGCCTCCTCTCGACCTTGAGATCGTGAGCTCACATGGTCTCAACCACTTGGACCATCAATAAGATTCAATGGTTACAACCTATAATGTCAACCGATGTTGAAGCCCTCAAAAGGTCAAAACCATGATAACCACTTATGAATTGGGTCTATTGAGATTTTGCTTGACCACTTGGTCATTCAATTGACCCTCAATTGTTGACCAATTAGGGTTGAAGTCAATTCAATTAGGGTCTATCAATGTTCACCCATCAACACTCAACAATGTGCATTAACACAAGGTTGAACCCTTCAATTGAGCTCCAATTGGGCCCAAACTTGGCCCAAACGGTCTTGAGGTCATGTGGGTGGACCCCACATGGTCTTGAGACCGTTTTCCCAAGATTTCATCAAAATCTAAGGTGATTTGATAGGGGTTGAACCATGATTGAACCACAAAACAGAATTTTGATTAAATTGACAACTTATTTGCAATTAGGTCCTCAATTGGTCAAATTACTTAACCCTAGACCTTCAAACGGTCTTGGGTGATTGTCCTCTCGGTCTTGAGACCATTTGGATGAGTTCCAAACGGTCTTGAGACCGTTTGCCCATCCAATTTTGGATTCTAGTGCAAATTCATCAAGGTCTGACCTATTGAGTTGATGATCATATCAATATTTAATTGCAAAGTAATTTGGTGTAATTATACCTTCAATTGGTCAACTATTCTTGACCCCAGACCTCCAAACGGTCTTGGTTGATTTCCCTCGTGGTCTTGAGACCGTTTGGATGACCCCCAAACGGTCTTGAGACCGTTTAGGTCAATCAACCCTAAAAACCCTAATTAGGTCACCATAATTTCAGTACCGATTTCATCTAGGGTTAGCCCTAGTATTCACCCTTCAACTCTTAGCCCGTTTGGAATTAGACCATCAAACTTGGTGAGTTGTTAATTGACATTATTTTGAACATTAATCTCATACGTTCAACGCCTGATCAACGGCCTTACACGGTCGTGAGACCGTTTGCCCAAAAAGGCAATTTCAGACCGTTTGAAAAATCAGGAATAAATTCAAATAAAGTTGTTACTTAAAAATGTCATATCGCCCGATTCCCTTGGAGTTCGCCTCCCAAATTTTGAGGGTAATTAGCCTATATAATTAGGAACAGATTTCTTATACGGTCCACGCTCGGTCAACGGGGCCAAACGGTCTTGGAGACCGTTTGCCCTGTCGCGGTCTCGAGACCGTTTGCTCACCTCGCGGTCTTGAGACCGAGAGAGCAAACTGGTGAGACCGTTTAAGGAAGTGAAAAGCGGTGGGTTTTTCTTGGAAATCACGCCTTCATCTCCCAGCTCAAGAACAGTACGAATATCCCATGGATTTGCTTGAAAAATAACAGGGAAAAGTAGGGAAATACTAAGAGCTATCATCAAACCGCATATAAAGATGTACATAATGAAGCATGGGTTTAGAGTTATAAAACCCGCCTAAAGCTTGCTCCTTGAGCTCCAAGCTTTCAAGATCCAAGCTATAATGGCGTCTTTGAGTTCCCACAGGTTGTCCAAGGTGAAAACTCCAAGGAAGGTCAAGGAAAGATGGCTAGAAAGATAGGATTTCGAGAGTTAGCCATGAAGCTGGCCTTGAATTCGAGTTCTAACCATGGAATTAGGCAAGAAGAGGGGTCCTAAACCTACCTTGTTTCCCTTGGTCGTCCTCCTTAGCTCCAAGACAGTCTTTGGTCGTCTTTGGTGAAATGAAACAGTAAGGGAACGAAGGGTAAGTTCCCTTGCAACTAAGGGAAGGAGAGCTTATATACATGGGGTAGGATTTTCAACATTAGTTCATAAGTTGTCCATAATTCCAACTAGGTCCCTCCTTCTTTACTTGATCGTCCCTTCCTCTTTATTCTAAGGACAAACCTTCTCTTAAGGTCTTAGGAAAAGAAGGTAAAGGAGAGCAAGCTAATAATGAGGTACATACATAAAGAGATATTGCACATATACCCTGATTATTCAATCACAAGGTATATTTCATAGCATGATACTTCAATTGAGGTGACTTCCTCATCATTTCTTCTCTAAATGATGGCAAGAGTCTAAAAAGATACTTTAGATGACATATTTTACAATTTGCATCCCTTAATTTGGGTAAATTGCATTTTACCCCAATTTAAGGTTTCAAGCACTGGGATTGCTTCCACAGCTGCACCTTGGTGCCCTAGCTTGGGAAATCCCTCAAACTTTACCAAAAAGATTATCATGATGTCTCAACATTAGAGGAACATCTCAACATGTGCAAATTGCAAGCTAACCCTTTTAGCTGGGTAAATTGCACATAGGTCCCTATATATCAAAACAATGCTACAACTTTAAATGAAAAGGAGCAAATACTGAAATATACATTTCTGAGAAACTTAATTACATGCTCAGAGTTAATCACAAAGATTTAATTACATATTTAGGCAAAACACTTAGGGTTGACTCATAACCCAAGTCAGGGATGTTACAAATTATCCACCCCTTACAAGGATTTCGTCCCCGAAATCGATAAAACATACTACGAGAAAAGGGCAGGATACTTCCTTCTCATCTCATCCTCTAACTCCCAAGTGGCTTCTTCAATACCGCGATGGTTCCAGAGGACTTTCACAAGACTTATATCTTTCTTCTTTAACTTTTTAATTAGTTTATCAAGGATTGACACTGGTCCCTCCTCATAGGATATGTCATCATTCAATTCTACCTCCATAGGTTGTAGAACTGTCTCGGTGTCTGGGTGACATTTCTTCAACATAGAAATGTGAAACACAGGATGTAACCTCTGTAACTCAGGTGGTAGCTCTAGTCTATATGCTACCTTTCCAATCCGTTCGATGATTGGGTAAGGCCCCATATATCGAGGAGCTAACTTCCCTTTCCTTCCAAAACGAAGGACCCCTTTCCAAGGTGAGACCTTAAGATACACTCTGTCTCCAACCTGGAACTCTAAGGGTCTACGACGTTTGTCAGCATAAGATTTCTGCCTATCCTGAGCAGTCTTAATCTTATGTTGTATTATTTTAATCTTTTCTGTGGTCTGCAGCACAAGGTCAGGACCTAACAACTGATGTTCACCAGTCTCAAACCAACACAAGGGTGATCTACAACGTCTACCATATAAGGCTTCATAAGGTGCCATATCAATACTATGCTAATAGCTATTGTTATAGGCAAACTCTATCAAGCTTAGGTGTAGATCCCAACTTCCGGTGAACTGGAGAACACATGCTCGCAACAGGTCTTCTAAGGTTTGTATGGTCCTTTCCGACTGTCCATCAGTCTGTGGATGAAAGGTCGTACTAAACCTTAGCTTGGTGCCTAAGGCTCTGTGCAACTGTTCCCAAAAACGACTTGTAAACTGAGGACCTCTGTCAGAAACTATTGTGACAGGAATTTCGTGCAAACGCACTATCTCTTGAACATACAACTCTGATAACCTTTCAGCAGAATAGGTTGTTTTGATAGGTAAGAAATGTGTTGTCTTAGTCAACCTATCAACAATTACCCAAATGGAATCATGTCCTTTGCTTGTCCTGGGTAGGCCAACAACAAAGTCCATGGTCACATGGTCCCACTTCCACTGCGGTATGGGTAAAGGTTGCATTGTCCCTGCAGGCTTCTGGTGTTCAGCTTTAACTTGCTGACACACAGGACACCTCAGAACAAACTCTGCAACGTCCTTTTTCATCCCAGGCCACCAATACAGATCTTTCAAATTCCGATACATCTTGGTGCTCCCTGGATGCATAGCATACATGGAAGAATGGGCTTCTTCCAGGACTAACTTCCTCAAGTTGTCCACATCTGGCACTATCATTTTCCCATTATAACAAGCTACTTGATCTTCTGAGTCATGGAAACCATCTTTCCTCTCATTTCCATACTCAGATCTTATATGTTGAAC
The DNA here is from genome assembly GCA_963693085.1 of Alisma plantago-aquatica. Classification (NCBI taxonomy): domain Eukaryota; kingdom Viridiplantae; phylum Streptophyta; class Magnoliopsida; order Alismatales; family Alismataceae; genus Alisma; species Alisma plantago-aquatica. The sequence goes on from OY856414.1 coordinate 306,278,238, forward strand.
TGCAACATCACCAAGCTGTGCCTCTTTAATCTGCTCTCTTAGGGTAGGTTTAATATGCATCTCAGCCAACAATCCGGCTAACAATGACACCTTCAACTGTACATTGTCTTGCCTTAAAGAGATAAGCATATCTCTTCTAGAGCATACTAAAGAGTTTAGTTGTGCTCTATTCATGGTTAATGTTGCTGATTTCCTACTCAAGGAATCTGCAACAACATTGGCCTTACCTGGATGGTAATCAATTGTACAGTCGTAGTCCTTGATTAATTCCATCCAGTGACGTTGCCTCATGTTGAGCTCATGCTGAGAGAAGATATACTTAAGGTTTTTGTGGTCTGTGAAAATCTGGAATGTTTCTCCGTAGAGATAGTGCCTCCAGATCTTCAAAGCATGAACCACAGTAGCTAACTCCAGATCATGTGTTGGATAATTCTCCTCGTGTTTCTTAAGCTGTCGGGAAGCAATAGAAATCACTTGTTTATCCTGCATCAACACACATCCTAGTCCGTTCTTGGAAGCATAACAGAAAACTATATATCCTTTTCCTTGTTCAGGTAGCACTAACACAGGTGCACTTGTCAACCTCTCCTTCAGCAACTGGAAAGATTGTTGACACTTATCACTCCAAGAAAAAGGAACATCTTTCCGGGTTAACTTGGTCAAAGGTAAAGCTATAGAACTAAAGTTCTTAACGAACCTTCGATAATAGCCAGCTAACCCCAAGAAACTTCGAATATCCGTCGGTGTCTTCGGTTGTTCCCATTGTAGAACAGATTCTACCTTTGTAGGGTCAACACGAATTCCCGAGGCGGATATCACATGTCCAAGAAAAGATACCTCCGGCAGCCAGAACTCACACTTGCTAAACTTAGCGTACAGCTTATGTTCTCTTAGCAAGGTCAACGCTTGGCGAAGATGTTGCTCATGCTGCTGAGCATTCTTACTACAAATCAGAATGTCATCTATGAAGACAACAACACACTGATCAAGGAAAGGTCGAAAAACTCTATTCATGAGTTCCATAAATGCAGCTAGTGCATTGGTTAGTCCAAACGACATAACCGTGAACTCATAGTGACCATATCTTGTCCTAAAGGCAGACTTGGATATGTCACTATCCTTAATACAGAGTAGGTAATATCCAGACCTCAAGTCTATCTTTGAAAAGACTTTTGCACCACGTAACTGGTCAAAGCGATCATCAATCCTCGGCATAGGATACTTATTCTTTATTGTTACCTTATTGAGTTGTCTGTAGTCAATGCACAACCGCATTGACCCATCTTTCTTTTTAAAAAACAAGACCGGAGCACCCCAAGGTGAAGTACTTGGTCGGATAAAACCTCTCTCAAGTAGCTCTTGAAGCTGTTTCTTGAGTTCTGCCATCTCGGCAGGCGCCATTCTATACGGAGTTTGTGCTATGGGTTTCGTATCTGGGATCATATTAATTTCAAAATCAATCTCCCGAGGTGGTGGTATACCAGGAAGTTCTTCAGGAAACACGTCCTCGAATTCCCTGACTATGGGAACTTCAGCATGATTGGTCCTTTCCTTGGTAACATCTACCACATGGGCTAAGAATGCATAACATCCTTGCCTCAACAGCTTATCAGCAACCATAGCTGACACAAGACAGGTGGACAGAATCTTTCTTTCACCTTGAAAGATCCATGTGTTGCTTTCATCAGCAAACACAACCAACTTGGACTCACAATCCAAGACAACTCTATACCTTTCTAAGGTATCCATCCCAAGGATTATATCAAATCCCTGCATATCAAGTGGTATAAGATCCACTTGAATGCGATGGTCAAAAAAGAAGAGGATGCAGGGAGAACATACCTCCTGCAAAATGGCAGACCCACTCAACGGAGTCTCCAACAACAAACTATCTTCTCTATGACTAACAGTCACATTGCAGTTACAAATCACTTCACGAGTGATGAAAGAGTGCGTAGCACCCGGATCAATCAGAATGGATACAACACAGGATGTAGACATATTAGAATATAAAAATTTCATCTGACCTGCCACTACCCGTGGATTGACCACTGCCTCAGGTGGGTTCATAGCTAAGAAACCTCACAGTTGCCTGGTGTTGAGGTGGTGCTGATGATCCAGCTTGAGACGCTTGTCCATGTCCTCGAGCTGCTCCTTGATGTTGTCTATTTTGAGATCCCTGTTGATTCTGTCTCGGGGTTTGTTGTGTCACACCGACAAGCTTAGAACGGCAATCCTTCATCAAGTGTCCCACCTTACCACAGTTGTAGCAACTCCTCTCCTGTTGTTGTGGTCTGGGTGGTCCAGTGACTGACTCAGATGCAGAACTGTGCATCCCTTGAAGCGGTTGACTCCGTCCTCTACCTCTGCTTGGTGTCCATTGAGTTTGAAAACTCGATCTGGGTGGTGGAGGGTTAGGTGCAGAGAATCTAGTTTTCTTAGAATCCCTAGATGAAGAACCCTGGAACTGTGGATATCTTTTATGGGTTTGTCTTTTCTCAACCACAGATCTCTCTATCCTTCGGACCGACTCAACGAAGGTAGAGAATCTCTCTCTGTTTTCTAAGGCAGACACATGGGTTGACATATCAGAATTCAAACCCTTTTCGAATCTTCTGATTCTTTCCTCGTCCGTAGCAGCCATGTGCGGACAGAACCGCAACAACTCCATGAACTTAGCTTCATACTCACTAATGTTCATCATACTCTGCCTTAGTTTCTCAAACTGAGAGATCTTCTCATCTAGGAAGGTCTTTGGAAAATATCTATTGATAAATTCCTGACGAAACTCTTCCCATGAGAACTCTACTCCAGGTCTCTTCTGCTCTTCCATGTTCCACCAGTGACCAGCACTGCCTTTGAGAAGATAGACAACATGTCTAACCTTCTCAGCTTCCGGAATCATAAGAATCCTGAAAGCCTTCTCCAACTCTGTCAACCATAAGTCAGCATCTGCAGGGTCGGAAGTTCCGAAGCACTCGGTAGCTCCGACACGACGAAGTCGTTCGAATGTCTTACCAATACCTTGTGCTTCAGACTGGACAGGTGCCCTGGTTGTAGGAATGGGCATCCTATCGGTTATATGTGTCATGGCAGTCATGAACTGCCCGAACATCGTCTGTACAGCTGGATCACTCATGTCAGCTGGGTCGAACTGGGGTGGCTCTCTTGGCGACTCATGTGTAGGTTGTTCTATTCTCGGAACTCTTCCACCGCCTCGAGGTGAACTAGCACTACTCTCTTCCACGTGCTCATCACGATTTTCTGACATTCTTATGTATCTTCTTCTCCTGAGGAGCAGAAGATTCTATTAGATGAGGAAGGAGTACTAAAGGTAGACTCGACATCCTAAGTCCTATGCCTCTGTAGACTCAACTGAACCTGGAGCTCTGATACCACTAGTTGTGGGCTCTGATCTCCAAACCATGACATAAACACGATTAAAACTTAGCAGAAGCGAATCGGTAATCAGCGGAAGACAAAAATCACAGGAAATTAAAACTTTTCGTGACAAGAGCTTGAATCCATAAAAGATTCTTTCATAAAGTGAGGTAAACTGTTTACATCTCAGGATAATTACTTCTTGAGTAATTATATACATCAAGGTACAAAATCTCAAGATCACTATACAAAAGACTCCAAGACCTGAGAGTACAGAGGACGCATAGGACTGACTCTAACTACATCATATGGCAGGACAATCTCCACCTGAGATTACTGCTGCCCCTGATGCTGCTGCTGAGACAGATCACCTGTAGGCTGGTTCCTTCATCTCCGACGTCCACCTAAAAAGTTGAAGCCTACGGGGTGAGACAATTATACATAATTGTCCCAGCGAGAGTTATAACTCTTCGCCAGAAGCTTCATTATAACATCAAAGAAAATTTTAAGCAGTAAAGCCTTCAAAGTATTCTATAACAGTTGCGGGTATAACAAGATCTCTATAATTTAGGAGATATGGAGAATATAAACATTATTGCAATGTAACATCAATCAACTAACTTGGAGTTATCTCTAACAAGTTATACTACATGGTTGATTATGTTTTACAAACAACATTAGGCCCTGTGGAGATGAGGCTTACCACTCATACTCCAACTGATCGCTGAGAAGCCGCATCAGTATCATACATAGGTCATTAAGAGAGCCGGATTCTCATGACCTTCACCTTCCTCAGTCAGTAAGAGGATCACTTGTAGGACATCTCGTGTCTCTACTTAATATAGCTCACCAGGGTAAACTGGTCCTTCGCTATTCTAGAGTCACAGTGGCGTTCTGTACTCTCTTCGTCATGAGGAGGTTTCATATTTACCTACCACTGATAAAGATATCTGTGATTTCTTCATCATCAGGAGGTTTCATGTTTACCTACCACTGATGCGGTATGAAAATATAGTGAAGGATGGATGGATTCCGCATCTACATCACTTTCCTACACTAGGATGTAAGGTTCTACACATCCATGTACCCCACATACTCAAAAGTATGTGCTCCAGGAGTTCCCTGAGGAAAACCTGTTTCACCATCACTTAATCTCTGACAATGATGGATCTATGATCAGGGCTCTACATTATACTTGATTAGTTAGGTACATTCAGTATTCTTTAACAGCATACATTGTTCTTCAAACAATAACAGTATCATAGCAGCTATAAAAGAAGAATACTAAATGTAACAGGCCTAACTCATATCAATCATCATTTCTCATTATCCTCATCACAAGTCATCTCTAAGGCATGACCTTGATGGTATTCATGGCTCTTACAGCCCATTATCAACATAGGATGCCACTGACAAGGAATCAGATTACTTTACTTACTCATAAGGCTAACAACATGCCTTTAATGAATATAACATCATCATCCATACCTGGATATGATTACCTTCATATCAGAACCTGCATGGTTAATACAACTGATAAAGGTAATACAAAAATAAGGAATATCCTTCCTACTCTTGTCATAAGAGTTTAAATCTCTAATTCTCATCAAATAGAGTTTAATATTCAAAAGCATGCCATTACCCTTGAATTAGTGTTTACTATTCACATTAAGGTGAATTGAACTCATAACATCATGTATGAGTAGCATCTTCATTGATGATCTTAGATTAGTTAAAAGTCCATCATTTATCATAATTAGGGTTTCTATGATCTCACACAGGTGGATCATACCCTAATTATGCTCATTTCTATGTATTGGGAATGCTTCAATTGAGTTTCCACTTAAAAAGGGTACTTTCTCTCTCTAGAAGTAATTTCTCTCTCTAGAAGTACTTTCTCTCTCATCATAAGGTTAGGTGATGTCAACATCACTCTAGATCAGGTTGTATTAAGTCATCATAGGCTAACATGGCTAAAACATCATCATCATGTGATTAGGGTTCGATCTAATCAAGGTATTACTCAATTTACCCTTTAGGGGTATTTTGGTAATTCACCACATTGATCATCATCATGGTCAAAACCTTAGTCTATTAACCCCTTAATATCCTAGGTTATCATTAGGGTTTGATTAGGGCAACATTGAACCATTTATATCATCAATTGATTGAAAGAAGTCAACCTTGAATTATCTTGATTGATCTCAACCATCAACCCTCAATCGATTTGAGACCCTTTGGTTGAGTTGACCTTTTGACCAATTGACATTAGGACCACGAGGATGTGTAGACCGTTTGGTCACCTTTGACCTCAGGACCGCGAGGCCTCTTCCTCCTCCAAGACCGCGAGCCCTCCATTGATTCAAGACCGCGAAGACTCCAATTGAGGTTAAGACCGTTTGTCCTTCTTTGACCCCAAGACCGCGAGGCCCCTCACGGTCTTGAGCCCGTGAGCCCTCTCACGACCTTGAGACCGCGAGCCTCCTCATGAACTTGAGACCGCGAGCCTCCTCTCGACCTTGAGACCGCGAGCCTCCTCTCGACCTTGAGATCGCGAGCTCACATGGTCTCAACCACTTGGACCATCAATAAGATTCAATGGTTACAACCTATAATGTCAACCGATGTTGAAGCCCTCAAAAGGTCAAAACCATGATAACCACTTATGAATTGGGTCTATTGAGATTGTGCTTGACCACTTGGTAATTCAATTGACCCTCAATTGTTGACCAATTAGGGTTGAAGTCAATTCAATTAGGGTCTATCAATGTTCACCCATCAACACTCAACAATGTGCATTAACACAAGGTTGAAGCCTTCAATTGAGCTCCAATTGGGCCCAAACTTGGCCCAAACGGTCTTGAGGTCATGTGGGTGGACCCCACATGGTCTTGAGACCGTTTGCCCAAGAGTTCATCAAAATATAAGGTGATTTGATAGGGGTTGAACCATGATTGAACCACAAAACAAAATTTTGATTAAATTGACAACTTATTTGCAATTAGGTCCTCAATTAGTCAAATTACTTAACCCTAGACATTCAAACGGTCTTGGGTGATTGTCCTCTCGGTCTTGAGACCGTTTGGATGAGTTCCAAACGGTCTTGAGACCGTTTGCCCATCCAATTTTGGATTCTAGTGCAAATTCATCAAGGTCTGACCTATTGAGTTGATGATCATATCAATATTTAATTGCAAAGTAATTTGGTGTAATTATACCTTCAATTGGTCAACTATTCTTGACCCCAGACCTCCAAACGATCTTGGTGGATTGCCCTTGTGGTCTTGAGACCATTTGGATGACCCCCAAATGGTCTTGAGACCGTTTAGGTCAATCAACCCTAAAAACCCTAATTAGGTCACCATAATTTCAGTACTGATTTCATCTAGGGTTAGCCCTAGTATTCACCCTTCAACTCTTAGCCCGTTTGGAATTAGACCATCAAACTTGGTGAGTTGTTAATTGAAATTATTTTGAACAGTAATCTCATACGGTCAACGCCTGGTCAATGGCCTTACATGGTCTTGAGACCGTTTGCCCAAAAAGGAAATTTCAGACCGTTTGAAAAATCAGGAATAAATTCAAATAAAGTTGTTACTTAAAAAGGTCATATCTCCCGATTCCCTTGGAGTTAGCCTCCCAAATATTGAGGGTAATTAGCCTATATAATTAGGAACAGATTTCATATACGGTCCACGCTCGTTCAACGGGCCAAATGGTCTTGGAGACCGTTTGCTCTGTCGCGGTCTCGAGACCGTTTGCCCTGTCGCGGTCTCGAGACCGTTTGCCCTGTCGCGGTCTCGAGACCGTTTGCTCACCTCGCGGTCTTGAGACCGAGAGAGCAAACTGGTGAGACCGTTTAAGGAAGTGAAAAGCGGTGGGTTTTTCTTGGAAATCACGCCTTCATCTCCCAGCTCAAGAACAGTACGAATATCCCATGGATTTGCTTGCAAAATAACAGGGAAAAGTAGGGAAATACTAAGAGCTATCATCAAACCGCATATAAAGATGTACATAATGAAGCATGGGTTTAGAGTTATAAATCCTGCCTAAAGCTTTCTCCTTGAGCTCCAAGCTTTCAAGCTCCAAGATCTAATGGCGTCTTTGAGTTCCCACAGGTTGGCCAAGGTGAAAACTCCAAGGAAGGTCAAGGAAAGATGGCTAGAAAGATAGGATTTCGAGAGTTAGCCATGAAGTTGACCTTGAATTCGAGTTCTAACCATGGAATTAGGCAAGAAGAGGGGTCCTAAACCTACCTTGTTTCCCTTGGTCGTCCTCCTTAGCTCCAAGACAGTCTTTGGTCGTCTTTGGTGAAATGAAACAGTAAGGGAACGAAGGGTAAGTTCCCTTGCAACTAAGGGAAGGAGAGCTTATATACATGGGGTAGGATTTTCAACATTAGTTCATAAGTTGTCCATAATTCCAACTAGGTCCCTCCTTCTTTACTTGATCTTCCCTTCCTCTTTATTCTAAGGAAAAACCTTCTCTTAAGGTCTTAGGAAAAGAAGGTAAAGGAGAGCAAGCTAATAATGAGGTACATACATAAAGAGATATTGCACATATACCCTGATTATTCAATCACAAGGTATATTTCATAGCCTGATACTTCAATTGAGGTGACTTCCTCATCATTTCTTCTCTAAATGATGGCAAGAGTCTAAAAAGATACTTTAGATGACCTATTTTACAATTTGCATCCCTTAATTTGGGTAAATTGCATTTTACCCCAATTTAAGGTTTCAAGCACTGGGATTGCTTCCACAGCTGCACCTTGGTGCCCTAGCTTGGGAAATCCCTCAAACTTTACCAAAAAGATTCTCATGATGTCTCAACATTAGAGGAACATCTCAACATGTGCAAATTGCAAGCTAACCCTTTTAGCTGGGTAAATTGCACATAGGTCCCTGTATATCAAAACAATGCTACAACTTTAAATGAAAAGGAGCAAATACTGAAATATACATTTCTGAGAAACTTAATTACATGCTCAGAGTTAATCACAAAGATTTAATTACATATTTAGGCAAAACACCTAGGGTTGACTCATAACCCAGGTCAGGGATGTTACATTCTAACTTGAGAAAAATCAACCATCTCGTTTTTGGTTGAAGACCCTTCAATTATTTTATTTATTTTTGCATTAAATGGAAGTAAAGTTCCAATTATGCTTAAATCTTGATTATTTTAATATCAAGATTCTCTCTCCTCCAAAGAGGTACAAATGAGATGTCCCTCTCATTTTCTTTTCTCTACATGATGTCAAGAAACATTAAGGACCTTATTGAAGTGGTAATTTGCATATTGATCCCTTGATTTGGGGTAATTTGCACATTACACCAAAACTAGGTTTTAATGCACAAACATTGCTTTATCAGCTCTTTCTTGGTACTCAGGCTATCACAAGCCATACCTATGCATCATCTTCATTCTCATGATGCTTCAACACATGAGGAACATCTTTATCATGCAACATTTGCAATGTAATCCCTCAACTTGGGCAATTTGCACTTTAGTCCAAAACAAACAAAACATTATTTTCAACATAGTTTAAAATGGACTAAAATTGAAATATAAGTTCCTCTTGAGCCTTAATTACTTTTCAAAATATAAGAGAAAGCATATAATCCACTTTATTAAGCAAAACATTTGGGTTTAAGCATAACCCAGGTCACAGATGTTACAGTGGGTGCCAGATCTATCGGTGTGTTAGCGTGCAATGCCTCAGAGCTCATTTTCTCAATGTCATCGAGCATAGGACACAACTTATGGGAATCACAAAATGCCATCTTAGGGAGGGGGAGGGGTTTCTTTAATCCTTTATGCTTGAAGTATGTTTTCTTCCCCTTCACATCCAGGATTCCCATGTTGGTAAGGGACTTGATGTCAATGCTTTGTTGTCCCCCCATTTCTTCATATTTTTGGATTTCTCCTTCTTCCAGTAGGTAATCGATGATCATTATAATTTGACCTCCCATACAGAAGGAAGAAATTGTCTTCAGGTCATCGCCTACGGTTGCTGATAAACTTCTGATTAGAATTCTACCAATGTTTATCAGTTATTTGTTGATCATGGACCATATGAGGAAGAGGTCTCCTTTGCTGACTGTCCCAGTTTCTGATCTGGCGTCTATGGTGAAAGAGGTGATCTTATGTATTATTCTGATGAAGCAGGAGGTTATCTGGGAGGCTTTGAAGTTCTTTGCATTGTGCTTCTCCTCCCCAGTCAACTCATTCCACATGGCGTTGTTGTTGTATTCAAAAACTTCTCTTTCTCCTAGAGAAGCTGATCAAGCTTTGGCTACTTCTTATATTGCTCTGAATATCCTGTTCAAGTCTACCTCCGTCATCATGTGGGTTTCGCCCCCTAGCTGTACTTGGAGCATGAAGTCACCACCTCCTGCTACTCATGACTCGCTACTGGAGGCGACCTTCTTCAGCGAAGACAAAACCTCCAGAGTTCGCCTCCTGGTAGGACTTCACTTCGGGCGTGCAAATAGTTTGGAGATTTGCACCCTCCAGGAACTTTACTATCCCATCATAGATCTCCATATTCTTGAAGTCTTCCACGTTGAAGTAAAATGTCATACTTCATTCTTTGTTCGAGGACATCCAATCATAGGAATACTGGTGTACTATGTCCTAGGGCACGAACGGTGGCTCCCCTTTCTACACAGAAGTTTCTCCTACTGCCTCCTCTGCCCTTATTTTTCTTTTTGGGCTTGGTTTCCTTTCGTGCATCTTTTTTTTTTAATGCATCGAGCTTCCTGACTCTTCTGGTCAGTATTTAGAGGTGTTTGTCTCCTCCAACTGTTCTGTTTCTTCTGGGGACTCCTCTTGTGGTAGCTCCCCCATTATCATTTGATATTACGCTAGTCGCAGCTGCATCTCCACCCTTTTTGGCACTGGCATATGGTGTTCCTCTTTAGAGCTTCTGTCAAGCTCTTTACTATCTTTTCCACCTCCTTCAAGGATGTGGCTCTTTCATAAATTGGGTCGCATGAGGTTGGGGATGACATTCTGCTAATTAAAAACATCAAAGGCAATTAGGTCATGAAGGTTATTAACATGATTGTTATGGTTTAAATAATAGGAACCGCAGTCACAATTATTGTTACTTAGAGCATACCATAGTTGCGGTCTCTTAAAGAGATCACAGTCCCAGTTATGGGTCATAAGGGAAAATCGTGGTCGCGGTTGTCTTGGCGTAGAACAAACGCGGTCGCGATTCTTTTGGCAAACCTTACATTACCCAGGCTGCGGTTACTTGAAAAAAGACCACGGTCATGGTTATTACCACGGTCACGATTATTATCACGACCACGATTATAATAGCGGACGTGGTTTTCCTTCCAGGAAGGCTAAACTCACAATCTTTTTGGGTTTTTAGGTGAATACCGCGGTCACGGTTATGATCGCGATTGTGGTTTTTCTTGAAAGGATTGTAGTCATGGTTAAGATGACAGTGATCGGTTCGTCTTCTTCTGACCCTTCAACTTCTCATACTGAACGATCGTTCTTCATTAATACCAACATCCATTATTCCATTTTTAGGGTTTAAAGGGGTTTTTCTCTTTAGGGGAAAGAATAAACAGGCCATGTGGTTAGAGAACTAGAACAGTGATAGTTGATCATTGCCCATAGAGAAACAACTTTGAGAGGGGTTTGTAAGAGAAAAATAAGGTTACCTTGATGATAGAAGAGGGTGTGACAGCAGAAAGGAAGCGAGATGTGGTGGTGACCACCGGCTATTCTATGATATTTTATTGTCGATCAATGCCAGGAGCATAAAGTAGAGTTTTTGAGATAAAAGATAGCTCAATGATGAGAAGCACAAAGAAAAATGAAAAGTTACCTTATCGATGGGTATGTATGAGATGACGACAACGATCTCGGGTGCCAAATGGTGAACTTGCGGTCTTGAAACGGCGCAAGGGTTTTAGGGTTAAAGACGAGAGTGACGAGAATGTAAGGAACCGAACATTCGGGGTTTAAAGGTATTTATTGACATTAACACCGCGACCGAACTAACAGAGGGAAAAGACCGCAGTCGTGATTATGATCGCGGTCGCGGTTATGATCGCAGTCGTGGTTTCCCTTGAAGGAACCGCGGTCGTGGTTTTTTAGTTGAAGAGAAAGATCGCAGTCAAAGTATTTTAGATCAACACGGAAAACCGCAGTCGCAATTTTTCTTAAGCAAAAGCAAAACTGCGATCACGGTTATAATCATAACCAGATCAAATAAGATTCGATCTTTAGGTGGAACTTGAAATATTTAAAAGGAAAAGAACATGTACATCAAAAGGAAGAAAACTTAAATAAAGAAAAAGAAAAACAAGAGAAAACAAAGATAAACTTGGGCTATCTCCCAAGAAGCGCTTGCTTTAAAGTCTCTTAGCTAGACCTTATAAAACTTCATTCTTTGGGTACTGCAGATGGGTGTGGTAACTCTTCATTGCTTCTCTCCTATGGCTGGCTTGGTTCCTTCAAATCAATCTCAGATCTTCTCACAAACGCCTGATCTTCATAAAACCTTTTTACCATGTGTCCATTAACCTTCAAGATTCCAGTTTTCTCTCCTTGGATCTCCATTACTCCTGATGGGTAGATTTTTACCACAGTGAAGGGACCTAACCACCTGGTTCTTCGCTTTCCAGGGAACAACTGAATGCTAGAGTTGAAGAGGAGTACTTTGTCTCCTTCATGAACATCCTTATTCTTTAGGTGGGTGTCGTGCCACACCTTGGTCCTTTGATTATAAATTCTTGCATTTTCATAGGCGTGTAATCTCAATTCTTCTAATTCTTGCAATTGCAGATAACGCCCTTGGCCAGCCTTTTCCATGTCCATTTTCAGAAACTTAATCACCTAGAGGGCTTTGTGCTCGACTTCCAAAGATAGATGGTAGGATATCCCATATAAGAGTCGATAGGGTATAGTTCCAATAGGGGTTTTATAGGCAGTTCTATATGCCCAAAGGGCATCATCCAGCTTCATTTCTCTATCCTTTCTTGTTCTGCTAATAGACTATTCAAGAATTTGCTTCAGTTGTCTATTTGACACTTCCACCTGCCCTGAAGTCTATGGGTGGTAGGGTGCAACAACTTTGTGTCTGACTCTGTACTTTTTCAGTAACTTTTTAAATTGCTTTTCTCCAAAGTGGGATCATCCATCACTAATAACAGTTCATGGTACACCAAATCTTGGGAAAATTGTTTTTTTGAAAAGCTTTATAACAACCTTGGAGTCACATGTTTGGATAGCCATGGCCTCAACCCATTTTGAAACATAGTCAATAGAGACAAGGATGTATTTATACCCCTGGGATGGTGGGAATGGGCCCATGTAGTTGATTCCCCATACGTCAAAAACTTCTACTTCAACCCATTCCACCATAGGGATTTCATTTATCTTCCTAATATTCCCTGTCATCTGACATTCCTTGCAAGATTTGACATAAGCAACATCATCTTTTAACAGTGAAGGCCAGTAAAAGCCTGATTGTAGGACTTTAGTGGCGGTCTTTTCACTTCCCAGATGTCCTCCATAGGGGGAGGAATGGCATTCCCTCAGAATATCAGGTACCTCTTCCTCCGGAATACATATTATGTACAAATAATCTGAGCATCTCTTAAAGAGAATAGGATCATACCAATAGTAATTCTTTATATCTGAAAAGTGTTTTTTTTTCAGATGGTAAGTTATCTCCGGGGGTAACTCCCACAAGCAAGACAATTGTAAATATCTACAAACAATGACAATTTTTGTTCATTGACTTCTATCATGAGCAAATCCTTATCTGCATAATTATCATTGACGGGTGGATCATTCTTGTCTTTGACAACAATCCTTGACAAGTGGTCGACAACTACATTTTCTACCCCTTTCTTATCAATGATCTCGTGATCGAACTCCTAGAGTAATAAATCCCACCTTAGTAACCTAGGCTTAGTGTCCTTTTTCTGTACTAGGTATCTTATCGCTCCGCAGTCAGTGTAGACCTTTACTTTTGCCCCAAATAGATAAGACCTGAACTTATCGAAGGTGATGATGATAGCGAGCATTTCTTTCTCCGTCGTTGTGTAATTCATTTGTGCTTCGTCAAGAGTGTGGCTAGCATAGCAGATGACATGGTGTTTCTTGTCTTTCTTCTGCCCCAGGACTACTCCTACGACATAGTAACTAGCATCACACATCAGCTCAAAAGGTAGCTCCCAATCTAGAGCTTGAAGAATAGGTGGGGTTACAAGTGCTTCCTTCAAAGTCTAAAAAGCCTTCAAACAATCATTTGTAAAATCAAATTATGCATCTTTGATTAGCAGATTTGACAAGGGTTTTGATATCTTCAAAAATTCCTTTATGAATCTTCGATAATAACTAGTGTGACCAAAAAACCTTCGCACTCCAGTCATGAACTTAGGTGGAGGTAGTCTAGAGATATCTTCGACCTTGCTGACATCTACTTCAATTCCTCTTTTTTAGACCTTGTGGCCCAGGTTTATGCCCTCTTGCACCATGAAATGGCATTTCTCCCAGTTGAGAACTGATTTCTATTCCTCACAATGCTGCAAGACCAATGATATGTTCTTCAAACAATTGTCAAAATCTTTTCCGTAGACAGAGAAATCATCCATAAAAACCTCCACAATATCCTCCAAAAAATCTGAGAACATCAAAATCATACAAGGTTGGAATGTGGCAGGAGCATTGCACAGTCCAAACAACATTCTTCACAAAGCATAGGTGCCATATAGACAAGTGAATGTAGTTTCCTCCTGGTCGTTGGGTAAGATAAGAACTTGGTAAAACCCGGAATAGCCATCTAAAAAGCAAAAGTATTTGTGATGCACCAGTCTTTCTAGAACTTGATCGATAAAGGGTAGCGGGTAGTGATCTTTCTTTGTTGCCTAGTTTAGCTTTCGATAGTCTATACACATTCTCCACTCAGTGGTAGTCCAGATGGATACTTCATATCCTTTATCACCCTTCACAACTGTCACCCCCCTTCTTTGGCACAACATGAATAGGGCTTACCCAATTGCTGTCGCTAATTGGGTAAATAATATCTACGTCCCTTAGATGACTTCCTTTTTTACAACCTCTTTTAACATTTGATTCAGCTTCCTTTGGAGTTGAACTAGGGGTTTTTTTGACTCTTCCAGATTTATGCAGTGCATACATAGAGCAGGGTTAAGTCCCTTGATATCATCCACTGAATAGCCTATAACTTTCCTATGGAGCCTTAGCTCCTTAAGAAGTCTTTCCAATTGCTCTTCAGTGAGACTAGCATTAACTATAACAGGGTTTCTCTCTTTGTGATCAAGAAATTCGTACTTCAACCCTTTGGATAACTATCTTAGTTCTGGTTTGGGTTTAGGTGCCTTCTCTTCCCCCGGTGTCGGTTCTACAGAAGCATACTTGACTGTCTCGATAACTTCATCTTCCCCGCTTAGATCTTCTTCGTCTTGATTTAGGTGGTTGAGGATCTCAGCAACCTCGGGGTCTTCAATATCTAAATCTTAATGGTTTAACGCCCTCATAAGAAGGTCTACTATTGCTATATCTTCTTTTACTTCTTCACACTATTGGTCGTAGCTATCCATGAAGTAAGCAGATTTGAGTAGGGATGGTCCCTTCATGGCGTCTTTTACCTTGGAATCAATGTGGTCATTTCCAACCCTCAGAGTTATGATGCCTTCATCGACATCAATCAGTACCCTCCCGGTCGCCAAGAAAGGACGTCCAAAGATGATAGGGTATTTAGGGTCTTCCATAGTGTCAATGACAACAATATCACACGAGATAAAGAATCTTCCCACGTGAATCAGAACATCTTCAACTACTCCCACGAGCCTTTTGAATGTGTGGTCTGCTAACTCGATCCTCATATTGGTCCTGACCATATCAGTCAGTCCCAATTGTTGTGCAAGGCTTAAAGGCATAAGACTGATGCTAGCCCCTAAGTCAATGAGACCTTTCCTTTCGATGTTATCCCGTACAACAAAAGGTATAGTAAATGCTCTAGGGCCCTTCTTCTTGGTAGGTAATTCCGCCTTTACGAAAGCAGTTGACATACTGACAAGGTGCATTATTTCAATCCTTCCTCCACTTATTCTCCTTGTGATTAGGTCCTTGAAAAACTTGGCATATGTTGGCATTTCTTCTAAGGCATCCAGAAATGGCATATCGAGATGGAGCTTTTTCACCGATTCCATAAACTTTTCATGCCTCTTTTTGAGATGTGCCTTTATGAGTTTATATGGAAATGGCAATATCAGGGAGTATTGACTCCTTTTGTCTAATATGTCCTACACATGTTCCGGTTCTCTAACTTGAACTTGTTGGTTTTCTCCTTCGGCTGATTTCTCTATAATAATCTCTGGCTCCAATTCTTCAAGTCTCGTCACCTCAAGGCGCTCTACCGTCCTTCCTGATCTATGGACTGCCATCTTGGCAGACTCGGTGTTAGATGGTATCTTCCCTGAAGGGTTCTTCACCAGCTCAGCCAACTGAGCGAGTTGTTGGTCTATCTGTCATTGATGTGTTTGCATATCTGCCATTTGGACTTGCATAGTATTCAGGATGCCAGAGTTGGACAGTGCACTTTGTGCTAGTTGATTGTTTATCGTGTCGTGTCTCTTGATGAAATCGAATATTTGGCCCACTAAGTCAGGTTGACTATTGTTTCTTTCCTGACTCTATCCTTGAGCTTGTCCTTGTCCTTGACTTGTGCGTACAGCTTGGCGGTTTTGATACTTCCCTTGACCTTGATAGTTGGTTTTGTTTGTCTGGAAAGTACTTGTTTTGGTGTACTGACCTTGCCCGCCTTTCTTCTCAAGACCTGGTGGTTGCTTGGGTGGATTATTCAGTTGATGCAAATTCTCCACAACTCTTTGTTTCCATAACTGAAACCTAGGTGATCCGGTCTCTTAAAGTTAGCATAAGAGACATTTTCAGCTTCCTCCTCCTCAGACTTTCTTTCACTTAATTCTTCAGGTCGAGTGTATATGCAGTTATCTATTCTGAGCCCACCTTTGCTGAACTGACACATTTCATCACTTTTTCAACATGCTTCTTCCTGTTTCCTCATGATTCCTATAGCTATCGAACATCAAAGGCTATCTTTTGTATCTAACATGTGATTCCCTCAAAATCCTTTGATTCAATTGACGACCCTTCATTGGTGGCCTTCTTGGAACACCCTTTGTCGGTCCTATCATAATTAGTCCCAGATTATAACTCATCCATGTTTTCGATGATTTTCTTGGATCTACTGGGCTTTTTACTGAGGAAGTCGCTTCCTACTGCCACATTTAGCAAAACTCTCTCGTCTAGTATTAAACTATTGTAGAACATCGTTATTAGGAAACCCTTCTTATAATTATGGTGAGGGAAATCTCTTTGATACTCCTGGTACCTTTCCCAGGCTTCATGTCAATTCTCACATGGATTCTGTGTGAAATACGTGATCTTCTGCCTGTTACGAATAGTCTTCTCTGTGGGGTAGCACTTGTTCACAAAAGCGTCAACCAATGCGTTCCATCCATTCAAAGATTGATGCGGTAATCTAAGGTACCAGGATAGTGCCTTGTCCTCTAAGGAGAAAATGAAAACTTTTGCAATAAATGACTTCTTGCAGAACTCCCCACATCTTGATGGTGTCATAGATATTCTTAAAAGCATCGAGGTGATGATAAGGGTTATCGTTCTTTGAAATCCCTCGAAATCTTTTGTTCTGGATCATAGAGATTACAGCTGGATTCAGTTCGAAGTTCGCAACATCGAACCTTGGGATGATCATAGGACATCTTGAGTTGTTGGCTTTTGTAGCAGCCAATTCCCAAAGAGTCTTTTCCTCCTCCTCATTGTCTTTGCTATCGCTATTCCTGTGATTGTGCTCGTGATTGTTATGGTTTCTTTTGTGCCTGCGACGATGGCGATGCTCCTCATAGTGATGATGGTCGTCTTCATGTCTCTCTTCTTATTCTTGATATTGATGGTCATCATTATAACAACCACCTCTATCTTCATCCATTGTTGATGGAGGTGGGAGTTGTTCATTCCTCACGTTCTGCTCGTTGCCTGAAAGGGTAATGTCCACGCGATGCAGCATGGAAAAAAGGAGTAAAGTCGAATAAGTTTCTTCTTCTTGGGTACCTAAAAAGATCGTACAGTCAAGTTAGAAAATCAAACTGGTCTAAACGAACTACTCGGCACATTCCCAGTTTAGCAAACTTAAAGTAATTGTGCTGTCAAACTTATTGCTAAGCTTGAGGCATGGGAGTATAGTAAGAGGACTCATGTTCTTAACAATGCCATTTTTCCTTGGTCCCGACAACAGTGCCAAAAAATTGACCGGCCTAAATCGCACGTCCAAAAGGAGTGGATTAAAGTAGTCAGACTTTTAAAGAGATAACCCGACTCTCAGGCCCCTGCAACGATAAATGGGGTCCGATGTAGCAATCGGGGTCGAACACAAGGACAAGGTTGGTCATGTTAAGAACGCAGAATCTAACTCTCTTATACTCCAATCAAAAGAGGGGATAAAGAGATGTTCCCTAAGGAACGATAGCACATAAACAAGAATAGTAAAACAAAAAGAAATAAAAGAAACAAACTGTAAATAAGTATATGGGGAAAACCCAGGTTGGGGCTCACCAACTAAAGCACCTCACCAACATGTAACACTATCTCTCTGTCTCTTGCACACTCATATCAAGATTACAAGCAACCATTGAAACGTCTATTCCACTCTCTTTCGAGATGAGGATAGATCTGTCTAAAAGAAGCTTCTCTCTCGAGATGACAACTCAAAAACATCGCAGCAAAACATATGATTATAGCATTAGCATTCCAACACTCTTGTGCATTCATACCAATCTATGACATGGGATAAAAGTAATATTACTCTCTCGAGATATCAACAATCAAACATCACACGATGGTAGCTAAGCATACAAGTAAAGCATTAAAATAAGTGCATGGAGATAATCTTGATAAGAATATGTATATTCAAAAGAAAGAGACAATATACATGTTTGGAGAGCCTTAGTGGCTACTCCCAACCCAAGTTAAGGCATTTAGCCGCTCATGTTTGCGGACAACATGACGACGTTACAAAAAGACAGATCCATAAGATATCACGAAGGGGGAAAATGGGTACAACAGGATGAGACGATGGATCTAGAAGAGAAGAAATGTGATACTACACACTACTTCTTCATATCTGGATCTACCGCGTGGATGGCCTTCTCCTCTCAAAGAGAGAGAGAATGACAGTCTCCTCTCTCCTCAGCTTTCACCTTCAGAGGTCCAAGACTGATGGACAACCGATCAGAGACGAATCTGGAACGTAGCAGCATTTCGTGGCATCGGGATCTGATCTCCCCCCCTGATAAGACAGGTGGGTGCACTATTTATAGACACATTCCACCGACTTAGAACTGTGGTCACATTTTTTCTGTTAAGTGAGGGCAAGACCGCGATCATGGTCTCTGCGTTATTCCTCTCTGGTCACGGCCCAGCTTGGTCGTGGTCCTCCTATAACCGCAGTCGCGATTCTTGTCATAGCCGCAGTCACAATCTTTGAATAACCGCGATCACGGTCTCCACTTATTGTCTGAGGCTTTGAGATGTCTGGTTCTTTGGAATCGCGGTCACGGTTCCCAAAAATCGTGACCTAAGTTGTGTTGATTCCTGAAATCATTTAAATAAGGCTTTAGTAAAAAAGATAGAGAAATTATGTGGAAAGTTAACTAAAGTTATACTAAAAGTGGTGTAAAATATATATGGAAAGTACGTAAAGTACAATGTTATTAGGCATCCACTTGAATAATTTCTCTCTTTGAATATATAAATTCAAAGTTCTATTATCCTAAATTACTATCATTGCAATTATTGTGGATCTTGATTTATTCTCTTATGAAGGGTCTATGACCCCCTGCAGTGCCGATTAAATATTTGATGTGATCAGTGAGTGGAATACTATTCTTGCCACTTTATGATGCATGGTGAATGTCTGGACTACAATATCTAAAGCAGTGTTACTTATGCACAATCATACATATACAAGGCATGTGTGTTCTGTCCAGGATGTGCTTCCAGCTAGTTGTATATGCATGAAAACTTACTATTTGTTGGTATGTTGTGAATAATTGTTACAAAAAGTGTCTTATTCTCAACCATTAATCTCTTGTGCATCATTCACTTGATAAAAATTCTTATTTATTTACCTAGATGATTTTAGCACCCTCTTTGTAAGGGAACACCCTTATTGTACGATCTATTGTGATGCCCAAAATATTATTTATATGCACATATTCAGTGCTTGCTTATACAAATTTTAATGCCCTATTTTTTGCGTGATGTTTTCTTTGCACCCAAGTGTAGGTATATTAGAGGACAACAACTTAGAAAGATTGTGTACATGAGTGTGCATTAGAGGATAAGGCAATTGGTCCATTGTGCAATAGTTGTACCCCTTTCATTTTAATACCCACCTTTAATGGTGAGGAATGACTATAAAAGAAATAGCATCTAACTTTGTAATAGTTATGTTTCCACTACTTATCAATTATTTTTACTATTTTATACATACAAAATGGATACTAAATTAGATTCCTCATTTCCTTCAAGTCTTTTGGTATGTTTAGGATTGATTGGACTTATTCTCAATTTAGTAGAAAATCCCGCTCTTGGGTCACACTCTTTACACCTAACATGTGGGCATATTCACTAGGACAATGAAGGCACCCAATATTGGGTTGCATTTACCTAGTAAAATAGTCGAACAAACTTTGATAACTTGTCAAACTATATGCATGGATATGTATACAATTTGATGTATTTTTCAATTTTCTATATACGTATTGTTGCAAAATGATATTAAATATGTACAATTACTTCACCCAATATATGTATATAGTGTATAAATATATGTCGATTCCATATAAAGTCTAGATATAAACCATTTGACTTGCTTATTACAATTCTGACTTATATGCATACATATATTAGTTTCTATTTGTTAGATTTATGTATGTGTATAAAAATGTTTATTAATGTTTCTACATGTATAAGCTTTAATCTAATTATATATATATATATATATATTTGAATCAAGTTTGTGAAGTAATATGTTAAAGTTACACGCCATACAACTCTCTGTTAATGAATTTATATATCATATAGACATATTTTTATTATATATTATATAATGATGTGCGCTTGAAAAAGATAAATCTGTATTGTCGGCAAGGGGCTATGTAGTTGACAAATTTCGCCACAGGATGTGGAGAGGGAAGAGAATTCTTTCTCTCTTAATCTCAAATAAGTATTAAAATATTGGTAACAAAGATATAAAGAAGGAATGATGATTTATCCTTATTAGTTAATTAAATAAGGTTACTTCAAGTTTGACATAATCTAAAAAATCTCAAAATTAAATGTACTCAAGTCATGTAAGAGCGCATATGTTGGATGCGTTCATTTTTCAAAGAAAAACTCATCTGGAAAAGTGAATGTGCCCAAATATGGGCACATCTAAAAATTGTTATTATAAAAATAATTTATAAAATGGTACTATTTTAGTTATTATATTAGAGATAGTGTTATCATGGTATTTCCTCCCATAAACTTAATGGTGTAACAAAAAAATCTGAGTCAAGTATTTCTTTGAGCATTCTATCTCATTGTAAAAAGTTGTTATGTAATTCTATATCCCAAGGTGTAGGTAAAGTACCATAAGATATTACAGTGAACATATTTATAACAATGCTGTTTAACCAGAGTTTAGGTTCAATGGTGAAATTCTGCTTAGTGCTTCTAATAGAATAAATAAAGTTCAATCAAACAAACAGATACCCGCATATATATAGCAAAATTATTATTTAAATGTAATAAGGCCACCCATTATTAGATTTTATGTGGAACAATGTTACTGTTCACGCCGGATAAACTAGTTTAAAAAGTTCGAAGATCTGGTTGCAATATCTATACATCATAATTGACTTTGGTCCTCAATTTGCTGCAGTAAAGCAGAATAAATATCAATATGCATAGCACCAGAAAAGCCGAATAGGAAAGTCTTCAAAATAACGAGCTTACTCTTCACATCAACGTCCAGAGTAAATATAGCCAGGGTCAACAAGATGGCAGTTTGTGCATTGTCGAGATCCTTTGGGAAGTTGAGCAAATGAAGGGTATCTGTGTCATTACAGTACAAAAACATGATATCAGCATAAATGTTTCTGTAGCTAGCTTTTGTACATCTCATTATCTCTATTTAAGCTGCTGAACAGTTATTTGGCACAAGTGGGTGCATATGGTTATATTGTCTTGGACTTACCTGAACTGCCTTCAACATGTATATTTTAGAGAATCTAAGAAATTGGCTGCGTCATGGCCGAGGTGAGGGATGGGCAAATGATCACCACACCACACACACTAGGCATGTTTGTACTTCTCTTGTTCTTTTCACCGGTGACCAGACTATAAATAGACCCCCCCTTCAGCCTGTTGGTGGCGCATTGGATGCCTTGTGGCAGATGAGGAATACAAAAAGAATGGGTTGGAGGATCACCGTCTTTGTTGGCATCGCTTCGTTGCTGCTTTCATTGGCAAACGCGTACAGTAAGACACTAAACCTTGTACTTCTGTAGAGTTTAAACAGTACAACAACAGCTTAGGAGTTTAAACATACACAGTTTAAAGTATGCATTCCATCGGTCTTCATGTATGCAAGCAACTAGCTTCATTTATGTGTACTGCACATGCCCAACTTCCATTTTAAAACTAGATGTGTATGCCTTATGCATAAATGTAGAGTTCCTGTGGTAGATCATAGTAAAAATGAACTCGGCTGCACAGTGTGTAGGTAGGAACATCTCACAGCTGCATATCTCATAATTGCTGATCTTCACAGACTACATCAATTCCAGTAGCAGAACGTTGAAGAATATTTCCGAATTCTCCTATCATTTTCTGGAGTTACTCAAAATGCTGCTAGCGTGGTCTCAGCGGCCTAACCTATTAAGATACTTTTTTTGTGCCATTACGAATAAAAGTCCAATACTCCTAGTCTTTTAACTTAGACAAGGTCTAGCATATGAGCTTCGTATGGGGTACTTTTTGAAAAAATAATATTATAATGAATAGAGAAAGTATTTTGATAAATAATATGACTGACCATGTCAAGGATTTCTTTTTCTGAATTGTTAGTTAAGATCGAAAAATTAAACAACTGATCTACCGGGGCTATCTTCCATTATGTAAATCTAATTTACAACTATAGGCATTCTGGCTTGTATCAAAGGCAATATGTTATTAGTTCGAGCAGAGATATATAGGGGTGGTGGAGTAGTCTTGTGGTCGTTGTAATCTCAACTTTCAGCAAACATAGCTAGTTTGGCCATCAGTAATTCGTAGGTCCACCACCAATCATTTGGCGCCTAGCTCACCTCCCCAAGATAGCGCCTTTCAAATCATGGTCACCTACAATCTTGAATCAAAAGTTTGCAGGCGGGGCCACTTGACTACAAAGTTTACAGAGCGATCGATCATTTACAAAGTCAGGCATAAACAATCTGATATCCGAGTGAAAGTATATGACGTGCTTCTCAATCCGTGATCGATATTTGGCGTTTTGTATTTCGACTCTCCTCCTAACTCGTTTCGCCTCTATCAGAGCAGCAAGACTTGACCAAGTTCGGATACCGGGGCTCCTTGGCGCCGACAAGGTGGGGGACCCTGGACCCCAAGTTCTTCCTCTGCAGAAACGGCACCCGGCAATCGCCGATCAACATCGTGAAGCGCTTGGCCGTCCACGACCCGACCTTGCGCTCGCTTGACCAGGACTACCACGTCACTAACGCCAGCCTCGTCGACTTCGGCTTCAACGTTCAGATCAAGTATGGCATGGATGTCGGGGTCCTTCGTGTCGACGGCGCTAACTACACCCTCAAGCAGATGCACTGGCACTTCCCCTCCGAGCACACAAT
This sequence comes from Alisma plantago-aquatica, assembly GCA_963693085.1. Lineage (NCBI taxonomy): Eukaryota > Viridiplantae > Streptophyta > Magnoliopsida > Alismatales > Alismataceae > Alisma > Alisma plantago-aquatica. The sequence continues at coordinate 306,301,613 of OY856414.1, forward strand.
TGACGGCAAGAGGTTTCCGGTCGAGCTCCATATGGTGCACTCCCACAACGACGAAAAGTTTGCGGTGGTCGCCGTCCTGTTCAAGTTTGGTGCCCCGGACCCGTTCATCTCCAAGGTATATTCATGCCATGAGCTCTGTTCCTTTCTACTTCCTCCCTATTCATCGGTACTGATACCGGATCTGGCCCTCGATGATGCAGTATCTGACAGTGAAAGTCGAAGAACTGACCAGGCAAATCGACGCCGGTAACCTTGACACACAGGTGCCCATCGGTCGCGTTGACCTCAAGAGCTTCCGACGCCACACCAACACGTACTACCGGTACCCTGGATCCGTCACCACCCCGCCGTGCGATGAGACTGTCATATGGAGCGTCCTCGGCAAGGCATGCTTACAATATTTTACTTACATATTGTTGATGTCTTCAGCTTCACTATTATTCATGCATTCGGTTTCTTATCACAAAAATGACGGATTGGTATCCCCCTTACATTCTTTTTGAAAGGTTTAAATTTAACTTAACCCTCGAGATTTAGGTGTTTCATATTGCTTTATAATAGCGGGAAGCTTGTCAGCTTGGCACCTTATGATTATTTTTAAATTAATAGCTAATGTGTGGTTTCTGACATGCCATCCTTATTTGCCAACTCGCCAAGTACCACATGAAAGTTTCATTATTACCGCCTGAAGTTATTGAAATTAAAATTCTATTCAAAAATTGTGATATAAGGTATAATTTTAGACTCTTTGTGTTATACTACAAGATAGTAACTGAAATGTTGATAACACTACAATAAGATTGATAGTTTTTGCGTCATAGCGTATAAAGTTTGAATGTCATAAACTACAAGACAGAAAATGAAGTCAAACGAAATTGAGAAGAAAAAAACGTTTTCAATGTTTTATATGGGTTAATACATATAGTCACATACGTCATTGTTTAGACAGGGTGTCACGTACACTTTGCTGACATCTTTAAGGCATACTTGCTTCAACATACATCTCTTGTTTGGGATCATAAAATTGAAAAATACATTTTTAAACGAAGTTAGTTTGACTGAGACAAATAGAAGCAATATCAACATATTTTATGTAGAAATTTCATTATTGTAGCAATATAAGATATTTGACATGAAATTTTGAGCTTATCACATAGTATAAAAACTTCAAGATGAGTTTACCACACATCTAGTTGTGGTTTGTTTATTAAATTTTAATTATTGTGAAATCCTTTCATTAATGTTTGGTCACTCACAATTATTTGTTTTTGATAAAATTAGTTCTCAGATTTTAACTCAATTTCGTAGTTTATATAAAAAAATGGATGATTTGTACTATAACTCCTTATAATTTTAGTTAACTAACAAAGAGGTAGTTACATGTATGAGGTAGAATATTAGCTTATACTAGAATCAAACTAGTTATAGAAATACTATTATAGGTTTCTCAATGAATAAACAACATAAATAAACTTTCTCAATCAATAGACATTTTTTGTTTTAACGAATCCACCTCTTAGGACAAGTTGTGGTGTTTTGTATATACATATGTGCAAAAAGGTTTGTGTGAAAGTGTGTGTGTTTATTCATTGAAGTTATAAATGGGAAAATATCATACAGTTCATCAATACTCAAAAAGTTTAGTTTCTTAGATAAATATTAGGTCAATACATTCTTATAGTATGAATGCAATTACTTGCAAATTGAAAGTAAGCTACTTCTTCAAATTTTGTGGAGTTCTTCATATTCTATCTATAGATAGAATATAACTCATTTTCTATTTTGTTCCTTGTGTTTAGGTAAGGGAATTAAGCTTGGATCAGATGGAAACCTTAAGAGCTCCTTTGGCTACAGATTTTCACAACAACTCGAGGCCAACTCAACCACTAAATGGTAGGGTGGTGCGCTTACATCAAGATAGATAGATCTACATGCAATGTAACAAATATCAATAAATGGAAGTGTTTCATCTACCACATTATATCCATAAATCTTCATAAAGGCTTAATATAATGAATAATTTCATACGTGCCCACAATGGTATAGAGAAAAGTGTAACTTGTTCAAATTTGTAGATTGAAATAGAGAAGTGGATAACAATTTCTTTTTTTTAAATGGAAATTCATTCATACAGTTGCCATTGGGTTTCGAACATGTGATCGCTCGGTCATACAACATCAACTTTACCACTCGGTAGTCACTACATTGGTAGTGGATAACAATTTCTATCATTGGTGAAGTTCACAATTTTACATTTGTGGGCATATATTGTGTTCCCTCTCATGTTGATTCTATTGACGAATTCATATAAGCAATGATATAACTAAATCAAGAAAGTGATTCTTGTGAGGGACATGATGCAAAATATGAGGAGAAGTGATATATATTTGTTGAATGCATTTTCTATAGGACGGAGTCCTATAGAAACTCCATAGGACTCAATCAGATTGTGTTATATTGGAGAATTTGTGTTTCTCTCTCCTTATTTTTTGTAGGGGGTTGGGCTTTAAAGATGAGTGAGAGGGGGTTACTTCATTGTGATTGGTTGTCCTGTACAAAAAGTATAGGACACCGTCCTATAATATCCACTACCATATTTGTTCTTGTAACATGATTATTTCCTTTTAATATCTATCCATTTATAAGTTGAATACTATTAATGTTACGACCCCACCTTCCAGTAACCCCCAATTAAGGGAGACTAAGAGGTCGAAGCCGCACACATAATTTATGAATCAAAGGTTCGACAATTAACCAAGAACAATTATTAAATTTTAACAGATTAAACTGGAAAGCTGTAAGAAAATAAATTTTTGCATACCTTTTGAAAACTTGGATCTCTAAACTTCTATCCACATATGAGTTCTACTCTACTAATCCTCCTTTGTATTTTAATTCATGTATTTTACAATATGACGATTTACTGTTTGTCCTTTTGGCTTTGTACCTAAAACGTCGACAAACAAAACGTCAGTCAGCATAAAGATGGTATGTGGGGGAACCAATAATCGTGCAATTATTCATAACAATGTATTGCAGTCAATTACCATTTAACAAACAATTTTACATTTTAAATATAATTGTGTGATCCATGCATTCCTTATCCTCTGCATTGTCCCTGCGGTGGACCTGGATACTACTTTCCTTATAGTAGCTCCCCATTAAACCCCTCATGGTCCCACCTATAGGTGAACCCGTTTCTAGGGTTGAGTCGCACGGCACTAGCCGTAAGTAGCCCACTCCTTAACTCATGGCATGCTAAAGGGTCTCATGGCACTACACTTGGTAGCCCGATTTCTAACCCACAATAACCTAGACCTTACTCTAGGTTACCCCTTTTTAGCCTTTACAAGCCACATAGGTGGATTCAGATCTAATCCAGTTATATATATATTCATGGTGATAATCATAGTCACTTTACAGTTGCATGAAATAAAAGGCATCCAATAGTTATTTTCAAGCAACCGATAAATACGTTCGGAAATCACCGTGAAACTAAAGCGATTATTCATAAGCGTAACCACATACCTGGTTAGTAGATTTCTCAATCTAATATCAATTCCAACCAAGAAAGTCATCTAAGAAAGTAGTTCAACCACACAACCAAGAATCCTAGAAAACACATGTACTCTATTTACTACACACTTTGTCAAGATTCTTTCTATTCAACTTGAAATCTCTTCCTACAGTTTCTGTATCCATTTTATGGTTTCATTTTGCAATTAGGGTTTCACTTCATTTACTATTTTAAACCCTAGTTCTATTCAATTACTTACAAACCCTAATTTTAGATTAAAGGCACACTTAAACATTAATTAAGCCCATTATGCCTCTTTTATGTTAAAACTACCATTTTATCCTTTTAATCCATGGCAAGATCATTATACTCATTTATCATCAATTCATAGTTCATTATGGCCTTATTTACAAATGAACTATATATATCATTAAATCCACCTTTTATTCATTAGAAAAATCTGATTACTATATTAAGGGTATTTACCCATAATTAGGAATCTTTGTACTCGAAATAGATTAGAACCATCACATCTCAGTTTTGTACATGAATTTGACCAATTAAAATCATTAAGGATCATAATTACCACAGTTAGGGTTCAAGGCTCATTAAATCATATGGAGCCCTAAATTAATCAAATTATGTATGAAGATCATCCTTTTAGATCTAATATGCCCTTTTTATTAACAACATGTTAATATCTATTTTAAACACACACATAACCCCTTTCTAATTTATTAATCATCAAAGGTTAGGGTTTTTCATTGATTAAACTGTTGAAGATAGCATCTTGATATATTTCTTGAGGAATTAGACTTCAACAATAATTCCTTTGTGTTCCTCTCGTTCTGACGATCAATTTTCATATATTACTTATCCTAATCAAAGTTACTAATATTTAATTACGAATTTAGCAAGATTTCACTTACTTGGGTCAATCAGATTGCACCACGTCACTTCACCCATGCAACGATCTCGTGATTTGGAAAAACATTTTGAATTTACACTTATACCCATGTGTGGCTCTTCTCTTCTTCTCCACATAGGAGGGCAAAACCATCCAATGCTCGGGGATCGTCTTCAAGCTTTGGGATGGCGGACTGCAGCCACCCTAGCTACGTTTGGCGCGGCCCTTCCTTCACCTCTAGGGCCCGATGGCCGCCGCCGACCTCCACCCTATCTCTGCCGCCCTTGGGGCTCCTCTATTTGGCCGCCAAAGTGGCCTCTCCCAAGCGTGAGAAGAGCATGACTATTGCTGCAACTACAGCTGGTCTTGCAGTCTTTCGGTGGAAGTTGCGTGAAGTTAAGGCCATCGAGATGGTAGCCTATCAGTCTAGGGTTGTTGTTGAAGCATCCCGCCTCCAACCATATGATTCCACATCCCTGTGTTGATCCAGGGATGGAACTCTCATCTTGGTTAGGGTTTATGGACGAAATCATGGAAGAAGAAAAGAGAAAATATGTGCAAGATCCTCTTGTCTTGGCCCAAAGTTGTACCCCTTTTAGTGGGGATGATATCCTCATCCTAAGCTGCCCATCTAAGAGGAAACAAGTCCTCTCCTATTAGGAATCCTATTCCTATAATGAGAAACAAGTCTCTTTCTCTCTCTTAAATATCCTCTTGATATTCTTTATCCTTGAGATATTAGAATTTCGAAAATCTCTTCATTTATCTTCTTAGTGCTTGCCCTTTATTCTAATGGCACGAAATTCTATTTTCATTTAATAGAAAATACTTCCTTTTAGCAATACCACATAATTCCTTAATAATGCATCACATTATCCTCTTATTTTGCAATTTTGGTTTTTTCTCTTTCTTTCCTCTTTATTGGGACTCCTTGGATCCCAAGAAACTCTATTATTTTGAAATCCTTTTTATTGGATACTCAATATCCTTCTAGATGCATCTAAATGCATTATTCTTCATTATCTTGTTTTATTCCTATTAAAATATATCTTTTTGAGGATTTCTCTTTATTTCTCTTTTATTTTCCTCATTGGTATTCCTTTTAATATTAGGAATCCTTGGGATACGAAATTCCATCAAGAATAACTCAACTATACCTCTTTTCACTTGTTTTCCACATTTTACCATTATTTTCAATTTCTTTCTTAATAAAGAAATACTTAATTGATCTTTTCTTTTCTTATTGCATTCTCTATGCAACTTTGGACTCCTTGGGACCCAAGGAACCCAAGAGGCACGAAATCCATCCTTGGATTACATTCGTTTGCCTTCCAGAGGTTTCCATTCTTTTCTCAAAAACTCAATTATTCATTTACTAATTGAATTTTCTTGTTATTTGGGCCCAATAGCCAATAAAGCCCACAACACAATCATCAAGGCTATTGTAAATGAAATCCATTTATTCAAAACAAATTATATCATTATTTGTTCAATTATCTTTAATATGAGAAATTACATTTCTCACCAAAGGAACCCAAAAATTGGGTTTGTAACAATTAATTGCACAAATTATGATGTTCTACACATGTGGTTTCAATGTAAAGTTGAATAAAGCATCATTGACTAGACAAAAAAATGTAAAAGTAATTCCCACCTTTGATAAATAAAATACAGTTATAAACTGACAGTAGTTAAAATGCCAAAATTCCAAATCTTAGAAATTAATATCACTTTTAGTTGACACTTTTCCCGCACATACATGGGATGAATCTTTGTGCATTCCCTTTCTATATCCATATTTAAATTACTAGTCATGTGTGTATTTGGTTTGCATAGAAACAATTCCAATAGAATGAAATCGATGGTCGTTTAACAACGATTGTAGTTAGAAATTCTTCTATAAATAAAAACATGATTAGAAGTTTATATTTCTAATATTTACTTAAGGAAAAGGTGTACCATGTAAACCTACTACTATGGAAAATTTATAGTATCATTCTAGGAGCTAGGCTAAGGAAAGGAACTTCTAAAATACAAAAACCACATTGATATATATAACTAATGCATGATAAGCTTAGTCTGCATAGTATTTTTTCAAATCCCATTTACAATTTGGTTGGGGATTTTCATCCTTTTATAGATGGCTATCACATAGGTGAATTGTGGAGAATTTAAACTTCTCTTCTCCAATTTTGGTCAACATTGAGTTCTTTTCCAAAGATGTTGATTTGTTTATCAACAATGATATCACCTTGTTATTAAAACATGCTTTTCTTAGGTTAGAAGTGAGAATTTTGTAGACAAATAATTAGATTCACTCACCATTCTTGAGAAGAATTCACATTTTCCCATGCACTCAGCATCGACATAGTACAAGAAATATTCATGATATTAACTAGAGTATGTTATCATAACTTAGAGTAAGAAGGACTATTGTGAACTTTCCCTCATTATTTTCATCATCACCTTCATTGTTTATATCTTTCACTACTTTGTAATATATTTGCTTTTTTAAGTGGAACATTTGTACCAGTTTTGAGGCCTCACTGTTCATAACGTTATAAATGTTTCTACTCAGTGATCTTATCCAAGAAAACCAAGCTTAATCACATGTTTTTTTATGAGGCTTAACAAAAGGTTCACCTTCCATTGAGGAGGATCTTACTTCAATATATCTACTTCACATGGACATGATGTAGATCACCCTTCTTATAGGTTCATTTGTAAAAAAAATTCAATAAGTTGTAAACTTATTGGAAGTCGTGTCACCAATGCCTGTGATAACATGTCTATTAATGTGATTGTGTTGTGCATAATGGTTGAACAATAGAGTAGCTCATTTAATTAGTACATGGTATTCAACAAACGTCATTCACTTAAACTAACTCAAAGAATATGACTCCCACCACCAAAGTCTTTTTAATTTCCTTACAACACATGAAGTGCTTACCATGACAGGATTTCACCCATTTAGGGTACCTTCATCGATCATAGATGAAATAAACATTGCATATATCATATCAAATCATTGGTTAGGCAGTGGGTGTTGACTGTCTTTTTATGTTAAACACAAATAGTCACTCAAGGATTTCACACGGTTTAGCCATTTAAAGAAGTTTCAAGTAACCCTATTTCACTTAAAAGCAATACATGGATGTTTTAGATTAAACCCTCAATTTGATTTATTCTAACTAACACAATGAAAAGGAGTGTAATATTTTTCTCAAAGGAAAAACTATCATCCATATGTGTAATACATCACACATTTTTTATCACTCTTAAATGCAAATAAAGACACTTGTATCATTCAAATTGCAAGACCGACAGAAAGACATCAATAAGAGGTTCATGACATAAAGAGATATAATTTATAAATTTTGGCATCTGTGGAAACTCATTTCTAACAATTCAAAATTTTACATGACTAAATATAAGTTACACCATACATAATATATGATAAATTAAATTTGTATAAACTTTGAAATTGTACGTTTTATGGATACCTTGAATCTCAAGTGGAGATAATCCAAGAAAAGTTAAAATTTGCAGGAGACATTACTTTAATCACTAAGACCTTGGTGTTTTCTAAATTAGTAGGCATCACATAAATGAAAAAAATTTCTATCAATATTGTTTATACCCCATTTTTTCTCACTCAATAGAAACTCATGATAAAGAACCAATTCTCTAGATAATTAAAAAGTTTATTCCACATTTCACCCATTTCCCATATTTATCATTTTTCACATTTTTTCACATTTAATTCACCCATTCACTCCCACTTTCATCAAGTTTGGGGCATTCTATGAAGAAACCTCTTTTCATACCAAAAGTGCAATTTACTCTTCAATTATACTTTTTGCAAGCTCATTTTCATAAATTGGCTAGTAGAATTATCCTAAATAAAATATTCCACTTTTTCCCACAAAAATTCAATTGATTTTACTCAATAAATGTAAGGGATGATACCCAATTATCTCTATGTGCAATTTTGTTCAATTTTATCCAGATCATTCCTAAAATTGCTAGAAAATCAAAAAGCAAGTTTTATCCAACTAGGGCACCCATAGGATTTGAGACATCCATAATGTGTCACGTGGTGTATAGCCTTGATCAACATGTTACACTAATTGTTGGTAAGGTATGCCCATAGATCTAATAATGTGATGATTGACATGGTATATATCATAAAGGACTTGATTAATACTTATAAAGGCAAGCTTCCAATTCATTTTGTTTCACTCAGTTATGAGATAATGAGGAAACATTATTGAAAAGAATGACAATACTCAATGACGTATGTCTTCAAGTACGTGACTAGGAAGAATGATATCATATGAATGCTAATAGTATGTACAATTTTATGTCCCTATTTGGTTGTTACTATGGAAGGTAGATAGACACCAGTAACACATAAGACTAGAGTGTGGGTTGGTTGATGATAGAGTCTTAGTAGTCATGATATGGCAATATCAAACCAAGCACACAAATATATGTTAGGGAATAGTGTATCAGATAGACCCACCGTGAGAGTGACACATAGAAACAATAATTACTAGCCATAGTCATCTCTCATAGTGAAGGTGGTGATTGTCATTCTTAAATCTAAAATCACTACACTCGTCACATGTCATTGTGTATTCTTGGACATCATCAAACACAGTCCTAAAACATGGGTTGTAATAAAGGTGATGATTGGGTGACTTTGACACATGGGGATAGACTGTGAGTGATAGATATGGGATTTTTCCCTCCTACTGGAGTATGATATATTGGTCACTTGATAAGCGAGACTAAGAAATGCATGTTCGTACACATGTGAATCAATATATGATATTGAGGTCACATCATCTCAGATAATCCTCTCTTGGTTTAAGAAATATGGATTGAATATCGAGAGGATGAAGATTCCATGCCTCAAGTTCATCCTGGATATATGTGATAAAGGAGTTATACAATCACTACAACACCTTACACATATTGTAGGTTAAAGTAGTTCTCCAACTTTCACTCACTTGGGTAGCACTGATGTGCGACTAGGCACTGCTCCTTGCTTGTGATATCGTAAGTTAGTTATAAACATTCATTACCAATGTGATATGGGACCTACAGGGTCACACACAAAGGAACTCGTCTATAAGAGGATTTTATCTTGAATGATGATTGGATTGATTTATGAAGTGTTTAGGTATTAAATTCATGCAATAGATTAATAGATTGGATGACTGAACTGCCAAATGACCATCTCAAGTGTTGAGACAGCCATTTGGATAGGCCAGGTGGGCATCTCAAGTGTTGAGACGGCCATTTGGGTTGTCAGGCTGATCAGAGTTTGAATTGGCTAAGTTCTGCCCAAATTAAGGAGTGAACCGATTGATTCAATCTATTGAACCGATCGGCTCAACTCAGGTTCACTAGACGGCCGTCTGGGTGAACGATACGGGAATCTCGCATGGGTGAGATAGCTCGGTTAGTTCGAATAAAATCTCTATATGTTTCCGAACTTATTCTATTTCACATTACTTGTGGGGCAAGGAATTAATATGTGATATTAATTGGAATCGAATTGCCAAACATGCATGTGATTGGGAAACTAAAAAATGATCATTTGGAAGTGTGAGATGACCATCTCACATGACCAGATGACTGTATGGGTAACTAGACAACTATCTCGTGGCTCATAGGTTGCAAAAATTCAAGATCTTTTGGTCTCTTTCATTCCCGCACAATCTTATACTGATTGGGAACCCTGAGCCTATCCCCGCCTATAAATAGAGGCATACGAAAGCTTCCCATAACACAATTAAGAATCAGTTCCTCTAAAAACTATTGTCCTCTCTGTTGTGGTAACCAAGAGAGCCCAAACAAGTACTACCCGACAAGGGATGGATAGCAACGGGAGAGAACAACTGAGGATCATTGTTGTATGAACCTCCTATTGATGTAGACCTGTGATTGCCAATCTGGAGAACAACCTAGGTGGTAGTAATTCCTTGTGTCTCCAAGGAATTACAAATATACATGGCCATAACCATTGCTTTTTGTTTTATACTTCATGTTTATGTTGTGGGATATATCATGTATATGATATGTACAATATATGTGGTATTGAATATATTATATATATATATATATATACAAAACCCCTCAATCAAACATATTAAGTCTAAGATGCTTTCCATTAGCAATACACATGAAAAGCTTGATCGAGCAAGCATAGATTTACACAAAGCATGGTGTGTTGTCTATCTCATGGAAGTGTGATGGTAGATATGTAGATTTGCACTACTACAGAAATGGCTTATAACATCACTTTAAAGGCGTCAATTGTATAAATACACCGAATCCTAAAACCTAAAGAGTCGGTTTAATAAAAAACTGACATCTATCTGTGAAGGGCGACCGGAAACGGGTATCGCTTTTATTCAGTGTCGGTTCCCTAATAATAAACTGACGCCTAAAATTAACTGCCAAATCTAAAATTTCCAGTGAAAAAAATTACCTCCAAAATTTAACATATGGCGTCTGTTATTAACTACTAAACCGATGACGAAAGGTTATTCGTGAGACAGAAATTGGGCACATTTTGGTCGTCGATTTTTCTACAATGACCGACGCTTATGGGTTTTCCCACGTTGTTCCCGGGAAATTTTTCACACCCTTTGAGCATCAGTTTTTGAAAGAAACCGACGACTATGGTCATTAATCGAGAACAATTTTTTTAATTGGCATATGTAGATAGACGTCGGTTTTATTCTAGTAAAAACCGATGACTATCATTGAGAATAGGTGTTGGTATGTTTGGAGAACTGACACCTTTAGTTTTATGGGTCGGTTTTTTTGAATAACTGACACCTATTGTTAACTTAATAGCACCCACGCAAGATAGACTATTCCCCTTTCTCTATTTCATTCATTCTCGCGCTACTCCAGGGTTTGGTATGGTGATTTCTCCTCTGCCCCCCACCTCCGTCGCCGCTTGCTCCGGCCACGAGCTGCTCTACTCGGTTGCTGGTCCTCTGCCACCTCCATCGCCGCTTGCCCTCTACCCCTAGCTCGCTGCTCCGGCGGCCTTCTCTCATGCTCTGGTGGCCTGCTCTCCCCGCACCGCCGCCGCTCGCTGCTGCTACTCTCCTCACTGCCGCCGCCGAAGGTACCTGCTCTGCTCTTCTTCCTCCTCCTCTTCATCTACGCTCAAGTAGGTACCCTGCTCCGTGACTGATGATGGTGTGTGGAATCGTAGGTTGGAACGGACGTGTTGGGCAGCACGACCGTGTTAGTAGCACGATCGTGTTGTATGGTACGGTCGTGTTGGCTGATTTTGTGCTATATTGCTCAATTATAATTAGATAGCTACATTTGTGTGTAATGATTATCTTGATGATGAACATGTATCTACATTTGTGTGCATTTGTGTTGTTGCAGGGGTTGTTGACTTGTTGTTGATTTGCATATATTTCTTCTTCAACCTTCAAGTTAGGTATAGTATTCTCACTCTCCCAACGTTCCATTAGGCTCCATTTTGATTCAAATCTTTGATATATGGAATCATGGTTTATTTACTATTTATTATTTACTGACAAGCATGATTAAATGATGTTACATAAAACATAGGATATGAATGATGAAACTAGGATTGCAGGTATAAGAGTGACAACACTTGTATTTGTTGGCCTAGAAAACCATCCAAGATTTACTCTACATATTTATATTTGTTTATCAACTGAGCTGTACTTTTTTTCTATTGCTTTGTATTTGTTTATCTACTGATTATATTTATTTATCTAATGCTTTGAGTTTACTTATTTAGCTGTTGCTATTGTAAATCATCCTAGGATATGAATAGATTTTGTGCTTGCATATATTTGTGTTTCTAATACTCATGCTTGACCTAATTCAGTAAATTTTGATGCATGTTGAAATAAGATTTAAACTTGTCCATTCTAACATCCTAATTTGATTTGATTATGTGCTTTGACCCTTGAAACAAGCGTGTTAAAGATACATTGAATCCCTATATTGTATGATGTAGATTGATGATAATGTATGAGCTAGTTTGAAATTTTGAAATCAATTATGAATCTCTCCATCCCTAGGTCATACTAATTTAATTATGTGTGTCTTTATCTTGATCATGAACATGCATGGACACTCAAAATGTTGAAATCAATGTTATAGAATATGATACCTAGATTAAATGATGTTACATGAAACCTAGGATATGAATGATGAAACTAGGATTGTAGGTATTGGAATGACAACATATATACATGTATTTGTTGGCCTAGAAACTCATCCCAGATTTACTCATTAGGAGTAAATCTTGGATAGTCTCCGGTTTGGGACTTTTCTTGAACACCTAATCTCACTTAGGATGTAAGTGTATAATGTGTATTTGGTTTTCAAGAAAATTCCAGTAGCATTTCTGCGTTTGTTCTCTAAGTACATATGTACTTAGAGAACAACGGGGAAATGCTGCCGAAATTTTCTTAAAAACCCAATACACATTATACACTTACTAGTGAGATTAGGTGTTCAAGAATGGGATAGGTGGTACACATTTATTATATATAAGAATGACAACACATGTATTTGTTGGCCTAAAGTTTGAACCATGAAAAAACTCTAATCTATTAACCCTAGACCCTAATCTTGTTGTAATATATACTTGTTTTCTCTTTGATCATAGGATGGATAGATCATGGACGTCCATTCACAATCGTTGCACCCCAAAGTTTATTTCTGGTCTTGACCAGTTTATTAGATTTGCCAAGGAACATAGGAAACAACCTGGAGATAGGTTCTACTGTCCATGTAGGGATTGCGGTAACAACATGAAAGTCAGCACTGGTGATGAAATCAAAAGTCATGTCATGTGCAACGGGATTATACAAGGCTATACAGAATGGCACTGGCATGGAGAGATTTCAAACCCAAATGTTTTATTTTTCTGAATATGAACTTTACAATGTGAACTTTACAATGTGAATTACTTTACAATGTGAACTTTACAATGTGAATGTGAACTTTTAGATGGCTGGGCATTCTCTTGATGACCGTGCTGATGATTACAGTGAGGGTGAGGACATCAATGCATCGCCTCACAATGTAAGTTTTAAAAATATATCATATATTTATGTCTACATGTCCATTTATAGTTATATCCTATAAGTGTGTTTATTTTGTCAAATTTTAGGTTGATGATGCACATGTACCCTCTAAAGCACTTGAGTCACTTTATGAGCAACACCAAAAAGTTGACAAGAGAAGGGGAATCACTATGATGAAGAAGTTAATAGCGCAAAGGGGCAATGGACCCAAACTTGTTGTGGATTTTGATAATGCAGGAAATGCAACTGGAGTGAATCGCAATTCATTTGTTTCATATCTTGGGTATGTTACTCGTAGCCATTGCGGTTGTAAGATAGATTCTTGGCATAAAGTTCCTAAGGGGAAGAAAGACGTAATATGGAAGGATTTTTGCGTGAGTTATTATTAATTTGCAATTATATTTTGTAAATTATTAATTTTTTGGATACTAGTTAATAACAATTCTATTTTGCAGAGTATATTTGAATTGGATGAAAAGCTACATCGTAAATGCGTGATGCAACGCTGTGGGAGAGTCCTAAGGAACTATAGGCCAAATCTCACCTGAGAATACATAAAAGAAGGTGACAAGAGGAAGAAGACAACCACATAATAGTGGAACTTCCTAGACCAAGAAGAATGGGACGTGTTTGTTGCTTCAAGACAAACTGATGAATTCAAGGTATTAGACGTCACTCCTAATTTAATTAATATACATTGTATTCACCTATTCAGGATTAACATTTAGTGTTACTAACCAAATCATTAATGTGCATACTAACTAGGACCTCAGTGAGGTGCAAAAAGCAAGGCGTGCACTGAATGTGCATGACCACACAATGGGTCCAAAGGGGTATGCAGGCATTCACCAAAGACTATAGGCTGAGTCTAGTGCTTAGTCTGCTGTTACTCAGGAGTCCTCTACTATAGGTACCACACCTCTGCCTCGCCATGATGTCTGGATAGCTGGGAGGCAAAATAAGATGGGAGAAATAAGGAAGCCTGCAACTACTGAGGCGGCTGCAAAAACGGTAAAATACAACTCTTAGAGCAATCGTTTGAATATTGATTATTTGTGGTGTTTACTTAATTACAAATTTTTGTTTTGGCGATTAGCGGGAGCTGCACGAGCTGAGGAAACAAGGCAAGTTCATCCCTGAGGGCACAAGGGATGAATTGACAGTTGCTCTGGGTAACCCAGAGCATCCTGGATGTGTTAAGGTTGCAGGCACTGGTATGGGCATCAAAGCGTTCTTTGGGCCATCCCAGTGCAAACATGTCCCAAAAGCGGGACTTTTACAAGAAGAAGTAACCTATTCTTTCTTTATAATGTTATTGTAAAAGAGAATTCAATAATCAGAAGCTAACGTTTCTTTTATCCATGTATAGGTAGATAAGATAGTTGATAGGAAACTCGAAGAAGCAATGAGCAAGTGGAAGACATCTCTGATTGCCACTCATCAGACAATACCTATGGCGTCCCACTCTACTCCTACTGCAGAGGTTGGGAGTAATCATGTAGACCCACCACCTAGCACATCCGCTGTAAGTATTTTTATGACATAGTAACTAGTCTTTTCAAGATGATATGTATATATGTATATAACATTCTTTACATAAAAATTTGTAGGGGTTGAAGCCATGCCGTCTAAAAAGTAAAGAATTTGTCATTGCATAGGAGTTGGCTTACCCATCCCTACAAGGGGAAATGTTTAATGGGACTCCATTACCAGCTGGTTGGGTTCGTGTGAGCCCGGTACATATCCCAATTGGATGGATCTTCCATTGCCATATGCCCACCCATATTATGAAATGCTTGGTGAGGCAGAAGGCAGAGTGATATTATGGCTAAAAGCGGATGTCCTCTATACTGAAACTGTATGGTAAATTTTCATTACATTAAATTGTTAGTGTGTGTATATCATGTCAATTGATCTGAAATTATATATATATACAGGTTAAAAAGAAGACACCTAGAGCATCTAGGCCTCCACCTCCACCTCCTACATTACCAAGTTGGGTTCCACAGGACCTACCTGTCCCGTTAGGTCCTAATTGTAGGGGTATGGCAATATGGTTAGGCGAACATGATATAAATTGTCCTATAATTGTTTCTATAGATGTGGATGTTGCAGGTCAATCATATGAAAGCAACCTATTTAAATAAGATATTTTGGAGTTGTTTCGATATGATTGGTTGAATACATTTGTGATAGAGCTATGGATAAGGTGAGATCTTCTTTATACACCCATATACCTTGTGTAGGATCTGGTGATCTGGTTTCTTATTTATTAATGCATACATAAGACATGTTTTGCAGCTACTTAGACAAGATATGTGCAGATTTTTCATTCGAACATGTAGGATTTTTTATTCCATCTTTGATTAGTCTAGTAGCTAAAGACCCTCCATCAGTTCAACAATACTACTGTGATGCTTTTACAAATTTTGGTTAAAATAAGAAGATGGTGATAATAGCTCCATTCAATGTGGAGTAAGTTTACTTTGCTTATAATTTGGACTTAAGAAAATTACATTTTTATTATGGATTTTAAGTTATTAATTTTTAACTTTTTTACCTCTAGTGGTATGCATTGGGAGTTACTAGTTATTTTCCCTGAGATGTTCACTATCTATTATCTAGATCCTAAGGGGACTAAATTAAATTCAAAATATGGACACACAATGAGAATGGCATTATTTCGGTGAGAAATATTTCATTTTCGTATCTGTTAACATATGTTATTACATTACTATTTAATTATGCAATGTACTGTGTTAAATTAACATGTAGGGGTTTAGATGAGTTCAAAAAGGCTGGAGGAAAGGTCCCCAGGAAAAAGAACCAACCAATAATTTGGAAGAACATGGAAGTAAGTTCCCGACTGCAATATATATATTATTTATGTGAACAATGCTTAATTAGTTGTATTTTTTAATATTTTGTATGTTTCAATTTATAGTGTGCTACACAAGACAACAGATGGGCATGTGCATACTATGTGATGCGATTTATGCACATGATTATCAAATATTCTGCAGTAGACATCGATACCATTCATGAGGTATTATATATAGTCTCATTAATTAGATAATATGAAATATATCAATCTTATTTATATATTATTAATTATATATATACATCATTCTCTTTGTAGGTTTCTAAAACTGACCACACTATAGGAAAGGCCTTACCAGATGTACATGCTCCCTATACAACAGAAGAATTAAATGATGTAAGAGAAGAATGGGCAACAACCATACAAGTAGTGGGGGTTTTAACATATAATTGGGATGTTTATAGCGAATAATGACTAAAGAATGATATTTTGTAAATGAATTTCTAAATTATATGTGTGAATGTTTCTACATGTATAACTGTTTTTACATGTGTCAAAATGTTTATACATGTGTGAATGTGAAAATGAATGGAACTGCAAATTGCTACATGAATGTTTCTACATGTGTGAAAATCGAATGGAACTGTAGGTTGCTAAATGTGTGAAAATTAATGTTGTTAATTTTGCAGGTTTGTGGCCTATTGTTGGTTGATATCAATGGATGTCATAAAACCTATAGTTCATAGCTGAACTGTAGGTTTCTCATCCTGCGACCAGCCACAGCAGGCCTACAGATTGATAAGAAAAAAATGAAATAGGCGTCGGTTATTTGTTTAAAACTGACGACAAATGATTACAGTGTCGGATAAATAATTATAACTGACACCTAATGCATGTGATGTGGCATCGATTATCAATAATAAATCGACACTGAAGGTTCTAGCGTCAGTTTCCCTACTAGTAACCGATGTCGATTTCCCTAATGATGCCAGACACCACGACCATATTGTACAACACGGTCGTGGCAGCAGGCCATACACCACGGCCATGCTGACCACCTCGGTCATGGCAGTGGACCAGACACCACGGCCATGCTATCCAGCACGGCCGTGGCAGTGGGCCAGACAATACGGTCGTACTGGCCAGCACGACCGTGGCAGCAGGTGAGATGGCATCGATTATCACTAATAAACCGATGCTGATAGTGCCCCAGATGGTGCCCTTTCTGTAGTGCGAAGGTTTATGGCGTCAGTGTCAAAGCTAATAACTGACGCCTATACCCCCCTACTAGTGCATTTTCGGTGGCGCGTGAAGGGTTGTGGCGTCGGTTTGAGAATCGACACCGAACGGTTGGCCTTTTAGCGGCGCCCACATAGGTGTCGCATTGAAACTGACACTAAAGGCCTTAAATAACTGACACTAAAGGCCGGTTATGTACTAGTATTGCAAACAATATGGTGCACATTTATTATATTGGATATTGGGTCAGGCTTAAATGTTGACTTGGAGAGCCCAAGCCCAGAAGCATGCAGATGATTATGGCAAGGAGTTGTGCATATCATCTATCTAAGAGTTGCATATGATGCAATTAGCATGATTTCCTACCTTACTGGTTGATTATGGACGTTGTTGTAGGCTAGATTATAATCGAATCATTTTGAATCTTAGCTCATTAGAAAATTGTTCGCTATAATTTTTGACTTGATACTTGAGGGTTGTCGATTTGAACAAAATAATGAGAATGATATTGAATTAAAGACCTAATTATTATTGCCCAAATTTATTCAAATCAAATCAAAATTATTTTTTGATAAAAATTGCAAATTATTTTGTAGAATCATATGACGACAAACAACAATCACTTTTATCTACGATCATTCTTTAAGAAGGACAAACTAACTAGGAACAACTTCCATGACTAGTTTAGGACATTGAGAATCGTTCGCACACAGGAGCGCAAGCTCATGTCCTAGAAATGCCAAAAGTAGAGGAAACACCTCAAAATGCAACAAGCGCTGACAAGGATGCTTACAAGAAGCATGTTGAAGACGTTGTGGATGTCAAATGTATGATCCTATGATCCATTAACTATGAGTTGCAAAGGCAGAATGAGAACATGGGTGTGATTGAGATGGTCACGCATCTCAAGAACATGTACCAAGATCAAGAAAGACAAGAGAGATATGATGTCTCTAATGTGTTGTTCAAATGTAGCATGGCAGAAGGATATCTAGTAGGTCCTCATGTACTCAAGCTCATTGGGTATGTGGAGAACCTAGCTAGACTAGGATTCCCTTTGGGTCAAGAGTTGGCCACTAACTTGATTCTACACTCCCTATCAGTTTGTCATGAACTAAAACATGAACGACTTTGACAAATCATTGACAAGTTG
Organism: Alisma plantago-aquatica; assembly: GCA_963693085.1. Classification (NCBI taxonomy): domain Eukaryota; kingdom Viridiplantae; phylum Streptophyta; class Magnoliopsida; order Alismatales; family Alismataceae; genus Alisma; species Alisma plantago-aquatica. Next base: position 306,320,360 of record OY856414.1, read on the forward strand.
TTAGGCATGTTGAGAGTAACCGAGACACAAATGAAGAAAGACAAACCCAAGTCTGTGATGATGATCAGCAAGACAAAGGGGAAGTCTAACGGCAAAGGCAAAGCTAAGAAGGGTTCTTAAGATATCCAGAAGCCCAAGTCTCCAGATCTCAAAGCAAAGGGAGGGGTAAAGAAAATAAGAAGTGATTGTCACCAGTGTCACCAGCCTGGACATTGGAAAAGAAATTGCCCACTCTGGTTAGAGGAACTAAAGAAGAAGAAGGAAGGCACTGAGGCCTCCACTTCAAGTATAAACGTTATAAGATAAATTTGATTACTTCTCCATTTTGGTATGCGATACCAAATAGAGATCTGACACACTGATGTGCAGGATCTAAAAATAAGAAAAAACCATCATGGAGGAAAAAGGTGGACAAGGTGGAGCAAGAGTTGTGGAAGCTTTAGTATACATTTAAATTTATCTTAAGCCAATGTTCATGTAATACAGTTAGTAGAACTACTATTTCATTATGCCATCAAATATAATCATTTACCTTAAAGTAAGTTGTACGACAAGAATGATAAATCAATAAAGTAAAGATATTGTTGTTTTTGTTTCAAAAGATATCATCTTGCATGGCAATGCCCAAACATCTAATGATCTTTGTACAAAAGACTTTGAGATGGATGTTTATAACGTTAAAAACAAAAGGATCATAATTAATAACTCAAGATTATCATTGGAAGTCATCATCTTGGGTATACATATTAGAAATGCATGTATAGAATACATATTGATGTTAATCTAGATTCCCTTGGTTATTGAACATGAGGAAATATGCAAATTTTATTTATGCACAACATGAAATAACAACCTTCACTAGATGTAGTGGGAGGATAAGCTTTCCATCAGACCTCATACATGTAATACATGAAGATCTTATGGAATGACTGTTATAGATAATTAGTCATACATCATTCCATTTACGGATAATATGATGATATGTATTCAATAAAATAGAAACATAAATATCTTGAAATGTTCAAGAAGATTATAAATGAAGTATGACTTTGATGAAAGTATTAATAAACTTTGATGAGATCAAATGTTGAAATACTTTGCATCTATACCTTGAGTACCTTCAAAGAAAGGACTGTGATAGTGTATCACAAGTCAAAACCCATCTAAACATAATGACATTTCAGAATGAAGGAAATATACAATTATGAGTCATGATATGATTATCAATTAATTTAATCTTCTTATCCTCATAAATATAAATCTATCACTAAATGTTGTACTGTCTGAATGGTTTATTAGACATCATATATGATATGATTTGGAAATGTCCCAATATGTCTATTGGATTGAAACCTACATTTATAAAGTAGTGTCTTGAGAAGGTTGATCCACAAAGCATAATCTTTATATGTTAGTCTTAATACCAATCCAAAAACAAAAATGTTTTGTTGATAAGATAACTGAGTTCCTAAAGAATTAGTGGGAGTAACAGTAGAAATCAAAATGTTTGAGGTCAATAAAGAGGTACAATAGAACTAAGGGAATCAAAAGATGTTGTGGAGTCTTGAGTTCATCATATAACACATAATAAAATAGTTCTAGTAGGACACATCTGACATTGGAGGATTGTGAATCCAACGATTCATATGGGTTGGTCATAACAAGATGATCCAACTAATCAACTAAAAGTTATAAAGTACCATAGTCTGAGTAATGGCTTATGGCCATTATGAGATCCACGTAAGCTAACAAGGTAGAACATTAATAGCACCACCTGAAGGGGTGATACATAAAGGGTGCAATAAGGTCTTTTGGCTAAGACCTACATGGACAACATAAAAGGACATATTGGTTGAAAAGTTTTCAAATCAGTTCAACTTGTTGAACATGATAGAAATTCCATTACCAATTGTCAAGCTTGTTGTTGTAGTTAAAATAGACTAAAATATTTGGGATATGAAGATAAAACAAGATTCCTTAAAAGGAAAAAATCAAATGATGTGTATGTGATACAAACTAAAGGGTTTTATAACTTCAAAAATGCAAGAAAATTCTATAAACTACAAAGTTCAATCTGGGATTGAAGCAAGCATCTCAAAAATGGGATCTTTTATTTTGACAAGATAGTCAAAGAGTTTGACTTGAATCAAGATAAATACAAAATTTGTGATTACAAAATATTTAGTGGGAGAATATATGAATATTCCACATTTGATGAGGAATAGCATCTCAATATTATGAATATTGAGAGTTGGCATGAAAAACCCCTTCAACAATGAAGGATAAGTTGAAACATCTTATGAGATAAGGATCAAGACCTATGAGATAGTTTTTGAATGTTTCACAATGCATGTTTGAGCGCATACAATAGAAATGTGTTGAAGGAGTTCAAAACTGAAGGATTCAATTAGAGAGAATCCACATTGGTCTCTCATGAACTAGATGGTTCAATTCTAGTGAAGATGGAAATGTCATGATTAAGATAACAAGGTTGTAGCAATGTATCTATCATGAATGTGATTGTCCCATATAATCTTGTGTGTATTAGACATGACAAGATGATGGTAAATTCCAATAAGGGTTATTGGAATGTCATTAAAGATATCCATTAGTAGTTGAGAAGTATCTAAGGATAGATTCCTAGTCAATAAGGATATCAATAAAAGGAAGAGTTAGATGTAAAGGTTTACATCGATGCATTTTTCCATATTGACAAAAGAGATCACAAATTAAAATATATTTTAAAGAAAGATGTTGATTAGTTGGAAGGGTTCCAGACTAATAGCCATTAATTTTATTCTACAATAGAAGTTTTGCATACTTGTGTTATGAACACAGAGTGATACTATATGGATCTAGAAGTTCATATGATGAACTCATTGATGTTCCATCCTTTGATGACACAGTAGTGATACTGTGACTGTAAGAACCCGTTACACTAAATGAGATTACTCAAAACACAAAACACTATTACTCATTAATTAAACACAAACCCAGAAAATAGGGTAAATTAAAACCAATCTCAACATTTCCCAATGGTTCAAGAACATTTACATAAGAGTCCAACATCTTTCTTGTATTCATACTATGCCCAAAATTTGATACAATTTGTTCTATGAACTTAGCCACAACATAAATACACAAGAGAACATTATTCGCATATGCCACATAAACAAGCATTAACATGCTAACAAAAGCCCAATTCGTTTGAAATACCATATAATTTTTTTTTCTGCCCAGACCTGAGAGTACAAGGACAACTCTAGGGCACACTAGACAACTAACAACCATCTCTAAGGTCTGTAAACATATTTCTTCCTCGCTGACATAGTTTTACTATCATTGTTGTTGATCACCTAAAAAGATGTGGTAACCCACGGATGAGACCCAGTCCCATTGAGAGTTATAACTCTCTCCAAAAAATATTGATTACATTAGATTACATAATAAATAATTGAGCAGTTGAATTATTTCATATTCAATTGAGAAGATTGAATGGTTCAAGTATGCTAAACAGCTTAAGCAAATAAGCTTAGCAACAAGTATGAATATCAATATATATAAAGGTAACAAAAAATTCATTTCTTCTAACAGATATCTACTCGGGATTCATAAAATTTGCATTTAATAACAATCGTTATCATTAATTTAACTATCATCATATGCCTTACTAACAACACAAGAAATCTAGTAGCATAAGCATCTTTGGCATCATGAACATGTCTAGTAGAATAATGTGGCTATCAATATTGGCATGTATAATAAAGTGAATAAGTCCACATCATAAGTACAACTAACATCATAGCACAACTAACTATATAAGTATAATTATAAGTTTAAGCATTTCTAATTACATAGACATGGCTATCAGTATTAGACATTGCTAGCAGCATAATCTTAAATATTAGTGTCAGTATATTTGATGATATAAATAAATTTATAGCATGAGCACATCTACATCATAAGCATATCGATAATATCTTATTGTACTATAAACCATATCTATGTAAGAAGAGAAAACAAGGGTTATCATCTAATGTGAGGTGTTGTGTAGAACCCTAAATAGATGTGCTACATGACTGTATTATATCTTTTTTTACTGCCCTGAGGATTTGGGTCGTACCACCCAAATCCAACTGACCATTGCTAAGTCAAAATTAGTGCCACACAAGATTCATGGAAGAGTCGGATTCCACGAACTCACCAACAACTCTCGATTAGTAAGAGAGACAAAGTAGAGACATATCAGTCAACTGAAAACAACTAGCCCACCTTGGTATAGGTCACAATGCAAGAGAATAGATCACACATGGTCGTTCTATAAAAGGAATCCTTCAGTTATATAGCTGCCTTTCTCACATCACAATATCACAATATCTAAGGCATGACCACAACCATCCTCAATTTCTTGATATTAGGGTACCAAGTTGTCCATGCATACTCAACATTGTTCGCTCTGAGTTTCCTATAGGAATTACTTGTTTTACCACCCTGTAAGTTCTGACACTGGAATGGATATATGGCATAGTGCACTACATGATTAAGGTTTCACTTGAATAGTTATCTCCAATTGGGTGAACTAAGGCTACACCAAACAAGTGGACATACAAACCCTAATTCATCTCTAGAAAATATTGCTATATAACAACTTCAGAAGATATAAAATGTATGAGACATAATTTCTCATCTCAACAACATAGGGTACAATTCACTTGCCAATCAAGAAACTATACTGGTCATCAAATCATCATCGCATGGTACTATTCATTGCCATTCAAGAGACTACACTTGTCATAACACTATCACAAGATATAAATCCTTCACAATATCACATGTTATCAACCCTTACCAACATAAGATAATTATACCTCATTCAGGGCTCATCCATGCCCAAAGGTCATTTAGACCATCATATCATTCCCTGCAAGTTCATCATTGTCTTTCCATGCCTTATAACAAGGCTCAACAAACATTACCACTCATGTGATGCACATTCTCAACATGGTGTTTCAATAAATAACTAAAAGATGTTTAAAGGATAGCCTTGTAGGGTTACCATAGAATTAAGAGCATTACTTTATTATGTCAACATATAAAGAAGCTATTTGATCGGTCATCATCATGCTAATAATGTACAAGTTTAGCATAAGAAAACATAAATCATAAATCTATGTTGACCACCATTCAACACATGAGAGTTTAATAAAATGTTAGGAAGGATATTCTATCATAATATTAATCATTCAAGAAAGGATATAATGATTACCACCATTCTCTACTTGCATTGGGGTTAGGTTTTGCAAGGTAGGTTAATTAAAATTATACTTCAACATTCATTCACAAGCCTTAACCCATAGCATCCCTATATAAATCTTGGATGCATAAGACACAACATCGTCAAAACATTCCATACCTTTCTCAAGTATTAATCCATGCATAACTCAGGATGCTACCATCAGATTATATTATACTAGCATTCTACAAAAATAAGAGAGACTCCATTGTTTTATTATTCCACTAAAGAAGGTTGATCATAGTTAGCCATCATCATCTGAGTTCATTAGGATTAAGTATAACAAGCTATATCCCATGAGGGTTACATGTCAACCTGATATGGTCATTATCCATTCTATTCATATGAGGGAAAAGGTAGACTACCTTATTAAAGGCAAACCTCCATGGGTTACATCATCATTCAACACGTATCACCATAACACAACATCAATCAAAACCATTGGATGTTGAAAAGGTAAGATCATTGATTATTTATATAAGTAAACATGTTAACAAACCATATGCAAAGCCATCAAGTTGTGACCTGGAAAGAGTCATTATTAAACTCTAAACATCACTTATTTAATAACATAAAAGGGGAACCATAGATTGTGGGGTTAAAACCCATCATCAGTTGTGTATTTTAAGCAAGTCATCATGTCAACAATCAAGCTCCTTAAATTGATCACATGAGGGAAACCATCAAATTTCGATTATTAGAACTCACTTGTAATACTTATAGGTTTCAATCAAAACCATTGGATGTTGAATCATCCAATATCAACCATTGGATTAAGTCCATTATTCAAAACTATTAGATGAAGAAGTGTTAGATTCTAACCATTGGATCAGGTTCATATTTTAAAACCATCATTTGGAGTATCGGTCTAACACTTGATTCATTTAACCTAAGAAACTATTGGGTTAGGGCTTAATTGAAGCTACATATAAATCATTGACTAACCATTAGTTGTGATGAACTGATCTACCATTGGTTGTGACATATTAGGTTAGGTCACCATCGGTTGATAGGATCAACACTATATTCATTTAACACCATACGATATTAAGCTAATGTCATCATTGATTGATAGCATCATTATACAATCAAACCATTGCTAATTGAGATTCCAAGAGAGACTAACACTGAACTAAGATGTGACTATAAATTCACACCATCATTCATAACCCTTGGTCACCACCTTCAGTTCTCATGAAGACCACACCATCAGGTCATGTGTTTAGAGAAGAAAACAACCTAGAAACCCTAATATGGACCATCGGTTGATAGGCGCTTAGAACCATAGTTGGTGACATCAACCTGAACTAAGCCATATCCTTCCTTAGGAAGAACGTGCACATGATTACAGGTTCATCTAGAACTGGAAAAAAAAATAGAAAACACCATAAAAATCGAAATCCCAAACAAGCTTATCTTTTTAATGCTTAAATCACCATTTTTAAGTAAGAGCATGAGCTAGCAAGCTTATAGTAAACAATATAAGTAAAGAGGGTTATAAACTTGCCTATAATTAGAATAAAAGACTTCTAGAAGCAAGAAACTTGAGCAAAGAAGGGAAGAAAATACAAGTTCCAAATTTGAACTCAGTCAAGTAGGCACTTGTCTCCACAAAGAAGCAAAACCCTAGAAGAAGAAGCAAGAAAGGTAGATTCTTGAGTTCTAGAGAAACTTCTACCATGGAACATCAAGGTTTTCGACATAGAGAAAGGTAGGAGGAAGAATGAAAGAGAAAGAAATGGGGGAAATAAGTAGATACTTGTTTAGGTCAAGATCACCAATAAGGAGATTTAGAAACCCTAAAGGAAGTAAATTGTAACCCTAGATCCTTCTACCAAGAAGATCCAACCTTATTCTTCCTTGGATAGTAGCTCCATGGCCAAACAGAGGAGGGACGATGTTGTTAGAAGAGGGGAATTGGTAGAGAGAAAAGTTTTTGTTTGGGAGCTTAAGGATACATATATAATGCTTGGAGGATAAGGTAGAGAAGAAGCATGAGGTGTACAAGTAGCTCCCCATGTGTCCATGGCCTTAAACTATTAAGGATATACAAGCAACCACACAAGCATATGCCCTATCATTCATGGAGACCTACTTAGGCACCGTTTGTTGAATTTCCAAGTCAAACAAATAAACGATTGATTGATAGCTCCTAAGGGTAGCTCATCCATAAAGGGGTAAACCCTAAAATACCCTTGAAGAAAACACCTCCAAACCAAGGTTAAACTAGGCTACACTTGGATAAAAAAGCTCAATAATGATAATATAACATCTAAGGAACATAATACAAGTGCCAAATTGCAATGAAAATTTCTCAATTGGGTAAATTGCATAGAAGTCCAAACTGTGCATAAAATTGCATAACTTGCACAAATAGTGTCCAAATTGGACCAAATTTGAAACTTAAGCTTGTAACATGATACCAAAACATATCAAAAAGCTATATTAGGGTTATAAGAATTCAATTATGGTAATTAAGCATGTTCAACCATTTAAATAAGGTTAGGGGTCTCACAGTGACAACAACATGAGCTACTTGTTAGGCAGGGAATATCAGATACCATATTACGGTAGTTCTGTCTCATACAAGAAATCATAAAACATAGAGAGAAGGAAACATGAAATATAACGACTATAGAAAAGTGTTGCTAAACCCACTGTATCAGCACTAGCACAGCAGAAGCATGGTGGACATGTTTAAATCACCAAGAATGTGATTCATGGATGATTGGTTCTAAGTGCAAGTGGGAGTCTGTTGGTAAGGTGTGTCCATAGATCCAATCATGTGATGATTGACATGGCATATACCAAAAAGTATTTGATTAATAATTATAAAGGCAAGATTCCAATTCATTATATTTCACTTAGTTATGAGATAATGTGGAAACATTATGAATGTGTAAACAATGGCAATACTCAATGACATATGTCCAAGTACGTGACTTGGAAGAATGAGATCATACAAATGATAAGAGTGTGTAAATTCTTATTATGTACCTAGTTATTTGTTAGTGTGGAAGGTAGATAGACACCCGTAACACATAAGAATAGAGTTTGGGTTGGTTGACGATGATATCTCATTAGTAATGATATGGCAATATCAAACTAAGAAGACATACAAATGTTAGGGAATAGTGTATTGGACAGACCCACCTTGAGAGTGACACATGGAAACCATAATTGGTGGTTATAGTCACCTATCATAGTCAAGGTGTTGATTCTAATTCTTAGACCTAAAATCACTACACTCGTCACATGTCGTTGGGTACACTTTGACATCATAAAATGTAGTCCTGAAACATGGGTTATTATAAAGGTGATCATTGGGTGACTTTGACACATGGGGATAGAGTGTGAGTGATAGATATGTGATTTTTCCCTCCTACTAGAGTATGATATCCTAGCCACTTGATAAGCAAGACTCACAAATGCATGCTCATGAAGATGTGAACCAATATATGATATTGGGGTCACATTATCTCAAACAGTCTACTATTGGTTCAAGAAACATGGATTGAATATTGAGAGGATGACGATTCCATGCCTCGAGTTCATCCTGGATATCAATGATAAAGGAATTATACAATCACTGCAACACCTTACACAGATTGTAGGTTGAAGTTGTTCTCCAACTTTCATTCACTTGGGTAGCACTAATGTGCAACTAGGCACCGCTCCTTCCTTGTGATGTTATAAGTTATTTATGGACATTCACTGCCAACATGATATGGGACCTACAGGATCACACACAATGGAACTCAACTATATGAGGAGTTTATCTTGAATGATGATTGGATTGATTACTAAAGCATTTAGGTATTCAATTTATAGAATAGATCAATAGATTGGTTGACTGAACTTCCAAACAACCATCTCAAGTGTTGAGATGACCGTCTGGACAGGCCAAACAGACATAGAAAGTGTTGAGATGGTCATTTGGGTAAGTTCTACCCAAATTAATGAGTAAACTGACTGGTTCAATATGTTGAACCAATCGCTCAACTCAAGTTCACTAGAGAGTTGTCTGGGTTATTGAGATGAGTGTCTTGTATGGGTGGGATAGATCAATTGGGCCAAATGAATATTCTAGATGTTTCCTAAACCGATTCGGTTGCACACTACCTAGGGTGCAAGGAATTAATCTGTGATATTAATTTGAATCAAATTGTCAAATTCATATGTGAATGGAAAACTACCAAACTGTTGTTTGGTAGTGTGAGATGACCGTCTCGTGTAACCATATGACCGTCTGTGTCATTAGACAACCTCCTCATGGCTCGCAGGTTGCAAAAATTCAAGATCATCTAGTCCCTTCCACTCCCGCACAATCCAGTACCGACTGGGAACCCTAAACTTAACCCCGCTTATAAATAGAGGGGTACCGGGGGCTTCCCAGAGCACAACAGAAACAATTGAGAATTAGTTCCTCTAATAATTGTTGTCCTCTCAAGTTGTGGTAATCAAGAGAGCCCAAGAAAGTCCTACCCTACAAGGGAGGTATAGAGACTGGAGAGAACAACTGAGGATCATTGTTGTGGGAGAGAATGTTGGTGATTAGTATACAAATAGGAGGGAAAACTCCTTCCTATCTATTCTAGTTGAATGATAGGAGTTATACTTGGTCCAGGTGGACTACTCTAGAGGAAAGAGTCCTTTGGCTATGTCTAGGAGACAACTGCAACTTGCAGTCCATGGTGACACCATAGCAGCACTGCAGAAGTTGTCATTTTTGTTAGTCGTGGTGAAGACCAAGAGCTGCACAACCACCGTCCAAGAGCAACTAGTTGATATTTGCATTGAAGTGAATTGTTTTCATTGAACTTTCTCTAGGACTAGGTATAACTCGTTAAACCGTCCTTCCAATTTCATAGTAGTTGACACGATCTTGCGGGTATGGGAATACATATAGATACAAAATTTTATTTCCACTGTCATACTTTATGCATGTATTTCCCAACACCAACATGGTGCATTTTTGTGATCCGCCTCTTGTTCCAGAAGGTTTTGTCTAGATTCATGAACCCTAATATCCACCTATAAATACCCCCCATATCATCTATGATTTGGATCCCTTTCAGACCTCTTGAATCTGTAGGATCAAACATCCTCTATCTTTTATTTCCACATTATTCATGATCAAAGGATCCTTTTTTGGAGCACTTGTCCTATTTGAATCAGTAGACTATTAAAATGGTGATCATAATTGTTATACCTACTCTTTTATAACTACTCTACTCTGGTGTACTATTATGTTATATTGTGATGCTATCAAATCTTATTATGAGTCCACATCTTCTAGTCATCCTCTAATCCTATGCATTGGTCCCAATCACCAGTGAGGGTTGTCTATCATGGGAGGTCCGAAGGTGATTAGGACAAAAATTTACTTAAAAATGACTTTTAGGGCAATGATGGGAAGGGCGTCAACATCTCCATCCCTAAAAACCCACTGACCAATAAATTTATTCTTACCACTTTCCTATTGATTTTGTTTTTTTATTGTCTAGAATCACTCTTTGTTTGAAACCACCTAAAAGGTGGCTCAACACTGATTTACATGGTGATATGGGGGTGTTAATTATTACATTCTTGTAACAAGATCTTCAAACTTGTTTTCTATGGGTTTATCCTATTTTTTGTTCCCTTGTCTAGCTGACTTGGATGACGACTCAGTTTTCCATCATGACTTCAATGATTTACCATGTTTTCCTTACTTTCCATATAAAATATTGTGGTGACTTTGAAAACCCGTTGTTTACTTTTCATGCAACCATAGAACAAAGTTTCACCACCTAAAGGATAAGACTCACATCCACATATTTTTTGGGTAGGATGCAACAAACTAGTGACTTTGTTGGGGATGCTAAGATGATCTGAATCAAATGTATGTTGTCTTATTTGTTTTGTATAAATTAAGCATCTATAAGGTTGTTCCATTTTCAACTATTTTCCTACCTTTTCTTGGCATGTTTCTTTCTCTAGTTGGTTTGGGACTAGGTGGCACATCCCTCTAATCTATCATGTCATGCCTCATGGATTGAGGTGATCCACTGATCCCACCCTCTTCTATGCCTTCTTATCACTAGTTACTATTTACAAGTTTTTTTATCCCTTTATTTTTTTTGATTGACTTAGGGTTGTGGCCACTTCCATTTTAGGGTTTGATTTCTTGCTTTGATTTTATATAAGAACTATATATATACATATACATATAAATAAAAATGAAAAATCAAGGATGAATAGTATATTTAGGCTGGAAAAAGGTCTGACCTTTCTTGAAAAATATTCTGACTATTTCTTTACCTACATATGGTTGAATGTCATTCTTTATGAGCTTGACTTCAAAAAGTGTGAAAAAAATCACCTATAAGATACTGAAATTTTGTGTACTAAATCTATTTTGAGATATTAATTCATAATTTCCCCTAAACATGAGCCCAATATCAATTAGGTCCTTCTTTCCAACTTCTATGTGATCATTTTGACTGGTCATCATATCCCTCAGTTCAAATTAGCCCCTTTTTGAGTTTATTGTGTCTAAATAAATTGTTGCTCTTTAATTGAGATAAAAATTACAAACTAGTCCCCATATGTGAACATTCATCATACTTTGACATCATCTAATTCAAGTTTGATATTTCATGCCTCACTGCCCTATTAAACCTTATGTTCTCTTTCTTTCATGTCATGGTTTGGAATCAAGTTTAATAAGTGTCCTAAGTCTATTGAATTTAAATATATGTATATATACATACTCATTTGAGTTGGATACATTAATATAAGACTAACATTGGTAGAAAATCATTTACTGGAAAGTAAAAGGAATGCTCAAATTGGCAAAAAAATGATTGTATTGTATTGAAGTTACAAAGTTTTGAAATAGTTAGTAAATAGTGGTTATATCATTAAGTACTATATTCAATACATACAACTATAAACTACAGATCTATAGATCAGAGAGATCATCTTTAATATCGGATGTGTGAACTACATACCCACAAACCCTAAGCACCATCCCTAGCCACCCTCCTCCTTTTTCTCGACACCAAGTTCCCATGCCTTAGCAACCGACAATCTACAACTCAACCTGGCTCCGTCGATCTCTCTCACTACCATTGAAGCAGGCTCCACCACCATCAAAGAACATCGCCGCCTAGGTTCCTTCATCTCTATTTCTACCTGACCGCACCATGATCTCTCTGCCGCCCTGATCACCAGCCACCTACAATAGGCACCCACCTAGATCTATCCACCATTGCTCGCCAACAGCGTAACTGGAAACCTACAACTCCATGAACAACCTCCAGATCTTCGATAATGACACCTTAGTCGAATGCCCTGAGTGTCATTGCACCTCTACCAACATCTTTAGCCTTAACCCTACCCTCTACCTTGACCACTCCTCTATCATAATCTCATAATGCCAACTCACCATCACTACAACTCCCAAGATCCTGACTACTAGTGTAGAATCACACTACTGTCCAGATCTGCAGCACCGTCGACCAACTGTTGGATCACGTATTGGGAGTTTTAGAAAGTGTTATCTCAACTCACTAATCACCCACAAGTATACGAGTTCAATGTAGCTGAGTATCAAACACATTGATCTAGGCTAGTTAGGTGCAAATTTGTTAACTTTCATTAATCTAAATCAAGTTACAAAATGTTGGATTGATTACACACTTAAGAAGAAAGCAAAAGCAAAAGGCTTAAAGTAAAAGGGTTTGATTAAGCGATTAAGAGCTTGGGCAGTAGATTTCACCACCATACCATCATATCATATGAAGAGATAAAATAAAGATAATTGTTAACACGCAAGGATGTTGTCATCATCATGCATTTCCCTATGTCATGAGATGGTTCTCAACATCACATAATGCTCCCACGTCTATGCTTAGTCTCAAATACAACCTTAACCCTCAATATTTTCTAGCCAGTCCCATGGTTAAGAGAACATTGCCATAGATCCTATTCCTTACTCCCTCATACATTCTCTTGAAGCACAAGGTAATCATAAAACACAAGAGGTGGCCAACCAAACATACAAGCAAGAAACACCATAGGCATCCATGGAAAAGGCAAATTAACTAGCAATAAGCATAAATTTTGAGTTCACATGAACAATGGCATGGGAGTTAATAAGCATAGATTTTGAGTTCACATGAACAATGGCATGGTAGTTACTCTCCCATGCCCAAGAAAAGAGTTCTACTCGTCCATAATGGAAATATGCAGACACAATGTAGAGATTTTAGAGTTTTGCATGATTAGGAGAAGAAAAATCTAGAGGAACCAACAATGTAGCCAATGGGAAGTAGAACTCCAACTAGAGGATGCAATTCCACCCCTGAAGCTACTCCAACTTGGAAAATCTTCCCTCCCGAAAAGCTTGAGTGAGAGAAGTAGCTCTACTGCACCTTCAGAGAAGAAATGGAGAAGAAAAGAACTAGAATGGAGGTTCTATGTTAAGAAAACCACCTTCCAACCCAAAACCACCCCCTTAGATCTGGAACTTCTTTTGGATGAAAGACACTTACAAAATGGTGAGTAATAATCGCCCATTGAGTTGCATTCATCTTTAAAAATGAGGAGTGGTTGTTTTCATTTTTGTAGAAACTGATAATGACACGATGTGTCTTTTGGAGGACACATTGTGTGGCATACAACTCATGAAAACATAATTAACTAATGCGGAAGCGTTCACTAAGCAGCGGATTACCAAAAATCACTAGAAATTAAAACCTTTTATCAAAAGATTCATCAAGTAAAAACTTTCTCACATAGAACAAAAGTAACACATTTACATTCTGTTTTTCAAAAGTACATAACTTGTATCATCTCTTTCTGTGAGTTACAAGCATTAACTATCATGTAAAGCTAAACACACACAATATAAAATCTCGAGGCACTGAGCCAAAATCTTGAAAGCACAAACTGCTACTCCGAGGACCTGAGAGTACAAAGACGACACATAGGACCCTATCTACATCTATACAAGGCATAACAGCCAGTGTCTCCACCTGAGACTTCACTGTTGTCCCTACTTCTGCTGCTGATGTCCTTCACCTGCTGAAGGATTCCTACCTCCTCGTCTGCATCCACCTAAAAATGTGATTCCCACGGGGGTGAGATAATTGTAAATTGGTCAAGTGAGAGATATAACTCTCCGGTAGAAACATTATTATTGCAGCTTAAGAAGATAGATATGAATAGAGGAATCATATTTATTTGACACTAGATATTTTAATGTCTAACAAATTAGAACATTATTCTTATCAGAAGCATTGCAGCTATAACTTGATAGAATCAACATGTCACTTATCCTTTAAGGAATATGAAGAACATGTATACTATTTATTCACTATAGAATCATTACCACAACATTAACTCTCTTCAGGCTTAGTTAATATATCTAATGCTTGGCATTGCCATTGTGGAGTCATGGCATGTAGCCATACTCTTTTCACAAAGTGTTGGGATCTTAGCCCCTCAACTCACCAAGCACAATTCCATTTCTTAACAGGTTCATCATCATGTTTATTGTATCTGGGTATTTGAACCCAGAACTCACCATGGATACTTATTATCACTTATTAGGTAACTTAATACCTTCAGATCATTTAACCAAGGACATCCTGAATCTTGCTACATAATGTATTACACATAGTACACAAAGTTCTATGATTCTTACTACACAAAGCATATGAAGGCTTATAAAGCCTATAAAACATTCTTAATAACAAAGCATCATAGCCCATACCTGGTTATGCTCATCTTCTCAACATATTTGCATGATTAGTAATCATGATATAATTACATATCAATATCATGCAATTTTAGGGCTATCTTATTACATTCATAACCCATTAGTCTGTATTTGAGCTTCACATAGGATTAACTTGTCATAGGAGTTCACATAGAATTACCTTGTATTAGGGATCACATAGCATTGACTTGTATTAAAGTTTCACATAGCAATATTCTGTAATCATTCATCAATAAATGAATTATCAACACACAGCATGAGTTTCTCTCTCATCTTTGCTAGAGTATTATTACAATATAGTTGGTAGGTTTGGATTAACCTTTTCATAAGGCATGTTAGCCTACATTCAACAGAGTGCATTACATCTCAATGTAACCATTGACATGACACATCTCATGTATCATTCATTCAATTATACTAGACTTATAACACATCAAGGTATACCAGTATTGGGGTGTTGGATGTGATATCTATCATATCTTGATGTTTCACTTCCCTCAACACCATTATCTTACTTGGGTTTATACACTTAGCTTGTATTAGGGTATTCCCCATCCTAATACTTTATGCACCAGTTCATCACATTTATCATGTAAGGTAGTGGTCATTAGTTACTCAGAATATGCAACCATTGCCAATGATATAGACTCACCCTTTAGGTCAGGGACTATTAGTATAAGGATATCCATTATCAACCTCTCTAGGTGTTACATTTGTCATAACATTAATTACTATTCCACTATTAGGAATAACATTCTCCATACTTATAATTTGAGGATTCACATATCATATTCCATATATTTGTGGATTTCACATAGTATTACTCTTCAATAGAGTTTTATATAATCATCCTTCTATATCAGGGTTTCACCTAGTATTATGTGAAATTAGGACTTCACAACACACAACCCAGTGCTAGGTATTCACATAGGATTAGTGCAATACCCTATATTAGGGTTTCATATATCTTTATCCCATTTTAGGGATTGGGGTTTACCATTCACATCTAGGTGGGGTTTCTCTTTTCTCATACCCAAATTAGAGTTTCCTTCATTGCTACACTAAGTTAGGGTTACATCATCACCCTGGATTTACAATAATACTTAGTTTTACCCTAAATTAGGGTTTCACACATAGCTTTACTCTAATTAGGGTTTCACACATAGCATTGCTCTAGTTAGGGTTGGGGTTCATTGATTAGGGTTTCATGATCTCATTATTATGGATCAACCCTTATCACATAGTTTACTCATAATGAGAGAATTAGGGCTTAATTATATAAGCATTCATCTCTCTCATTCCCTCTCTCATCGTCTTTAGGATGTTAACTACACCAAGATTAATCTAGGTCAACCCTTCACTTGTGTACACATAGCTAGGGTTAACCTTCACAATCATCATGGGTCTACATCTTTAATAATTACATAGCTGATTGACCTTTGATCATATTAGATGTCCAAATGGTCTAATCAATTAAACCATAAATTATATAAGGAATTCAAAAGGATTGACCAATTAAACTTTCAATTCCACAAAATGATCAATTGGGTTAACCATTGAAATCTTCAATTGCATTAAGTATCTAAATAGGTTCACCATATTGGACCTTCAATTGCATGAGAAGTCCAAATGGATTAATCGTGTTGATCTTCACATAGTTGATTACTTAGACCCTCAATGATCTTAGTTCTCATACATCAATTGGTTGAAAACCATTTGAACAAGTTGTACATGAAACCAATTGGACAAGGTAAGTATTGAAACCATTTGCACTTTGGGTCTCCAAATGGTTTGAGATCGTTTGGTCCCAAATGGACTTGAGACCGTTTCGACTCAAACGGTCTTAAGACCATTTGGACCCAAACGGTATTGAGACCATTTGGTCCAAACCCTCTCAAAACCGCATGGACCAAAAGGCACTTCAGTACTCAATCGACTCAATGTTTCAATCCATGGACCAATTATAAATTGAACCGCTAAAGTATTCATCAATTGGACCACTGAATCACCATTCAATTAGACCTTCAAATTAGGGATTTGCACCCAATTTAACTAGGTTTGATAATCAAGAAACCATCACTTAGGGTTTGAAATCGAGGGTCCATCAATGGTTGGCATTGTGGAATCAAATCATTTCGAATCAATGAACTATCATCATCACATGATAAGACCTGACCTCAAACGGTCTTGGATGACCACCAAATGGTCTTGAAACCGTTTGGTTTATCTCCAAACGGTCTTGAGACCTTTTGCCCATTCCATCATCAAAAACCATGACATCCAATTAGGGTTTTGGACCATTGGATAGATTATCAAATCAGCACTTAGTTGCAATTCAATTTGGTATTTTTGGATCATAAAATAACCAACCATGATCAGCCCTAGACCTCCAAACGGTCTTGGGTGACCCTCAAACGGTCTTGAGACCATTTGGATGATTCCCAAACGGTTTTGAAACCGTTTGGGTCAATCAACCCAAACCATCAACTTATTCAATTGCAAAATCAACACTTATCCAATTAGGGTTGATACCATATCTTTGGATCTTCAAACACATAGCCATACTTAACCCAAGACCTCCAAACTGTCTTGGGAGATCCCCAAATGGTCTTGAGACCGTTTAGGTGATTCCCAAATGGTTTTGAAACTGTTTGGGTCAATCAACCCAAACCATCATCTCAATCAATTGGAAATTCAACACTTAGTCGATTAGGGTTTGCAATTAAGGAATCATACACAATTGAAACCTTCAAGATCAACCAATTGAAACCATTTGATCAAGATCCAAGTACCACATCATATCTCTCCAAACAGTCAACCATTTCAAATTGTCAACCATCCCAAACGGTTTGGTGAAACCATTTGGTCCCAACATTGAAACTGTTTGCCCTAGATATTTGGGGAGGTGTGTGCTTATGATGATGTCATCATCATCAAGCTCCAAACTCATGAAATCTATTGTGATTTCCATGGATATTGCATCAATCAACCAAACTTAATTTCAGAAATGTAGAAATGATCACCAATTGATAAGGAATTGATTGCAATAATAAAATTAAGGGTTCAAGTTATAATACCGCCTCCAATTGAGCTCTAAAGCTCCAATCTCACGGAAACAATGGTGGATGCAACTCCTTTCACTATTCCAAGGGTCGTCCTCAAGCTTTGAGTGAAAAGAATTGGCTAGGGTTGAAGAGGAGATCGAAATAAGAAGAAATCAATGATTTATTTTTTTATTTCCACCATGTAATCAAGGAGAACGAAGGTTAAGGGCTTACCAATAGGTTGGGGGTCGTCCTCCTGTTCCTCCACAGCTGCTTGGTCGTTTTCCAAGCAAGGGGAAAGAAAGAGATACGAAAAAGCCTTTGTTTTGGCTTGGAAAGGGTACTTTTATAAGAAAATTGATGAGAGATAAAATTGTTGCCACCACTTTCCCCTTGGTTTCTTTCATGTAAGGGAATCTCTATCCCCACCGAGATCCCTTCCATTATCCATGAATTAAGGGAAAAGAAATTAAGCATTGTAACCCTTATAATAAGAATATCCATATTTGAGTGGGAATTCTTTTTCTTATAATAATGGTGAGTGGAATTTCACCTCCTTAGGATATGCTCGTGCCTTTTCAAGGATTTAAGCTCATCCAAAAATATCTGAATCCAACCATTTTAATTTTGGTTGAAGGCCCTCTAATTAATACATACATTTTTGCCCTAAATTGAATTAGGGTTTCACTTAGGATTAAATCTTGATTATTTTAATATCAAGATTCTCTCTCCTCCAACTTAATTCCAATGAGGTGCCCCTCTCATTTTCTTTGCTCTATATGATGCCAAGAAACATTAGGGACCTTATTGAAGTGGTAATTTGCATATTGAACCCT
Source organism: Alisma plantago-aquatica (assembly GCA_963693085.1). NCBI lineage: Eukaryota > Viridiplantae > Streptophyta > Magnoliopsida > Alismatales > Alismataceae > Alisma > Alisma plantago-aquatica. Next base: position 306,339,302 of record OY856414.1, read on the forward strand.
AGATTTTAGGTAAATTGCACTTTACACCAAAACATGTTTTAATACACAAGGATTGCTTTACAAGCTTAATCTTGGTGCCCAAGCTTGTGAAAACCATACCACTACATCATATTCATTCTTATGATGTCTCAACATCATAGGAACATCTTTTCATGCGACATTTGCAATTTAACCCCTCAACTTTGGTAATTTGCACTTTAGTCCAAAACAAGCAAACATTGCTTCAACATTGTTCAAATAGGACCAAAATTGAAACATAAGTTTCTCATGAGTCCTAATTACTTTTCCCAAGATAAGATTAAGCATTTACTCATACTTATTAGGCAAAACATCTTGGGTTAACACATAACCCAGGTCAGGGATGTTACAAATTATAAACCCCTAACAAGGATTTCGTCCTCGAAATCCCAAAAAAAAGGAGGGATAGATTATTCAGTTGTCATACCCTCAAGTCTCCACATAATATCTTAATATCATGGAGATATCATGGATCCCGTAATCCACACAAAGTTCCTTTCATTAATTCAACCTTATCGATGTTTATGTTTATGCAAAGCATAAACCCCTAACATATGATGTACATATTATTGACAATGAAGAAGCATAAAAGAACATACTTCAATCATTACTCAAGAATATTTACCAAAAGAAAAACATATATATCTAACATAGATAATTCACTCATCAATCCTTTATTCATTTAGGAAAGTTCACTCAGCAAACTCTATGTAATTGGGAATGTTCACATAGCTTTTCCTTTTAGTTGAGAATGTTCACATAACTCTTCTTTTAGTTGGGAATGTTCACATAGCTTTTCCTTTTAGTTGAGAATGTTCACATAGCTCTTCTTTTAGTTGGGAATGTTCACATAGCTTTTCCATTTAGTTGAGAATGTTCACATAGCTCTTCTTTTAGTTAAGAATGTTCACATAGCTTTTCCTTTTAGTTGAGAATGTTCACATAGATCTTCTTTTAGTTGGGAATGTTCACATAACTCTTCCTATTAGTTTGGAATGTTCACATAGATCTTCCTTTTAGTTGGGAATGTTCACATAGCTTTTCCTTTTAGTTGAGAATGTTCACATAGCTCTTCTTTTAGTTGGGAATGTTCACATAGATTTTCCTTTTAGTTGAGAATGTTCACATAGCTCTTCTTTTAGTTGGGAATGTTCACATAGCTTTTCCTTTTAGTTGAGAATGTTCACATAGCTCTTCTTTTAGTTAAGAATGTTCACATAGCTTTTCCTTTTAGTTGAGAATGTTCACATAGCTCTTCGTTTATTTGGGAATGTTCACATAGCTCTTCCTATTAGTTGGGAATGTTCACATAGCTTTTCCTTTTAGTTGGGAATGTTCACATAACTCTTCCTATTAGTTGGAAATGTTCACATAGCTCTTCCTTTTAGTTGGGAATCTTCACATAGATCTTCCTATTAGTTGGGAATGTTCACATAGCTCTTCCTTTTAGTTGGGAATGTTCACATAACTCTTCCTTTTAGTTGGGAATGTTCACATAGCTCTTCCTATTAGTTGGGAATGTTCACATAGCTCTTCCTTTTAGTTGGGAATGTTCACATAGCTCTTCCTTTTAGTTGGGAATGTTCACATAGCTCTTCCTTTTAGTTGGAAATGTTCACATAGCTCTTCCTATTAGTTGGGAATGTTCACATAGCTTTTCCTTTTAGTAGGGAATGTTCACATAGCTCTTCCTTTTAGTTGGGAATGTTCACATAACTCTTTCTATTAGTTGGGAATGTTCACGTAGCTCTTCCTTTTAGTTGCATTATACTCTCTAGATTTTTTCAGAATGACTACTTGATCAGAGTAATAAAAAAGATAACAATCTAAGAGTTTCATACTTGCCTTATCTTCAATAATCATATACCTAGCCAGGGTATATAAGCATTGAGATTAGGTAGTATGTACTTTACTTACTATCATATTCCTCACTTTTCATATCATTATACACACAGAATTTTCCATTCTTGAATTTTTCTTCAGGCATTACTTCTAAATCTCATCTTTCAACACACAGATAAAGGAGATTATAAAACATTCTAAGGAACACTAAGTAAGATATAAGTTCTCATTTCCCTTGTGTCCTTATAGGACTAGTCAAAGGAAGTTAAAAAACAACTACTTTTATATCTTTAACACATAGAATTAGAAAATGAAATATCAGAATGACTTTATTTCATCTAACCTGTCTGGGACGTCTGTCCACATCCTCTATTGTTACTAGGAAACTGCCTCCTTTGTGATCGTTGCTGACTCTGCCCTTGAGGATGAGTCATCATTGGATTCCCGACTGGACAATCTTTTACTAGATGTCCCGGTTGTCTACATTGATAACATATCCTAGGTGCAAAATAGGGTCTGCAAGGTCCAGATACCGATGTTCATGCTATGTTGGAGGCTCTATTTGGAACATTACTACGATCCCTATCCCTACTTGACATCCATTGTGTCTGGGTATGGAATCTCGATGATGCTGCCGATGCAGAAAATCTCAACTTCTTAAAACTTTTGGACCATTGTTTTTTAGTCTGAGTGTACACTTTCTTGCCACTAGTCTGTCGTTTCTCGATTTCAGACCTCTCTATTTGTTATAACCCCAATTTTCCAAAATATGTAATGAGATTGAGAATCTCCTTTTTAAAGAGAAATGAAATCCTTGGTTGATGTGATGAGTTGATTTGAATGGATTTTGTGTTTGATAGCTTGTATGTTTTCTTATTGGGCCTTTTTGGCCATTGAACCCAATTGAAGGAGAAAAAGAAAAGGATTAAAAGAATACATAAAGAAATAAATGAAATAAGAACAAAAGGCTAAGGAATGATTTCCCAAAAATAGTATTTTGAGTTAATAGATTCCTTAGGGTTCAAGGAACTTAGAATTGGGAAAATAATGATAAAGGGAATAGAAAAGGTATGGTAAATATGAGAAATTAAATGATAACTTCAAACCAAGAAAAGGGATCATACTTTTGAGATAATAACTTCAAATTTTTTAGGATGGAAGATAAAAATATAATTGAGTTTCCCTCAAAATTTGAGTTGGAAAGGAGTTACCGTTTGGGAGTTATGAATTTTCCAAGATATCATTGAATTAGGAATGTAATTCGAATTAATTGGAAATTTATTTCCTTTTTGCTCAAGCACGCGTGATGAGGACCCTTGGATTTAGATCCAATGGGCGCTGCTCATCATCTAAGTCCCAGTGGGATGAGGACTGTAGCCGTGACAGGGGGATTTTGTTCCCTTGATTTCGTGGTGTGTGATGCATGTGCATCCTTGGAAAGTTCTTCTTTGAGTCCGGGAGTGAGAGGAGAAGCTTCCTGACCCTGGGTTGATGGGGTTTCAACCTGACCTTGTGAAACACCCAACTAGGCTAGGACTTGGGTTGCGGCTAGGATTGGGAACCCTAACAGGGACCTTCGACTGCCTATATAAGGGCACCCCTCGGTCCCTCGACTCGCCACGAACTCGAACGGCTTCTCTCCGAAGTCTGTGTCCCTCTCCATCTCTCATTTGACTTCACTCCGGCAGGGACGCCGCCGTGACACTAGCAGCAGAGAAAGAACGAAGATGATGTGCGGTCATCATTTGATTGGGATCTGACAGCACTGGGAAGGGCCGACCCAGTCAAGTCTGCTCAAACTGCAGACTGATAGATCGAGAGTCCATCATGGATTCAGGGTAATCCAACGGCTCGGGCATAAAAGCACGTGAGCAGGAGGCTGAGTGGAGATGATTGACATGGATCGCCTGATCAACGGACCACTGTGGACCATGGAGGATCCAACGATCGATAATATTTGGTAATTTCTCTCTCTGACCAAATAATCCAGAAAATGATTTATTTTGCAAAATAAGTAGTAATTACTAGGAGTATCCAATGGAAACCTTTATACATGAAAGTTGTGTAGAAAAACACGAGGAACTTAATAAAAATGATTTGAGAATCTAGTTCTACTCCATTTCGCAAAAGTACCTTAATTTGTTGGTACTATGCTTTTAAAAGTGATGAAGAACCCTAATTGAGTATAAAGGGTGTGTTACTGGGTCAAATTGATAAGTTTAACCCTATTAATGATAAAAGTGATTTGATTATCCGTTTTCATTGCAAATATGCCTAAATTAGAGTTGTAATCCATAAAAGAAGGTTAATCTATATGGGAACCCTAATTTGGGATAAAAGGAGATAAAAATCATATTCATTTGGAATAAGGAAATCAGATGCTTTTTAAAGATTCTAAACTTGATAAAGATGTGCTATAATGAGAAATTGGGGGTTTCATGTAGTTTTGATAAATTAAGGATCATAATATTGAAAGAGTAGGTAAAAACCCTAATTTCCAAAGAAACCCTAAAATTGGAATTGAAATCCTAAGTAATGTGATGAAATTGGATAAATATTAATAAAAGGAAATTGGTACTTTTATTTTAGGATTTCTCTTCCTCATTGCTTGCTTGATTGGGTTTCTCTGCATATTTGATTCTGTCTTGAAATATGCAACCAAAGGTATGTGGTTACACTTATGAATATCTCGAGATTTATTTCTGAGGTTTTCCGAGATTTTCACTGATGACTTGAATAAACTGTTGGATGAATTTAGTTCATGCAAACTATAATGTGAATATGACTATCACATAATATGTGTTCCTACTAGCTCATATCTTGGTCCCCTCTGTGTCTTAATGGCTGACCTAGTATATGGCTACCTAGAGGGTAGGTCCATCAGGTTGTGGAATGACTTAGTATATGGCTACCTAGAGGGTAGGTCCATCAAGTCATAGTGAGTTAGATATTGGGCTACCTTTGGGTGGTGCCATGCGACTCTACCTTTACAGAGGTATTATATAAGTCCTTACAGGGACAACAAAGAGTTATGGATAGGTATGGATTGAGTAGTTTGGCTTAAAATGTAATCTTGGTTGTTAAATGATTAATTTAATGATTACGTTGTTAATATATTTGCATGATTATTGTTTCCCCCACATACCAACTTCTTACTGACTGACATTTTGTTTGTCGGCATTTTAGGTACAATGAAAAGAACAAACAGTAAAGTGCCATATGTGGTACTAAATGAGAATTAAAGTGCAAAGGAGGATTAGATAGATTAGTTTCTGTGTGGATAGAAGTTTGGAAATCCCAGTTTGAAAAGGTATGCAAAGTTTTTATTTTTACCATATTTTAGTATAATTGGTAGAATTTAATAATTGTTAATGATTATTTGTCAAACCTTTGATCTGGGTTATTGGTAAATGGCTCTGACCATTCGGTCTCCCTTAATTGGGGGTTACCGAGAGGCGGGGTTCTAACAATTGGTATCAGAGCATAGGTTCCTCATTTAATCTTTAATAATTATTAAATTTTACAAATTCTGTAGAACCCAAGGGAGTTATTAGAGGATTATCCGAAAAATTGAGGTGTCTAGAAAAGGATCACGTCTGGGGGCTGGAAATATTTTCCTCCGCACCGCTAGTCGGAATACGAGGACTCCCAGATCTGTGTGACTGCCTGGCCAAAGTCTTAGGGTATGATTCGAAATATGATACCTTTAGGACTCTCTCATCATGTTCATCCCTTCTCAACTCAAATTCTGTTAAGGACCTTAAGGATTAGGGTTTCCTCTCTTCTCCACACCCTCTTGAGGTATGGGTAAAGTTGATAAGGATTAATGAATCCTCCACCAAATTAATAAAAAGCATGTAAATAAGATGTCATGGACACAAGCTTAATAGAGTAAGCGTAAAGGAATAGATACATGCTTAGGTTGTATGACACGAGTTGTCATTACCCTCAGGAGAGACCTGAGGATAGACCTCCTTAGTAGGAGGATGAGTAGAGAGAGTTAGTCTTAGAGGTAAAGACCTCCATTAAAAGTAGACACCTAGCAAATCCTTTAAGGATGATGTTAACCCTAACCCTAAGTGAAGGTTAGAGAGAGGGAGATGACAAGATGATTTAGATGTCATGATGAGCATGCCTTGGATGCCATATGAACCATGAGAAGTTGATGACTGAGTACCTTGGCAACCCAACCCTGGAAAGGGTCGTGCATGTTTGAGCGAAGGATATCTCCTTCATGGATGAGGTTAGAGAAGAACATGTAGAAACCTATTGGGCTGTTGCAAGTAGGATATATCTTGCACCCAGAGTGCGTCAGTAGTGTTGACAGTTGGACGAAAACCTAGACAAAGGATCATGATGGATGCCTTATGAGATAAGCATAAGGGGTTATGGATAATCTTGAGTAAGCATAAGTTTGAGCATAGGCTTCACTAGCATAGAGGTATGCCTGTGAGCTTGATCCTTCATGGAGAGAGGACCTCTAGTAGTAAGGTTGGATGTGGATTTAGCTCTAGAGAGAAAAAGCAGGACTCAAGCAAGAAGGTTGGAAGCTTAGATTCCGAGACATAAGGAACAGTGGGTAGTTGAGGATAATGCGACCTAAGTGGATGATAGTGGTTGCCTTACGACAGATGATATCTTGGTTGCCTTTAGAGGAACCAAACCTTAAGAGGGAGGATGATGTTTCTGGTACCTATGGTATAAGTGATTACCTACTGGATGAGATAAAGAGTGTTTTAGACCCTGAGGAGGTTTAAGTAACCAGTTGTGAGGCTTTTTTACCTAGTTGGTTGTCCTGGAAGAGAACTCAACTCTAAAGTGTTGCGAGTAGAAGGATAATGGAAGTACATGACATACCTTGAACATGCTCGAATTGTGGTTAAGAGTTTGAGCATACAGTTAGACACCCAAAAGTGCACCTAGGGTTCCTAGGTCTAAGAGGGGAAGTTGTGTACCCGATGCTCATGATGAGATTTGAGTCTCTATAGTTTCAAGCATGGTACTCCTCATGTGTAGAGGTAAAGGAAATCCCTTAAGTTAAGGGTATGTGTGATGAACCCCTCACAACTAAGTTGGTCTAATGTTGAGGATGAGAACAAGTATGACCTAGCATGGTTTAGAAGGTACGCTTGTGCTTTAGTAGTTGTTGGATTAAGCATGCTCATGTGAATATAAACCCTAAGGATGCTTGTGACCTTTGTTATTAATGTGTAGTTTCCTCCCATCCTGGGAGAGGGACCCTTTGGTAGGAGTTTACCAGTTTGTTTGGTTTTGAGGTAACCTGAGGTTTCATAGGATCTTGAGAAGTTATGTGAAGAGTACATGTCATAAGAATGAACCTATAGACTCACATATAACCATGTCTATGTGCTTGTGGATGTGTTACCATGGAGGTAACCGGTATGGGGCTTGACTAAGGTAGGCAGGTTGCCATGATCCCTATGGAAGGATGGAAGTCAGCCCATGAATGCAAGAAGAGAGATGATGAATGCTTGGGTAAGGTTCTAAGTTGAACATGTACTATAAAGAGAATCCTAAGTCTATCCTAGGGTCAGGTAGGGGTAAGATCGATGGAAGTAGGAGTTGCCTAATTCCCTAGTTGCACAAGACCATAGGGTCGGGAGGTAACAACTATCCTTGTCTGAGGGCCAGGGGTTAGGAGATTGATCACCTTCATGAACTCATGGGACCCAAAGGGCAGATGAGTAGGGCACTCTTTGATGCATGAGGGAAGAGGGATGACCCCAAAAGTGTCAGAACCTTAAAGACCTAGAGGAGATGACCAAGGATTGTGCTTGAACTAAGTAAGTTCGAGACCAGTTTTCCATGGAAGTAATGTGGATATCAAGATGATAGCACGTTTCAACCTAGATTTGAAGGTGTACTGGCAAGGTGGGATGTGTCATCTCTACTCTTAGAACAGGAAGAACTTTGTGTTTGGAAGGCCGCCAAATGCTTATTTCCTCTTGTTATGAGTGGGAGAGATGGGACAGTATGCATGCCATACACCAAGGATAAAAGATGATGTGGGTTGGAACGTCGCTACGAGGCATGAGGACAGAGATGATAACATACCTTGGAGAAGTGAATGATACATGGATAGGTACAAATGATAAGAGTATTAAGATAATCACCTTATGAGAATGTTTTATCATGAGCTATGTGGAATTTGCGTGTGATACAAGGTTGAGTTTGATAACCAAGAGGGTGATTTCAGAGTTTTCTTGATGAAGATAAACTTAGAGCTCGAGATGAGACTTAAGCGGAATACATGGAGATAGTATGTCTTCAACATTACCTAACACCTAAGGATACGAAGGGGTAATGAAGGCTCTGGTTGAGAAATAGCTGCCTAGTTTAGCTGGAAGCCGGAAAAAGTTGAGGTTGCTAGGCTAACCTTAAGTTGATAAAAAGGGATAAGTTTGGCCAATACCCAGATATATCAATAACGGTTAATTGATTGGTTAGCCAGTCTAGTACATGATATGATGAAAGGATGGTTGTAGAACCTCAGATGTACTTCTCTGGAAAGGAAAGTGATGAAGCCCTGATGAGAGTGGATTAGGGTTCGAGGAATCAATCTTGAGGAATCATGACATACAGGAAATCATGATCTTAATCACCATACACCATAGTACTACTTAGATAATGAGTCGTAGCAGTACTATGGATGTTGAAGGTGAAGTGCATGTGGTATGTTACCATGCATGTCAGGAGGTGAAGGATGAACACTAGTAACCCAGTGTATCGATATAGAGAATAAAAGAGTCCCTGAGAGGGAGTGGGAGCTCTTCATTATGGATGTTGTGGTAAGACTCCCTTTGACCAAGAAGGTCAATATACAATATGGGTTATGGTGGATTACCTTACCTAGATGACATGAGAAAGAAAGAGTTCTGTCGAGGAACAGATTTGGTTGAACTACATGTGAGAGAGATGGTTCTATGACACCATGATGTGAGTTCAAAGGTTCTTGAGTTAACCTAAAATTTTCCTTCCAAAAGGTGGAAGTAGGTACATGAAGAACTCTATGATAGTATAGTTTATCACCCCTAACTAATGGTTAGTGTGATCCAGACTAGAGGGTCTGATGAGAGCATGTGTGCTCATTCAGGGTGATATATAGAGACAAATCTTGTCCAATGAAAGATGTGATGATGACCACCATAGCCAGTATCGGGATTTAAAGAAGCTCTGTAAGGGAGGTTGTGTCGGTCACCACTTCAGTAAGATGATGTTGGTGAAAGGACCACGTGATGGTTAGAAGTGGACCACAGTGTGTGCAGCTGGAGTCGCTTTGATCTTGCAATGGCTGAAAGGAGCCCATGGATGACATGAGTCGTGAGTAGATGCGAAGTAGACTATCATACAGTTCACTATGGGAGGATGTGTGACATGAAAATCCGACCCCTCTAAGTTATAGCTAAGAGAGCTGAGTCCCTGATATATGGGTCCATTTGAGATGGATTGGTGGAGAAAGTTATGGATAACCTTACCCCTCAGGATAAAGAAAGGTGTGATGAGTTCCAAGTGTCCAATTAAGACCACTATGTGAGGTACCCAGACCATGAGCTAAACAATGAACCTAGTGAGCCCCAAGGAGGCTGAAATGATCTGAGTCACCTGTGCAGTTTATAGATGTCAGGATGAAAGAACTCAGAGAAAAGAATATGTGATGATAAAGGTTCTTTGGAAGCGCCATGGGTAAGGTAAAGCAACATGGGGGTCGTTGATGGACATGGAAAAGTCTTATCTTGAATTGTTTGTTTTGTTTGATTGAATTTTGAGGACAAAATTCCTATAAGAGGGGAAGGATGTTATAACCCCAATTTTCCAAAATATGTAATGAGATTGTGAATCTCCTTTTTAAAGAGAAATGAAATCCGTGGTTGATGTGATGAGTTGATTTGAATGGATTTTGTGTTTGATAGCTTGTATGTTTTCTTATTGGGCCTTTTTGGCCATTGAACCCAATTGAAGGAGAAAAAGAAAAGGATTAAAAGAATACATAAAGAAATAAATGAAATAAGTACAAAAGGCTAAGGAATGATTTCCCAAAAATAGGATTTTGAGTTAATATATTCCTTAGGGTTCAAGGAACTCAGAATTGGGAAAATAATGATAAAGGGAATAGAAAAGGTATGGTAAATATGAGAAATTAAATGATAACTTGCAAACCAAGAAAAGGGATCATACTTTTGAGATAATAACTTCAAATTTTTTAGGATGGAATATAAAAATATAATTGAGTTTCCCTCAAAATTTGAGTTGGAAAGGAGTTACCGTTTGGGAGTTATGCATTTTCCAAGATATCATTGAATTAGGAATGTAATTCGAATTAATTGGAAATTTATTTCCTTTTTTCTCAAGCACGTGTGATGAGGACCCTTGGATTTAGATCCAATGGGCGCTGCTCATCGTCCAAGTCCCAGTGGGATGAGGACTGTAGCCACGATAGGGGGATTTTTTTCCCTTGATTTCGTGGTCTGTGATGCATGTGCATCCTTGGAAAGTTCTTCTTTGAGTCCGGGAGTGAGAGGAGAAGCTTCCTAACCCTGGGTTGATGGGGTTTCAACCTGAACTTGCGAAACGCCCAATTGGGCTAGGACTTGGGTTGTGGCTAGGATTGGGAACCCTAACAGGGACCTCCCACTGCCTATATAAGGGCACCCCTCGGTCCCTCGACTCGCCACGAACTCGAACGACATCTCTCTAAAGTCAGTGTCCCTCTCCATCTCTCGTTTGACTTCACTCCGGCAGGGACGCCGCCATGGTGCTAGCAGTAGAGAAAGAACGAAGATGATGTGTAGCTGTCGTTTGATTGGAATCTGATGACACTGGGAAGGGTCGGCCCAGTCAAGGCTGCTCAAACCGCGGACCGATAGATCGAGAGTCCATCGTGGAGTCAGGGTAATCCAATGGCTCGGGCATAAAAACACGCAAGCAGGCGGCTGAGTGGAGATGATTGACGCGGATCGTCTGATCAGCGGACCACTGTGGACCACGGAGCATCCAACGATCGATAATATTTGGTAATTTTGCTCTCTGACCAAATAATCCAGAAAATGATTTATTTTGCAAAATAAGTAGTAATTACTAGGAGTATCCAATGGAAAAAATTTATACATGAAAGTTGTGTAGAAAAATATGAGGAACTTGATAAAAATGATTTGAGAAGCTAGTTCTACTTTGTTTCGCAAAAGTAACTTAATTTTTTGATACTATACTTTTAAAAGTGATCAAGAACCCTAATTGAGTATAAAGGGTGTATCAAATTGATAAGTTTAACCCTATTAATGATAAAAGTGGTTTGATTATCCATTTTGAATGCAAATATGCCTAAATTAGAGTTGTAATCCATAAAAGAAGGTTAATCTATATGGGAACCCTAATTTGGGATAAAAGGAGATAAAAATCATATTCATTTGGAATAAGGAAATCAAATGCTTAATAAAGATTCTAAACTCGATAAATATGTGCTATAATGAGAAATTAGGGGTTTCATGTAGTTTTGATAAATTAAGGATCATAATATTGAAAGAAGAGGTAAAAACCCTAATTTCCAAAGAAACCCTAAAATTGGGATTGAAATCCTAAGTAATGTGATGAAATTGGATAAATATTAATAAAAGGAAATTGGTACTTTTATTTCAGGATTTCTCTTCCTCATTGCTTGCTTGATTGGGTTTCTCTACATATTTGATTGTCTTGAAATCTGCAACCAAAGGTATGTGGTTACGCTTATGAATATCTCGAGATAGATTTCTGAGGTTTTCCAAGATTTTCACTGATGACTTGAATAAACTGTTGGATGAATTTAGTTCATGCAAACTATAATGTGAATATGACTATCACATAATATGTGTGCCTACTAGCTCAGATCCTGGTCCCCTCTGTGTCTTAATGGCTGACCTAGTATATGGCTACCTAGAGGGTAGGTCCATCAGGTCGTGGAATGACTTAGTATATGGCTACCTAGAGGGTAGGTCCATCAAGTTACAGTGAGTTAGATATTGGGCTACCTTTGGGTGGTGCCATGCGACTCTACCTTTACAGAGGTATTATATAAGTCCTTATAGGGACAACACAGAGTTGTGGATAGGTATGGATTGAGTAGTTTGGCTTAAAACGTAATCTTGGTTGTTAAATGATTAATTGAATGATTACGTTGTTAATATATTTGCATGATTATTGTTTCTCCCACATACCAGCTTCTTGCTGACTGACGTTTTGTTTGTCAGCGTTTTAGGTACAATGAAAAGAACAAACAATAAAGTGGCATATGTGGTACTAAATGAGAATTAAAGTGCAAAGGAGGATTAGATAGATTAGTTTCTGTGTGGATAGAAGTTTTGAAATCCCAGTTTTAAAAGGTATGCAAAGTTTTTATTTTTACCATATTTCAGTATAGTTGGTAGAATTTAATAATTGTTAATGATTATTTGTCAAACCTTTGATCCGGGTTATTGGTTAACGGCTCTGACCATTCGGTCTCCCTTAATTGGGGGTTACTGGGAGGCGGGGTTGTAACACTATCCTCCTTACTGATTCCACAAAGGTGGCAAACCTCTCCCTGTTCTCTAAAGTAGACACAGGAGTGGTCAGTTCAACGTTCAACCCCTTCTCAAAATGCCAAATTCTTTCCTCATCACTAACTGCCATTTGTGGGCAAAACCGCAACAAATCCATGAACTTAGCTTCATATTCACTAACGTTCATCTGTCCTTGTTTGATCCTCTCAAACTGACATATCTTCTCATGTAGATACATCTTAGGAAAGTATCTACTGACAAATTCTCATCGGAAAACCTCCCATCCAATTTCTTCACCTGGTCTCTTATCTGCCTCTATCATCCACCAATGACCAGCATTCCCTTTTAGGAGGTACACAACATGTCTTACCTTTTCATCTTTAGGGATATCAAGGATCTTGAAAGCCTTTTCCAGTTCTGTCAGCCACAAATCAGCATCTGTTAGATCATATGTACCAGCATAATCTATGGCCCCAACCCGGCGAAGTCTCTTAAAAGTCTTGTCGGCTCCGTAACCTTCATGGTGAGCTGATGCCCTAGGTGCATGTATTTGCATCCTATCAGTCATGTGAGTCATGGCAGCTATAAACTTCCCAAACATGGCTTGAAGGGCCGGGTTCCCCATGTCAGCTTGATTGAACTGGGGCTATTCAGGTACGGGCTCCTCTCTATTATGGTCTCCTGCACCTCCTCCTGGTGCAGCAGTGCTGCCTTCCGCAGCATGTTCTTCGTGTGGTCCAGACATCTTCAAGTTCTTCTCGTCCTATGTGAACAGAAGATACTATCAGATAAACTGGAAGACACTTAGAAAATACACTACAACCTTAGTGCTATGTGTCTGTAGACTCAGTGAACCTAGAGGTCTGATACCACTTAATTGTGGCATACAGCTCTTGAAAACATAATTAACTAATGTGGAAGCGTTCACTAAGTTGTGGATTACCAAAAATCACTAGAAATTAAAACCTTTTTATCCAAATCTTCATCAAGTAAAAATTTTCTCACATAGAACAAAAGTAACACATTTACATTCTGTTTTTCAAAAGTACATAACTTGTATCATCTCTTTCTGTGAGTTACAAGCATTAACTGTCCTGTCAGGCTAAACACAAGCAGTATAAAATCTTGAGGCACTGAGCCAAAATCTCAAAAGCACTAACTATTACTCCGAGGACCCGAGAGTACAGAGACGACACATACAACTCTATCTACATCTATACAAGGCATAACAACCAGTGTCTCCACCTGAGACTTCACTGTTGTCCCTGCTACTGCTGTTGTTGTCCTTCACCTACTGAAGGATTCCTGCCTCCTCGTCCGCGTCCACCTAAAAATGTGATTCCCACAGGGGTGAGGCAATTGTAAATTGCCCCAGTGAGAGATATAACTCTCCACCAGAAACATTATTATTGCAGCTTAAGAAGATAGATATGAATAGAGGAATCATATTTATTTGACAGCAAATATTTTAATGTCTAACAAATTAGAACATTATTCTTATCAGAAGCATTGCATCTATAACTTGAGAGAATTAACATGTCACTTATCCTTTAAAGAATATGAAGAACATGTATAATATTTATTCACTATATAATCATTACCACAACATTAACTCTCTTCAGACTTAGTTTATATATCTAATGCTTGGCATTGCCATTGTGGAGTCATGGCATGTAGCCATACTCTTTTCACAAAGTGTTGGGATCTTAGTCCCTCAACTCACCAAGCACAATTCCATTTCTTAACAGGTTCATCATCATGTTTATAGTATATGGGTATTTGAACCGAGAACTCACCATGGATACTTATTATCACTTATTAGGTAACTTAATACCTTCAGATCATTTAACCAAGGACATCCTGAATCTTGCTACATAATGTATTGCACATAGTACAAAAAGTTCTATGATTCTTACTACACAAAGCATATGAAGGCTTATAAAGCCTATACAACATTCTTAATAACAAAGCATCATAGCCCATACCTGGCTATGCTCATCTTCTCAACATATTTGCATGATTAGTAATCATAATATAATTACATATCAATATCAATGAATTTTAGGTTTATCTTATTACATTCATAACCCATTAGACTGTATTTGAGCTTCACATAGGATTAACTTGTCATAGGAGTTCACATAGCATTACCTTGTATTAGGGATCACATAGCATTGACTTGTATTAAAGTTTCACATAGAAATATTCTGTAATCATTCATCAATAAATGAATTATCAACACACAACATGAGTTTCTCTCTCATCTTTGCCAGAGTATGATTACATCATAGTTGGTAGGTTTGGATTAACCTTTTCATAAGGCATGTTAGCCTACATTCAACAGAGTGCATTACAACTCAATGTAACCATTGACATGACACATCTCATGTATCATTCATTCTATTATACTAGACTTATAACACATCAAGGTATACCAGTATTGGGGTGTTGGATGTGATATCTATCATACCTTGATGTATCACTTCCCTCAACACCATTATCTTACTTGGGTTTATACACTTAGCTTGTATTAGGGTATTCCCCATCCTAATACTTTATGAACCAGTTCATCACATTTATCATGTAAGGTAGTGGTCATTAGTCACTCACTTAGAATATGCAACCATTGTCAATGATATAGACTCACCCTTTAGGTCAGCGACTATTAGTATAAGGATATCCATTATCAACCTCTCTAGGTGTTACATTTGACATAACATTAATTACTATTCCACTATTAGGAATAGCATTCTCCATACTTATAATTTGAGGATTCACATAACATATTCCATATATTTGTGGATTTCACATAGTATTACTCTTCAATAGAGTTTTATATAATCATCCTTCTATATCAGGGTTTCACCTAGTATTATGTGAAATTAGGACTTCACAACACATCACCCAGCGCTTGGTCTTCACATAGGATTTGTGGCACTACCCTATATTAGGGTTTCATATATCTTTATCCCATTTTAGGGATTGGGGTTTACCATTCACAACCAGGTGGGGTTTCTCTTTCCTCATACCCAAATTAGAGTTTCCTTCATTGCTACACTAAGTTAGGGTTACATCATCACCTTGGATTTACAATAATACTCAGTTTTACCCTAAATTAGGGTTTCACACATAGCTTTACTCAAATTAGGGTTTCACACATAGCATTGCTCTAGTTAGGGTTGGGGTTCATTGATTAGGGTTTCATGATCTCATTATTATGGATCAACCCTTATCAAATAGTTTACTCATAATGAGGGAATTAGGGTTTAATTATATAATCATTCATCTCTCTCATTCCCTCTCTCATCCTCTTTAGGATGTTAATTACACCAAGATTAATCTAGGTCAACCCTTCACTTGTGTACACATAGCTAGGGTTAACCTTCACAATCATCATGGGTCTACATCTTTAATAATTACATAGCTGATTGACCTTTGATCATATTAGATGTCCAAATGGTCTAATAAATTAAAGCATCAATTATATAAGGAATTCAAAAGGATTGACCAATTAAACTTTCAATTCCACAGAATGATCAATTGGGTTAACCATTGAAATCTTCAATTGCATTAAGTATCTAAATAGGTTTACCATATTGGACCTTCAATTACATGAGATGTCCAAATGGATTAACAATGTTGATCTTCACATAGTTGATTACTTAGACCCTCAATGATCTTAGTTCTCATACATCAATTGGTTGAAAACCATTTGAACAAGTTGTACTTGAAACCAATTGGACAAGGTAGGTATTGAAACCGTTTGCACTTTGGGTCTCCAAACGGTTTGAGATCATTTTTTCCCAAACAGTCTTGAGACCATTTGGACCCAAACGGTCTTGAGACCGTTTGGTCCAAACCCTCTCAAAACCACATGGACCAAAAGGCACTTCAATACTCAATCGACTCAAAGTTTCAATCCATGGACCAATTATAAATTGAACCACTAAAGTATTCATCAATTGGACCACTGAATCACCATTCAATTAGACCTTCAAATTAGGGTTTTGAACCCAATTTAACTAGGTTTTATAATCAAGAAACCATCACTTAGGGTTTGAAATCGAGGATCCATCAATGGTTGACATTGTGGAATCAAATCATTTAGAATTGATGAACTATCATCATCACATGATAAGATCTGACCTCAAACGGTCTTGGATGACCACCAAAGGGTCTTGAGACCATTTGGTTTTTCTCCAAATGGTCTTGAGACCATTTGTCCATTCCATCATCCAAAACCATGACATCCAATTAGGGTTTTGGACCATTGGATTGATTATCAAATCAGCACTTAGTTGCAATTCAATTTGGTATCTTTGGATCATAAAATAACAAACCATGCTCAACCCGAGACCTCCAAACGGTCTTGGGTGACCCTCAAACGGTCTTGATACCCTTTGGGTGATTCCCAAATGGTTTCGAAACCGTTTGGGTCAATCAACCCTAACCATCAACTTATTCAATTGCAAAATCAGCACTTAGCCGATTAGGGTTGATACCATATCTTTGGATCTTCAAACACATACCCATACTTAACCCTACACCTCCAAACGGTCTTGGGTGACCCCAAAATGGTCTTGAGACTGTTTGGGTGATTCCCAAATGGTTTTGAAACCGTTTTGGTCAATCAACCCAAACCATCATCTCAATCAATTGGAAATTCAACAGTTAGTCGATTAGGGTTTGCAATTAAGGAATCATACACAATTGAAACCTTCAAGATCAACCAATTGAAACCATTTGATCAAGATCCAAGTAACACATCATATATCTCCAAATGGTCAACCATCCCAAACGGTTTGGGACCCAAACCACCAAACGGTTTGGTGAAACCGTTTGGTCCCAACATTGAAACCGTTTTCCCTAGATATTTGGGGAGGTGTGTGCTTATGATGATGTCATCATCATCAAGCTCCAAACTCACGAAATATATTGTGATTTCCATGGATATTGCATCAATAAACCAAACTTAATTTCGGAAATGTAGAAATGATCACCAATTGATAAGGAATTCATTGCAATAATAAAATTAAGGGTTCAAGTTATAAAACCCGCCTCTAATTGAGCTCCAAAGCTCCAAGATCATAGAAACAATGGTGGATTCAACTCCTTTCACTATTCCAAGGGTCTTCCTCAAGATTTGAGTGAAAACAATTGGCTAGGGTTGAAGAGGAGATCGAAATAAGAAGAAATCAATGATTTATTTTTGATTTCCACCATGGAACCAAGGAGAACGAAGGTTAAGGGCTTACCAACAGGTTGGGGGTCGTCCTCCTGTTCCTCCACATCTCCTTGGTCGTTTTCCAAGCAAGAGGAAAGAAAGAGATCCGAAAAAGTCTTTGTTTTGGCTTGGAAAGGGTACTTTTATAAGAAAATTGATGAGAGAGAAAATCTTTTATAAAAGTCTATTTATTCTAAAATTGTTGCCACCACTTCCCCCTTGGTTTCTTGCATGCAAGGGGATCTCTATCCCCACCGAGATCCCTTCCATTATCCATGAATTAAGGGAAAAGAAATTAAGCACCTTAACCCTTATAATAAGAATATCCATATTTGAGTGGGAATTCTTTTTCTTATAATAATGGTGAGTGGAATTTCACCTCCTTAGGCTCGTGCCTTTGCAAGTCTTTAAGATCATCCACAAAAATCTGAATCCAACCATTTTAATTTTGGTTGAAGGCTCTCTAACTAATACATACATTTTTGCCCTAAATTGGATTAGGGTTTCACTTAGGATTAAATCTTGATTATTTTAATATCAAGATTCTCTCTCCTCCAACTTAATTCAAATGAGGTGCCCCTCTCATTTTCTTTGCTCTATATGACTCCAAGAAACATTAGGGACCTTATTGAAGTGGTAATTTGCATATTGAACCCTAGATTTTGGGTAAATTGCACTTTACACCAAAACAGGTTTTAATACACAAGGATTGCTTTACAAGCTTAATCTTGGTGCCCAAGCTTGTGAAAACCATACCACTACATCATATTCATTCTTATGATGTCTCAACATAAGAGGAACATCTTTTAATGCAACATTTACAATTTAACCCCTCAACTTGGGTAATTTGCACTTTAGTCCAAAACAAGCAAACATTGCTTCAACATTGTTCAAATAGGACCAAAATTGAAACATAAGTTTCTCATGAGTCCTAATTACTTTCCCCAAGATAAGATTAAGAATTTACTCATCCTTATTAGGCAAAACATCTAGGGTTAACACATAACCCAAGTCAGGGATGTTACACATTGTGTCCCGTTGTGCAGTTCCACTGGGTCTTGTTGTTGTTGTGAACTACACAGCGTGTCTTAAATAAGACATGACGTGTAATTTCATTTGTAGTCATTTCAAGAAAAAGGAACATGGCGTGTCTGAATTAACACATGTCATGTGTGTTGGCAACAAGTTGTAGAAGACCGTTTGGTCTGGTGGACACGACGTGTTTGCATTCCTCAACATTTTGGCATTGGGGCCACTGGAGACTCACACGTCATGTATTAAATACCACACGACATGTCCTTCTTATTGTGAAGGTTTTTGGGAAAGGACATGTCGTATCTTAAATAAGACATGCCTTGTCCAATGATGTTTCTACAGAAATAAACTCTTATCAATTGCAAGTCAGGGAGAAGCTCATTTGGGGTTGGATTTGAGTCAAACTATCTCCAATTTGACACTTTAAGCATGTATCTATAATCAACATCATGCATAAGTGAAAATAACTAAAAAGTGGGAAGCTAAATATGAAGTGAAGCTAATGGGATGCAAAATGAACTTGTGTGTGAGATTGTAGAAAAAGTTTATATGAAATGCACACATCAAATCCCCCTAAGATTGAATAGTTGCTTGTCCTCAAGCAAAAAGAGCATAGAGCACAAATGAAGGATTTTGCAAAGCTCATGTATAGATCAAATGAAAAGAAAGATGAGTACAGGACCGCATCAACCACGATCAACTTCTTTATACTTATAGCCATCAATTCAACTCAAAAATTCATGAAAGAGATTTTTAGTTCAGTAGGGGTGGTCACAAACACATGAATAAATCAGTTAAACAACACTAAGTAGAATTTGGATGATCATGCCAAACAATTAGTGGATGTGCAACATGAAATATCAGTTATTAAAGATACAAATGATGAAATCTTAGTTAACATTAGCAATCTTAGTTGAACCCTTCTTCTTCTTATTTTTTTAGATTATTTTGGCAATGCATTGTGGCTTCTGGTACTCAGCTGCTAATGTAGGCTTATGCACATGTGGAGTGTCGATTGGGGTGTTTTAATCTATTTTTTGAGACATACCACCTAACCATCATTTCCAGATCATGCTTACACTAGGCTAGCATGATATGTGGGCAATTTGCCTTCTTTTAAGGGTTATGAGAGTGGAATAAGGCAATAACCACAACTAGAGAGTCAACAAGATTGTAAAGTTAGCTAGATTTTGTTCATTTGTTTGAAGAAATTTTCACTAAAAAAGTAGTTGTATATGCACTAAGAGCTTGGCAAGGGCATTTCATATCCTCTTTAAAGTTCGAAAGTTGATTCACTCATAGAAATTTGAGACTGGTACATGTTTTAAGGAATCATAGATGTGAAAGGTGAATGTCCAAGATACAAGTATAAATAAGACTTAAGCATATGTTGATGGCCAAAGGCTTTCATTTGATTCATGCATGCTCTTTAACAATTCCTTCAAATGATAGATTGTGTCCAAGAGGACAAGATGGTTAAAACTTGTGAAGAAATAGTTCATTACATAAAGTGAGCCTCATATCATATTGAACTGGCTAAGGGAAAAAGAAAAATAGAATTTAAAACAAGATTAACTAAAGAACCGAACAAAAACAACAAAATCAACTACATTACCAGTCGGTTGCAACCCCCCTAAGCTTGAAATTTGTAGTGTCCTCACTGCAGCAATCAAACTCAAATAAAGTGCAACCATGTACCTATCATGGGATGGCATCAGTAGGAGGGTCCAACGCCCCCATGACCAGTTGGAAAGAACTGGTTGATGACATCATCATCATCCAGAATATTGACGTGCATGGGATATGGAGCAAACTTGGGCTGTGGCAGCTGAGATGTAGGGTAGTGTTGTTGAGGTGTAGGTTGGTGCTACTGAGGCATTGGATAGTAGTTCTGAGAGATGTGCCAAATATCTATGTGTTGGACCATATCATGCATAATAGAATACTACTAACCCATGAGGTCTAGGAGACCATCTATGTGGTTAAACTGCTGTTGTACATACCCATAGAGATTCCTGACATCAGGCATTACCCAAGAGTACTATGTCTGAGTACCTATGGAGGGAGGTTCTGGAGTTGTAGGGGGTGCATCAGTAGCGTGTGGTCCTTTAGGGACTTATGCCTCCTCTAGGCCAGTAAGAATTACCTTCTAGTTGTCTTTGTTTGTCAATGTGATATTATCCAAGTCTAGAATGTCGATGTGCTGGTCATCATAAAAGAACTATCTGAACTTGGTATCATCATTGGGAACACTAGAGATCAATCCTATGGATAGAAGGTACTGAATATCTACCATGTTTCTACCTGGTGCAGCTTCTAGACCTATCATGTCCATCTCAAGCTTCCTGGCAATAAGGGTAATCAAACCCCCACACATGATGTCTCCATATTATCTCTTCTTCATTTTCTTGATTTCTAAGAACCTAATAAGAATGAAATAACATGCATTGATCTGTAATCATAGACCATGCCCCACAAAAAGAATAAATCTTGCTTTCCACACACTCCCTGAGTTTCTTTCTTTGCAAAAACCCATGTGCTAAGAAGGCGGTGGACATATTTGTCTGGCCATAGTAGCCTGGGTGGTAAGAGCTCGGTAAGTCCCAATGAAGGACCCAGGTTCAAACCTCACCAAAGGCACTTTGTGAACGACAATTCATGCTGATTAGGCACGGGAGGGGGGTGACCGGACCACACCTTCTCATTCCTCGAGAGTTTACCATGTCGGCTTCGCCCGGGATGGGTTCTCTCGGTCATCAAAAACAAAATCCTATGGATAGAAGGTACTGAATATCTACCATGTTTCTACCTGATGCAGCTTCTAGACCTATCATGTCCATCTCAAGCTTCCTGTCTATAAGGGTAATCAAACCCCCACACATGATGTCCCCATATTCTCTCTTCTTCATTTTCTTGATTTCTAAGAACCTAATAAGAATGAAATACCATGCATTGATTTGTAATCATAGACCATGCCCCACAAAAAGAATAAATCTTGCTTTCCACACACTCCCTGAGTTTCTTTCTTTGCAAAAACCCATGTGCTAAGAAGGCAGTGGACATATCTGAAAATGGGGTTGTGAATAGAAGATGCCATATCCTTCTTGGCATCATGACAGTTTTCATCAGTGATCTCAGACCAGAATTAATCACTATCAAATGCTGGCGAGAAGCTTAGTGCCCCTTCATAGTAGCACTCTAAAACCTCATAGAAACGTATGAAGGTGAGCTTGAAACCTCGGCCCATAAGATATAAACGGATGATTTCATATGGTTCTAACTTCTGATGAGGGTCATTCTCAATGGTAAGAGTAGTCAAAAACTTGTATACTAGGTGGGGGAAACTATTCGTTGTCGAGAAATAAAGGTAGTGTAGGTCGATTTCCTTCAAGTGAACAATGACTTCATCTTTGAATCCCAGAGAGTTGAGGGTTTGCTCACACATAAAATGTGTAGGTAGTACCCTCCTAGAGATAAGGAACTAGTTGGTAGGGTACTCCTTAGCTATGACCCTGAACTGGGTCATGGAGACGTAAGTCGGGGCTGAGGAAGAGCTTGTTCCATGTTTGTAGTTTGAAGTTTGCTTGACGAGTGCCATAGGTGTTGAGAGTCTATTAAAACGTGCTTCAATAGGACATGTTGTTGATGGAACACGGTGTGTGCTTTTACAGCAGTTCTAATCGCGCTGGAAGGAGACATGCCATGTCTTTTTGGGACATGTGGTGTACTTAGAGTGGAGCAACGGTTAGAGGAGTAGAACACGATGGATATGCACAGATCTCACGCCTTGTATCTGAGGATGGTTGGAGAGGGAGTTTGGCGGAGACAGTTTTGAGCTTTGCCTGGGTGATGTGCACAACTCTGATGAGTGCCTCGCATGGGGATGAGGCAAGGCGATGGCGGCGTCAACTTTGACCTCCAATAGTGAGAGAGGGAGAGAGAGAGTAGGGTGATAGAGAAGAAAACTTCATGGTGCTTGTGAGGTCGGTGGTGACGATGGCGGTGGCTCAAACATGGCTAGTCACATGGCAGATCACCCGGTGGAGATGCTCAAACACACAGTTGACTAGACACGGCATCTCACACGGTAGATATTTCTCAAACACACAGATGTTCAAATGGCTCAAACAAGGGTGAGAGAGAGAGGCATCTTGAAAATAGGGTTAACAACCCCTTTCCCATCAGAAGACATGTTGTGTCTTTTTGAGGACACATCGTGTCTGGTTAGAGAGGTTGCCTTCTATCTCTTAAGCAATCTTGTGATGTGCAAGACACACTGTGTGCTTTTTGGAACACATTGTGTAAGAATACATAAGCTGATGTGTAAACTTTTTACTAATAACAAAATGCCGTGTACAAATAAAGACATAGTATGCTCAATTCCAGATAATACTTGCTCATTCTTGTATGTAAAGAACATGTTGTGTTTGAATTAGCACATGGTGTGTTCAATTCTAGCTGATAACTTCATATTATCTACCTGATAACAACATGGTGTGTCAATCTGAAACACATGGTGTCTTTTTGAGGTTCTGCTCAAGTTGTTCTTTCTGTGAGTGATGACATGGCGTGCCAAATAAAAGACATGTCATGTCTTTTTGAGTTTCCATAGAATTTATCTTCTTATTAGCACCTGCAGAAGTGATGAGATGCAAATATAAGTGTCTACATTATTACATTCATCCATGACAAGTTTATTTTGGGAAATTAAAGATTGTTCATGACTTAAATTGCAAAAAGAAAATCTATCCAAATGTGGGGTCAACTCCCAAAAGTTCCTCCATTTAAATTTCGAAGTAAGACTCTTCAATTGGTTGGTCAAGCATCTTGGAAGGAGTAGGAGACTCCCTTGTCAACTTCTTCCCCTACGGTGTATAGCTTGCAATGTTGTCCATTGACTTTGAAAGTTGATTGCTTCCCTTGCAGCTCTACAGTCCCAAATGGAAAAATATGTAGCACCAAGAATGGTCTAGACCACTTGGATCTCAATTTTCATGGAAAGAGTTTGAGTTTGGAGTTGAAAAATAGAACTTGGTCTCCTTCTTTGAAGTCCTTGATCTATATTCTCTTATCATGCCATCTCTTGGTATTTTCCTTGTAGAGTTTGGTATTTTCATAAGAATCCATTTGTAGCTCTTCTAGCTCTTGGAATTGCAACAATCTCTTCTCTCCTACATTCTTAAGATCATAGTTTAGAAATTTGATTGCCCATAGTGCTTTGTGCTCCAATTCTATGGGTAAATGACATGATTTACCGTAGACAAGTTTGAAAGGAGTAGTTCCAATGGGAGTCTTAAAAGATGTCTTGTACGCCCATAATGCATTATCTAACTTTAGTGCCTAATCCTTTCTTGAACTGGAGATAGTATTTTCTAGAATAGTCTTCAATTGCCTACTTGAGATCTCCACCTGGCCTGATGTTTGAGGATGATAAGATGTGGACACCTGATGCGAGGATTTTGAGTCGCTTTTATAGACTAGTTTTACATGCGTTTTATGTGTTTATTAGTCACATTTGTGGTTAGTATCGCATGATTCACTCTCTTTAGTCTATAATCTCATTTTGCATCAAATCTACTATATTTCATTGTTTTGGTTATAAATGATCATATTGATGTGTTTTAGCAAGGCTGATTAGAATTTATCTTGAATTTTCAGGAAAAATGAATACATGCAGCTGTCGATACCATCGACAGTTGTCGATAGTATCGACTCAGCCATAGTGAGATAGCCGCAAGGAACTAAGATGAGTCGATACCATCGACATTGAAGTCGATGGTTGCGACATACCTACAATGAGCCAGTAGTCAACTGGTCGATACTATCAACATAAAGTCGATACTATCGACCTCACCCAGCTTTAGCGTCAGATTGGTGATAAAAGCGATGCCTAAAGGTGTCCATACCATCGACACTAAAGTTGATGGTATCGAGTCTGCATTAGAATGAAACGTCAGAAAAAGGAAGAATCATTGACATTATGATGGGTCGATACCATCGACCCACATCGATGGTGTCGACACTGTGAGATCAGGTTTTGTTACAGATCATTTCTAAACGGACGGTGGTGATCTTTTAGCAATCTAAACTGGTGCATATACCTAATTACGGCGGCCCTAAGTAGGGAGGACGTCATTAGTCATTGCAAAAGTCTCAAGGAGGAGAGGAGATAAGAACGGAGCCCAAAGCCACGCCCTGATTGTTTCGAGAGCTACAGAAGGAGTTTGCCACTACTGAAAGGTTGTAGATCGCTCATTCTATGCCGAGGTACATCCAGATCTCCTCCGTTCAAGGGTTTACATCATTTCTATTCACATTTTCCCCATATTTTCCCTTTCTCTCAGCATGTCTTTCATTGAGATGAACATGCGGGGCTAATCCCCTTTATCTTTAGGGCCGGGAGTAGCCCGGGTGATCATTGTATGACATTTTTACCATAGAATTTCATAAGTTGTCTCTTAAATCTATGGTATGATTTTGTTTTCTCCATTATATCAATGTGATTGATCACCCTAATGATAGTCTAATACCTTTAATTACTTTTAAAGAAGAATTAACGGTTGAAAAGAGACGAAATTCACATTAACTAATAAATCCTTTGAACAAGGCGATGTGCAGTTAATGGTGGAAACCTAGAGTATGGTCTTCATGCACCTAGTTTAGGGTATAGGTTACTACTACTGTGGAACTGACCTAGATTTAGGTAGTGAATTGTATCACGAAAGTGAGCAATTCTGAATACAGGCCACTACCCAGAATGAGAGACGAATTAGGATAACTGTGTAGGAATTAATACAATGAGAACCTGTAGTGAAACCGCAATCCTAAAGATTCCAATTTGATTTTATTAAACCAAACATTTAATCGATTGCTCTGTTTCCTTTTATTTTTGTTTTTTTCAATCAACTCTCAAATCATTTTAATCGGTCTAGCTGATTGCAAGTAGTTATTAGTAGTCTACCAATAATTATGTTTCCCTGAGTTCAAATCAGGCCTCACAAAGGCCTATATTACTCTGACGCGTGCACTTGCATTCTATGCACGATAAATTCGTGTCAAGCTTTTGGCATCGTTGTCGGGGAAACAAAAATTGTTGGCACTACGAGCGCTACAAGCGGCCACTCTAGGCTACCTTTTTCTTTTAGTTACATTTTTAGTTCTTCCAATTGATTGTCTATTTTTTAGAAATCTATGTTCGTCTGGCACTGTATTTAACTAAATATATCATTTTATAGGTACCAGTGCATGGTGAGCACACGTAGCACAGACTACGCGCAATCATTACCAGAGGTCCCATCTTCAGGATCAGACGATGAGGAGCACTACATTCAGAATCAATCTGAGAGAGTAAATTCAGATTTTGAACAAGAAGAGATGGCTGAAGAAAAGATGATATGGGAAAAGATCAAGGCGTCTTCTTCCTCTGCATCAAAAGGGTCGATCAAGAGGTAGGAAATCAACATCCTGACTTATAAAATTGATCCGACACTAATAAATCTAGTCAAATCTCAAGCATTCGATGGACTAAAGAATGAAGATCCAGTGACCCACATAAGCACCTTCGTGGAGAATTGTGACATGATCAATGTTACGTCTGTCTCAGAAAAACGAGATCAACGAATGCGGAAGCGATTAACTAGCAGCGGAATTATGGAAAATCATTAAAAATTAAAACTTTTTAGAAAGAGATCTTTAAATAATAAAACTCTTTTATAAGAAAACAAGGTAAGTTGTTTACAACATGATCCATCATTACATCTCTGTAAAATCACATCTCAAGTGATTACATACATCAACTGCCCTGTTATCTGTACAAGGCAGGATACAATAATCTCGAGGCGTTAAGCCAAAAACCTCAGATCTTTTGACTCCTAGGACCTGAGAGTACAGATACGACACATAGGACATACTATCTATAAGACTTAACAGACAGTGTCTCCACCTGAGAATCATTGATGTCCCTGATGTGGCTGTTGCTGTTATTGCTCATCCTTAGATGGATTCCTTCGTCCTCGGCGTATACCTAAAAAGTCGAATCCCATGGGGGTGAGACAATTAAATAATTGTTCGAACGGGAGTTATAATTCTCTGCCAGAAACTTTGTTATTGCAATATTGGAATAACATTTAAGAAGTAGAATTATAAATATTTAACAACAGGTTTAACATTGTGTAAACTAAGTGGAGTACATTCTTTTAAGTAGTCATTTCAATTATAACTTAATTGAATGACAAACACATTTCAATAATGAATATGAACAACACATATACTAGTTATTCAACTAGAGCATTATAAACAATGTAACATCAATCATGGCTTCTCATAATTCAACCTAAGCAATTATGTTACTCGGCTGATTATATCTTTCAAACATATTTATGCCCTGAGGAGATGAGGTATACCACTCATACTCCAACCGATCATTATGAAATCGCATCGGTACCATACATAGGTCATCAGAAGGATCGGATTCCTATGACCTCATCTTCCTCAATCAGTTTGAGGATTGACATGCAGGACATCTTGTGTCTTTGCTATAATAGCTTTCCAGGGTATTCTAGCAACTTCGTTATTAGAGTTACAGTGGCGTGATGTACTCTCTTCATCATCGAGGGATTTCTTGTTTATCTCTCCTCGATGCGGCATTAATAATATCATCGGGAGATTAGTGATACGTCATCCCAGCATAAACATATAATGAAGAATTGATGTATTAAAGGCACATCTTACATCAAGTCCTACATTAGGACGTAAGGATATTCACGTCCATAATCCCCCACATACTCAAAAGTATGTGCTCTAGGAGTTCCCTTAGGAAAACCTATTTCACCATCATTTGATCTCTGACAATGATGAATCTATGGTCAGTGCCCTACATAATATCATTATACTTGATTATTTAAGTACATTATAGCATTCTTTTAGCATCAGGCATGTTTTCAAACATAAACCATTAAAACAACTGCTATAAAGATAGAATACTAAATGTATCAAGTTCATTTCACATCCAATTATCATTGGGATGTCAATCCCTAACCATCTCATCATTATGATTCAGGGATATGGGTGTTCAAACCCTTAGATCATCATAAGTCAATTAACAACATGACCTTGATTGTAACAATATAGATGGTCTTCATGGCTCATATAGCCTATCCATCTCAAAAGGTACCTTTTACTAGGGAACATAATATATCATTGTTTTCAAAGCTTAAAGAATACTTTTAATGAATGTGGCATCATAACCCTTACCTGTCTATGATTACCTCTTGATAACAACATGCATGACTAATATAATTGAAAACATGCACATTATATGTATCTGCACAATACAAGTTCTTTTCAAATTAATCCTAGAACACCACAGCCGTGCTACCTTGCACGGTCGTGCTAGTGACAATTTACCATGACCGTGTTACTTCACCACGGTTGGTTTCTAGGGTTAGAGTCTCTCTATTCGATTCAATTAGGGTTATTCAACTCCTTTTTACCTTTAAGAAGGTATAGTG
Source organism: Alisma plantago-aquatica (assembly GCA_963693085.1). Lineage (NCBI taxonomy): Eukaryota > Viridiplantae > Streptophyta > Magnoliopsida > Alismatales > Alismataceae > Alisma > Alisma plantago-aquatica. Next base: position 306,367,462 of record OY856414.1, read on the forward strand.
ATTCTTTATTACATGATTCATGCATAGGGTTCCATGCTTAAAAGCATAACCCAAACTTAGGGTTAGTGTACCCCACCTTTCATTAATTAGGGTTTCCTGTTCACATTATCAGTTCAACCCTAATATATTACTCCACCACTCTTGGGAGCATTCAAAGATATTATAAGTGTTTGATTTCGATTACTATACTCATCATATATCATTAATGATCATCAATTCTAAGTATTAGCCCATTTCTCATTCATATCATGGTATGATTACATCATACTCATTGATTTGGCTTACCCCACTCTCAAGATGTATTAATCTACACTTATTGAGTACATTGAGTCAGTTATATCTCTATCATAAACAACTACTTATCATATACTATTTGTGTCTCTTGTTTAAGTATAATGGTTTAGAGGTTCTTCAAGGTACATTACCCTGAACTGTTGAATGTGATATCTATCATATCTTGATGTATCACTTTCTTCTCATTTCCATCTTACTTGAGTTAATTGACTAACTTTGTATTAAGATATTTCTCTTGTAATACTTTATCCACTAACTTGTTACTTTCCTCATATGGTGCATGTATCATATATCAGAATTGTCCAATTATCTTTAATGATATAGGATTATTTATTTGATAAACATTGTTGATATAAGATAAACCATCATCAACTATTATAGGTATCTCCATATTCATAATGTTATCAACATCATGCTTTAGTATACATCATTTCTAAGAGTTTCATGCCCGTCATTATTGTCACATGTAAAAGCTATTACTCATTCATAGAGATGTTTGGATCTAGGCATCATCTTACCTCTTAAATCCTTATTTATTGAAATTACCACATTTATCATTCACAGGGTTCATTAACCCTATTATTTATGTTTATGACATAATCATCCTATTTAATTGATTTAGCCACACCTCTCTTTAATGTACTATCTAATAAACCATGTCTAGGGTTTCATATTTAATAATCCATAATTAAGCTTACTATTCATCCTAATAGGGGTTTCCCATGACATCACTTCCAATTAGGGTTTCTATTCATATCACGTCTCCTCTAGATTAGGTCTATGATTAATATCCCACCATTAGGGATTACTATTTCACATCATGACATTCCCCTAGAATTAGGGTTTACTATTCACATTACAGTGAATTGAGATCATACCATCATTATGTATGAAGGTTACTTCCATTAATGCCCTTAATGAGGTTAAGATTCATTAATCATCATAATTAGGGTTTCCATGATCTCACTATGAAGGATCATACCCTAATGATGTGTATTCATACATGTTGAAAGTATTTTACTTGATTCTCATGCATATAGGGAGTGTTCTCTCTCCTCTAACTATTGGATGATGTTTACATCATTCTTGATTAGGTTAAGGTCAATTCAACCTTGATAACATAAGTCATGTCATCACCATTATGGTCATTAGGGTTTGCTTGATCAAGGGGTATAAGTCATACTATCCCTTCAAGGGTACTATGGTAATGTTCACCATTGGTCATAACATGCATCAATCAACTAATTACTTGTCTCCTTAATCACTTTAGATACCTTTAGGGTTTAGGTTCATCAACCACTAAACCATCTTGACCATTAAGGCATCAAACATTTTTTACCTTAATAGACCTCAAATGGTTTTGCACTTTCAACCTCCAAATGGTTTTGAAACCGCATGGAGTTGTTGACCGTTTGGTCCCTTTGACTTTCAAGACCACATGGCAAAGTACACCATCAATATTGTTTTCCCTAGGTGAGGTGAAGACTGTTTGGTCTCGTTGACCGTTTGGGCCAACTTTGACTTTGAAACCGCATGGACAAATCGATCTTGAAACCGCATGACCACCAAACAGTTTGGGATCGTTTGGTCCCAAATGCTCTTGAGACCGTTTGGTCCCAAACAGTCTTGAGACCATTTGGACCCAAATGGTCGTGAGACCGTTTGGTCCAAACACCCTCAAAACCGTAAGGACCAAAAAGTGCCTCAACCTATGCAATTGAATTAGGGTTTCCAAGGTTGAACCCTTCAATCGATCATGCAAAGGTTAACCACTCATCAATTGAGTCAATTAGGTTAATCCTTACTGATTTCACCTTCAATTGATCCTCAATTGGTCACCAATTAGGGTTTGGATTGATTGGATTAGGGTTTGGAATCGATCATCCTTCAACAAGTATGAACATGAACCTAATTGATGTTGAACCCATTGAACCATCATTCAATTGGGTCATGACCTGACCCCAAATGGTCTTGGGATCGTTTTTACATCCTCCAAATGGTCTTGAGACCGTTTTCCCATTATTTTATCAAAAATCAAGTCGTTCACTTAAGGGTTGAACCCTAAATTAGGTCACAAAATCAGCACTTAATTATTCAACAACTTGATATGTTTTGACCCTTAATTGGTCAACCCTTCTTAACCCTAGACCTCCAAATGGTCTTGGGTGATCACCAAACGGTCTTGAGACCGTTTGGGTGATCCCTAAATGGTTTTGAACCGTTTGGGCCACTCAACCCAAACTTCAACATAATTGCATTATAGAAATCAACAATAGACCCGATTAGGGTTTAGGTGAGTAAAGTGCCTTCAATTGATGATTTACTTGGAATTTGTTGATGATTCTTAGTGGGTGATTAATCCATAATGTGTATAGAAGATATCCAAATGGTCAACACTTGGTCAACTCATCCAAACAATCTTGGACCGGTTGCTCCCAAACGTTCTTGTGAAACTGATTGCTCTCAAACAGTTTTGAAACCGTTTGCTTCCAAACGGTTTTGCAAACCATTTGGGCAAGAGGTGGAGGACCGTTTGCTAAAGTAAGATCAGGATGAACTTTGGAAATAATGCCACCTTCTTCTACCTCAAGAACATGGACTATTCTTCACGGTTTGGTAGCAAGAACACTTAGAAGTGTCTAAGGAAGGAGATTAAGCTATGTTTTCATAGAAAGAAGATGCATGAACAAAACTTGAAGGGTTAGAGTTATAAAACCCACCTTAGGATCAGATATAGAGCTCCAATCTTCATAGCTTTAATGGTGTCTTGAGCTCCATAGGTCGTCCAAGGTCCATTCCTTAAGATTTGGATGGAGAAGATGGCTAGAAAGAAGAGTTATGTAAGGAAGACTACTAAACCAACCTTGTAGCAAGATTTCCTCCATCAATTCGAGCTAGATGGCAATCAAAACTTACTCAATTCAGTTTGGTCGTCCTCCTCTACTCCTGAGCTCCCTATTAGTTGGCCAAAGCAAAGAGATAAGAAGAGGAATGAAGGGAAATGATCCCTTGCTTTGTGAAAAAGATGTACTTATATATTTTGGGTATATTTTCAAGGCAAGGAGGATTATTTCCGTTATTTCTCAACTAGGTCCTTCTCCCCTCTTTAGCCACGTCCCTTCCTCCATATCACATGCAAAACCCCTCTCTCAACCAAGGTTTATAGGAAAAAGGAACCAAACACCTTACTAAGTTGCATACATAAAAGGGTCATTTTGTATAAAACTTGGTTATTTAATTATAAAGGTTATCTTTCTTATTTGATAATTCAAATGAGGCACCCTCCTCAGTATATTTTCTCTACTTGATGTCAAGAGTCATAAGAGATACCCTAGAGGGTATATTTTACATGTTGCACCCTATGTTTTGGGTAAATTGCACTTTATACCAAGACTAGGTTTTAAAGCACAAGGATTGCTCTACAAGTTATATCTTGGTGCCCATGCTTGGAGAACCCATGTCACTACATCATATTCATTCTTATGATGTCTCAACACCAGAGGAACATCTTAACATGTGCAATTTGCAAGTTAACCCCTCAACTTGGGTGTCTTGCACATATGTCCATATTTATCAAAACAATAATACAACATTGTTTAAGAAGGACAAAAATGAAAATATATGTGCCTCAGAAGCTTTAATTACATATCAAAAGATAACCACAAGCATTTAATCACATATTTAGGCAAAGAACCTAGGGTTAGTTCATAACCCAGGTCTGGGATGTTACAATCAAGATCGATCGTTTTCCATAGGAGACACTGTATTTGAAATTGTTCCCAAGTTCTCTTGCAGGAAGTGCAAGGGATTGGTTTCATAATCTGGATGATGAGAATTTTGAGACTTGGGATCAGATGATCGAGGTTTTTTTTAGTGTTTCTTCCCACCTCAGAAGACTAATAATTTAATCAGGAAAATCCACAACTTCACTCAGAATGCAGGGGAAACTTATTCGGTGACCTGGGAAAGATTTCAGATAATGCTGAGAAGATGCCCTCATCATGGGTTAGACAAGGAAAAATATGTGAAGATTTTCTATTTCTCACTTAATGAGCATGACAGAAGAAACTTAGATTCAGCAGGTTCATGATTCTTTCTGAACAATATTGATACAAGGTGTTGGGAGATTCTTAAAAATATGGCAAAGAAGCAGTCCTGGGGTACCAGAGATGCACCTGAACAAATTAAATTTGTAGGGGATGCTAAAGCCATTAAAGAACTGAATCATAAGATGGATCTTATTGCAAAGAGACTTATGGAAAAAGAAAATTGAGATTCTGATGATGAAGCACAGGTGAAATTCATGCGTCAACAATAGGGATATAGGAATAATGACTATTCTTGGAGGAAGGATAAGAAATTTTCTTGGAAAGATCCCAACAATTTCTTGCAGGACCTAGAAGCTAAGCCACAACCCACTACAAAAGAAAAGAGCAGTGAGTTGCTTAATCAAGTAATCAAGCAGAATCAAGAACTCATGAGCACATTTGGTCAACAAATCAAGCAACAAGGAGAGTTTATGAATCAGTTTGGGCAAACTTTACAAAGTCATGGGGCTCATATGAGGACACTTGAGACATCTTTAGCACATATGGCAATAGAGATTTCAAGCTTAAAGAAACCAACGCAGCAAGGTTTTCCAAGAAATACAAATGTTCCAGGAGGAAATCAACAAGCCAGAGTGATTCTGTTAAGGAGTGGAAAGAAGATTTTAAACTCTAAGGCCGATGAACCAAGCACACCCCAGCCAGAGACCATAGGTGAGGCCACAGAGGAGGTCACAATCATAGAGCCAATAGAGGATGTTGTAGAGGAAGACACAACAGAGCCCATTGTCAAGGAAGAGACTGAAAAGAGGATGCCATATGTGCCGCCACATCAGAGGGCACAAATTGTTCTAGTTCCCTATTCAAATAGTCTGAAGGCAAAGAAAGTGGATACCCAGTTCAAAAAGTTCCTAGATAGTTTTAGGAAACTTTCTGTCAACATCCCACTGTTAGAAGCAATTGAGCAGATACCCTCTTATGGTAAGTTTCTGAAGGATATAATTACCAAGAAGAGGAAGATTCTTGATATTGAAGTGGTGGTTCTTAAAGAGTAGGTTAGCACCTTCATTTTGGGAACATGACCACCAAAATGACAAGATCTAGGCTGCTTCAATATTTAATGTTACATTGGTAAGGTGAAATTCGGTGAAGCGTTGTGCGATTCTGGGGCAAGTATAAACTTGATGCCCCTCTCGACATTCAAGAAGCTGGGTCTTAAGGAATCTAGACAAAGCAACATGACGATTCAACTCACAGATAATTTTGTGGTATGACCATATGGTATTTGTGAGGATGTCCTGGTAAAGGTTGATAGATTTGTATTTCCATCTGATTTTGTGGTAATGGAAATGCAAGATGACCAAGGGAATGAGCTACTCCTAGGAAGACCCTTCCAGGATACTGTTGATATGATATTGGAGATGGGTAGAGGTCGATTGACATTGGGAATAGAGGATGACAGATTTGAAATTGTTATGCCACCAAGTACACAACAATCACAAGCAAAGGAGAGATGTCAAATGGTGAAGCATTTTGATCAAAACATTTCTCTTTGTTTAGGGAAGCCATTTTTGGATATGGCTCATGTAATGACCAAGGTAGATAAGGGGACACTGGTAGTGGATATTATGGAACAAACAAAAGTTGTTTCTCTTTGTAAAGCTGTGGTTTATCTAAATGATGAAGAGGAGGAAATTCCTCTATCTACTGAGGATGATGCAATAGCAAGTTCTGTGCTTGACTCATATCCAGAATTGCCCTTTGAAACTTGCTTATTTAACATCATGAATGATTGGATGAGAAGCACATTGTTACAAGAATGTATAAAAATGCTTAAAGTGCTCTCGTGCTATTATGCCAAGCGTTATGAGGATCTTGGGTCGCTCCCACCACTGCTTCAATCATCATTGATCTATCCACCAAAGTTAGAACTGAAGCCACTGCCCCCTCACTTGAAGTATGCATTCTTAACTGATGGTGAAAAACTACTGGTGATTATTTCGGCATATCTGAGTGTCGGTGAAGATGAGCAGTTGATGATCGTGTTGAAGAACCACCGTGGCACATTTGGGTGGTCAGTTGCTGATATTAAGGGGATTTCCCCTACACATTTCAAGCATAAGATCCGGCTCGAGGAAGGACCAAGTCTGTGATTCAGCCACAACATCGACTCAACCCGAGCATGATGGAGGTCGTCAAGAAGGAGGTGATCAAGCTCCTTTCTACGGGCATCATCTACGCTATTTCAGACTTGACGTGGGTAAGCCCCACATAGGTAGTCCCTAAACGGGGGGAATCATGGTGACTCAAGATCTTATGAATGAACTTGTTACTCCCCGATTGGTAACTAGGTGGCGTGTTTGCATTGACTATCACCGCTTGAATTCAGCAACTCTAAAGGATCATTTTCCACTCCCATTTATTGATCATATTTTAGAGCGGCTGGCTGGTCGTTCTCATTTTCTCTTTTTGGATGGCTATTCCAGCAATAATTAGATTTCTATAGACCCTAAGGATCAAGAGAAGTCCACCTTCACTTGTCCTTATGGGACTTTTGCATATCGCCGAATGCCATTTGGGTTATGCAACGCACCGACTACTTTTCAGTATTGTATGCTAGCTATATTTTCTGATATGGTAGAAAGCTGCTTAGAGGTTTTCATGGATGACTTTTCCATCCACGGTGCATCCTTTGATGAGTGTTTGCAAAATTTGGATAGAGTGCTACAAAGATGTGAAGATATGCATCTGGTCTTAAATTGGGAAAAGTGTCATATGATGGTTAGCGAAGGAATAGTGCTTGGACACAAGGTGTCTAGCAAAGGACTGGAGGTAGATCCAGTAAAAATCGAGGTTATTGCCAAATTACCTCCATCGAACTCGGTGAAGGAAGTGAGGAGTTTCCTTGGGCATGCTAGTTTCTATCACCGTTTTATCAAATATTTTTCCAAAATTGCTAAACCATTGTCTGAATTGCATGAGAAGGATGCAATGTTTGATTTTAATGATAAATGCATGCATTCCTTAAATGTTCTTAAAGAAAAATTAATTTCAGCACCGGTTGTTCGAATTCCGGATTGCACCAAACTGTTCGAGCTCATGTGTGATGCATTAGATTTTGCTGTTGGGGCTGTTCTTGGGCAGTGTTTCAAGAACAAACCTGTAGTAATTTTCTATGCATCAAAGACTTTAAATGATGCACAACTTAACTATACTTCCACTGAAAAATAACTGCTTGTCGTGGTTTTCGCATTTGAAAAATTTAGGCAATATTTAGTGGGGTCAAAAGTTGTGGTTTGGACAGACCACACTGCTATTAAATATTTAATGGGAAAGAAAGATTCCAAGCCTAGATTAATTAGGTGGATCTTGATCTTACAAGAGTTTGACATTGAAATTAAAGACAAGGCGGGTATTGAGAATGTGGTTGCGGACCATTTGTCTCGGTTAGAGTGGGTAGATGAGTGAGATATAAATATACCCATTACCAAGATGTTTCCCGATGAGAAAATCCTTTCCATAAAATCCAAAGATCCGTGGTTTTCGCACATTGTGAATTATCTTGCATGCAAGGAAATACCGGACGATTGAAATTTTCAAGAAAAGAAGAGATTTTTCCATTCTTTAAGATATTACTTTTGGGATGAGCCCATTTTGTTGAGGCAATGTAGGGATGGCATCTTATGCAGGTGTGTACCAGAGGATGAATATGATAGTGTACTTACTCACTGCCATACATTACCCACCAACGGCCATCATGCAAGCACAAGGACAACAACCAAAGTGTTAGAGAGTGGTCTTTATTGGCCTACACTCTTTCCGAATGCCTAGGACTATGTGAAAAGATGTCACGCATGTCAAAGGGCAGGTAATATCTCAAAGCGGCAAGTGATGCCCCTCAATGTGTTTCTAGAAGTTGAGGTATTTGATTTATGGGGCATCGATTTCATGGGACCATTTGTGTCCTTGAATTCCAATTTATATATTTTGCTGACCGTTGATTATGTGTCGAAGTGGGTAGAGGCAATACCCACAAGAACTAATGACACTGTGGTAGTGTGTAGGTTCGTGAAAGAACATATCTTTTGCAGGTTTGGTGTGCCCCATATGATTATAAATGATGGAGGCACCCATTTCATGAACAAGAAATTTGCTACACTAATGAGTAAATATGAGGTCAAGCACAATGTCAGTACCCCGTATCACCCGCAGACTCAAGGTCAAGTTGAGATTTCCAATCGAGAGATCAAAAAGATATTGGAATGCACAGTGGCATATTCCAAGAAGAATTGGAGTGCACTCCTACCAGATGCTTTATGGGCATAAAGGACCACGTTTAAAACACCTATAGGCACTACGCCTTTTAGGTTGGCTTATGGGCGGGCTTTCCATTTGCCAGTTGAGATAGAGCACAAGGCGCACTGGGCATTACGGAAGCTCAATGTGAGTTATGATGATGCAGGGAAAAAGAGACTATTGGAGATAAATGAGTTAGATGAGCTTAGGATGAATGCCTATGAGAATCAAAGGATCTATAAAGAAAGGACAAAGCAAATCCATGACCGCCACATTCACACGCGTGCTTTCAAAAAGGGTGATCGCATTTTACTGTTCAACTCAAGACTAAAGCTTCATCCTGGGAAATTGAAATCCAGGTGGAGTGGACCTTTTGTGGTGGAGGAGGTGTGCCCACATGGCCCTATTATGGTGAGAGATGGAGAGCTCATGTTCCTAGTTAATGATCAAAGGTTGAAGCTTTACTTTGGAGAGAACTACATGAGAAAAGTGCATGAGGTTAAACTCATGGCACTTAAGGAAGAATGAAGAGCATTATTGCGTCTAGCCTAAGACAATAAACAAGGGCGCTTGTTGGGAGGCAACCCAACCATCGATAGTTTTAATTTGTAGTTCCTTCATTTTCTTTTGCATTTGCAAGTTAGTTTTGTTTAATTTCATTTTTAGTGTAAAAATGATACCCTAATCGTTTTGCTTAGTGTGCAGTACTGAATCAAAGTCGATACCATCGACCACAATGCCGATGGTAGAGACATGGGTGAAGGGAAGCAACTACATAAATTTTTATGAGTCGATACCATCGACGGACTCGTCGATGGTATCGACATGCTATCAGTGAACAAGAAAAATGCAGTCGATAATATCGATAATGAAGTCAATGCTCGTGAGATCCCTGAAGATTTACAGACGAATTCTTCTCAGTGAAGTCGATACCATCGACAACCCATTCGATGGTATCGACCTGGGGTCAGCAAGGAAGCGGTGCCCATGCCTCACGAGGGTAATCAGACCATAAAGAGTCAATACCATCGACACCCAGTCGATGGTATCAATGTGACACATCACTGATCCGCAAGAAGAAATCAACGGAGTGCGCCAAAATGAAGTAGTCGATCTATGGGATGGGTCGATACCATTGACCCATGTCGATAGTATCGACACGTCACCTATCCAGGCCCCGTGCATCAATCAATCAACAACCATTGATGGTCACAAAGAGCAGATTGTGCTCCAGGTGTCGATACCATCGACACCCCGTCAATGGTATCGATGCAGTGACAGTGGCGACGGGTTCAACTATAAAGGGAGGGGTAGTTTCTAATTTTTATTCACACCTTCAGAGTGAATCCCCTCAAATCTTGTGCCAAGCATCCCGAGCAACTGGAGATCTTCACCGAGCATATAGCAATTGAGAAATCTTCACTGAGCTCTTCATCGACATTGGAGATCATCTTCTCTGAGCAACTCCGATCTTCATCGAGCTCCATTCTTCTGTCTTCTTTCTTTCATCATGAGAAGGAACACTATTGCATCATCTCCAAGAGTTGTGATGATGGTGATTGAGACATTTATTTTTCCCCCGCCAGGCTCCATCCCTCATCCCTGACTTGCACATCCATCTGTAGATGTAAAGAAAGTTTACGAGGAGCTGATGAAAAGAACTATCGAGCTGACTCGATATTGCAACAGACGAATGATCTAAGATCTCGGATTTGAGGATAACCTGATGTATGTCCTCCTTGGCCAGGAGGGGAACACATGAAGGCTCGACAATGCGGTCACCCATCATGTTTCGGCAAGTGGCCGACTTATTAAGAATTGGTGATGGAGTTTATGGCATCGCTTGATATCTGTGTTGTCCCAAGCGACCTCAACGCCTACAATAGGGAATGGATCAAAGGCCGAGTGTCATTCTGGCTCTTCAACAGAAACTATAATCTTACTCTACAGCAATTCAGCTCCATCTACAACTAGTGGCACTCCCCCAAATAGCACCGGCGGCCAGACAACCGAGTTGATTACAATGCCATGTTCACACATCTGTTGATAGCCCCTCAAGGCAAAACGATCAGCTATCACAATGTCGTGGTGGCTGATTTTGAGCATCCCTTCGTGCGCGTCTTACACCGCATGTTGTGTATTACCTTGTTCGCTCGAGGAGAGCTTTCGCTGAGTAAATTTCATGAGACCGACCTCTTCTTTCTGTATAATCTACTAACATGAGGCAAGCTTAACTGGGGCGTGTTCTTCCAAATGCGTGTAATGGTGGTGAAGAAAAGTACTCGATGGGACCCAATTCATTTTGGGGGACTCATCACTCCTTTATCCCTCTACCTCAGGCTAGACCTTTCTTCAATGCCTCCCCTGGTAAGTAAAAGCTATGTCAACCTTCATCATTTGCATCAGTCTAACTTGTTGACATTTCGTGATGGCGTGGTATATGCACATTGCCACATAAACAACGAATATCAAGAGTGCACGCTTCCAGATCCCATCTACAACATCCAGGGGGCCCAACATTTCAGATGGCCCATAATTGCCATCGACGACTCTGACAGTGGAGAAGACAAGGATGATAACGACAATGACAATGATGATGGTGACGAGCAGGAGGAGGAAGAGGAGACTATTACTCCTCTTCGTTCACGAGTGGCACCCAGGAAGCGGCCACGCTTCTACCGGATGCATCATCATCCTCACAGCCTCAGCCACCACAACCCTCTCAACAAGGAGAGGATGTTTATTCTATGCAGGGCATGTACACCATGCTACAGAGCATTCAGGAGATGCAACAATAGCACACTGCGTCATTTGTTGATATCCAGGATACTACGAATCGGTTGTATGTTAATCAACAAACTATCTTCGAAAATGAACGTTAGTTGTTTGCCAATCAACAGCAGGTCTATGACTGGTTGGGGAGGATCGAGCAGCAGCAACAATCATTTTATGATCACTACTAGAATCAAGGTTACTTCGGGGGCTACTAACAGCCACCACTGATGCCCCCATATGATCCAAACTTCCAGGGGCAATATCCATCATGGGATCCCAGCACCCCACAGTACTCGCCACATGAGCAGTAAATGGTATCACTGTTCCACCTACTGAGATTGTTTTTGACTATGAGGCCATAGTCGAATTCAAGCTTAGGGGGGGAGATGGAACCGTTTCTATCTTTTATTTTCCTTTGTTTTTATCCTTTATTGCCTTTTCTTTTATTTTAGCAATTTTCTTAGCTTTTAGGATCCACATGCTATCTAGTGTATCTGTGGATGTCTAATGTAATTTGTCATCTGTATGTTTTTCACATGGGAGTTATGGATAAATTTGTAAATTTTTCATGTAATTGCAAGCTTGCTTTATTTGAACTTGAGCACTTAACTTATGAAAATAATTGGGTTTGTCAACTTTAAAACATAAGACCACAACTGTACATGCCTATGATTCAAGGAAAATGGACGGAATTGAATGTTGAACCTAAACTGACCAAATGGTAATGGGACTTTAATCTAAAATAAGAGAGAGAAACCCCTTGATTTTACACATGTCAGTTAGGAGGGACATATAATATCTTCCAATGGTTTTGTTAATTAATCGTGTGATCTATCCACCTCATCTCATTTACACTCCACCATAAGAATTGGGAGCACCTTACAGTTTGTCACCTCTTGATTGCATATCATGTAGATAGGATTGCATTGTAGTTAGTTTTTACATTTGTTGCATATATTAAAAAAAATGTTGCATTATAGTCATGCATGCACAAATTTTAGAATGCATGTCAATGTCATTTTAGTTGCATTTTGCATAATTTTAATCATTTTTTACATGATGTGCCTTGCTTCTTCTGAAAATAAGGAACTTGTTTCATACTTTCTGAAAAATAAAATGCAATGAAAAAATAGTAGTTATGAGAATAAGCCCAAGATGAAGATGTAAAAATTTCATCTTAGTTCATTAAGCAAAATAAGGGCTAAAAGGAGAAAGAAAAAAATATAAGTAAGTGAAGATCAGAAGGAGGAAGGAACTTGTTCACACACATAATAAGAAGAACAAGCACATGTGTAGTTTTGTAGATATTTTGTCTCTCATTGGGATGTAATGATAGTGCATGCATTATTCCACCTAAAATGTAAGCATTAGGTCATTTTCATATGCATGAGCATCATGTAGGTCATTTTTGTATTGTTGCATGTCAAACTATATTGTGCTACTTTTTTTTACATAAATTGCCTATCCCATCCACCCGTTGCTCAAAATGGTAGGCCACCTGTGATTATCTCCTCACTTTTGTATTTCAGGAGATCTGCTTCCATGCAGATGGTAGTTAGGTTATGAACAATGTAGATAGGAGATCACAAGATGCACCAAGCCTAAACCGGAAGATTTTATTATATTAATTGCCTTATTTGATAGTGTTCACCAATCTTGGAGTGGATATCTATTATGGATGATCATTGTCACCTGTAGGGTAGTTACCATTCTATGGTTAGTGAGGGTTGGTGTGTGAATGTCTGGTGGGAATCATACGGTAATGTATGTTGTGATAGTATGTTCTTTAGTTGACCATCACAATTTTATTCTATAGTTTTGTTGCTCGAGGACGAGCAATGTTTAAGCTTAGGGGAGTTTGATGCGAGGATTTTGAGTCGCTTTTATAGACTAGTTTTACATGCGTTTTATGTGTTTATTAGTCACATTTGTGGTTAGTATCGCATGATTCACTCGCTTTAGTCTATAATCTCAATTTGCATCAAATCTACTATATTTCATCTTTTTGGTTATAAATGATCATATTGATGTGTTTTAGCAAGGCTAATTCGAATTTATTTTGAATTTTTAGGAAAAATGAATACATGCGGCTGTCGATACCATCAATAATTGTCGATAGTATCAACTCAGCCATAGTGAGACAGCCACAAGGAGCTAAGATGAGTCGATACCATTGACATTGAAGTCGATGGTAGAGAGATACCTATAGTGAGCCAGCAGTCAACTGGTCGATACTATTGACAGAAAGTCGATACTATCGACCTCGCCCAGCTTTAGCGTCAGATTGGTGATAAAAGTGACCCCTAAAGGTGTCGATACCATCGACACTAAAGTTGATGGTATCGAGTCTGCATCAGCATGAAACGTCAGAAAAAGGAAGAATCGTCAATATTATGGCAGGTCGATACCATTGACCCACGTTGATGGTATCGACGCCATCAGATCATGTTTTGTTACAGATTATTTCTAATTGGACGGTGGTGATCTTTTGGTGATCTAAAGTGGTGCATATACCTAATTACGGTGACCCTAAGCAGGGAGGATGTCATTAGTCATTGCACAAGTCTCAAGGAGGAGAGGAGAGAAGAACGGAGCCCAGAGCCATGCCACGATCATTCCGAGAGCTGCAAAAGGAGTTTTCCACTACCAAAAGGATGTAGATCCCTCATTCTATGCCGAGGAATGCCCGGATCTCCTCCGTTCAGGGTTTTACATCACTTCTATTCACATTTCCCCCATGTTTTTCCTTTCTCTCAGTATGTCTTTCATTGAGATGAACATGTGGGGCTAATCCCCTTTATCTTTAGGGTTAGGGTCGGGAGTAGCCCAGGTGATCATTGTATGACATTTTTACAATAGTATTTCATAATTTGTCTCTTAAATCTGTGGTATCATTTCGTTTTCTCCATTATATCATTATGATTGATCACCCTAATGATAGTCTAATACCTTTAATTACTTTGAAAGAAGAATTAACGGTTGAAAAGAGACGAAATTCACATAAATAATAAATCCTTTGAACAAGGCGATGTATATTTAATGGTGGAAACTCAGAGTATGGTCTTCATGCACCTAGTTTAGGGCATAAGTTACTACTACCATGGAACCAACCTAGATTTAGGTAGTGAATTGTATCACGAAAGTGAGCAATTCTGAATACAGACCACTACTCGGAATGAGAGATGAATTAGGATAACGGTGTAGGAATTAATAAAATGAGAACATGTGGTGAAACCACAATCCTAAATATTCCCATTTGAATTGATTAAACCAAACATTTAATCGATTGCTCTGTTTTCTTTTCTTTTTCTTTTCTTTTTCAATCAACTCTCAAATCATTTTAATCGGTCTAGCTGATTGCAAGTAGTTAGTAGTAGTCTACCAATAATTATGTTTCCCTGAGTTCGACTCAGACCTCACAAAGCCCTATATTACTCTGACGCGTTCACTTGCATTCTACGCACAGTAAATTCGTGTCAACACCTTATGATTTACTCTATATTTTCTAAGCAGGTTGTTGAATTTTATTTCATTAAAATGGCTACCACCATCTAAAATAATTGCTCTTAGAACTCTAAATCTGGTTAAGATGATCTTATAAAATAGTTTAATGACTTATTTTACATCTGGATCTTGAGTGGGGACTACTTCCACCCATTTGGAAACATAATCATAGGCCACTAAGATAAACTTGTAGCTGCAAGAGGATGTAAAAGGGCCCATATAATCTATGCCCCACACATCAAAGACTTCTATTTCTAGAATTGAGTTCAGTCGAATATCATCTCTCTTTGAGATTCCTCTATCTCTTTGGCAATTGTCACAAGCTTTGACAATTGTATGTACATCACACACCAAACTTGGCCAATAAAAACTAGATTGAAGGATCTTTGTTGCAGTTTTGTTTGCTCCAAAGTGTTCGCGGTAGGGAGACGAATGGCATTCTAAAATCACACTAGCAATTTCTTCATTGGGGATGGATCTCCTAATGAGCCCATCTATGCATTGCTTGAACAAAAGTGGGTCGTCCCAATAATAGAATTTAACATCATGAAGGAACTTCTTCTTTTGTTGGTAAGTGAGATCGGGTGGAAGACATTATATAGCAAGGTAGTTTACAAAATTGGTGAACCATGGTAAGACAACAGAGTTTACTACATACAACTTCTCAATGGGCAACTTGTCATCAATAGGAACTTTATCTTTGACACTAGTAGAAAGAGGTGAGAGATGGTGAGCTACACTATTCTTGATTCCCTTCTTGTCTTTGATTTCTAAGTCAAACTCCTGAAATAAGAATATCCAGCATATGAGGTGAGGTTTGGCATCTTTCTTGCTCATAAGGTATTTTATAGCAACATGGTCTGTATACAGAATGACCTTAGAGCCTACTAGATACTGTATGAATTTATCAAATGCATAAACAATGACAAGCATCTCCTTCTCTATAGTAGCATAATTGATTTGTGCTACATCAAGAGTCTTACTTGCGTAGTGTATATCATGAAGTTTGCTGTCTTTTCTTTGTCCTAAGATGGCTCCTATGGCATAGTTACTAGCATCACACATCACTTCAAAGGGAACACTCCAATCTAGTGGTTGGATAATTGGAGCTGAAACTAGAACGTCTTTTGACTTGTAAAAGGTAGTTTGGCAATCATCATTGAAGACAAACTCGACATCTTTTGCTAACAAAGAACATAGAGGCTTTGCAACCTTTGAGAAATCCTTAATAAATCTTCTATAGAATCCTACATGGCCCAAAAAGCTACGAATTTCCTTCGCATTGGTTGGAGTTGACATCTTTTCAATAGACTCCACTTTAGCTTTGTCCACTTCAATTCCTTTTTTTGAAATAACATGTCCTAGAACGACACCAATATGCACCATAAAATGGCATTTCTCCCAATTGAGCATGAGTTTGACTGCTTGGCATCTCTACAAAACCTAACAAATAATCATCAAATGAATTTCCATAGACGCTAAAGTCATCGGTAAGTATTTCCATGATCTTTTCAATGGAATCAGAAAAAATGATTATCAAGCATCTTTGAAAAGTGGTGGGGGAATTGTAGAGCCCAAAGGGCATCCACCTATATGCATAAGTTCCATAGGTGCTAGTAAATGTGGTCTTTTCTTGATTGGGTGGATAGATGGGAATTTGAAAGAATTTTCTATACCCATCAGGGTATTAAAAATAGGAGTGGTGAGCAAGTCTTTCAAGCATCGAATCAATAAATGGTAAAGGGAAATGATCTTTTCTGGTGGCTTTGTTCAATTTTCTATAATCAATGCACATTCGCCATCTGGTGACAATTCTTGTTTGAATTAATTCATCATTTTCTCCTTTAATCACAACTGTTCCTCCTTTCTTAGGCACAACATGTATAAGACTCGCCCAAGGACTATCACTTATTGGATATATGATTTCGGCATCTTTAAGTTTTAAGATTTCCTTTTTTACCGCTTCCATCATGTTTTGGTTAAGTCTCCTTGGGGTGTCTATGCATGTTTTGGTGTTCTCTTCCAAAGCTATCCTATGCATACAAATGGATGGGTTAATTCCTTTGAGGTCGTCAATGGAATAACCTATCACATCTTTGTAACTTCTAAGCTCATTTAAAAGTTTTTCTTCTTGATCATTGTTCAATTTAGTATTTATAATGACGAGAGAAGAAGAGTTTATGCCTAAGAAAGCATACCTTAACCCAGGTGGGAGGGGTTTTAGCTCTACCTATTTGCCTGGAGCTATGGTGTTTCTCCCTTCATTCTTCCTTGAGTCTTCTTTTCTTAGCAGAATCTCCAAAGCTTCTGGACTTTCATCATTGTGAGTAGCATTGACATCATGTTCTTCTAGATCATCTAAAACAGTATCAACAAGATTCTTTTTTTCCTCCAGTAATGTGTCAATAGTGTCAATGAGACAATGGTACTCCTTGGAGCTGGGCACCTTCATTGCATCATAGAATGAAAACACTAGTTCTTCATCTCCCACCTGGACAGTGAGTTTTCCTTCTCTAACATCGACTAAATAGCATGTAGTGCGCAAGGTCTACCGAAAAGAACCAGATTGGTTGGGTCTTAATGCATGTCTAAGACCACAAAATCACATGGAATAAAGAACGTTCCTATCTGACCAGGTACATCCTCAATCACTCCTCTTGGGTGTTTGATTGAGATATCGGCTAGTTGAATTGTCATAGAAGTAGGCTTCAAATCACCTAGATCTAGCTTCTCCCACAAGGAGATGGGGATCAAACTGATGCTAGCTCCAAGGTCAACAAGGCCTTTATCAAAGGTGGAGTCTCCTATCTTGCAAGGGATAGTAAAGGCTCCTTGATCATATAATTTCTCTGGCATATGGCTCTGGATATGGAGCTTAGCCTTTTAGAAAGTATAACAGTTTCTACATGTCCAAATCTCCTCTTCTTTGTTAGGATATCCTTTAAGAACTTGGTGTAGGAGGTCATTTCGGCTATGACTTCAACTAGGGGCATATTTACATACAACTTGTTCAGAATGTACATAAATTTGTTGAACTTCATGTCATCTTTGGTGTTAGCAAACCTGTGAGGAAAAGGGGTTGTTGGCTTGCTAGAAGAATCACCTTGCTGCATATTTCCAACAGATTTCTTCCTTTGATTTTCAGTAATGTCCTCAAAAGTAGTGTCAGCAATCTCTATAGATTTCCTCTTAGATGGTGGTGTGGATCCCCCTATGACTGCTCCACTTCTCAAGGTCATAGATTTATAGGTCTCCTTGGGGTTCATAACAGGCTGATTGGGTAAAGACCCTGAAGTCATTCCTTGGTTGGCTAGTGCTTGATGAGCTGTCTGATTCTCCAACATTTTGGTGTGAGTAATAATTCCATCTACCTTGGAGGTCACATGTGTGATAACATCTTTCAATATGTTGCCATTTGCCCAGAAGTCATCATTTTTATGGATTTGTGTGGTTACAAAGGTCTCAAGGAGGCTTTCCAAGCTTGATTTCTACAGTGGATGAGTCACATGCTAAAATGGATTGGGGTTCCTATTATTGTTAGAATTGTACCTCAGTGGTTGTTGACAGTTAGCATTCTTCAGCTAATGGTTTCTCATAGGTTGTTGACCTTGAGCTTGGCCTTATAGTTGGTTTTGTGAATGGTTGTTCCTATAAGATAAATTAGGATGGTCTCTCCATCCCGAATTATAGGTTTTAGAAAAGGGATTGTAGGCTTGTGTATTATTGAAATTTCCTACTTCATCGACTTGTTTGGGTGCTTCACTAGCATTCAACTATGGTGTAAAACAAGAAGCAGAGTTATGCCATGATGTTTCACAATATTCACATACTTGATCGAATGCTTGCAATGAACGAGTAGCAAGCCTTTTAAATATATGGTTTAAGGCGTCAAGCTTAGCTACACTCAAGTCCACAACATCGACAGTATGTTTCCCACTTGACTTGATTTGTCCTTTTTGAACTCCATTGGTTGTGATTGAGCACCATGTTTTCAATGATAGCAAAGGATTGACTATATGACGTGTTTAGCAGGGCTCCATTTATAGTGCCATCAATGGTCATATGGGTGTTATAGAATAACCCATTGTAAAAGGTTTATAGAATCAACCAGTTCGTCAGACCATGGTGTTGGCATAGGCGATGGAGGTCTTTGAACCTCTCCCAAGTCTCATAAAACATCTCACCTTCTTTTTGTTTGAAGTTTGTGATTTGATTCTTCAACTGGGTTGTTTGCTAGGAGGAAAATACTTTGCTAGAAAAGCATTCAGCAGATCATCCAAACTCTTGATAGAACATTGAGGTGTGAGGAGAGCCAGACCTTGGCTCGATCTCACAAAGTGAATGGGAACACAAGTAGGTGCACTCCTTCAATAGGAACACTGTTAATCTTAAATGTGTTCATGTACTGTAGAAACTCTGCTATGTGAAGATCTGGATCTTCCATAGGAGTTCTCCTAAAATGATTGTGTTGGATCATCTGCATAATTTTACGACTAATGGACAAGTTATTGACCTCTATTGCAGGATGATCAATGGCCCTACAAATGTTGATGGCAGAAGGCATAGAAAAATCTTTGAGTGGACATTTGTCCACTATGTCTAGTTCTTGAAGAGGGTTAGGTGAAGACGGTCGTGAAGGTAAGATTGTGTTGATGAAGGACGTGATTCTCCCATATTTGAAGAATTCTCACTTCTCCTTGCTCTTCTATGTCTACTAAAAGTCTTCCCTATCTCAGGGTCCAGAAATATGGATATCTGTAAACCCCTCTTAGAACGACGCATGCACCCTAAGAAGCAAAAATTGAGTAAGATTCACAAAGGCTAAGATTTACCACGATATGAAATGCAAAGATATTGACTTAGTCTCAATTACTAGTTAACTCGTCTACTCTAACTAAAATTACCATATATCCCTGGCAACAGTGCCAAAAACTTATTGGGAGTTTTAGATAGAGAGATATCAACTCACTAATCACCCGCAAGTTTATGGGGTCAATGTAACTGAGTGTCAAACACACGGAGCTAGGCTAGTTAGGCACAAATTTGTTAATTTTCATTAATCTAAATCGGGTTCTAAAAAGGTTGGATTGATTACACACTTAAGAGGAAAGCAAAAGAAAAAGGCATAAAGAAAAAGGGTTTGATTAAGATATTAAGAGCTTGGGAAATAGATTTCACCACCATACCATCATATCATATGAACAAACAAAATAAAGATCACTATTAATAAGCAAGGAGGTTGTCATCGTCATGCATTTCCCAATGTCATGAGATGGTTCTCAACATCACATAATATTCCCACAGCTATGCTTAGTCTCAAACACAACCTTAACCCTCAATATTATCTAACCAGTCCCATGGTCCAAGGAACTATGCCATAGATCCTACTCCTTACTCCGTCAAACATTCTCCCAAAGCACAAGGTAAGCACAAAACTTGTACAAAAGGTGGCCAGCCAAACATACAAGCAAGAAACACCATAGGCATCCATGGAAAAGGTAAGTTAACTAGCAATAAGCATAAATTTTGAGTTCACAAGAACAATGACATGGGAGTTACTCTCCCATGCCGAAGAAATGAGTTTAACTCATCCATAATGGAAATATGCAGACACAATGTAGAAATTTCAAAGTTTTGCATGTTTAAGATAAGTAAAAGCTAAAGGAACCATAGATGTAGCCAAAGGGAAGTAGAACTTTGGATATAGGACAAAATTCCACCCCTAGATCAGCTCCAACTCAGACAATCTTGCCTCTAGGAAAGCTTGAGTGACAGAAGTAGCTCTACTGCACCTTCAGAGAAGAAATGATAAAGAAAAGAGGTAGAATGGAGGTTCTTTTGCAAGAAAACCACCTTGTTACACCCCAAAATTGCCCTCCTTAGCTTTGGAACTTCTCTTGTATGAAAGAAACTTTCAAAATGGCGAGTAACTCATTGAGTTGCATTCATCTCTAAAAATGAGGGTTGGTTGTTTTCATTTTTGCAGAAACTGATAGTGACATGACGTGTCTTTTGGAGGACATATTGTGTCTCGTTGTGTAGTTCCAATGGGTATTGATGTTGTCGTGAAGTACATGGCATGTCTTAAATAAGAAACAACGTGTGACTCTCTTCTGTAGTCATTTTAGGAGAAAGGCACACGGCGTGTCTAAATTAACACACACCGTGTGTGTTGGCAACAAGATGCAGAAGGCCTTCTTGTCTCGTGGACACGTCGTGTCCTAATTTGAACACGATGTGTTTGCATTCTTCAACATTTTGGCATTGCGGCCACTAGAAACTCACACATCGTGTGTTAAATACCACACGATGTGTTCTTCTTCTTGTGAAGGTTTCTAGGAAAGGACATGTCGTGTCTTAAATAAGATATGTCGTATCCAATGTTGTTTTTGCAGAAATAAACTCTAAATCAGCTGCATGTCAGGGAGAATCCCATTTAGGATCACATTTGAGTCGAACTATCTCCAATTTAGCACTTTAAGCATGTAACTACAATCATCATCATGTGATAAGTGAAAATAACTAAAAAGTGGCAAGATAAATATGAATGGAGGCTAAAGGGAT
Organism: Alisma plantago-aquatica; assembly: GCA_963693085.1. Taxonomy (NCBI): domain Eukaryota; kingdom Viridiplantae; phylum Streptophyta; class Magnoliopsida; order Alismatales; family Alismataceae; genus Alisma; species Alisma plantago-aquatica. Next base: position 306,388,941 of record OY856414.1, read on the forward strand.
GCAAAATGAACTTGTGTGTGAGATTGTAGAAAAAGCCAATATGAAATGCACATATCAAATCCCCCTAATCTTGAACAGTTGCTTGTCCTCAAGAAAAAATAGCATAGAGCACAAATGAAAGATTTTGCAAAGCTCATGTATAGATCGAATGAAAAGAAAGATGAGTATGGGACTACATCAACCATGATCAACTTGTTTATACTTATAGCCATCAATTCAACTCAAACATTCATGAAAGAGATTTGTAGTTCTGTAGGGGTGGTCACAAACAAATGAATAAATCGGTTAAACAAAAATAAGTAGAATTTGAATGACTAGGCCAAACAATTAGTGGATGTGCAACATGAAACCTCAGCTATTAAAGATACAAATGATGAAATCTTAGTTAACATTAACAATATTAGTTGAACTCTTCTTCTTATTATTTTTTACATTATTTTGGCAATGGATTGCGCGTTCCAACACTCAGCTGCTAATGTACGCTTATGCACACATGGAGTGTCATTTGGTGTGTTTTACCCTCTTTTTTGAGACATACCACCTAACCATCATTGTTAGATTGGGCTTACACTAGGCTAGCATGATATGTGGGCAATTCACCATCTTTTAAGGGGTATGAGGGTGAAATAAGGCAATAACCACAACTAGAGAGTCAACAAGATTATAAAGTTAGCTAGTTTTTGTTCATTTGTTCGAAGAAAATTTCACTGAAAAAGTGGTTGTATATGCACTAAGAGCTTGGAAAGGGCATCATGTATCCTCTTTAAAGTTGTAAAGTGGATTCACCCCTAGAAATTTGAGACCATTACATTTTTTAAGCAATCACATATGTGAAAGGTGAATTTCCAAGCTACAAGTATAAATCATACTTAAGCATATGTTGATCGCCAAAGGGTTTCATTTGATTCATGCATGTCTTTAACAATTCCTTCAAATGATAGATTGTGTGCAAGAGGACAAGAATTACATAAAGTGAGCCTCACATCATTCTGAACTTGCCAAGGGAAAAAGAAAAATAGAATTCAAAACAAGATTAAATAAAGAACTGAATAAAAATAATAAAACCAACTATATTACGAGTCGGTTACATCCCCCCCTAAGCTTGAAATTTGCAGTATCCTCACTAAAACAATCAAACTTAAAGAAAGTGCAATTGGGTACCTATCATGGGATGGCATCAGAAGGAGGGATCAGTGCCCCTGGGACCAGCTAGAAAGAACAGGTTGACGAGATCATCATCATTCAGAATGTTGACATGCATGGGCTATGTAGAAAACTCAGGAAATGGCGGCTGAGATGTAGGGTAGTGCTAGTTAGGTGCAAGTCGGTGTTGCTGAGGCATTGGATAGTGGCTCTCATAGATGTGTCACATATCCATGCGCTAGACCATGTCACGCATAATAGAATATTGCTAACCCATGAGGTCCAGACAACCATCTATGTAGTCAAACCGCTGCTGCACATGCCCGTAGAGATGCTTAACATCAGGCATTGCCCAAGAGTACTCCGTATAAATGCCTATGGAGGGAGGTTGTGGAGCTGTAGGGGATGCCTCAGTAGCTTGTGGTCCTTTAGGGGCTTCTGCCTCATTTAGGTCAGTAATAATGACCTTCCAGTTGTCTTTGTTTGTCAATGTGATATTTTACAAGTGTACAATGTCGATGTACTAGTCATCATCAAAGAACTATCTAAACTTGGTATCATCATTGGGAACTCTAGAGATCAATCATGTGGACAGAAGGTGTTGAATATCTACCAGGTTTCTACCTAGTGCAACTTCTAGACGTGTCAGGTTCATCTCAAGCTTTCTGGAAACTAGGGTGATCAAACCCCCACACATGATGTCCCTAGATTCGCTCTTATTCATTTTCTTGATGTCTAAGAACTTGGTAAGAATGAAGTACCCTGCATTTATATGATAATCATAGACCATTCCCCCACAGAAAGAATAAATCTTGCTTTCCACACACTCCCTAAGTTTCTTTCTTTGCAAAAACCCATGTACTGAGAAGGCGGTGGACATATATGAAGATGGGGTTGTGAATAGCAGATGCCCTAGCATTCTTGGCATCATGACAGTTTTCATTAGTGATCTCAGACCAGAATTCATCACTATCAAAAGTTGGCGGGAAGCTTAGTGCCCCTTTGAAGTGGCACTCAAAAACCTCACATAAACGTCTAATTGTGAGCTTGAAGCCTCAACCCAAAAGACGGAAACAAATGATTGCATATGGTTCCAACTTTTTCTGAGGGTCGTTCTCAATCGTAAGAGTAGTCAAAAACTCATATACAAGGCAAGGGTAAGTGTTTGTTACCGAGCAGCAAAGGTAGTGTAGGCTGAGTTCCTTCAGGTGTACAATGACTTCATCTTTGAATCCCAGGACGTTGAGGGTTTTCTCATTCGTAAAATGTGTAGGTAGCACCCTCCTTGAGTTAAGGAACTAGTAGGTAGGGTCCTCCTTAGTTGTGACCCTAAACTGGGTTGTGGAGGCATAAGTCGGGGCTGAGGAAGAGCTTGCTCCATGTTTGCGAGTTGAAGTTTGCTTGATAGGTGCCATGGATGCTAAGAGTTTCCTATAACGTGCTTCAACATGACGTGTTCTTGCTGGAACACAGCATGTGCTTTTACAACAACGCTGGTCGAACTTTAGTGCTTTGTGCTTTGTGCTCCAATTATATGGGTAAATGACATGATTTTCCGTAGACAAGTTTGAAAGGAGTTGTTCCAATGGGAGTCTTAAAAGCTGTCATGTATGCCCATAATGCATTGTCTAACTTTAGTGCCCCAAACCTTTCTTGAATTGGAGATAGTCTTTTCTAGAATAGCCTTCAATTGCCTATTTGAGATCTTCACCTGGCCTGATGTTTGAGGATGATAAGGTGTTCACACCTTATGCTTTACTCTATATTTGCAAAGCAGGTTGTTGAAGTTTCTTTCATTAAAATGGCTGGCACCATTTGAAATAATTGCTCTTAGAACTCCAAATTTGGGGAAGATGATCTTTTGAAATAGTTTAATGACTGATTTTGCATCACGATCTTGAGTGGGGATTTCTTCCACCCATTTAGAAACATAATCACAGGCCACTAAGATAAACTTGTAGCTACAAGAGGATGGAAAAGGGACCATATAATCTATGCCCCACACATCAAAGACTTCTATTTCCATAATTGAGTTCAGTGGCATTTCATCTCTCTTTGAGATTCCTCTAGCTCTTTGGCAATTGTCACAAGCTTTGGAAAATGTATGTACATCACAGACTAAACTTCTCTAATAACAACTAGATTGAAGGATCTTTGTTACAGTTTTATTTGCTCCAAGTGTTCTCCATAGGGAAAGGAATGGCAGTCTGAAATCACACTAGGAATTTCTTCATTTTGGATGCATCTCTTGATTAGTCCATCTATGCATTCCTTGAACAAAAGAGGGTCGTCCCAATAATAGAATTTAACATCATGAAGGAACTTCTTCTTTTGTTGGTAAGTGAGATCGAGTGGAAGACATCTTGTAGGAAGGTAGTTTGCAAAATTGGTGAACCATGGTAAGACAACAGAGTTTACTGCATACAACTTCTCACTGGGCAACTTGTCATCAATAGGAACTTTGTCTTTGACACTAGTAGAAAGACGTGAGAGATGGTCATCTACACTGTTCTCAGTTCCCTTCTTGTCTTTGATTTCTAAATCCAACTCCTGAAGTAACAATATCCAGCGGATGATGTGAGGTTTGGCATTTTTCTTTCTCATAAGGTATTTTATAACAACATGGTTTGTATACACAATGACCTTAGAGCCTACTAGATATTTTCTGAATTTATCAAATGCATAAACAAAGACAAGTATCTCCTTCTCTGTAGTAACATAATTGATGTGTGCTTCATCAAGAGTCTTACTTGTGTAGTGTATAGCATGGAGTTTGTTGTCTTTTCTCTATCCCAAGACTTCTCTAATGGAATAGTCATTAGCATCACACATCACTTCAAAGGGAACACTCCAATCTGGTGGTTGGATAATTGGAGCTGAAACTAGAGCATCTTTTAACTTCTGGAAGGCAGTTTGGAAATCATCATTGAAGACAAACTCGGTATCTTTTACTAACAAAGAACATAGAGGATTTGCATCCTTTGAGAAATCCTTAATAAATCTCATGTATAATCTTGCATGGCCCAAAAAGCTGCAAATTTCCTTCACATTGGTTGGAGCTGACATCTTTTCAATAGCCTCCACTTTAGCTTTATCCACATCAATTTCTTTGTTCAAAATAACATGTTGTAGAACGACACCAGTCTGCACCATAAAGTGGCATTTCTCCTAATTGAGCACGAGATTGACTTGTTGGCATCTCTACAAAACCTTAGTTAGATGTAACAAACAATCATCAAATGAATTTCCATAGACACTAAAGTCATCCGTAAATATTTCCATGATCTTTTCAATGGAATCAGAAAAAATGATTATCATGCATCTTTGAAAAGTGGCGGGGGCATTGTAGAGCCCAAAGGGCATCCACCTATATGCATAAGTTCCATAGGTGCAAGTAAATGTGGTCTTTTCTTGATTGGGTTGATAGATGTGAATTTGAAAGAATTTTCTACACCCATCAAGGTAGCAAAAATAGGAGTGGTGAGCAAGTCTTTCAAGCATCAAATCAATAAAAGTCTAAAGGGAAATGATCTTTTCTGGTGGCTTTGTTCAATTTTCTATAATCAATGCACATTCTCCATTCGGTGACGATTCTTGTTTGAATTAATTCATCATTTTCTCCTTTAATCACATTTGTTCCTCCTTTCTTAGGCACAACATGTATAGGACTTACCCAAGGATTGTCACTTATTGGATAGATGATTCTAGCATCTTTAAGTTTTAAGATTTCCTTTTATACCACTTCCATCATGTTTTAGATAAGTCTCCTTGGGGTGTCTATGCATGGTTTGGCATTCTCTTCCAAAGCTATCATATGCATACAAATGGATGGGTCAATTCCTTTGAGGTCGTCAGTGGAATAACCTATCACATCTTTGTAACTTCTAAGCTCATTTAAAAGTTTTTCTTCTTGATCATTATTCAATTCAACATTTATAATGATGTGTTTTGTTGTGTAGTTCCACTAGGTCTTGTTGATGTTGTGAAGTATATGGCGTGTCTTAAATAAGACATGACGTGTAACTTTCTTTTGTAGTCATTTTAGGCAAAAGGCATACAATATGTCTAAATTAACACACGTTGTGTGCATTGGAAGCAAGTTGTAGAAGGCCTTCTGGTCTCGTGGACATGTCGCGTCCTAATTCAGACACAGCGTGTTTGCATTCTTCAACATTTTGGCATTGGGGCAGCTGGAGACTCACATGTCATGTGTTAAATACCACACGATGTGTTCTTCTTCTTGTGAAGGTTTCTGTGAATGGACATGTTGTGTCTTAAATAAGAAAAGTTATGTCCAATGTTGTTTTTGTAGTTATAAACTCTAAATCAGTTGTAAGTCAGGGAGAAGCCCATTTGGGGTCAGATTTGAGTTTAACTATCTCCAATTTGGCACTTTAAGCATGTATATGCAATCAACATCATGCGATAAGAAAAAATAACTAAAAGTGTCAAGATAAATATGAATGGAGGCTAAAGGCATGCAAAATGAACTGAATTTGTGTGTGATATTGTAGAAAAAGCTAATATGAAAAGCACACATCATTACAATAGCCATCTACAATGACAGCACCACCACCATCCTCCTACCCTACTCAATTGTGCCTCTGACTCTGACCCTTCTCTCATGGAACCTCTCGACACCCTAGAATGCCTTCATCAAGATCCTCAACATCAAGCTACCTCACAAGCAACAATTCTGCAACACATCCACCAATCTTCCTCGTGGCTCAGGTAGAGTTCCTTCCCCTCGTGACCAGTCCTCACCTTCTACCATCATATTCATTTCTTCAAAACCAACCTTGACCCATGCTAGGTCACTGGAGAACCTTAGGAGCAGAGAGACCTCCTCCTGGGATTAGAAGAAGGGCCTATAATAGGAGTGCACAACCATAAGCAAATGAAGTTTGCAGTACTAGACCATGGTGATCCTTGTTGCTGGAAACTCTATCTAAATCACTTCTAGCCAAGACCATGGAGGCAGATATTGGATTTGGGTCAGTGTCATCTTCTTGGGGTTTGAATAAGAGAGAGAAAAACCATTAGTAGCTATGTAGATACTCCATTACTAGTTACAAGTTTGAAAACTCATCTTTGTGATTCCTAGTTGTAAATAAGATAATAATCCAACCCTAAAAGTATGATTAGCATAATTATGCTCACCTTTCTCTTAATATAGAGGGAATGGTGGAAAGAGAATATGTGCATAATACCTAATCTCATTAATGTGACTACGAATAAATAAAATATGCACACATAATCAATTGAAGCATATTAATGTAGTATACTTACATGTTAGGTTACCCATATATATGATAAGGATAATCATTCTCATATGGGTACATGTGGAACCTAAACCCTCAGTACGTATATATATGTGAATTTAATACAAACTTCAGAAATACTTAATGTAGAATGACCTAATTGAAATAATATGTTAGATGGGAGAGAGTGGGTGTAGTATGAATTTTGGAGTACCGTAGGTAAATATGATGATCTATATACATGTTAGTCTACCTATATATATGATAGGGAGAATCATTCTCATATGGGTACATGTGGAACCTAAACCCTTGGTACATATCTATATGTGAATGTAATAAAAACTTTGGAAATACTTAATGTAGAATGACCTAATTGGAATAAAATGTTTGATGGGAGACAGTGGGTGTAGTATGAATTTTTGGAGTACCTTAGGGTAATATGATGATCTATATCTCCATATTGGATTACACATATGTATAATAAGGGAGTATTCATGTATCGACATATGCATTTTAAAACCCTATAATCTTAGTAAGTACATATTGATATACCATAATTCATCCTTGACGATAATGACTAAAGGAAATTTCAATCGAGAAAGAATAACAATTGAAGACCTAAAATAGAGTATATAGTTATATACTTAAGTATGAAACATAGAAGGGAAATATAGAAGCCATAACAATTGGAAAATATTAAACATTAAGCCTTGATTGAACATCCAATCCTTAAATAACTCAAAATGAACAACATTTGATTCCAACCAATAATCCTATGATAACACAAACTTTCTTTCTTCTTAGATCTCCAAACTTGGGAGCTCATTGAAGCTTGAGCATGAAACATCTTGGGATGTTGCTTTGAAAAAAGATACTAAATTCTCTATTCTTTTATTGAACAATTTGCCTCTCTCTTGAGTTTCATATATATATAATATTTCAAACTAAAGAACAAATATTGTTGTTAGCCTTCCCCCTTGTTGATGTTCACAATGACTAGCTTTTGAATATTGAATATTATTGAGAAATCAAAATACTATTATATTTTGATATTGGCACAAAAATTTGAAGTATTGGCTTAGAGCTTTGGCTCACTAGATTCAGTGGGTCACGACCCCCAACCCTGCCCAGTGGATAATGGACAATTAGAGGTCCCCTAGTATTGGTTACCCCCACAGGAGAAGGTGATTTTCTCTCTTAGAGGGGAGAACGCTAGGCACCTAGCCACTCGAGAACAAAATATTAAATTGATTGTTCTAGTGGATAAATATTTGCATTTTGAATAAATTTGATATAATGAAACTGATTTTGAGAAATATTGTTCCCTTTTGAAATCTTGATATTAGTTTGAGAATCTCTTTATTATTTTCTAGTTACCACTTTGAATTTTTATAATTTTTTGAAATTATCATGGCAGCTACACTATTATCTTGTTAATACCATACTCCACTAAGAAATCTTACCTATATTTGATCTCATAACTTTTTTTTAAAAATAGCTCAGTAAATGGATTTAGTACCAGTCTAGAAGACCTTTACTTTTTTCCCTTCAATGGGGTCCATGTGTGATTTTGTTCCTCTACAAACTCATGGGCAGGTTATTCTAAAAGGACTAGAAGGGACGTGCAGGAGTTGGCCCTATTGAAGACTAGATAGGAATCAACTCTTATTCTATAATCTTGTAATATTATGTTTAAAGCTTCCACAACTCTGCTGTAAAAGCATGGTTGTAATAAAGATTGTTTATACTTTTGATACATTTTGTAAATATTCGACAGTAAAGATCGAATATTTACATCACCAATTTCAATATACACTCCTGCAAACCTATGTGTCACAAAACGGTGCCAACCTCCACTTGGATCCTGAGAAGTGATGTGGGGTGTTAGTAAAGGTACCGATACATCATTAAGATAGACATCCATAGGACTTGAACACACACCACTCTCCTAGCACTCATGACTTGTTACAACCATCGTAGTCGTGAGATGTATTAGGAGTAGTACCCTTACCTATGAACACAAATTACCCCTCAATGAGTGCCCTCTATCCATAGAGAACATAAGGAACTAACCCTCCTAAGCAAGTCATTCTTGAGTGAGAATGTAATACGGATCTAAACTCTTGGGTTAAATGGGGAAGGTCATTTGCTTCCTATACATATATCTTGATGTGGTTGCTGAGAAGCTTGAGATATTGTTGACCCCTTTTCTGTGTAGATCAAACAATATTTCTAAGAAGATCAACAATCTTGTCAAATTCAAACGATTATTTTAGAAGATTAATAATCTCAAATCAAACAATATTTCTAAGAATGTCAAGAATTTTGTTAAGATCCAACAATCTTTTCAAAATCAAACAATTTTTTTAAGATTAACAATATTGTCAAAAGTCAACAATCTTGTCAAGATGAACAATCTTTTTAAAATCAAATAATATTTTAAAGGATAACAATCTCTTCAGAATTGAAAATATTTAAAAAGATTAACAATCTTTTCAAACTCAAACAATATTTTTGAAGATCAACAATCTTTTCAAAAACTAGCAATCTTTTAAAAAATTAACTATATTTCAAAATAAAATAATCTTTGTAAAGATCAACAATCTCTTAAAATAGAACAATCTTTCTAATAATTAACAATCTTTTCAAAGATTGACAATCCTTTTAAAGATTAACAATCCCCTAGAATTTCAAACACCTTGTCAAAAGGATCAAGTAAGTTTATCAACAATTCTATAATAGATTAATAACCTTTCAAAAGTTGAGGTTTTTTGGAAATCTTCTAAATATTTTCTAAAAAGGATAAATGCTTTTCTTCCCAAGAGGTAGCACTGCCTTCATAGCTCAGTCGAGGAAGGTAGTTCTTCAATGTTGAGAGAGATGTCACATGTCAATGTCAGGTTTTCCCACATTGCCAGGAACCTGGGCTATGGCCTAGAATTGGACCACCCAATTCTTTTCATTCCCACATCTAGGGTACTGGAATACAACCTAAAACTATACCACCTAACTATTTTCATGCTCACATCTAGGTTCCTAGACTATGACCTAAAATTGGACCACCCAACTCTTTTCATGCTCACATCTATGGTCTCTGAGTATGACCTTAAACTAGACCACCATGTGATCTTTATCCCTACATTTATGGTCATATACTATGACTAAAACTGTGACTAAAATTGTGCCACATGCCATGCCTAGCTCTATTATTGATAAGGAGATGTCAAGCCAAGGCTCCCTCATTGTTAACCGCTCATGCTTACAAGGAGTAGGGACTCCAGGAAAAACTCCTCAATCTAGGGGAAACTAGGATGCCATGGTTGCTACCAAGGGTTTGAGTTCAGAAACCATGTTGCATGAGGACACCATGGGGAAAAATGATTGATTAAGAACATTCAATGGCTCAACATGAGATAACTTAGTCTTGATTGACCACTTGAACTCCCACCTTCCACCCTCTTTTGAATAATTCTTTAAGACACTTTCCTAAGGAGCATCATGCCTACCATCTTTACTTTTTCCTTCCATGCCACTACTAAGTACATCTTACACCAAAAGTGAATGCACTCCTCTGTCTCACCTAGGCTAGGGGCCAGAACTATCACCTAGAAATTAATAGAAAAGGAGACTATCATTAGTGTCCTTTGGCATGAGAAGATTCTAAGAAACTAGAAACACTTTTTAGTATACTTCCCAAACAAAGGGGAAGTCACTTTAACTTCTTATTTGATAAAATGTTGGACCCCTCCCTAAATAGAAGGTATCTTCTCATGCCATATTACACCTTACTTTTGAAATATGTTAATGTGAATTTAAGGATGTCATGGGAAGGTTAAGGAGCCCATACTTCACCTAGTCTCTCTGACGATCAACCCAATGATCGGAAGTAGCAACACAGACTGCCAATCTAATTGAAACAAGGGAGATTCCATCCACAACAAGCAAGATAAACTTTTGAGATGTGAAATGCACAAATAATCCATGGTGGTTCCATAAACATGTATCTCTCAAGAAGGTCCCCCATAGTGTGTACTAGAACAGTTGGATAAGATGCCCCTCATACCCCCACCAAACTCAGTATATGCCTATGGATGGAAGTACCTAGGATTATTTGTAAAGGGAGCTACATATGTCAACTTGTCAATGCCATTCTTTCCATATGGTGTGTGGGGATCTACCAGCCTCAACCAGAATCATTCCAGCTAAGGCCCTATTAGAACCCATCATTGCTGAATGATGGGGCAGTCACATTAATTCTAAAAACCCTAAGGAGAGACTGAGAGTAAAATGAGGAAGAGATTGCAACCACAAATAAAGAGGCTAAGAAAGACATCACCATAATTAAGGGTCAAGAATCACACTTGGATGGTTGTGGACCCATTCCCAACCTACATTCTCTTTATTTGCCATCCTACTCCTGGTACAACTCATACACATGATGATGTTATGGATTCACACCACTGATATAATGGTGGCTCTAAGAACAAGTAGTTTGCCATTGATACCAGTGGTAACCACTTGCAAGAAGATGCTTCTCTAGAACCCATTTTTGTGGACCCTCTCCTACTCAAGATCTTACAAAAATCAAATAGCTAGAAACAAAATAGTATAGCGGAAAACCTTTTGTGACTATGTCATATTCCAAATGCAAAATTGTTGGACAACTTCAACATGTTTAAGTTCCATGAGTACTCTGGAATGGGAGACCTGATGGCCCACATCAAGTCATAATTCTCAGACATGGTAGAGGTCCAAGATGATGAGAATGTATTAATCCACTTCTTTGGGAGGACCCTAACAGGTTTAGCATTAGAATTGTACAACTAAAAAGAGATGACAACCATCACCACCTGGGCCAAGATGGTAGATTGTTGATAATAATGCTTGGAATATAGACCAAGTACCTACCAAAGAGGACCTGGAGGCACTACAACAGAAGGTGGACAAAAGCTTCTCAAAGTTTGTAGTATGATGGAGGGAGATGGCCATGCAACTGGAGTTCAAGCCCCAGATAAAGACGAATTGTACATGGTGATCAAGTCACCACACCGACACTCATGACCCATTTATCCGTATGAAGGTATGATACCTACCCATAAATCATACAAGAAGAATTCTAGACTAACAATTCCATCTAGAGTGTGGTCAATCAAACATAGGCCTCACTTTCTAGCCTTAGTCCACCTCTACAACAACCAATCAGAAGCCTAAATGGACCAAGGAAAAAATGTAGATGCAACGTTAGGGGAAGTACTCATCCCTGTTGGAAATCATAAGTGATACCATCCGACTGGTTAGATTTTTCCATTTCAAACATCACCAATTCAAACCGCCAATGCCTTGGCACACCACCATAGTAAAGGCCCAAATGGTGAAACCCAACTATCAACCTCAAGACATGCATATGGAGTATCCATGGCCACCAAGAAACTACTATGGGTATGCACTAACACCTTTGAAACCTCCTATATAGCAAGAGGTAGCAAACACTCCTCCAGCACTGAGTAACCTGACACCTCAAGCAAAGATAGGAACCACAACTCCATCTTTAGAAGAACCTTCCAAGCCCAAATAAAAGTTCACTCCCTTGGGGGATTCCCTCAGCACAATATTTCTAGACATCAACACCTCGTAAAGTTCCCAGCCATAAGTGATCTGCCTATTTCCCCACCAAAGATCTACAACACCAACGCCTTTTGATGACTTCCACTAAGGTAAAGGGCACAAGACGGATTCTTTTCTCATACTCTAGCATGCATTTTAGGACTTAATAGAATCTAGTGAGGTCAGTAGAGTCACACTAGAGGAAATGTCTTGATCTTCAGACACAGTAATTATCATCTCATGACTAGAATATCCACTGTGCATGCTTATCCTTCCTTTAGAACAAGTCATCAAGAACTCATCTCAGAGTACTTAGAACATTGCTTCAGTATCAAGAGAAGAAACCAATGATTGTAGTAAAAACAAAGAGGGCAGTTAGCATACTAGGAGCTCGTCAAAGGAAGAAGATGTAGTCGATCACCATACTAGGAGCACACCAGAGGTCAAAATTATATACGATTTGGGTCCCTAAGGTACCATTCCTAGGGAAATATCAGAAGAAAATGACTACTCATATTGTGGTGGTGGTTCAAAATAAACCAACCAATCCATAGAGGAATAAGACCCCATCTCACTAGAAGTATCCCATCTTGATAAGGGTAAAGAGAAGACTACTAGATACATAGAAGTCCCCACTAGAGCACCATAAGAGGAGACAAGTAAGGTCTCTATACTCACAGTCAACACCAAGAAGGTTCTGCCAATGCTAGAGATTTGTAGGGAAACTAATCCCAAAGGCTCTGACAAAATTTAGTTTCTAGAAGAACTTGAAGGGGAGATATCACTAGAGGAAGTAATGCAAAGCTCCCCTGAACAATGTGAGGATGTTATGAATAAATTAGAAGGGAATTACATCTCCAAATATGTGCGGCTGAAATTTCTCTCTGTCACCATCAAATTAATCACAACCCGACATCTAATCTCATTTTCTGAAGATGACATTCCCAAAAGAAGAGGTCATAATAATCTATTTCTAATCATCTTCATCTACAAAGGACTTAAAATCCCTTCTCTCATTATCTCCAATGGTTCATGCATCAACATGTGCCCCCTCAAGACACTCATCGTCTAGAGAAGGGATCGCTCTCACTTGCAACCTACAACAAAGAAGGCGACCTCATTTGACAGAGTGATCAAATACGCCCTAGGAGAGATTGTGCTTGAACTATATATAGGACTACATACATTTTTACTATAGTCATGGTCATGGAATTGAATTCCTCCTTCCACTTAGTTTTAAGGAGGTGTGGATTCACAACAATGTGATGGTCCCCTCATCACTACACCAAAATTAAAGCATCAACCAAGACATGCCATTGTCATAGTGCAAGTCAATAACCCTAGCACCATAGTTTGCATTGAGGAAGAAAAACTCCAAGTTCTCTTCAAGATGTTGCATATTGCCAACATCAACTATATTCCTCCATGTGTAAGATTTTTCCATCTCTTGTACAATCCCACATTGTTCACCCAAGGGCAACAAAATATGCATATCTACCTAGATCGAGGACTACAAGACAAATGATAGGGACGTACATAAATCATCCATATTCCTCCAAGACAAAAGGGATTGGGCCTAGGATTCTATGGCCCATCCTAGGCATGATCTTAGACCACTAGGAGGATGTTGTATTGGAAACCTATAGATTTATGGCCCACTATAATGGTCTTAATGTGATGAAGCTAAGGTTGTAATATTCCACTCACATTTATACCTTTTTGTCTTGTTTTGGCACATGTACAATGTTGGAGAGCCATATAGGATAGTTGTATGGCTCTAAGAAAGAATCATTGTATTGCTTCTAAACTTCCTCCGTGATCTTGAGGCTTCATTTTGTCCTAAGCCCCTAGCCTTCTACTTGATAGGGAGAACATCAAGTATGATAGGTAGTCATTGAACCATGACCTCTTCATCAAACCCAGGCATGTCGAAGAGATCCTTACAAACACATTGATGTAGTAGTTTAGAAGCTCTATCAGCTTATCTTTGAAATCTTATGGTAGATGTGCCCCTATTTTGACTTGGCATGGCTTGGGGCCTCAACTAAGATTCATCATCTTTGTCTCCTCTTTGATATGAACAAGTTGATGTTCCTTCAATATATAATCTGGGATAGGGGCGTCTTTGATCTTGGCATCTTTGTCGTTGTAGATATGTGCTAATTTAATGACATAGATAGCAAAATCTTGGAGAGCCTACTCATCTTCAAATGTTTCTGAGTTTTTTTTTGTTCTATAGTTCTTTGGGATTTTGTGGATTTTGCAAATATTTAGGATTTTGTGAAGATGATTGGAGATGTGGTAGAGTGTGACAATGTATCCACTCTAGGATCTCTACCCCATTGGAGTGTCATTCTTCTAATAGGATTTTTGGTTGGGTGCATGAATTATGGGCTTCTTCATTACTCAGGATGGGATGAATGAGGACTTGTGGGTCTTCCACAACATCCTCGTCCAAGATGGCATTGATGCCCCATCCTTTAATCATGTCATGGGTGTGTTTGTAATTCTCCCACATGACATTGTAGTCTTCCTCCATGACTTTAGGGACCGTGTACCATTGATATAATATCATGAATTGATGATCTTCATCTAGCCAAATGCATTGAGCCTCATGGATCAAGTCTCAAGTCAACAGATGCATGGACGTACTTGTCTGTTACAACCAAATAAAGATGTCCAAAGAAGATAAAGAGAAAACAGCCTTCATCATAGTCATGACTTGGTCTCAAGAATGGTGGGGCTACATATTTAAGCGTGATGGTCTCTCTATTTCATGACATGATGCACAAGGAGGTGGAGGTTTATGTGGGTGATATGATTGTCAAATATAAAGTCCAAAAGACCACATCACCAATCTCAAAAAGCTACTTCAATGAATAAAAAGTTTCTCCTTATGCATATATCCAGCTAAATGCACCTTTGGAGTTTCATCTGGTAACTTATTGGGGTACATTGTCAATCAGAGAGGGCTGAAATAGACCCACAGAAGGTTCGAGCTATCTAGGAGGAGTACTTCCCCAGAATAGAGAAGGAGATATGAGGCTTTCTCGGCCATATCGCCAAGATCTCACCTATATGCAAGCCCATTTTCAAGCTACTAAAGAATAAATCAAACTCTAAGTGGAACAAGCAATGTAAAGTGGTACTCTAGAATCTCAAAGACTACCCCGACAATCCCTTAGTGTTGAGACTGTATGTGACAAGATGTCCCCTCATATTTCACTTATCAGGCTATAAAACATCAATGGGAGGAGACCTAAGTCAAGCAAAAATTGATGGACCTTTTTAAGAAGTTCAATTATATTGAAGCTAGCTACACTACAATTGAGAAATATTTGCTAGCCTTGATCCATGCAATGAGGAAGGTGTGCCACAACATGATATGTACCCTTTATATCTAATTGCCAAGCAAGATTCCCTATGCTATTTCTGTGATTGCCCTATCCTAACTAGATGATGATCCAAGTGTAAACTATTGTTGTAAAAGTTCAACATCACCTATTTACCAATGAAAGCAGTCAAATCACAAGCATTTCCTAGTCAACTAGTGGATTCCCTATTCTCAAAAGAATCATCACATGAATATTAGTTCCCTAATGTAGACATAGGGATGATTCATCCATCATATGGGGTTATTCTTCCAGAAGTATGGGCAATTCTCTTTGATGGAGTTGTTAAGCATAAAGGAGACACCATAGGAGTGTTCCTTCAAAACCCTCAGGGAGAGAAACTACTAGTAGCAAGGAAGTTGGAGTTCAATGCCACTAATAATGTGTCAATATGAAGCTTGCATCTTAGGACTCCAACTCGCCAGGTTACAAGGGGCATGTCACTTATAAGTCTACGATGACTCCCTTCTAGTAATATCTCAAGTTCAGAACAATTGGAAGATGTTTTATCAAAACAAAGTTCCATACTAGCCACACAAGTTCTCTCTAGATCAATAATTTGAGCATGTCTCCTTTCATTTCATTATAAGGGAGGAAAATACATTTCTTGATGCTCTGTCAACCCTCACATCATGCATTGAGATCTAAGAGGATCAACTTTCTCTTTCAAGGATTAGACACTTTCTTAGTCTGCCTACTGCATGGTCATTGACAACGCACCCAACTACAAAGAAAAGTATTGGTTCAATGACATCAAAGCATCTCTAACAAATTGAGCCATCCTAGAGAACCTATAATGGAGCAAGAAACAATATCTCAAATGACAAGCATAGTATTTCCTAGAGGAATAATGGCTATATCACAAATCCTACCACCAGACCCTTCAATGATGTGTCACGAAGATAGAAGAAGAAATTCTCATGAAGGAAGTCCACACATGATCATGTGGTAAACATATGAATGGGTCATGCTATCCAAAAAAAATAAAGTTCTTGAAGTACTAGTGGAACACCATGGAGATAGATTGTTGTCAATATGTCCACAAATGCCAAGCTTCCCAAATCCATGGTGACTACATTCATACAACTTCCAATCAACTATACAACAAGGACATGCCTTTGCCATTCTCATCTTGGGGAATCGACATCATTATGGAATTTAATCATAAAGCATCAAATGGAAATTCCTTTATTTTTCTCCTGCTTGATTACTTTACAAAATGGGTAGAAGTGGTCTCCATTAACAATGTGTCTGCTCAAAACTTCATCACATTCCTTAAGAACAACATCATAATTTGGTATGGAATTCCATATGAGATCATCTCCAACAATAGTAACAATTTCATCACCAAGACAGTCAAATAATATTTGAGCTCTTTGGGTATCAAACATCATTGAACACCATCTTGTTGAACCCAGCCATTGAAGTTGCCAATAATTGTCTAAGCAATTCTAAAGAAGACAATTATCTCTCATGCCAACTGGCATGAGCATCTCCCAATGGCTCTATGGGCATGTCACACTTGTATCAGAACTTCCACGGGAGTCATGCTATATTCTCTAGTATACAGAATGGATGCACTTTTCCTAGTCGAGATTCATATTGCTTCACTTCTCAGACTATGAGAAATTGATATTCTGGAGATATAATGGCTTTAAGATTAGATCTTCTACCTAAACACCATTGAAGAAAGAAGGACAAGAGATATGCATCATGCATAGTGTTACTAAGAATGGATGGCTCAAGCATTCAGAAAAAATATTCAACTCTGGAATTTCTACAAGGGTATCATTATGTCATATATAACACTGATTCTAGGGGCAAGTTCAACTCTAACTGGGAGGGATGCTACATAATCTAAGACATCTATAATTGGGTAGCCTATGCCTAAAGGGCATGGATGGAGATTTTCATCTTCATGGCACAAATTCTAGTATCATCAAGTAGTACTACTATTGATGATCAAGCTTCAATGACAAGCAAGAATCTAGAAAGGAGCCTTGTAAGGGAATTAAAATCACATGCCCATATAAAACACCTAAACTCTACTTAAGCACTTGACTGCGTCCCCCGTGCACCCTGAAGCAGAAAGGTAAAAGTAGAATCTAGGGCCTAGGACAGAAGGAGAAAGACCATTATCATGAGGCCATCATGGTTTGCCAACCTAAAAATAAATCCTTAAAAGAGGATAACTTCAACAAAACACACCAAAAAAAATCATTGAGGAAAAGGCTAGATGAAGCAACGTGATCGATATCATAATAGGATGGAAGAAACTATGAGTCCCTAAAGGAGAGTTATATTTGATCCTCACAATCAACATTCTGACACCTATATCCTAGTTGATACCATAATGTTGACATCTATAGGGTCTACCTAAAAGGTAAGAATTATATGGAGAAAGTAATAGTTGAAACTCCTTGAGGCTATCCTTGTCTCATCTCTTGAAACATGTGAGTGTAAACTCTACACAAACTATTCCTATAGGAATGAGGTGGGAAATGTTCATTAGGAAAATCCCATTCATTCCCCATAGAATCCTAGTTTGTCATGCTAAGGCCGTCAACATCAATTTATAATAAAAAACATCAAAGAAAATATCCACGTCTAGTGGAAACCTAAAAAGTGACTACCCAAAATCCATTTAATTAGGGAGACATGTTTTTGGTAGATCGGTGCACTAAGGTTTGTCACGAGTGAAACATACAAGGGTGTCTTTGATGCATGGTACCTTGGCCCAATTGGTTAGAGAGTTGTCACTGATACACGCACTACATGAAATGACTTTAGCACTTAGCATAATGTCCATGTGTAGTGGAGCTTTAATCTGTCTTCTCCCCTAGAATGAAGGCCCTCTTCATAGGTCACAAACTTATAAGGGAAGATAAACACATTATGAGGAGATCAAGATAGGCTTTAGATTAAAAATGCTTGGGTTTCAACCTTCTAGATTCATTAAGGAAAATGGATGAGAAAAAGGTGATCCTAGTAGATAATAGACAAACCTATAGCCATCTCGGGTTCCCTAAATGTATAGGCATGAGGTCCATATTGATCCCCATCATCTGATTTCCCAAAAAGGATCTCATAGTGATATATGCCTCAAGGACTCAAGTCTAAACACACACTTTCAGACATCATGGAGGGAGTTCATATAGACAATGTCACATGACATGAACACACACACAAACACACACACACACACACACACACACACACATATATATATATATAGAGAGAGAGAGAGAGTCAGGCTAGAATACACTCGAGTGTACGGATCACGAATACACTCAAGTGTGTTTTCATATCAAAACTATTTTTTTGCAAAATGTAAACCATTGATCTTCACCATCATACTATGACTAGGCTACATACAAATTTTGAGCCCATTTAGATGAGTGTAAGTCACTCATCCAAGGGCAAAAAAATCGACGCACAAAACTAATTTGAAATGCATAATTTTTGTGGTCTTCATAACATGAGCTATACATATCCAAATGTGCTCCAATTTTGCATATGAGTTGTTCACGAGATGTTTAAGAAGATCAATGGATTAGATTTTTAAAAAATATATTGCATCATGAAAAACTACTTGAGTATATTCCGCTCCAGATACACTCGAGTGTATTCTAGCCTGACTATATATATATATATATATATATATATATATATATATTACAAAATGTTGACCCTTAATGCCAACAAACAAATAGACATATAAATAAAATAAAGATACATCATTTAGGTTCTATAGAAGAATCACATGTTATTATTGCTGGAGGCATCAATGCAAGCTACTCTGGATACTTGGGAGTGCAATCTGACCTATAGGGAAAGAATCACATCTTATCTTCTTCCAATTCAGACATGTTTGTGTTACCTTTGATGGAACTTCTACAAATACATCATCAGATTCTTAAAGAAAGGAGGAAACACTTAAACCTGATCCATACATTGGCTAAACTTCCTCAACACCAATATGAGGTAGAATGTAACACATCTTTCCAGACCCAATAGGATGATCAACAACAAAAAACCAGCTATGGAGACTTCACAGTCTGAGTCATCAAGGTAGAACTCACCTAACTCACTTCTGCAAATTTTAGGCCAAGAAGGATGAGTTTCTCTCTCACCAAGCGGAAGAAAATTGACAATAACTTATATCTCAATGTACATCTCACCCCTTGAACATACACTCCTAGTATATAGGAGATTCATGGGCTTGGTTTTCCAACAATCTAATCTATTTTATATCTCGAACTCACAAATAAAAATCAGTCTAGGAATACTTGGACATGGTTCCAATAGATCAACTAGGACATGTAGTCAATAAACTAGGTCATCTAGTCGATCAACTAGGATATTCACTTGATTGACTAGATAGATCAGACATGTCTAGATCTGATTCAATTGAACCAATTTCCAATTGATCTAGTTTCCTTTTTTTCTTTCATGGTCAGTATGATACATTTCATATAATTGGACCTCCACTCAATTATCTGCCTACTTTCCTATAACCTCATCATTCAATCACATACATTAGTTGATTAATTTATTTGCTCCATTAATTCAATCAACTGATGGGTTCAATCGATCATATGGATTGGAAATCAACCTTTATATACTCCAAAACCTTTCATTTACATAATTCAAAATCATTTTTAATTGAGTGTTTGATTGATAACTTCTTTTCCCATAAGACCCCATTTGTGTGTCACCCTATAGGTTATATATCATGTTGGCAATGTGTTTACAAGAACTCATAAGCAAAGAGTGGTATCTTGAAACACGTCACTTATAGACAAGTAACAAAAATAGGTTGGAGTACAACTTCAACCTATAAGTGACCAATTTTACTATGCCCACATAATACCTTTGTCACATCTATCTAGATTGAACCCCATCCATAAAGTAGCCATTCTCTTGTTACCCAATCTATGTTTCTTTAATTAGAGTACACTATTAATATATATTGAGCTCAATGCCATTGTATATTGGATCATCCAATCATTTCCAAGCAATTCATAGTCTCACTTATCAAGTAGGTAGGATATCACTTCAATAGGATGGAAAAATTCCATCTACATCACTCAAAATGATCCAAAACTTTCATAGTGCATCCAACTACTGCATGTATGTCAACCCATATTGAAGGTCATGTTGGATAGTGATAAACTACATAGACAATGTGATTATTATCATGTCTATGGATCATACTTACCATTGTCTCATTGAGATAAGACTCTAGATGCCATAACATGGATTCCATGTGTCATTATCAAAGTGGGTTTGTCCAATATAACTTGTTCTCTAACATGTTCCCATGTATATGATTGGCATCCAATATCATTACTAGAGATATGCATTTAACATTCAACATACACACTAGTAGTGGTATTACTATTGTCATATATACCCATAATAAAATCTGAGTTGGAACATAACAAAATTGGTTACTCTAAGAATACATATTATCTCATGTTCAGGTCCTCAATCCAAGCCCATATGTCATTGAGTCAAAAGTTTTTTATGGCATTATTATATTTATTCACTGTATCAATACTAAAACAAACATAATAATTGTAGATGCCTCTTTTTGATAATCAAATCATATACAAAGCATCCCACTACAATAATCAAATGATGGATCTCTAGACATAGAACCAACATGAAAATATATGGAAGAATCTCTCCATAAAATATGAATGAAAAAAGCTATTGAATGAAACAAAAAGCAACAATGTTAGTCATCAACTTTAGTTCATTTGATGAAAAATACAAAATCTATTACATAGATGTATTTGAGAGTTTCTAACATCATATACAGTCTTACAACTTGAGGGAAGACTATTTCTTCTGGGATACCACTCTATCGACATCCTATGCTTCCTTTCTTAGCACTTATATATATATATATTTATTTATTTATTTATTTAAATATTTATATATATATGGCCATTCATTTACTACCCACATGGGCAGCTAACTTTAGTTACCCGTGGTTCCATTTTGTAATAGAAAGGTACCTGTTTGTAATGAGACAAATAAAGTTTGTAATTACATGACCAAATTTGTAATACAAACACTCATTTTGTATTACAGCGTAAACTACTGTCATAAATATCATTTTTACTGTAATCAGACATGTAATGCAAAATGAGTGTTTGTATTACAAATTTGGTCATATCATTACAAACGTTGTCTGTCTCATTACAAATAGGTACCTTTCTATTACAAAATAGATCCACTGGTAACTAAAGTTAGTTACCCTCACGGGTAGTGAATATATATATATATATATATATATATATATGGGTTAGGAAGTGTGTACCAGTCAGTACATGCAACTTATGTGTACCTACCATGAAAATGACATTTATGGAATACCTTTATTCAATCCAATCTTATGGATTGAATCAAAATTCAATAGATTATATGTGTTAAAAAATCACAATCATAGTTCATGTATATCATCAGATATAACAATATATCATTCAACAATTTTTATAATTTCTACAACTTATTGTTGATTAGAAAATATGTATTTTCTTTCATTTGATAATTTAGGAACATCAGTTTGAAGTGACTTTTTATACGTATGTTATCTATATATACAAAGAGAGAGAGAGGTTAGGAAGCATGTACCAGCCACTTAAGTAGCATATATGAAGCATGTTAATTGAATCCAACCATATGAATTGATTCTACACTATATATATTAGATGTGTTTAAAAAATCATAACAACATCTCATATAGATCATGAGATATAGAAAATTATCATTCAATAGTTTCTGTGATTTCTACAACATACTGTTGATTAGAAAATACGTATATTCTTTCATTGCATGGTCTATGAATTTCTGATTGTGGTCTTTTTTTATACACATCTTATCTAAGGGGTATACATCACATCTGTAAGGTTGTATTGTTCAATATATTTTTCAAATCATCATAAATGAAGACGGGCACATGTAATCTATATGTACTCAGGTACACAATTCTTTTCTCCATATATATACATACATATATACATACATATACATATATATATATATATGAAGCTCATAGTCTAGGATCCTAAAAGGATTAGGGAATGAGATCAGGATAGTCCAATTTTAGGCCATAGCCTAAGACCTTCTATATATATATATATATATATATATATTTATATATATATATATATATATATATGAAAATGAGGCTTTGAGTTGTCTTAGTTGAAGGTCATGATTCGAGACACAAAAAGATTGAAAGATGAGTGGTGATTTTGGTTCAATTTAAGGTCGTAATCAAGGATCCAAAAGATTGGAAAGTGAAAAATATGATTGATCTAGTTTTAGGTCATGGCATGGGACCCTGGATAACATAGTTAGATCAAAGAGTTATTCTACTTTAAAAATAAGGGAAGTTCATCCTTTTAAGCCAAGATTTAGGATATTCATATTTTTACAAAAAGTTTGGTATTTTATTTGTATTTGTCCATATTATTTTTGCATTTCTTTTGTTTTATGGGTTTCTAAGGTTACATAAATTATTTTGAAAATAAAAGGACCTATATGCAAAATTTGTAAAAAATTTTGTTTTTTAAAGAGGGGAAATGGGATAAGGGTCAAACACCCTAACTGTTTCTTCATTTGCGTTAAGAAGAAATGGGGTCAACCAACTCAGAGGTGATTGGGAATGATGACAACTAGAAGGAGAGAGAAGGAGAGAGCTAATAGATTGACTTGATTTGCCAATCTCTGTCTGGAAGATTGTAGTGTTCTGTTAGCCCTCCCTGATGGTGTTTTT
This sequence comes from Alisma plantago-aquatica, assembly GCA_963693085.1. Classification (NCBI taxonomy): domain Eukaryota; kingdom Viridiplantae; phylum Streptophyta; class Magnoliopsida; order Alismatales; family Alismataceae; genus Alisma; species Alisma plantago-aquatica. The sequence continues at coordinate 306,412,133 of OY856414.1, forward strand.
GTGCAAGTTTCAACGATATTCATCTCTAGGTAGGTATAGCTTTTATTTTGCACTTTAGTTTGTCCATTTCGGCCCTCGATAGTTTTTATCCTCGTTCATAGTATGGAGGTTGAAAATGACCTCGATGTGCAATCTGATTTATTATTTGGTTTGATTTTGCTATTTTGACATTTTCTTAGTTGTTTATCGTCTGATGAAGATGATTTTAGTTGTTGTGGAAAGATTATTTTGTTTTCGCCATATTTGAACATATGGAAGCTCATGACTAATGTGAGGATGACCCCATTATGGGTGAGAAAGATGCATGTGATGATTTGGGGACTGGGGCATATCCATGGTATGCCTTGTAGCTTCATTTGTTGAGATCATAGTTGATTTATGAGATCCCTAATTAGTGTTTGATTTGTTCAGGCATTCCAATTGTGTAACCATGATCATGGAGGAACTACTCCCAACTGAGAGGTTTGTTGTTCATCCTGGCATGATGGGGATTAATCTGCATCACCAATGTCATCGAGTGGGAGATGGGGTATAACTTGAAAAGTCTAGTCCATGTTATATTCTTTGTCTTTGTGTTTTGACAAGTTTGAATCAGGCTTTTCCCTTCTTGGAGAAAGTTTTGACTTTGTCTTCCACCTTGTCTATTTAGGGTTTTGGATTAACAAATGTGTACTTGTGGGCACATTGGACTGAGTTGGGGATGTTGTGTGATAGTTTAGTTGCCAAGGAGGTATATATGCTTAAGGGCACTAGACTAACAGATGCTCTTGGAGAAAGTTTTGACTTTGTCTTCCACCTTGTCTATTTAGGGTTTTGGATTAACAAATGTGTACTTGTGGGCACATTGGACTGAGTTGGGGATGTTGTGTGATAGTTTAGTTGCCAAGGAGGTATATATGCTTAAGGGCACTAGACTAACAGATGCTCTTGGAGAAAGTTTTGACTTTGTCTTCCACCTTGTCTATTTAGGGTTTTGGATTAACAAATGTGTACTTGTGGGCACATTGGACTGAGTTGGGGATGTTGTGTGATAGTTTAGTTGCCGTGGAGGTACATATGCTTAAGGGAACTAGATTTAGCAGCATTTTTAGGTGTAGGTTAGTGGATAGACACTAGATTAAGCATTTGTACCCTAAGACTAGCATGTTCTGTTTTGATTCCAGCCAGTTGGTCATAACACCTAGTGAACTTGTCAGGATCACTAGGCTAGGGTTGGGCAGGATCTCCATTTGTTCTCTAACTGCTCAACATGAGTGGGGGCAACACTATCTGGTTGGGATTCTAGGTGTGAACCCTGATGAGATTGGGATGATCTCTAAATATGAGGTCAAGCTTACTTGGTTGAGGGCCACTTTCTCTCATGAGGGTGAGAGGAAAGGTACCAATGATCCTTTTTATGCATCCCTGAGATTTAGGGTGTTGTTGTTCGTGTTGACATGAGGAATAGGGGATACATTGGTTGGATCTCCTTACTTATGGATATTGACTTGGTCCCTTCTTATGACTGGGGTGGAGGTGTGTATGCCTACTTGTTGACAAACCTGAGGAGGTGTCTTGTGGGTAATTTCAAAGGGGAGATGGTTTGGGCTACAAAGGGTTTCAGTGGGTTTGTAGGGTTGAATACGGTAAGTCTTTACATGTAGCCTTATAGTTTTGTTTTGAAATATTTGTAGTACTTGATCTTGTGACCATTTCTTTGCAACTATGGGACTATCAAATTTTTTGAATTTAAACACCTATTACTCTGAGTGGTCCAGATGGTTATCTATACGCCTCCCTCCCTGCCTATCACCATTTGGCCGACTATTGTTGTAGGTTTCAATACAAGTAGTACAGAAATGAACTAGAGAATATGACCTTAGTTGTGGTATATGTAGTACATTAATATTGTATTATCTCATGTCTGTGTACTTTAGCTGGATCCAATTGATTGTTCTTCCTAGTTTTGATTTAGGGTATTCTCCAAGTTCTAAACAGGTTCCTATTGGGATTTAGGGGAGATAGAGAAGGCAGCGGAAACAAAAAGTTTCTTCTCCCAAACCCAAAATAAAGGAATCACGTCAATGTCTATACAATAGGAAGGATGGTTTGTAGTGACATACCTTGTCTCGAGGCCTGCTCTATGACGTTACCCCGCAACTTACGCGGTCTTCACCTCCGATCTTGGACGGTGTCTGTGTAGCTCCTGGTCTCACTGGGACTGTCGGGATTGACAGTTGTCCTCCTAGCGGCAGAAGTCTCCTGCCTTTGCAGTAGTCTACATGGACCACTTGGAACTCCGATCTCCTTGTCCCACAAGGAATCGGAAGGATTCACACCCTCCTATCGGCGTACTAGTCACTGAGACACTCTCGCGCAACCAGTTGGCTTTCTACAGTTGTCTTTCCCTTGTTGTGCCTCCCTTATCGGGTAGCACTTGCATAGGCTCTCTCGGTTACCACAACCAGAGAGAACGACAACTTTGCAGAGAAACTAGTGTTCTGAGTTGTTCTACCTGAGAAGCCCCCACTGCCCCTATATATAGGAGGGTCATGGGACAAGGTTCTCTACCCTGGGCAATGTAGGATTAAAGTAGGAGTAGAAGGGTTCAAGATTTTCCACAAACAACCAACTGCGCCATCTGAACCGATCATTTCAAACATGAAATGGTCGGTTGGGGACCTGAGCCGATCGGTTCACACCTGAACCGATCAGTTGGGACACCTGAGCCGATCGGTTCAAGCATGAGCCAATTGGTTTGTGGTCCTGATCAGTTCTCGATTGACTTTTCCTCTTTTGTCTCGAATTGATCAAAATACCAATCCTTGTTCCAATCAAATTGGACAAGTGAAATGAAGAGAAATTTATCACCAACCTAACTTTCCCAACTTGCTCATTTGGACCAGTTGAGTCGATTGGTTCAACCCTTGAACTGGTCAGTTCATCCTATCCTGAGCCGATCGATTCATCTCATGAGTCGATCGGTTCAACAAGCTGAGCCGATCAGTTCATCATACGAGCCGATCGGTTGGGAGTGCAGACTGTGCAGAATCAGTCAATTGTAGTTTCAATCAATCTGATACTCTAATCAATCGGTCCAACACCTTGAACACTATGATACTGAGCTATGAATGAACTGAGTATTTAATTGAACTACTAAACTCCTTTAGTAATCAATCTAAACATTGTTTGTGGATAAAATCCTCTTCCAGGTTAAATCTTATCTGTGTGACCCTGTAGGCCAATTTCACGTTGGCAGTGAAAATCCATAACACTTATGAATTCACAAGTAAAGAGCGGTGCCTAATCGCACATCAGTTCTACCCAAGCAAAATAAAAAGTTGGAGAACAACTTTCAATCCTACAATCCGTGAATGGTGTTAGAGTGAATGTATAATTCCTTTGTCACTGATATCCTAAATGAACTCAAGGCATGGAACAGTCATCATGTCAACATTCATTCACTTTATTGATCTCAGAGTAGATTGGAGGAGATATGTATGACATAAATATCACATACTGATTCACACATGTGTGCACATGCCTATCTCAATCCTACTCATCAAGTGGCCATAGATATCAAACTCCCTCAAGAGGGACAAATCCCATATCTATCACTCACCCCTCAAAATCCCCATGTGTCATAGCCACCCAATCATCACCTTTATAACAACCCATGTTTTAGGATTGCATTTGATTATGTCAAAGTGTATCCAGCGACATGTGTTGAGTGTAGTGATTTCAGGTCAAAGAATCACACTCACCACCATCACTGTGAGAATTGACTGTGACTACCATGTCATGGTTCCATGTGTCAAACTCATGGTGGGTCCTTCTGACACACTTGTTCTCTAACAAGTACCTATGTGTTTGGTTTGATATCTCCATATCATGACTAATAAGATTATGTCATCAACCAACACCACAATCTAGTCTCGTGTGTCATTATTGTCTATTTACCTTCCACAATGACATCCGACTAGGGACATAATAAGAATGTACAAACTCTTATCATCCGCATGATCTCATCGTCCAGGTCCTTAAACTGAAAGCATACGTCATTGAGTATTGTCATTCTCTAGACATTCAATTTGTTCTATCATTATCTCATATGACTGAACCAGAAAGAATTGGAATCTTTCCTTTGATGCTTATCAAATCAATCTTAATTTATCCCACCAGTCATCCCTTGATTGTCTCATAGGGCATACATACCAATAGACTCCCACTTTCACTTTGAGCCAATCACCCTTGAATCATATTCATAGTAATCTTCAAACATGTCCCACATGTTACTATGCTCTAGTGCTTACATAGTGAGTTATGGCAACACCTTGCCAAAGTCGGTATTAACTGCATGTCTCTCATCTCTTCATAGTACGTCACACGTATGAGATGGAGTTGTCGTAATATGCGATCTAGTATTCCTTTGCTAACCTTTAGCCACATTGCATGACCAAGCACTCCTAACTTGTCATCAATGACCAGAATATCTATAAGTTTATCTCATGAACTTCCAGATCCATATAGTATCCACTATTGTTCTCTAACACATGGATACTCATCTTTTTCCTTTTAAACGACTTTAATGGAACATTTCCATTTATCAACAAACATTCACTTTTATATATCTCATATATATTTTGTGATTAATTTTCTATCCTTTTCGGAAGTTCGCATCAGTGTAACTCATTACAGTGAACCCTTCCTTATTTCCATAGAACTAGTACTTCTTAAGTACTTATCAAGTTCTTATGGTATTCCAATAACCCTTACTAGACAGACATCCACTCATCATGTCCCACATACGAGTTATCAGAATGAGCACATCATATTGTCATGTCCTACATACAAGATGATGAATGCATTTTATTCTTGCTATGTCCATACATGCAAGATAATGGGATGATTACATACATGATAGATCCATATCTATTCTTGTTGTTCCCATTCTTCATAAGAATTGGACACTTGGCCTTGGGATACTAACTTCGTATAACATGGACAAGTTTTCTCCCACTTAATCTATGTACACTGAACCCTTCAGTATAGATTGCCAATGTATGCTATCTCTTTTCAGGTCAAGAGGTTTTCGAGAACTGTCTCTATAGATCTCTATTCCTATCACATAGGAAAAGTCTCTATCTTCCCTAAAGATAATTTCCACTTTGGATTTCCATTCTAGAACAACTCATTCCTCATCAACATGTGGAATGCAAATACACTCCCACTAAATCACAGATCCCTTCTTTATCTTTGTCATATTAGTCAAACCCTTTGACTATATTATCAAAGTAAAGATCACAGTTCTGAGTTACTTGTACTCAATCAATCACATTGATTAGTCCATTGTAACTTATAAACTTCATTTGCATTAATGGATTCATAAACCTTATAGGTTGTGTCACGTACACATCCTCATTTTATTCCTTATAGGAATGAGGTTTTAGTATCCTTATGCCAAATCTCTTAGTCATTAAGTTGCAATCATCAAGCATCATCCTTCTCAAAATGTTATCCATGTATATTAACACTTAAGACTCATTCACACTTATGGATTTCATCCCAATGGGTGCTACCATCAAGGTCATACCTTATGGTTCACATGGAAGTCATTTAGGATATAATGGTCATAAACCATAACTCAAAATTCGGTTTCTCATATTCATCTAGATAGTTGATTCATCACATGACCAACTCATCACATAGATAATCGAGGTGTATCTATCAAGGATATAAGAACTCACAACTCCTTTTGATTCTTAATGTCCTTTATTAGTGTGGGGTATTCTTTATTTAAGAAGAAACTAGCTATTTGAAAATCATCCTCTAACTCCTTAGAGTATGACTCCTTTTGATTTAGACATCACCATGCCTTAATCATGAGCTTACTATGATACACTATCATAATCACTCATAAGGATCTCAAACATTTGGTTCAAGTATTTCATTCATTGATCTCATCAAGAATTAACACTTTACCAAATTTGTACTTCATCTATGATATTCTTGAACACTTCAAGATATTCATATTGGTATTTCGCTAAACACCGTTTGAAGTATTTAGCATTTGATCCAATAGGTATGTAAATACATCACATGTATTATACCTAATAGGATAATTAATCTCCCACTACCACTAGTGAAGATTGATTAATCATGTCTAAGAGTTTCATGTCTCTTACTGGTTCTTTAACTAAAAGAGTCTAGATTTATCCATCATATGGAATCTAGAGATGAATTTCTCATGATAATGCTAATTTGATCGTTTGAGTTATCAATAACCTTTAGGTATCATTTTATCTTATGCATACCAAGTATCACAAGATAAACAAGGTATTGTCACAAAGATTGAAACATCAACTTTATTAATTGCCAATACTATCATACAATATGCAAAAATATTGTGTTTCTATCCATTGGCAAATATGAAATAGCAGTTCATAACTCTATTACATGCCTTCAAGGCTAAAAATAAACTAAAGTACTCCTATCTATGGCGGCAACACTTGCCCCATTTATTGGGTGCTTTACACTTTATATCTTGGTATCATATACCTCAAAAGTGTTATAAGTTTATTTCATGACACCTTCAGGTGGAGACATCTGTTGCCTCCTTCTTCTTTAGTTCTTACAGATAGAGTGGACAATTCCTTTTCCAATGTCCTGGATTTTCACAATGCTGGCAATTGCCTCTCTTTGTCATGCCTCCTTTGGCCTTGAGAGATGAAGATGACTTGGGTTGCTGGCTAGCATCAGAACCTTTCTTAGCTTTTCCCTTGCGCTTGCCCTTGGACTTGCCTTTCTTTTCGTTGATCAACATCATAGACTTAGGCTTGTCTTTCTTCATCTGTGCCTCAGCTGTCCTCAACATGCCTAACAATTTTGTCAATGGCTTGTCAAAGTTGTTCATGTTGTAGCTCATCACAAACTGACTATAGGATTCTAGCAACGACTGCAGTATCACATCAGTAGCCAACTCTTGGCTCAGGGGAAATCCCAGTCTCGTCAGGTTCTCCACATACCCAATCATGTTGAGCGTGTGAGGACCAACTAGATCTCCTTCTGTCATGACACACTTGAACAGTTCCCTAAAAACATCATATCTATCTTGCCGTGCTTGATCTTCATACATGTTCTTGAGATGTTGAATCATCTCAATGACACCTATGTTCTCATGTTGTCTATGCAACCTGTGGTTCATGGAGCACAACATCAAGCACTTTGCATCAATGGCATCTTCAGAATGCTTCTTATAAGCATCCCTTTCTGCCTTTGGTGCGGTAGGAGCAGGTTCCTCTGGAGTTGGAGTATCTAGGACATAGAGCTTTTTCTCTTGAGAGAACAATTCTCAATATCCTAAACTAATCATGGAAGTTAGTCGCATTCAGCTTGTCATTTTCAAGGACCGATCGCAACGAAAAGTGATTGGTGTTTGTGGTCATTTGTACTACAAAAGGAAACATATGTAATTTAGTCCAAAACTCAATTTTGACTTATTTGATTGATTTGAAAGGTTGACGATATAATTAGGACTGTAATTAATTATCGCTCCCACTATTTTGTTCAAATTGATAGCCTTCACCATCAATTCAGAAGATTGTAGCATACAATCTTCTAGCGGGTCAAGGTCCTGAAATCCTCTAAGTCATGGACCAGCTAGGGCTGTCACCCATAACTTAGATCTTCCAGGTAGGCAGCTTTTGCCAATCGCATTATATGCAACTCTTGAAAGATGTCATATGCAACTCCTTGCCATGATCACCTCCATGCCTCAAGGTGCTAGATCCTATCTAGGTCACCTTGTTAAGTCTGACCCAAAGACAACACGATGAATATGCACCCTACTAGGGTAGACCCACATATCCATCCTTCACGGTTCCAAGAGATAGACGGTGCACCACGCTAGGGCGTGCCCACACTTGGCTGATCAATATTTTCACATGTGTTTCCTTTGGAAGGCATCTAAAACTTTAATATTTAATGAGGGATTTGGTTTTATAGGTACATATACATATCCAATCACCACAATACATAGTATGTATCATATACATGCTATATCCCACAGAAAACATGCAAAACAATAAAAGCGATGATTATGGCCATCCTAATGTGATTCCTCGAGCCAAGAGGAATCACTGTCATCTAGGTCTACATCACATGCCACCTGTAAAAGATGAACTCTATGCTTTTCCTTTACTGGGTTTGATCAACTCATCTCCATGATTGATCAACTCGCCATGGTCGTCTGGGTGCCACCAACCGATCGGTTGGCTCCTCCAACTGAGCAGTTCGCCTAGTCGTCATGCATCTCCTCAGGTCATCACCTGCTCGTCTCGCTCCTCGATCCGATCGTATGGATCGCCAACTGATCGGTTCATGCCTTGAACCGATCATCTCAGTTGTCTTCAGATTGTCCTCCGTTTTTGACATAATAGGAAATATAAAAATATCTATCCTATTTACATTTAAATTGGGAAACCCTGAGTTACATTCAGGGGGAGCAAAGGTAGGAAAGAAATCTCAAGTTATCTCAAGTTACATCAAGAAAAGGAGTTAGGGAATCGGTGCGCAGACCGAGATGCAAGCAACCACATTCAACGAAGCACACATACAAAGGGTTTATTGGCCATAACCACGCTACACATCCACCACAAAACTCATTTAAGGGTGACGTGTATTGAGTGCATTCATATTACATATCATATATATATATTGGGATTTGTGGATTTAGGATTGGACATGCATAAAGCAAATTTTATTCACATCGTATGCAATAAATAAAGGTGACAAACCAAAATCGATCATATCGATAATCCTAAAGTATAGAGTAGTTGATGTGGCTCTGATACCACTATTGGGTTTTAGGGGAGACAGAGAAGGCAATGGAGACAAAAAATTTCTTCTCCCAAACCCAAAATAAAGGAATCGTGTCAACGTCTATACAATAGGAAGGATGGTTTGTAGAGACATACCTTGTCTTGAGGCTTGCTCGGTGACATTACCTCGCAGCTTGTGCGGTTTTTACCTCCGATCTTGGATGGTGTCTGTGCAGCTCCTGGTCTCACTGGGACTGTCAGGATTGACAGTTGTCCTCTAAGCGGCAGAAGTCTCCCGCATCTGTAGTAGTCCACACAGACCACCTAGAACTTCGATCTCCTTGTCCTACAAGGAATCGGAAGGATTCACACTCTCCTATCATCGTATTAGTCACCGACACACTCTCCTACAATTAGTTGCCTTTCTATAGTGGTATTTCCCTTATTGTGCCTCCCTTATCGGGTAGCACTTGCTCGGGCTCTCTCGGTTACCACAACTAGAGAGAATGACAACTTTGTAGAGCAACTGGTGTTATGAGTTGTTGTACCTGAGAAGCCCCCACTACCCCTATATATATAGGAGGGTCATGGGACAGGGTTCTCTACCCCAGGCAATGTGGGATTAAAGCAGGAGTAGAAGGATTTGAGATTTTCCATTAAACATCCAACTGCGCCATCTGAACTGATCATTTCAAACATGAAACGGTCGGTTGGGGACCTGAGCCGATCGGTTCACACCTGAGCCGATCAGTTCACACCTGAACCGATCAGTTCGTGGTCCAGATCAGTTCTCGGTTGACTTTTCCTCTTTTGACTCAAATTGATCCAAATACCAATCTGTGTTCCAATCAAATTGGACAAGTGAAACGAAGAGAAATTTCCCACCAACCTGACTTTCCCAACTTGCTCGTTTGGACCAGTTGAGCTGATCGGTTCAACCCTTGAACTGGTCGGTTCATCCTATCCTAAACCGATCGGTTCATCTCATGAGCCAATCAGTTCACCAAGTTGAGCCGATCAGTTCATCATATGAGTCGATCGGTAGGGAGTGCAGACTGAGCAGAATCATTGAATTGCAGTTTCAATCAATCTGATACTCTAATCAATCGATCCAACACCTTGAACCTTATGATATTCAGCTATAAATTAATTGAGTGTTTAATTGAACTACTAAACTCCTTTAGTAATCAATCTAAACATCATTTGTGGATAAACTCCTCTTCTAGGTTAAATCCTATGTGTGTGACCTTGCATGCCCATTTCACATTGGCAGTGAAAATCCATAACACTTATGACTTCACAAGCAAAGAGTGGTGCCTAGTCGCACATCAGTGCTACCCAAGTGAAATAGAAAGTTGGAGAACAACTTTCAATCCTACAATCCGTGAATGGTGTTTTAGTGAATGTATAATTTCTTTGTCACTGATATCCCGAATGAACTCAAGGCATGGAACAATCATCATGTCAATGTTCATTCACTTTCTTGATCTCAGAGTAGATTGGAGGAGATATGTATGACATGAATATCACATATTGATTCGCACATGCATGCACATTCCAATCTCAATCCTACTCATCAAGTGGCCATGGATATCAAACTCCCTCAAGAGGGACAAATCCCATATCTATCACTCACCCCTCAAAAGCCCCATGTGTCAAAGCCACCCAATCATCACCTTTATAACAACCCATGTTTCAGGATTGCGTTTGATGATGTCAAAGTGTACCCAACGACATGTGTTGAGTGTAGTGATTTCAGATCAAAGAATTACACTCACCACCATCACTGTGAGAACTGACTATGACTACCATGTCATGGTTCCATGTGTCAAACTCACGGTGGTTCCGTCCGATACACTTGTTCTCTAACAAGTACCAATGTGTTTGGTTTGATATCTCCTTATCATGACTAATAAGATTCTGTCATCAACCAATACCACAATCTAGTCTTGTGTGTCATTGTTGTCTATCTACCTTCCACACTGACATACGACTAGGGATATAATAAGAATGTACAAACTCTTATCATCTGCATGATCACATCGTTTAGGTCCTTAACCTGAAAGCATACGTCATTGAGTATTGTCATTCTCTAGACATTCAATCTGTTCTATCATTATCTCATATGACTGAACCAGAAAGAATTGGAAGCTTGCCTTTGATGCTTTTCAAATCAATCTTAATGTATCCCACCAATCATCCCATGATTGGCTCTCAGGGCATACATATCAACAGTTCCACCTCTTGGAGTCTCCACCTTCTCCTTCTTTGGGTGCTCAGGGCTTTGACAATTTCCCCGTGTTGAGACCACACCAAGAATTCAACACTGGAGGCTCATGTTACTATTGTGGTGATTTTGGATGGACCTCATCCTTCCAAGAAGAGGATGCGGATTATGAAATAGGTGGGCTCTTTGGCTAGAGTATTCCACCTAGATACGAGTACAATCAACACTTTAGGTGATTGGCTGGTGTGGGTGACTTTTCTTTAGAGGTATATGTTCATATTGTAGACCCATTGTTGACTAGCATTGAAGTAGGTTCCTCTCATTGTAGGAATGCTACATTGGTCATGGAGGTGTCATCCAATAGTTCTTCTTTGGATCACTAGCAGTTCACTAGTTCTATACAAACTAACGCAGCAAGAAGCACTAGTCCTGTAGATCTTCGTCCACTAATCATCGATCTTTGGCCAAATTTTTACATGGTGGCTGAAGAAGAAGATGAAGTAGTAGTTGTTGTTTTGGCACTTCTAGCTCATTTTATGTATTTTCCTTTGAGTCATCAAGGAGACTTCCTCTCCCTGACCCCTCATTCACCTGTGGAGGCCTGAGACAGGAGGAGTAAGGTAAACTAAGTGTGCAACCCATTAGTTATGGCACAAACCATGTTAGACATAAATCCTAGTCTTATTTGTCCTTGTGAGGATTCAAACCTAAGACCTATGCATGCGCTCATGGTCCGATCACCAGTGAGATACACCCTTGCGAGCTTATGTATTTTCCTTTTTTGTAAGAAAATCACGTACTAGTCATGTTTGTATAAGTGATACTCTTTCTTAATTATTGAAGTAAAAGTCTAAGTTTGGTTTAAACCAGATTATAAGGTTTCTTATCTTCAATTTAGAATTAGATTACATGAGTTTGATCTTCAGAAGTGTTTGTATATTAAGTGGATTGTCTCGACCCTGTTCCCTCTTTGTCTGGAAGATTGCAGAAATCCACTAGTCAGTGGTACATAAAGTCTTGCTTTCTCAGAAGGCATTCCCACATTGACTATTAATCAAGACGTCTGTGGAAGATTGCACCATTTTGTTGGGAATGAAGTATAATAGTTTATTTGTCTCTCAAAGGGGAATTGGTCTTATTTGAGGCCTTTAAATAAGGCTACACTTTTCTCTTTTCTGTACATCTTTGACTTTAACATCCCAGAACCATGGGAAAGAAGGTGACAAGTGAAATCCCTCTTTTGCATCATCCTTCCATTAATCTATCTTTGGTACGTCATTGCATCACTGATCTCTTGACATTGAAGAAGTCAAACTAGTGAGTTTTGGCATGACTCACCATCTTTGTCATTTGTCTTACATCCCTATTGCGAGAGAGTTGATATCAATAGTGCTCCCCTTCTGGGATCCTTTGAGCCACTCCTTCTATTTTTTAGATGTCATTATGACTCCTACCTTGGAAGATGTGAGTAAGATTACTTGGCTTCCTCTTTATGAGTACTAGCCTTTTGTGTCGAAGTCGATTGTTGAGTTGGGGAGTCTTCTAGAAATATAGAAGTCCAAAGTTGATTGATGGTTGAATGATGATGGTCTCTCCATTCAAATGTCCCCGTTATGGGAGTCATGTAAGAGAGAGGCATGATGTGGTGTTGGTTCTCTCGACCTACCCCACTCACAAGAATAAACCTTGATTATCTTGGCGGAGTTGTTCTTTGGAGAGACCGTTGGATGAGTGATGACTTCTATTTATGGAGTTTTTGTTGACTTCTGTAGGAAGGAAATTGTGATTCCTTTGATATTGGCTGAGTGGTATGGTGCTTGGATGAATCACAACTGACTCATAAGATGAGGAGACCCTTCAAGGTCCTTTAGTTTAATCTCAAAATGTGCATTGGGCCTATAAGATCGACATAGTGTTTAAACCCTCATTATATCATGGTAAATGAGTTCTTTTCAAAGAAAATTCATATATATATATATATATATATATATATATATATATATATATATATTATATATATATATATGTGTGTGTGTGTGTGTACACACAAAGCAAACCAAAGGTTCATAACCTAACATAACATTTCTTTGTTTACATTAACCAATCTTGGTCTGATTATTTTACGAACTTGACCATATCTATCAGTTCTCTCTAGATTTACATAGAAACCATCATTTCTCCTTGTCAAGTTCATCTCCATTTTACCTTCATAGATACAGAGATGAACCTAGTAGCACATCATTTTTCCAAGTAATGATAATACCAAATATAGACCTTAATCTTAGCACAACCAATGTTATCATTTTTGTAATCACTTCATCTCTAATATCAAAATTAGACTAGAAGCACAAACACATCATGCTCATAAAATCAAATCATTCTTTTTTATCTCTGGGTGTATTGTTGAAGGGACATTTGAGCTTAGTTTCAACATATGAACTTTCATGAGCATGTTCATGTATCTCATAGTTTCACTAATCATATGGTCAAGGATATATCTCCCATTATATAGGAGATACAATCTCATCTAGAGCAGTCACAATAATTCATATGATTCACAATGATCATAATCACTATCTTTGTGGTTTACCTTGTACAATGTCATGTTGATAATGTTGCAGTACAAGTGGTTTCATGTGATTAGTGTAATGGCTTCAAGTGAAAGGATCACAAATACCATTGTTGAAATAAGAGAAGACAATGAAACTCATACAATTATCCATGCATCCTTCTCATTGTGGGCCTATCCAATAAAACTTGTTCTCCAATAAACACCAATGCACTTGACTTGATACAATATCATGACACATGAGATGTAGTTATTAGTCAAAACACATACTAATCACTTACATATTATTTTTTTACCAATTCCACAATAGTATTTGACTAGGGACATATTATAATAATGATTCTTAACCTTTATAAGACCTCATGTGTAAAGATTGAACCCAACAGTGGGCCCACTCAATGGTACAAACAAATGAGCCATGTAAGATTAAGCAGCGGAAAACAAAACTATTACAAATTTACAAAATGTTGCCATATACATAACTTTCTCACCCCAAAGGTGATACATAAAAAGGAAAATACTATAACTATGTTTCATAAGAGTCCAAAATACAGAGGGCAACCCGACTATTCCAAGATATCCTTAAGCCAACTTCAGCTGTACGACATGCATGTGCCAACGTCCTTCAAAGCACCTATACATGGGTAGTTTTGGGAACACCCAAAAAAATAGGAAAACAAGATATAAATCTACAAAAGCTGAGTATGTACATAAGAGAATTAACTAGGCATTATTTGATACATTAGTAAGCGGATGTTCCCATCAAAAGGGGGCTATTAAAATTAGGTAAGCTTCAAGGAGAAGTAAAAAGAGAATGAATTTTCAAAAGAATGAGGCATTATAAAAAAACAATTATTATCATCATTCTATCCATAAACAACAATCCCATCATATAAATATTTTCATGCCGATACATTTGACTAAAGTAACTAAGGTAGGGCCATGACACCATTGAGTCAATGGCCAAAGTAAAATGGGTGGAAGTACACGCACCCTGGGCAGAAGTAGACGCGCCCCTGTATAGAAAGAGGTGGAAATACGCACCCCAGGTGGAAGTAGACATTCCCTAATAGTTACTCATAAGCATCTACGGTAGTTAAACTAGTCGAATTATCTAGTATGCATAAATAGAGTGGCAAGATTCACTTTTCACAAACATATATGGCATATTCAGGCATAATAGCAGGTGGGGTCATTGATCCAATTCAACATGATAATAATGATTCAAAAGAATAATAATAAGTCTAAGTGAGAGTATGTGGTTTGTTCAAAAGATGAAACAAGAGCAAGTATTTCAAAAGATGCCTCATTATGGGAAATTAGTCATATGATGTCAAGTTATAAAATAGAGAGGAGTACATACCACCAGTCTTGTTTAAGTTAAATTTATGGTCACCTAGGTCTGAACCAAATTTATCACCACCTAAACATAAAATGGTACTTAGAGTTAATATATATGTTTTTTTAAGAAAAGAGTTAATATTAATTCTTGCGCAAAAATTAAACCCACTAAAATACCCTTCATGTAAACTTGGAATTATATCCAGTAGTCTTACTAAATTTCCAAAAAATTTGCAGATACCGAAAATGCCCATACACACATATACATTCTTTTAATCCTTCGTTAATTAGTTATTGGTTTACCAAATCAAGCTATACACTGGGATTATTGCCGAGAGAGTCAAAGTAAATATTGACTATTGTTCTTTGGTTCCCAACACCGACATTGCAAATTCAACTATGAAGGCAATTAACCCATCCCTCGCTCTTATGTAGGAATAATTCTGAGGGGTAGGATCATGCCTCAGGGATGAATCCCAATCCACATAGTAGAGTAGCCTCCTCTACAGATTTCCTGATTTTCGACCATGGTCAAAAGCTTCCAGAAAACACAGGGGCGAAGAAAAACTATTGAGGTTTATTGTGTCAGTGGGATTGCAATATACGAAGTGAAGCTTCAAAACCACCAGTGATGGAGGCTCTACTGGTCCATCCAGGTTGTCCGAACATCGACGTAAGAAGTAGAACTATACTAGCTAAGCAAGGCAGACTGTTATGACCACATCTGAGCTTCATTAGTAAACTAGGGTTTACCTAGATGATTATATGCTTAATTGGATTGATCATTTCTTAAATATAATTAATGATGATAATTCAATTATGATGTTTTAAACCTAATAAGAATGTTAAGTGTTCTATTTTTTGAGAAATTAGGGTTTGAGAATATAAACCCTAGTTGGATGAAATTAGGGTTTTAATGGTACATGAGTATGGAATTTGATCAGGATAGCAGTGTGGTAAATGATTTTTCATATTTTATACAAATTTTTTGTTTAATTTAATTTTGGATATGATATGGATAACTAAATCATTCATATTGGAGAAAAGTTTCAGAATATTTGAGTGTTCTTTGAATGTGGTTCTCAGTCGAACTATACTTCGACCAAAATGCTGACAGAGTGCTTTTTAGTAGTGTAGTGTTTTATTTTTATTTATTTATTGGTAACTTTAAATGATCTGAAATTTTAACTGGTGATCTAAAACACAATCATAAATAAAATGTAAAATTTTCATAATTTTTTGGAGGCGTTTAGACTTTATCAATAGATGAATTATAGTAACTGACATTTCTACAAAATTCTAGATAGAATTGCACTATTCAATTTTTAGTATTTAATGGAAGCTTGGAATGATCTCAAATTTTAAATAAATATTTGTAACTCAATTATACACAACATGCTAAATTTTCATAATTTTTGGAGAAGGTTTGATCTCTGAAATACATGAATTCACAGAATGTTTTTATGACAGAAAAATCTACTGAAATTAGAAAAAGTTTAGTGAGGGGTCAATGTGCAATTAACCCAAGAAGCTCAATTGCTCTATATGGTCAACCTAGCACACAACAAGATCTCATAATTCGTGATTCAATCCAAAGAAATGAAATCCTAGAGAGAGAGAAAGAGTTAGGGTTTGAGAGGAGAAATTGATGGAGATGCTGACCTAGGGTTTTGCGATCTGAGGAATGATGAAATCATGTAAGGTTAGCTTCTTTGGATATAGTTTCATGGTTAATATTCTCTCACATGTCAAAATTCCGTCCCTCCTCTGATTTGATCAAAAATGGTATCAAAACTTCCCCTTTTCTCACTCTTTCTTCATAATCTCTCATTTTTAGGGTTTCCAAGTTGAAAGGAAGAAGAATTGGGTGAATTGCTAGGGATTTGATATGGATTTGAGATTTTCAGATATGGCATACGTTTTTAAGGTGTTTTCACACCTTAGGGTGAGTGGGATCTTCCTTTAAATAGTATATTGCACGAAAATTGGTTAAATCAACCATAATCTTTAATTGCTTAGTATGCGACTACAAACCCTGAATTGTCTATTTGTTCTAAGTTGTTGCAAAATAATATGAAATGGATTCTTCCTTTGTTTGAATGAATTTCATATGATAAAATCATATTAGAAATGTATACAATACATTCTAATGAGAATTCCCTAAGTATTCGCAGAGGTTATAAGAGTAAACTGAAATATAGGGAATTTGTCTATGACTGAAATTTGTTGTATAAGTAAATAGAGAAAGTTGCTTATCTAGATACCCTTGGTTTTGAATGATTGTTTATCTAAATTTATAGTACATATATGTGAGATACTGTATTGGATTTCATTTAAAGTGAGTAGTGTTTGTTTGGTATATGAGTGAAGAGGGTGAAACCCTAGATGTGAGGAAAGTTGGATATTTGTGAATAGATATCATGAAATCCATTTGAAGGGATTTTATTGACATGATAGACTTTATTTATTCAATGTTATTATTGATGAATGATATCCCAGT
Source organism: Alisma plantago-aquatica (assembly GCA_963693085.1). Lineage (NCBI taxonomy): Eukaryota > Viridiplantae > Streptophyta > Magnoliopsida > Alismatales > Alismataceae > Alisma > Alisma plantago-aquatica. The sequence continues at coordinate 306,429,568 of OY856414.1, forward strand.
GAATGGCATGCAAAACCCAAATTCAGCTCAATTCCAAGGTTTCATACAATATTGATTTTATATGATTTGTTGATAGTAGTCTTTATTCAGTGAAAGTTTATGTAACATGAAATCTTTATGGGAGCCATGGGAATAAGTTGTTTCCTAGTGAGAGGTGACAAAATGTGTGAATGCCTTGTAAACCATGAGAATACTTGTACAACCAGTCAAATGAATACCTTGGTCTAAGGACCTAGAAGTAATGGTTACCTGTTACAGAGGTAACAATGGTATGTGATGATCTAAGGGTTTGTATACCCAGATCTAGTAATTATTATAATGATGTGAAGGGATGAGAATTCCCAGTAATGTGATAAGGGATTGAGATCCCATGTATCATGTGTTGTAAAGATTTGAAAAGTACACGATAGATGTATTACACCTTCTTTTATAGCATTTGTTATGATTAAATGAAACCCTAAGGGTAGGGTGTTCAATGAATCAAGTATTGTGATATCAATGTTCTCAGTTATTATTAATAATTCTTGTCATGATAAGTAATTAACTCTTAATTGAGTTTGGAGATGCACAACTCAAGATTTGGGTTGATATGCACATTCTTTGAGAAATTACAGATAAGTCGCAGGTGCTATTGACGATTACTCATATGTTAAGTAATTAACTCTTATTAGTGTAATAAGATGATAAATTGCATGATTCTAGTGTGTATGTGCCAAGTGGACATGTAATCTATTTATTTAAGAATTTTAGTCTGCCTACATGTATAGTATGTTGATTACTCTGTATATTACAGTGTTTTGAATATACTACTCTGCCAAGTTTAGAATGATATACATGTTGTATTATAACTTCAAATAAGTAGATGTGACACCATAGAGATACCAAAGTCAAGTATAAGTAAGAGAAGGTACAATGTAGAATGAGCTTTCTAGGAATAATAAAATAATAGACTTAGGAGCCCTGAACACCGTATAACCCCTATGTGAGGTATGCGCCTTATGGGTGAAATGACCTAACCCTGGAAGCGTCCAGTATATGAGGGTTGGAACATGCTATCAGGTGGCATGAGGGACGAAGCCCTAGTGGAAGTCTCCTTAAATTATAGTTTGCAGTGTCCAACATCAACCAGAAGTCTTGGTGGCACTAGAGTACAGAAAAGACAAGAGGTGGCTTGACTCTCTGCATGTGTGCTCAGGTTAGAGGAGGAGTCTAGTTTAGGCCAGAGAGCCATTTCCCTATTGCATACTAGGAGAGTAGTCAGACTTAGCATTTCCTGGGTGTGTCTGCTAAGTCTTGTACGGTGTGATCATAGTGCATTACGAGTCTTCATATGTAGAGTACAATGCATATGATCAGGGAATAATAAAATGAATGAGAGGTCAAACAAGTGTGTACAGTTATTCAATTATTCTTTGTATATTTCTGAATCATTAGTTCTCTTTACGATCAATCAAGAATTTCATATATTGATTCACTCTTATAGATATTTAGAGTATCCTGCCATATTTATGATTGTCAATTATTAGACTCTTTAAATCTTATTGTTGTTATAATTGATATCAATTGCTCAAAAGTATATCTATAATTATATCAGTGCTTTAGACTGTTTCTTTGAAGTACTCATTCACTGAGCGAGTAGGCTCACCCCTCTACTCATAATTTTTAGGGAAATCATATGGACTTGAAGAAGATATCATTGCATCAGAGTAGATCTACCACAAGAGATAAGTCTGAGTATAGTTAAGTTCAGTCGGTCCTTGTCACTCTAGGTCCTTGTAAAAAATAAGAGAGAGTTGTAAATGATGATGTATAACATTATTCCTCTTTTAGCAATATGTGCGAATCAACAAGTCTTATGTGCTTAAAAGTATGAGGAACATAATGAATGTTCATACATGCATTTTTACTATTGAAATCAAATTAGAGAAATCAATATTTAGATTCCCTTGTAAAGTTGGTTTATGTGGTTCAATGCGAGAAAACAAAGAGTTTTGAAAGAGAAGAAAAAGTTAATGGTGATCATTGTATTACGTTAAATCCTCAATTTATACCCTAATCTCATGATTAGTGGAAATTGTGAGATCGGGGTGTAACACAGACAGCCTCCCAACAACCCATGACTGTAGAGCTCAACCACATAGGCAAGCACAATAGGAATCTATAAAAAGCAATAGACAGTGTCAATTACCACGACCCTCTGAACGGTTAGCAACCTCCCGGTCAAAGACCCAGTCTCCTATTCTATAGCGACTGACCGCGAAGGAATAGAGGTGAACACAAGATTGTGAGAAAGAAATTTGGGAAGAAGGTTACTCACAACCGACGTCAACCATTTCAGTTACATCCGCTGGCCCTGCGTTAGCTAATATGCAGTTAATGGGGGATCCAAACCCCTTTGTAGAAAACTCACTGACTATGGTTTAAATATAGGACGGGGTGCTAGTAAAGAGGAAACTAGGGAACTCTTTGACCCAACGACTTGGGTAAAACTAGAGAAAAATGCAGGTGGGAAACAAAAGGTTATAAGTCGGAGATCGTACGATAACCTTTAATTGCTTTATGGGCAGACACAGCGGCATCTCTAGCCATTTCCTTGTCGGAGACAACGGCAACACTGGCACAAGGAGTCAATGGTGCTCAGAAGAAACTGGGAGTAGAGAGCGCTAGAGGAAGCTTTGTACTTCTGGTGTGGGTGATTTTGTGGCGGTGAGATCTAAAATAGTGTTGCGAAGAAGCACACCTGGCGAGAATGACGGAAGCTTGCTCGAAGTGTAATTGGTGTTTGGCTGTTAGGGTACCACATGCCTCAATTTAGGGTTCCTCATGTCTATTTTGTTCTCCTAAAACATTTTTCAGTGATAAAGAAAGCAATGAAGGCTTTGAGGGCACGTTTGGTTTTCTGTACTTCGCTGTATTGGATTGTGATCTTGCATCCATCATGATAAAATTTAAGTTTGGATTAATGGAGATGGGAAATTAGAAAAATTTGGTACTTTTCTACTATACAGTAACAACTAGATTCCCTTTTCCATCTCAAATTAAATGGCGGGACGCCGAGTTACGCCAAGGGAGGCTGGCCACTCCATTCTTCTCGGCTCTCTTTTACATGGCTGTCAGAGGCTGCTGATGTTGCTACACTACTGATGGTCCCCACCGACGTTAACAATACATAAATCTCATCCATGTTACCAAACAAAATGTTCTGCATTGCTGAATTATTCAAAGCCAAGGATTACTTGAAATTGGGATCAACAAAATACAGTAATCCTCAAAATCCAACAATATCCTACAAAGCAAATGTGCCCTGAGTGGAGGCGATCAATGGATGTGAACATACAACGCCCATTCACTGTTCAACTCATGGGAATGAAGATGAATGATCATTTCCGTCCACAATGTATCTGCGATACAAATAGACTAATATGCGGCTAATTACCAAAGTCAAGCTAGCTATGCCAGTGTGACAATAAAATCAAATAATAATTACTAACTTATATATATACATATATATCCTCTAGGGCCATTTAAGTGTGCATTTAAACTCTTTTGGAACCTCAATTTCTAAGGCTGGCCATAAAACCAACATGGAGCATAATTCTGACCTCAAAGTCCATTATGAAATTGTTAAGTCCTATCATAAATAGATGGGTGCGAAATTCTAGATACTTTTTTCTCAACATACCAAAATGTGATAAATTTCATTACTTGGGCTCTATCATTCAAACAGATGGAGATGTCCAAAATGACATTTGTCATAGGATCACGACAGGATGGTTGAAATGGAGGAGTGCAACTGGAGTTTTATATGATCAAAAAATTCCTCTCAGCCTAAAAAACAAGTTTTATAAAACAGCTATACCGCCAGTCATGCTCTATGGGAGTGGACGTTGGGCGGTGAAGAAACAAGGACTCAACCAGATGAACGTGGCTGAAATGTGTATGCTGAGATGGATGTGTGGGAAGACAAGCAAAGATCGCTTGAGAAATGACTGTATTAGGAATAAAGTGGGGGTGGCGAACATTGGGGACAAGTTGCTCGAGGACTGACTCAGATGGTATGGACATGTGCAATGCAGACCGACTAATGCACACATATATATGAAGCAATACTATTGAGGCAAGCACAATTAATAGAAGATGAGGAAGGCCTAAATTAACATGGGAAGAGCTTATAAAGAGAGATTTTGAATCTCTACATCTCAACCAGAATATGACCCTTGATAGAGCTGAATGGAAAAGAAGGATCCATGTAGCCGACCCCAACATAGTTGGGATTGAGGCTTAGTTGATGATGATAATGATGATGATGATGATGATACTTTCTTCTCATCAATCCTCTTTCTAGGTAATAGGGGCTATATCATCAAATTTGACCCTGCCCAAGGTTAATTATGATGTTCTGAATCTAATTTCATCATTAATTTCTTCTTTTGATATGTACTTCTTTAATTAGTTGATAAGTACTCCTTAATGCATTTATTCTCTTCTTACTCAATCTGATTCATAATTTTGTATTTTATTTAATTCTATTGATCACTAGACTTTGGATGTATCTTGAGTATCAAGTTTGAGTCAAACATAATTATTGTTGAATTTATATCATTAACTTCCAATTTGAAGGCCTAACTAATTTATAAGAAGTTTAGCACGAACTAAAAGGTTAATCATTGAAACATTATATATATACATATATATATATATATATATATATATATATATATATATAAAACTCTAATTCCTATTATTTAATCTAATTTAAGGAAAAAATATTTAAGGTTATATTTGTACAAATGATCCCTAAGAGGGGGATGGTTGAGCTATATGTCAAAATTTGAGTATGTTACATCATGTTTAGTGCTACACAATCTAAAGTCTTATGATATCAAACCTTTTCATGATCATAAAAAAATCTCAAACAAGAATGAAAATGGAAATTAACTTTTATTAGGCATATGAATCCCAATTAGTATGACGTCCTTTCAATTGCAAATTACTGAGTCGTGCATTCCTCTCCATGACCGTGTTGAATGCATTCAATGCCTCATCGAAAGCTAATATTATATTGTAGTGATGTAACAGAAGGTACGTATAATTTTATGATATTTGTTTTTCCTTTCATAGTTTTCTTGAAGAAGAGCTTTATTTACCATACCTGTAATTATCCAAGATTGATATACGTTGTGGATATGGCATCACTTTCTATTAATGAATTAACTACCCTTGAAGAAAAACCAACCAGTGCAAAATTGTAGTGATGTAACAGAAGGTACGTATAATTTTATGATATTTGTTTTTCCTTTCATAGTTTTCTTGAAGAAGAGCTTTATTTACCATACCTGTAATTATCCAAGATTGATATACGTTGTGGATATGGCATCACTTTCTATTAATGAATTACCTACCCTTGAAGAAAAACCAACCGGTGCAAGTCCTTATTGTTTTTTGGCGGATCCCCTCTACCTTTTTTAAATTATGGAGAAGTATATCAATATCAAATGATAATCAGATTCCATCATATACAGTAATTTAATGCATCTTTACCCTTATGAAGTCCACTTTATACGAATTGGATCTAAATATAAAATTGGGTGTGTTCCATTGTTCGTAGGCATATCCTCTGGCCCAAGTCTGATTTAAGTGGCCTAGGGCTTTCTGCCTATGCATGTCCCTCTTTCCGGTTCCTATCCCCCACACAAGATAATCACTTTAGAATCCACGTTCCAAGTCCCTACCAATCATTGGTCAGTTCCCTCCCATTGATCCCCAAAGTTACCCATAGCTTTTCGGCTGGAACAAGCAAACCATACAACTGGCTTTGAAAGTGGGGTTCTGCTTTTCGGTTTTGGGGTTGGGCCAGGATATGATTAGATTCATAACACACTTTCGAACAAGTGGAAGCTACTGTATCAGCTGATCGGTCTTAGGTAGCTCGTCCTTTCTGTTCGCAATGGGCATATAGCATGCTGACAAGTAGAAAGGTAAAAGATGCTAAAGGAGTGGTGTTTTGCAATGAAGCTATAGATCGTGTTTGGCAAGGGTATCCCTGGAATGTGGGAAGGACACAAACATGCAGGACAAGACAAGTCCCCAGTTCACGGATCCACTGCTAGCTAGTGGAAGATTGATCGTTGGGTAGATCTGCATGCTGCTTGAAAAGTAAGGGAAAAAGGACGCTGTAAATGAGAGTCCGGATTTGCTGTCCTCCTTTTAGTAGGAGCAGCCCTACTCCTTTTTTCATCAATTCACACGTGTCCCTGCCCATTCAATGGTAGAGTTGGGATTTTATTCGTATAACAGGTGGTAACATCTAACACAAGGTACAGCCTGCTCCTTGTCTAATTAGGAACAGCAAATCCTAGGAGTGTAAATGATGGTCACAGTAGTGGTCTATGTTGATCTTTGCTTTAGTTCATTTTTCTACTCGAACTACATTGATTAGAGGAGCAAGACTTGAACACCTTTCAACGTTGGTACCATGGGCCCAACCCAGTGGTGGATCCTGGGCCTGGGCCGGGCCCTGGACACTTTCTACCTAGGCATTGTCAAAAGTGAAGCACGCGGCCGTTCATGTCGATCTTGCGTTTCCGGACCGGGAGCCGGGACGGGTCGGGTGGTATGGCTTCCTTGAGCTCTCGCATGGTGCATTCATCAACCATGAGCAGTTCTTGGTGATCATCATCGTGTTACACTACAACAGCCTGACGTCTAACTGATATAACCGTCACAAATATGCAATGCATAACAAACAGGTCGGTCATAAATTACACAGAATGACAGAATACATCATTCAAAAATGAGGTTGTTGATATTGTTATACATGCACAAATTCTGTGTACGACTTTACAAAATAAGGAGGACAGAATACATCATTCAAAACTGGGTCGCACAATCTGTGCCTGACCGTAGTGACCATCAAAGCTTGTTGATATTGTTATACAAGCACAAATTCTGTACTTTACAAATAAGGATGACAGAATACATCATTCAAAACCGGGTCGCACAATCTGTGCCTGACCGTAATGACCATCAAAGGTTGTTGGTATTGTTATACAAGCACAGTTTCTGTGTACGACTTTACAAAATAAGGATGACAGAATACATCATTCAAAACCTGGTCGCACAATCTGTGCCTGACCGTAATGACCATCAAAGGTTGTTGATATTGTTATACAAGCACAATTTCTGTGTACGACAGGACACATTCTGACCTAAAACAAAACAATGTATTCTACAAAACATATCTGTGTGGATCTCCACCACCACTTGAAGCATCAATAATCAAGCTCTTCTATTCGTATACATTTTTAATAACAAATCAGCACAATATAAACGTTACGTTAAAAAGTTTATATATAAAGTGACATGAAATGGTCAACTTTTAGGATCAACAAAAGTATTTCTTGTCTGTTCATATCATGTATCCATCTCTAGACAACATGTCACAGAGCGATGTATAAGCTTGAGTTTACTGAAACGGATTACATCATCAAAGTACTTGCACTAAATATTGCAAGTTGACTGTATGGCCCTTATTGTTTGTAAAAAACAATATCTATGACATCGAGGTCTACACAAAATGCTTCCACAAACTGTGTATCGATGATGTGCTCATAAAGATATATCCATGACGTTCTTACAAATATGCACTGTCGCTGTTTATTAATTCTTTTAATTTATTTTATCCAGCGGAGTGAATCTGTAACACCCCTCCCTAGGGTTTCTTACGTAACCAGAGGAAGCACAGCCTAATCCCCAACATTATCCATAATGTGGGGTACTTGGCATATTTGGGAGGAAATGTTACATACATGATCTCATAACAAGAAACAAATAACACTTGGCTTTATGAAAACGTAGATTCATACATAAGTTCTTGGAATAAAAGCTACATCAGTTTTCCAAAGATATACTAAACATAAACTAGATAATGATAGGATCTCCATAGATGGACGTCCCACCAGGCAACAACTCTTTGGATCTCTGGGTCCTTGGTACTCTCAAGATGTTTCTTTCTCCTTGGCTCCAACTCCTGCGGACATCTCGTCCCCAGCCATGCAAAGGAAAACAAACATAGTAAGTAAGCGGCATTGGCATGTTATAAGACACAAAAATAAATATACAAGTGACTTAACATAATCATGAACATGCATTTATCATGAATCATTTCTTATTGTCTTTTACATAAAGAAATTTACTAGAAAAATATGCTCCTCTCTTAATGCCCCATAAGGAGCCCATGAATGCTCGGAAAGCCCATAATTGCTCGGAAAGCCCATAACAAGGTGCATATAAATCTGAATAAATTTCTATTATTCATGATCTTTCTTAAACTTCACTTATCTTCCTAATATCTTAAACTTAATCTTAATTGGGATTTCTCCCTCTTGAACATGGTTGGGATTTCTCCCCATGACCATAATGGGATTTCTCCCTCTTAAGCATGATTGGGAAACTTATTCCCTCTTAAATCTTAATTTCTTGTACCTTAATCATAAACCATAATCTTAATGGAATTTCTAGTCTTAGACTTAGATTATATCAATCAACATCCAATAATCATATATCTTGAGGAAAACATATATTGACAATGATATTAACATAAAGTGCTTAACAATAATCATAAACATTCAATAACCAAGAGTTATCTATGCCAAGGGCATGGCCCGCTTACCTTGAACTAAATCACCTTAAGTCAAACTTGGTTTGACTGATTGGATTCCCTAACCACCTGAAATTAACATAATTATCATTTGTCATTCAATTTAAACCCTAATTTGCTCATATAAATATTGAGGTGTGAAATCAGTAAAATCGGTCGATAAAAACCATAAAATCGGATTCCTCATCGAAAATCCTTTCCAAAACATATTTATTTATATTTTTCTGAGGTCATATGCAAAAGATATGAATTTTGCACTCTGGACCAATCAGAAATTAGAAAACTCGATTAAAGCTGATATAAATAAAATATGAAATGCCCGTAAAGACCAAGGCGCGCGTGACACATGAATCAGACTAGTGGGGGTAAAATCGTCATTTGGGTGTGCAAACCACTCGCGGCTGATGAAACAAAACAAAGGTGAAATACCGATTTTACCCTTGAGCGATGAGTTTAACTAATTGTGCTCGTGGGGGCACCATGGTCATTTCGTGACCTGGATTGCTCCCCACCTTCACAGCGCGAGCCATGGCTTTGAGCACACGATCAGGAGGTGCTACCTCCGATCCAAACTCGCAAAAAGGTGCAAGCCACCTAGACAATGTGACTGCCAAAAGCTTCCTTGCATCAGGACGAAGTCGGTGAGCCGACGGTCAGGCCCAATGGTGCCTAGGAGCTCTGGACTGCTCCGCCGTAAAACGAGAACAGGGGAAAAGCATCGGAGGGGCAAAACCATAGAGAGGAGCCGGAAAACATGAACTGAAGGTCGGAAATCCACCCTTAAGGCCAAGCAAGGTCGGAGGTGTTGTCTCCGTGGCCAAGGATCCACTGTGATGCCATGGCGGCTAGCGCCGGCAAGCACAGGTAGCGTCCCTACAGGACCCGCCGATAGGGGCAACTGCGAGACAAACTGAGAAAGGGAAAACGAAGGTGAAGCTCTTAGGATGCTCACCGCAGTGGGAATTGGTCTGGGACGGTCGGAGAAGTCAGGAAGAGGCACGGGTTGCCGGAGAAGACAACCTGAGTAGGTCGGCGCCGCTGAGGAAGCCCGAGGGGAAATTGAGCACGGAGGAGTGTATCTAGGGGGCCGGTGATGCTCCCGGAGCGTTTGGGTGGCGGCGGAGAAGGCTAGGAGGCCGTCTGTGAAAAAATGGCAGCGAGCCCTACTTTGGGTGTTTCTTCTATAGTGTGAGAGAGACGGCGAGCGATGGCTCGTTCAGATCGGGGTGACGAGATGAAACTGTTGGTGAAGAAAACAAGAGAAACGGTGGATTGTGGAGTGAGAACGGAGTTGGGGGAAAACGGCCTGTGAAACGGCCTGAGATCGCGAGAAAAGCGGAGGAAGAAGAAGACTGTCGTGTCATTGGATTTAGATCCAAGGGCTGTGGATGCGCGCGAGAATAAAACGGATGAAGCAGCGCGTGACAAATGCAATTAAAATGAACTATAGCTTAAATCGGCTGCATAAATGATAATTCATTCAAAGTTTGGTCATAAAATACTCAAACCTCTCTCAACTTAATTGGAGGGTCAAACATGGTCATAATGGGTTCAAATTTGAACCATAGGTACATGAAAGGGTCTAGAACATTCCCATTAAATTAGATTTGCTACTATTACACGTTTTAGGTCTAGAATAGAAAAGGCCATTATGTGCATTTAAATGAATATAAATGGTGCATATAAAGCCATTGATTTCTCAAATAAGGATTGCAAATCATAAAAACGTGCCCTAAATATTATTTCTTTTTAATTAACTAAATGGAGGCTATTACACAAGAAATTAAACATGTAAATCACTAATTATCATATGAGAGAGAAAATTGGACATAAAACATTTATTCTAAATTTTCTTCAACAAAAGGGCATATATATGTATGAAAATATTTTCTTTAAATAAAACAAGGATAAGAGAGCAATTGGACATAATAAAATGATTTTGTAAAATTAACATGGACAAATTGCATTTAAGTCCTCAACAATTATCTAATTTAGAAAAAGAGCATGCAAGGAATGAAATAATTTGGAAAATTGCATAGCAAGAGTGGGATGTTACAGAATCACACATGAGAACTTGTCCCACTATTACTATTCGTATGTCAAACGTGGGACTCTTGTCCAACTTAATTATCTAGATGTTGGGTTTTGACAAAAAGTGAATTCTCTGTGTTCATGTCAAACATGAAACATTTCTTTATAAAATACAATGCATGTCCATATTCACTCAAATTCAAACTATGAAGGTACCAAAAATATGCATTCATTTCACTTCCACATAATTTGGAAAATGACTACTAGGAACAAGGATTAAAAGTCGATCAAGACAAACAAAGAATATTTATACTGGGTTGTTCTTCAAGCTTACTTTTTTAATACCTTGAATGTTGTTAAGAAACCTTGGAATTCATGGGGTTTTCCATAACCAACCGTATGAACACAATTTCTACCAATAGTGGTTGCTATTTCAAGCAACAAACACTCACTTGGGTTTATCAAATAATATAAAATAAAATTATAGCTTAAAATATTTAAGAAAATCTCATAAAGAATTGATCATTAATTGTTGAGTCAAGGTCAATTAGGTCAATGTTGACTCACGTCTAAATTGACTTAACCCATGTTTTGATTATGACTAATCATTCCACATATTGGTGTCTAATGTTTCTACTTGAGTGATTTCAGATTAGGTATAGACACACTCCAAATGCCCTAACTTGCGTCATATCAAATTGGAGAAAAGACAAGTTAAAGTCAATACAAGTGTACATTTTTGTAATATGATGTAAATCCATTAGAATCATATTGTAAATTACTTGTAATGATTGTATCACTTGTAATTAAGCTTAGAACAAATCAGGAGCACTTAGATCGAATGTTTAAACACTCAAAAGTTATTTTCTAAAATTCACATCAGGTTGTTCATCGGTCGAGTTCTGTGATTTGCAAACTCGACCGATCCTGATTGGATCGTGAAAATGACCTTTGATCTGTCGAGTTCACACTACACATAACTCGACTGATGTAGTAGTTGACCAATTCAATTTTTATTGGTCGGTCGAGTTTCCCCAGGACAAACTCGACCGATGGTCTGAATATCGGCTTTGTCTTTTACTCTATCGGTCGAGTTACCCTTATAGAAACTCAACCGATTGTACTGTATTAGAAAAGTGATTCTAGCCGTTGTGGAGTTGCAACAAGTGAAAATATATCTGTTACAAGCCACAAAACTGCTAGTTTTCGTTCTCAAGTGTTCCCAAAGGCTAAGAGGCATCCCCAGCTATAAATAGGACCCCTTGGGCTTCATTCCAAGGTTGAGCATTCAATGCAAACTCAATGTGAGGTTCCTATTCTATAGTTGAGTGCTTCCTACAACCTCCTCTCTCTCTCTATAAGCTTAATCACTTGCTACATCCATTAGAGTGAGTAGGAAATCTATAAGAGAGCTAGTCCTACATGTATATCTTGTGAGGCTCTCACTTCCACCACCTCCCCATCTCTCATTTCAATCATGAAGATGAAGGTTCTCTCTCTTGGCTCAGAGAGGTGAAGAAGAATAAGGGAAGGTGTCCCTTGATGAAGATCAAGGCTAAAGACTTGGAGCTAGAGTGGGTAAGCCCTTGGTGAAGGCAGAAGACTCCTTGCTCAAGTGGGTAAGTCCTTGGTGGAAGCTTCTCCGAGTGAAGGTGAAGTCAAAGGCGGAAGATCCAAGAAGAGTGGGTAATTTCTTGAAGGCTGAAGACTTGTGAAAGAGTAGGTAAGTCCTTGAAAGAAGGTTGAAGACTCCTATAAAATGGGTAAGTCCTTGGTAAGGTTGAAGACTCTTTGTATTGGATAGGTAAGTCCTTTGTTGGTCATGTATTGTAAGTCTTATGAATGAATATAAGAATGCACTGGTTAGAAAATCCTAGAGGTTGACCTCTCTAGGTAAGTGGACTGACTCACTTCTAGTTTGATGTGAGGAACCACTCTAAATTACTTGTCTCTTGGTGTATGTTCAATCTCTCTCTCCCTTGCTTTGCATGTTTTAGTTGCACACAAATTTCCTATTTAGCAACCTTATCTTGTGATATATCTTGAAGGTCTAATGAATTTTGTTTGAGTGCATTCACCTCTATTCACCCCCCCTCTAGAGAATCTAATCACCCAATTAGGATCTAACAATTGGTATCAGATCGGGTCTTCTCCAAGCATACTTCCAGAAGTAGGAGAAGATGGGTGACTACTAAGGAGGGAGATACTTGATCAGCCTACCAATCTTTGATGGGAGCAATTTCCTCTATTGGAGAAGAAGGCTTCAATTCTACATCCAAGGATCAAGTCTTGAGATGTGGCAAATGGTGAACATCCCATACGAGCTACCAAAGACAAAGATTGAAGAATGGGATGAAGCTACCTTGAAGAAAGCAACCTTGAATGCTAGAGTCATGCACATCCTCTATGCCTCCATGACCCCCACCAAGTTCATCTGGATTTCTTCATGTGAAACAGCCTATGAGGTATGGAGAAAGCTATGCATTACTTATGAGGGGACAGATCAAGTGAAGGAAAGCAAAGTCTACATGCTCAAAGGGTTGCTTGAAAACATCAAGATGGGAAAGGAGGAGAGGATAGACAACATGTACTCAAGGATCAACACCATTGTGAATGGTCTTGCTATTCTATAACATCCTACGAGTAGAGGAGAGATCAACTCTAAGATCCTTAGAACTCTCCCCAAGAGATGGGAACCCAAGGTGACTTCCATTGAAGAAGCAAGGTCTCTTAAGGATGTACCTATTGAAGAGCTCATTGGAAATCTACAAGCACATGAAGCCACACTTGACAAGAGGGAGGAAGTAGAAAAATAAGAGAAGAAAGATCTAAAGAGAATGAAGAAGGTTGAAATGAAGGCTCAAATTGAAGCTATCATGGAACTAGTCTCTCCATCCTCTCAAGTTGAAGTAGATGTCATGTACTCCAAGGGTAGATTCTATAAAGGCAAAAAGACTCATCATCACAAGAAAAGAGAAGTTAAGTGACACTCAAGCTCAAGTGACTCCTCCAACTCAAGCTCAAGTGAAGATTCAAGTGAAGGATCAAACTCAAGCTCTAGTGATGAAGGAGAATACCATTTTTCTCTTATAGCATCAACAAGTAAGGACTCAAGTGAGGTAAATCTAAACACTTTAGATAAAAAATCTTTGATTGCTATTATTCATGATACGCGTGCCTCTCTTATGTTTTCTAAAAGGAAACAGAAAAAGCCTGCTAGAATTGTTGATAATTTGCATGTATAACTAGATGATCTTGAACATGCTAATTCTTGCTTGCTTGATGACAAAAATGCTTGTCTTAGTCAAGTAGATTCTCTTAAACTTGAAAATGCTAGTTTGCTTGATAAGATTAGATTGCTCAACCTCTTATGACTAGTTCTAATGAAGAGAATACTTTAATTTTTTATTCTCTCATGCAGGATATTGATGTTCTTAAATCTGAAAATAAGGACAAATATTTTGTTTTGCAAGAATTAGAAGTAGAAAATGCCTCATTGCTTGCTAAAATCAATGTGCATGAATCTTGTTCTAGTTCTACTAATAGAGAGAATGATGTTGCTTCTCTTCATATTGATAGAGATTCTTATTTAACTAAAGCTATTTTGTGACGACCCCACCTCCCGATAACCCCCAATTAAGGGAGACCGAGAGGTTGAGCCGCACCCATTAGTCCCGGATCAAAGGTTCGACATATAACCATAAACAATTATTAAATTCTAACAGACCATACTGAAAATGGTAATACAATTTTTCTTTGCATACCTTTTGAAAACTTGGATCTCTATTCTTCTATCCACACCGATACTAATCTATCTAATCCTCCTTTGCACTTTAATTCTCATTTAGTATCACATGTGCCACTTTACTGTTTGTTCTTTTCAATGTACCTAAAATGCCGACAAACAAAACGTCGGTCAGCCATAGCTGGTATGTGGGGGAAACAACAAACATGCAACTATGATAACAATGTAATCATTCAATTACTTATTTAACAACCAATATTACGTTTTAGATATAACTCCGCGATCCAAGAGTACCCTATCCTCTGTGTTGTCCTCATTAAACCCCTCATGATCCACCTATAAGTGAACCAATTTCTAGGGTTGAGTCACATGGCACTACTCGTAAGTAGTCCACTCCTTAACTTGGGATTTGCTAAAGAGTCTCTAACTCACGGTAACCTAGACCTTACTCTAGGATTACCCCTTTTTAGCCTTTTCAAAGTAACAGAGGTGGACCCAGATCTAGCCAGTTATATATGCACATTTATGGTGATAATCATAGTCACTTTATAGTGGCATGAAATAAATAAACATCCAACAGTTTAGTTGCATTCAATGTGATTAAACATCCGAGAATACATCGGGAAACTATAGCGGTTATTCATAATCGTAACCACATACCTGATCCATAGTAACTTGATGTCCATGCATTAACATTCAACACAATTAACAAGCAATCAACAATATCCTAAAAATAATGCATAACATCCAAGTATCATTGTTTTATTCAAAACATCCACAAGATCAACTTGGATTCCACCTTATAATTTCTAGGCCAACCTTAGGGTTATATTAGGTTTTTAGCCTTCATTATGCATTTATCACTTTTAATGCTCTTTTAGTTCACAAACCCTAATTTCTGCATCATAGGCACAATTGAATGTCACTTAAGTCTAATGTGTTTCTTTCACACTAAAACTATTATCTTTATCCTTTTAGGTCATATCCAAAACATTAAGGCTAATTATCATCTTCGGTTTCTTTCAAATTGACAAATCATATTTCATTATAGTTCAACTCACATATATGAACCTTATTTATTACTATTTCCACCTTTATACACTAGGAAACACTAATTATCCAAATAATTCACATTAAAGATCTTTGGTACTCAATTTATCTTCGAATCATCATATCTCCATTTTATTCTTCGATTTGTACAATTAAAACCATTAGAATTCATATCAACATAAATTAGGGTTTCTAATCCCATTAAGGCATATTCATGTACATAGAACCCTAAGTTAAACCAACTATATCAAAAGATCATCTTTTTTCAAATCCTATTTTCACTTTGATTAACAACAGGATAATATCAGCTTGAATTATCCATCTATCATCAAATCTAAGGGTTTTTCCTTAGTTAAATCATTAAAGAGGATAACTTTATGTATTTTTCCAATTTCAAGCATATAAATTCTAAATTAAACTAATCATGTGCAAAGTTCTTCCTTTTTTAACTCAATGTTCCTTTTTACATTTAACAGGTTAATATCAACCCTAATGATCCATTAAACCCTATTAATCACTTTAATCATATCAAAGTAGGGTTTCTTTAATCATCATTATGTTAAAGTTGATAAATTACACTACTTTTCAAATTGCAAGAGGAATTGGCTTATAAACATAATTTATTTAGATTCCTCACATCTTTTTGATCAACTTTCATATAAAACTTGTTCTAATCAGAGCTACGGTTATTTATCTATGAATTTTGCATTAAACCACTTACCTCGGACCAATCGCAGAGCGCCACGTCGCCCTGGCTCATGCAAGGCACTGCGCTGCTTTAGAAAACATAGTCGTTTGACTATATTGCCCTTGGTAAGTTAATAGAGTTGTACACCCGTGGAGGGACAATTCTGTCCAATTTGTCCCGTCTTCTTCCTCCTCGCGACTTCTGGTTGCGGATGCACTAGCAGAGGTCGGCGCCGCTTGTCTTCCTCCTCCTGGACCCAAAGGCCACCAGGGACGGCCCCCTACCTCTGGCACCTACCGCCGCTCTCCTCCACACCCTGATCCACCGCCAAGTTGGCCGGGTGTGCGAGTGCCTTGGCCTGCAGGACGCAACCCTGCTGCGGCCCTCCGGCGGTGCTGCGTGTAGGTAGGAGCAACGATTCATTGCTCGATCATCACAGGACTTCAAAGGAACGTCAAGGCTCTGATACGACGCCCTAGCCCTCATGGTTCACGGGTTAGAGCTCATACTCTCAAGGTTAGGGTTTATATGCCAAAACAAGAAGAAGAAGAGGTAGAAAGGGGTATACGTGGGATATCTCCCTCCTAGACTCGGCCAGAGCTCCTTGTCTCCTTTTATAGAGGGTGTAACGAAGTCTAAAGATAGCTATTCATGAGTTGTCAAGTCCTTTTCCAATTAGGAAATTATATTCCTTCATGACAAAGCAACCCTTCTCTCTCTTCATTACTCTTTTTTGATATTCTCTTTTATATGGATATTTAGGAATTTGAAATTCCTCTTTCTTACTCTCCTTAAACTTTCCTTTTAGTTATTTGTCACAAAATCATGGTTCCTTTTTAATATAAAAATACCACCTTTTAAAAACAACACAAAATTCATTAATAATGTATTACATTATCATCTTATTTTGCCTTTTTAGTATTTTCTCTTTCTTTCCTCTTTATTGGGACTCCTTGGATCCCAAGACACTCCATTATTTCGAAATTCATTTTATTGGAATACTCATTATCCTTCTTAATGCACCTATATGCATTATTTCACATTATCTTGTTTATTTCCCATTTAAAATACCTCCTTTTGAGAATTTCTTTTTATTTCTCTTTTATTTCCCTCATTGGCCTTACTTTTATTATTAGAAACCTCATGGATACGAAATCTCACCAAGAAATCTCATTTATTCCTCTTTTCATTCATTTTCCACATTATATCATTATTTCCCAATTTCTTTCTTCATAAAGAAATACTTAATTAGTCTTTTCTTTTCCTATTGCTTTCTTTTTGCAACCTTGGACTCCTTGGTACCCAAGTAATCCAAGAGGCACGAAATCCTCTTTGGATTTGCCTTCTAGGGGGTTCCACATATTTCTTTTCTCAAATATTCAATTATTCATTCACTAATTGAATTTTCTTTGTTATTTCCTTGTTATTGGGCCCAATAGCCAATAAAGCCCACAATACAAGCATCAAGGCTATTGTAAAAAAAAATCCATTTATTTGAACCAAATCATATCTTTATTTGTTCAATTATCTTTCATATGAGAAATTACATTTCTCACCAATGAACCCAAAAATTGGGGTTGTAACATCCTTCCCCTCTTATAGGAATTTTGTCCTCAAAATTCAGGCAAGCAAACAAACAAACAATTCAGGATAAGACTTTTCCATGTCCATCATTGGCCCCTATGTGGCTTTGCCGTACTCATGGCATTTCCAAAGAACCTTTATCATAACATATTCTTTTCTCTGAGTTCTTTCATCCTAGCGTCTATAAACTACACAGGTGACTCAGGCCATTTCAGCCTCCTTTGGGGCTCACTAGGTTCATTGCTCAGCACATGGTCGGGCTACCTCACATAGTGCTCTAAATTGGACACATGAAAAACATATCCCATTACTCTATCCTGAGGGGTAGGGTCAAACCTAACCTTCTCCACCCATCCATCTCTAATGGACTCATGTATCGGGTACTCAGCTCTCTTAGTTATAACTTAGAGGGGTCGGATTTTCATGTCACATTTTCTCCCACAGTGTACTGTATGTCAGTCTACTTTGCATCTTCTCACGACTCTTATCGCTTCTAGGCTCCTTTAAGACCTTGCACAATCAAAGTGACTTCATCTACACGCATTGGGGTCCCTTTTTCTAACCATCATGTGGTCCTTTTCACCAACATCACCTTACTGAAGTGGTGACCGACACAACCTCCCTTACAGAGCTTCTTATAAAACCCGATACTGGCTATGGTGGTCATTGTCACATCTTTCATAGGATAATAACTGTCTCTAGATATCACCCTGAATGAGCACACATGCCCTCATCAGACCCTTTAGTCTGGATCATACTAACCATAGTTAGGGGTGATAAACTATACTAACATAAAGTTCTCAATGTACCTACTTCCACCTTTTGGAAGGGAACCTTTAGTTCAAACTCAAGAACCTTTGAACTCACTTCATGGTGTAGTTGAACCATCTTTCTCATGGGTAGTTCAACTAGATCTGTCCCTTAACAGAACTCTTTCTTTCTCATGTCAATTAGGTAAGGCGACTTACCATAACCCATATTGCATCTCGACCTTCCTCGATCTAGGGAAGACTTATCACAACATCCATAGTGTTGATCTCTCATTCCCTCTCAGGGATTCTTTTATCCTCCATATCGATACACTGGGTTACTGGGGTTCATCCTTTACCTCCTGGCTTGCATGGCCATAAACCACATGCAACCCCATCTTAAGCATCCAAAGTGCTATGGCAATTTACCCCGGTGTATGGTGATCTTCAATCATGATTTCCTGTATGTCATGATTCTTTCAAGATCGATTCCTTCAAAACCCTAAACCACTCTTGTCAAGGTTTCATCAGCTTCTTTTCCAAAGAAGTCCATCTGAGGTTCTACCACCATCCTTTCATTGCATCCAGGACTAGACTGGCTAACCAAACAACCATAACTTTTCAACACATCTTGTTACATCTGAGTGTTATCCGTACACCTCTCCTTTTCAAACTTAGGGTTATCCAAACAACCTATTCTAGCTTCTAGTCAAACAAGTCAGATGTATCTCAACCAGAGCAGCCATTACCACCTCACATCCTTAGGTATTAGGTAACATTGAAGACATACACTTCCATGTATTTCACTTATCATATCACCTTGAACTCCATGTCTATCCCCTATTAAGATTACTTTCTGATTTCATCATCATGGTGACCAAACTCAACCTGGTATAGCTTGTAAGCTCCTCTTAGCTCATGCTAGAAACATCCTCATAAGGTGACTACCTCATTCCTCTTAGTGTTTACAAACCATCCATGTATCATTCACTTTACCAGGATAGGTTATCTTCTCTATCCCCATTTCTCATGGCAACGTTCCAACCTACATCATCTCTTGTCCTTGATGTATGACATGTGTAATGTCCTATCTCTCACCCCCATAACAAGAGGAAATAAGCATTTGGCTGCAGTCCAAATATAGAGTTCTTCCTGTTCCAAGAGTAGAGATGGTACATCCCACCTTGCCAATACACCTTTAAATCTAAGTTGTAACGTGCCACATATGTCTCTTCATCACAACCATCATGATATCCAACTAGTCTTGAACCTACTGAGGTTTATATCCTTGGTCATCTCCTCTAGGTCTATAGCGTACCGACTCTTTTGGGGTCATCCCTCTCCCTCATGCATCAAGAGAGTGCCCTACTCATCTGCCCTTTGGGTCCCATGAGTTCATGAAGGTGATCAATCTCCTAACCCATGGCCCTAAGACAATGATATTTGTTACCTCCCGACCCTATGGTCATGTGCAACTGGGGAATTAGGAAACTCCTACTTTCATCGGTATTATCCCTACCTGACCCTAGGATAGACTTAGGATTCTTCATCATAGTACATGTTCACTTAGAACCTCACCCAAGTCTTCATCATCTCTCTTTCTACATTCATGGGCTGGCCTTCATCCTTTCGTCGGGATCATGGCAACCTGCCTACCTTGGTCAAGCCCCATACCGGTTACCTCCATGGTAACACATCCATATGCAATTAGAGATGGATATCTATGGGTCTACAGGTTCATTTTCATACTATGTACTTTTCACTTAGCTTCTCAAGATCCTATGAGACCTCTTTAGGTAACCTTGAACCACCAAAACTGACATACACCCTTCCAAAGGGGTCCCTCTCCTAGGATGGAAGGAAAAATATTTCTAAGGTCACAAAAGCTCTTAGGTCTAGGGTTTACATCCATACGAGCCTACTTAACCATAGCAAGACATTAAGGAATGAGCAAATCACTTACTGTAGCATGCTAGGTCATACTTGTCCTCTTTCCTCGACGTTGGATCAAGATCATACCTTTCTTTAACATCAACCTAGATGTGAGGGGTTCATTAAACATACCTTAAACTTAAAGGGCTCCCCTTTTCTTCTATACATGAGGAGTACCATGTTCGAACTATATCAACTTAATTCTCGTCGTGAGTATTAGGTATACCACTTCCCCTCTTAGGCCTAGGAACCCTAGGTTCACTTTTAGGTGTCCAACTGCATGCTCTATCTCTTAACCATGTACCAAGCATGCAAAAGGCATGACATGCACTCCTTGTCATCCTTCCACTCGAGCAACACTTAGAGTTGGGTCCTCCTTAAGGACAACTACCAAGGTACAAGGCCTCATAACCTATTACTAAACCTTTCTAAGTCTAAGGAACTCTTTTTCCTACCTCAAAAGGTAAACACCTATACCGTAGACACATGGGTACCTGAAGCTTCATCTTTTCTCTCTAGGGTTTGGTCCCTCTATAGGCAACCAAGATGTCATCAACTTCTAGGGATCGATCATGAGGCAACCACTATCATCCATTTAGGTCGCATCATCCTCAAGTCCCGACTTTTCCTCATATCTCGGAGTCTAGGGTTCCAACCCTCTTGCTGGGTTTCCGACTCTCTCTAGAGGTAACCCTACATCCAACCTCACCATTAGAGGTCCTATCTTTGTGAAGGGTCATCCTCAAAAGCATGCCCCTAGCTAGATGAAGCTTATGGTCAACGTATGTTTGTTCAAGGTTATCCATAACCCCTTATACTTATTACATAAGCTATCCATCAAACTCCCTCGGTCAGGGTTTAAACCTATTGCTCACACCACTGATGCCTACTGGGTATGCCATGCACATAACAGCTTGTGGGGTTTCCATAGGTTCTTCTCTATCCTTATTAAGGAAGAAGCTATCCTTCGTCCTGACCTACACGACCCCTTTCCAAGGTTGGGTGGCCAAATGTACTCGGTCATACAACCTCTAATGGCTCATATGGCATCCCAGGCATGTCCATTCAAACACCTGGTCTAATTCATCGTGCCATCTCTCTCTCTAACCTTCACTTAGGGTTAGGGTTAACATCATCCTCGTAGGCTGAGCCATGTTTCTACTTACAATGGATATCTCTATCTCCAAGACTAACTTATCCTCCTGACAAGAAGGTCTAGCCTCAGGTCACTTCTGAGGACATGACATCTTACGTCATACGACCTAAGCATGTATCTATCCTTTAATTTGCACTTACTCTAGCTTATGTCCATGACATCTTATTTACATGCATTTCCTTTAATGTGGTGGAGGATCCCTTAAACCTTATAAACCTTACCTATACCTTAAGAGGGTGAGGAGGAGAGAGAAAACCCTAATCATTTAGGTCCTTATCAGAATTTTTGTGATGAGAAGGGATGAATAAGATGAGAAATCCTAAAGGTATCTTATTTCGATTCATACCCTAAGACTTTGGCCAGACAGTCACACGGATCCGGGAGTCCTCGTATTCCGACTAGCGGTGCGGAGGAAAATATTGCCAGCCCCCGGTCGTGATCCTTTTCTAGACACCTCCATCTTTTGGATAATCCTCTAATAACTCCCTTGGGTTCTATGGAGTTTTGTAAAATTTAATAATTATTAATGGTTAAATGAGGAACCCAGGCTCTGATACCAAATGTTACGACCCCACCTCCCGATAACCCCCAATTAAGGGAGACCGAGAGGTTGAGTCGCACCCATTAATCCCGGATCAAAGGTTCGACATATAACCATAAACAATTATTAAATTCTAACAGACCATACTGAAAATGCTAATAAAATTTTTCTTTACATACCTTTTGAAAACTTGAATCTCTATTCTTCTATCCACACCAATACTAATCTATCTAATCCTCCTTTGCACTTTAATTCTCATTTAGTATCACATGTGCCACTTTATTGTTTGTTCTTTTCAATGTACCTAAAATGCCGACAAACAAAACGTCGGTCAGCCGTAGCTGGTATGTGGGGGAAACAACAAACATGCAACTATGATAACAATGTAATCATTCAATTACTTATTTAACAACCAATATTACGTTTTAGATATAACTCCGTGATCCAAGAGTACCCTATCCTCTATGTTGTCCCCATTAAACCCCTCATGATCCACCTATAAGTGAACCAATTTCTAGGGTTGAGTCACATGGCACTACTCGTAAGTAGTCCACTCCTTAACTCGGGATTTGCTAAAGAGTCTCTAACTCACGGTAACCTAGACCTTACTCTAGGATTACCCCTTTTTAGCCTTTTCAAAGTAATAGAGGTGGACCCGGATCTAGCCAGCTATATATGCACATTTATGGTGATGATCATAGTCACTTTATAGTGGCATGAAATAAATAAACATCTAATAGTTTAGTTGCATTCAATACGATTAAACATCCGAGAATACATCGGGAAAATATAGCGGTTATTCATAATTGTAACCACATACCTGATCCATAGTAACTTGATGTCCATGCATTAACATTCAACACAATTAACAAGCAATCAACAATATCCTAAAAATAATGCATAACATCCAAGTGTCATTGTTTTATTCAAAACATCTACAAGATCAACTTGGATTCCACCTTATAATTTCTAGGCCAACCTTAGGGTTATATTAGGTTTTTAGCCTTCATTATGCATTTATCACTTTTAATGCTCTTTTAGTTCACAAACCCTAATTTCTGCATCATAGGCACAATTGAATGTCAATTAAGTCTAATATGTTTCTTTTACACAAAAACTATTATCTTTATCCTTTTAGGTCATATCCAAAACATTAAGGCTAATTATCATCTTCAGTTTCTTTCAAATTGACAAATCATATTTCATTATAGTTCAACTCACATATATGAACCTTATTTATTACTATTTCCACCTTTATACATTAGGAAACACTAATTATCCAAATAATTCACATTAAAGATCTTTGGTACTCAATTTATCTTCGAATCATCATATCTCTATTTTATTCTTTGATTTGTACAATTAAAACCATTAGAATTCATATCAACATAAATTAGGGTTTCTAATCCCATTAAGGCATATTCATGTACATAGAACCCTAAGTTAAACCAACTATATCAAAATATCATCTTTTTTTAAATCCTATTTTCACTTTTATTAACAACAGGTTAATATCAGCTTGAATTATCCATCTATCATCAAATCTAAGGGTTTTTCCTTAGTTAAATCATTAAAGAGGATAACTTTATGTATTTTTCCAATTTCAAGCATATAAATTCTAAATTAAACAAATCATGTGCAAAGTTCTTCCTTTTTGAACTCAATGTTCCTTTTTACATTTAACAGGTTAATATCAACCCTAATGATCCATTAAACCCTATTAATCACTTTAATCATATCAAAGTAGGGTTTATTTAATCATCATTATGTTAAAGTTGATAAATTACACTACTTTTCAAATTGCAAGAGGAATTGGCTTATAAACATAATTTATTTAGATTCATCACGTCTTTCTGATCAACTTTCATATAAAACTTGTTCCAATCGGAGCTATGGTTATTTATCTATGAATTTTGCATTAAACCACTTACCTCGAACCAATCACAGAGCACCACGTCGCCCTGGCTCATGCAAGGTGTTGCGCTGCATTGGAAAATAGAGTCGTTTGACTATATTGCCCTTGGTAAGTTAAAAGAGTTGTACACCCGCGGAGGGACAATTCTGTCCAATTTGTCCCGTCTTCTTCCTCCTCGCGCCTTCCGGCTGCGGATGCCCTAGCAGAGGTCGGCGCCACTTGTCTTCCTCCTCCCGGACCCAAAGGCCACCAGGGATGGCCCCCTGCCTCCGGCGCCTACCGCCGCTCTCCTCCACACCCTGATCCACCGCCAAGTTGGCCGGGTGTGCGAGTGCCTTGGCCTGCAGGACGCAACCCTGTTGCGGCCCTCCGGCGGTGCTGCGTGTAGGTAGGAGCAACGATTCATTGCTCGATCATCACAGGACTTCGAAGGAACGTCAAGGCTCTGATACAACGCCCTGTCCCTCGTGGTTCACGGGTTAGAGCTCATACTCTCAAGGTTAGGGTTTATATGCCAAAACAAGAAGAAGAAGAGGTAGAAAGGGGTATACGTGGGATATCTCCCTCCTAGACTAGGCCAGAGCTCTTTCTCTCCTTTTATAGAGGGTGTAATGAAGTCTAAAGATAGCTATTCTTGAGTTGTCAAGTCCTTTTCCAATTAGGAAATTATATTCCTTCATGACAAAGCAACCCTTCTCTCTCTTCATTACTCTTTTTTGATATTCTCTTTTATATGGATATTTAGGAATTCGAAATTCCTCTTTCTTACTCTCCTTAAACTTGCCTTTTAGTTATTTGTCACAAAATCATGGTTCCTTTTTAATATAAAAATACCACCTTTTAAAAACAACACAAAATTCATTAATAATGTATTACATTATCATCTTATTTTGACTTTTTAGTATTTTCTCTTTCTTTCCTCTTTATTGGGACTCCTTGGATCCCAAGACACTCCATTATTTCGAAATTCATTTTATTGGAATACTCATTATCCTTCTTAATGCACCTATATGCATTATTTCACATTATCTTGTTAATTTCCCATTTAAAATACCTCCTTTTGAGAATTTCTTTTTATTTCTCTTTTATTTTCCTCATTGGCCTTCCTTTTATTATTAGAAACCTCATGGATACGAAATCTCACCAAGAAATCTCATTTATGCCTCTTTTCATTCATTTTCCACATTATATCATTATTTCCCAATTTCTTTCTTCATAAAAAAATACTTAATTAGTCTTTTCTTTTCCTATTGCTTTCTTTTTGCAACCTTGGACTCCTTGGTACCCAAGGAACCCAAGAGGCACGAAATCCTCTTTGTATTTGCCTTCTAGGGGTTTCCAAATATTTCTTTTCTCAAATATTCAATTATTCATTCACTAATTGAATTTTCTTTGTTATTTCCTTGTTATTGGGCCCAATAGCCAATAAAGCCCACAATACAAGCATCAAGGCTATTGTAAACAAAAATCCATTTATTTGAACCAAATCATATCTTTATTTGTTCAATTATCTTTCATATGAGAAATTACATTTCTCACCAATGAACCCAAAAATTGGGGTTGTAACATATTTGCTTAGAAAATGATCTTCTGCATGCTAGAGATAATATCAATCATTTGTCTTCTACTATTCTTCTCTTAAGCATGATAATGATATTTTGAGATCCTCTTTGCAAAGATTCTTAGTTGGTAAAAAGAGTCTTAATGACATCCTACACCATACTACTAAACAAATTGGTGGACATGGTTTAGGGTATGATAGTAGTCAAAGGAACAACAAAGATAAAGGACCTCCAATATTCCATGGAGAATACTCTAGTTCCAAGACTATGGGCACATGTAACTATTGCAATGAAATTGGCCATTATTCTACTTGTTGTCCTTTTAGGAAGGCACCTAAGAGTAATAGGACTTGGGTTGCTAAGCTAACCTTTCCAGACTAAAAAACATGATTGGGGACCATTTCATCTTTCTTCTTGTAGGGTACATGCAAATGGATTGACTTGATCTATTGAATTACAAATTGACTTGTCAATCCACATGAAAGCAGAAGGCGAGATGTGTAGAGGGTGACAACAGATGGAAAAAGGAATGGTAAGAACAAAGGTAATGTTTTCTTGCTTATAACCATTTCTAACTTGTTTTTGTCAAGTTAGTGTGCACTATGCATGTGGTTTTTGAGTCAAAAGTGGTATTTTGTGATTCTCTTCACAATCTTGCTCAAAAACTATTTCTAATGCTTCTATAGTGAATTACTAACTTGCTTAGACATGTTTGGATAAGGTTTGTATTTTTATCATGCCTTTAAATATGTTTTTATGAAATATATGTGCCTTTTGACAGCTTCTATGTCAGTCGAGTTTGCCCTATTTGAAACTCAACCGATATGCACCAATAGGTGTTGCCAACATCTATCATCGGTCGAGTTGTCAATGCACAGAACTCGACTGACAACACTATGCACAGAATACACAGTTGGCTTATTGGATGAGAATTTCCCTCTCAACTATATTTTCTCAACCAAAGAGCCTTATTCTTTGGAAATCCTTTGGTACCTTTATATATGCATATTTCCATGCTTTAAATTGCCTATCTTGCATACAACTCTATCTCTCTAATTTCTCTAAATTGGTATACCTATATCTCGCAACTACTTTCTTTGAGTTGTTTTGTAGGTTTTAATGATGATCTCTTTAGATCTCTTGGTTGTGTCTAAAATTGCTTCTATTGTACTCTAACTTGCTACATCTATCTAGGTGTATATCTTGTGTTGATACAACCTTCAGGTTTTTAGTGGTGATCATCTTTTGGTAATGATGCATATTTGTATGAGAGTTATATCCTTTCATGCTTCTAAAATTGCATATCTCTTTGTTTGGATATATATCTCTACATCTACTCATTGCTTGATCTATCTTGTGTATCTTTTGGTATCTCTTGCTATGATCTAGATCCTACTAGTATTACTAACTTGTGATAACATCTACTAGTAGTTCATATACATGTATTTCTAACCTTGTTTATAATTGGCATCTTTGTTCATCTATATGCTATGCTTGTATCTTGTCCCATACATGCTCAAGCTTGTTCCTAAAATTGCATATCTACTATCTTGAGTTGCTTGCATAACATTGTGATGCAGGGTACATAGATCTACATTATATGTAGAAATTGGAGTATTTTTTGGATTTCATGCAACTTTTGCTCCAGTTTCAGTTTTTGGTACAAGACTAATGTTTTTTTATGCAGAAATGACCTTCTGAGCAAGGCTCATTGCTATGCCATGAGCCCTGACACTTTTTGGGCAAATTATGGCATCTTGAGGGTCAAAATTGTGATTTATTATTTTTCTGCAGCTCTTTATCTTGCATTTTTGGGTTGTTCAAGTGCATGCTTTAACTTGCTTTTCTTTCTATGCTTGGACAAGCCCCTATCTGTGCTCCTCTACTCTCCTTTTATTATCTCCTTTCCTTTAACAAGTGGTGTTTCTTATTTCTTCATATCCCCACATTTTGAAATGACAAAGGGGGAGAAAGGTATGTCTTCTTTTAAAAGAGGAAGAAAGCATTTCTTACATGAAGAGGAGAAGTATGTCCATGTAAAGGGGAGAAGGTAAATGGGAGAATACATATATGTGTAGAACATATATGAGTAGAAAACATAGTTTCTATAAATGTTATGAAAGCTAACCATGTAGGAGAAATAGCATCAATTGAAGGGGAGTATGAGAACTCCATGCACATCAATTGAGGGGGAGCATATGAGCTCATTCCTATTGAAACCCGTAGATTTCTCCAAAGGTATGACTTTACTTAAATGCTTTCAATACATTTATGGAATGGTTTGTCATCTTCAAAAAGGGGGAGAATGTTGACTCAAGGTCAATTAGGTCAATGTTGACTCACATTGAAATTGACTAAACCCATTTTTTGATAATGACTAACCATTCCACAAATTGGTGTCTAATATCTCTACTTGAGTGATTTCATATTAGGTATAAACACACTACAAATGCCCTAACTTGCGTATATCAAATTGGAGAAAAGACAAGTCAAAGTCAATACAAGTGCACATTTTTGTAATATGATGTAAATCCATAAGAATCATGTTGTAAATCACTTGTAATGATTGTATGACTTGTAATTAAGCTTTGAAAAAATCAGGAGTACTTAGATCGAATGTTTAAGCACTCAAAAGCCATTTTCCAAAATTCACATCAGGCTGTTCATCGGATCTTGAAAATGACTTTTGATCGGTCAAGTTTACACTACACAAAACGCGACCGATGGAGTAGTTGACCAATTTGATTTTCATTGGTTGGTCGAGTTTTCCCAGGACAACCTCGACCGATGGTCTGAGTATCGGCTTTGTCTTTTACTCTATCGGTCGAGTTACCCTTATAAAAACTCGATCGATTGTACTGTACGAAAAAGTACAGAAAAGTGCTTCTAGCCATTATGGAGTTGCAACAAGTGAAAATATATATGTTGCAAGCCACAAAATGGCTAGTTTTCATTCTCAAGTGTTCCCAAAAGCTAAGAGGCATCCCCAACTATAAATAGGACCCCTTGGGCTTCATTCTAAGGTTGAGCATTCAATGCAAACTCTATGTGAGATTCCTATTCTATATTTGAGTTCTTCCTACAACCTCCTCTCTCTGTCTAAGCTTAATCACTTGCTACATACATTAGAGTGAGTAGGAAATCTATAAGAGAGCTAGTCCTACATGTATATCTTATGAGGCTCTCACTTCCACCACATCCCCATCTCTCATTTCAATCATGAAGATGGAGGTTCTCTCTCTTAGCTAAGAGAGGTGAAGAAGAACAAGGGAAGGCATCCCTTGGTGAAGATCAAGGCTAAAGACATGGAGCTAGAGTGGGTAAGCCCTTGGTGAAGGAAGAATACTCCTTGCTCAAGTGGGTAAGTCCTTGGTGGAAGCTTCTCCGAGTGAAGGTGAAGTAAAAGGTGGAAGATCCAAGAAGAGTGGGTAATTCCTTGAAGGCTGAAGACTTGTGTAAGAGTAGGTAAGTCCTTGGAAGAAGGAGGAAGACTCTTTCAAAGTGGGTAAGTCCTTGGTAAATTTGAAGACTCTTTGTGTTGGATAGGTAAGTCCTTTGGTGGTCATGTATTGTAAGACTTATGAATGAATATAAGAATGCAATGGTTAGGAAATCCTAGAGGCTGACCTCTCTAGGTAAGTGAACTGACTCACTTCTAGTTTGAAGTGAGGAACCACTCTAAATAGCGTGTATCTTGGTGTATGTTCAATCTCTCTCTCCCTTTCTATGCATGTTTTAGTTGCACACAAATTTCCTATTTAGCAACCTTATCTTATGATATATCTTGAAGGTCTAATGAATTTTGTCTGAGTGCATTCAGCGCTATTCACCCCCCTCTAGAGCATCTAATCACCCATCTAGGATCCAACATTAATAAACATGCCATTGAAAATTTTCATATATACATATATTACTAGTTCTTACAATGATTCAAGTTTGGATTGCGTTTAACAAAAAGTGGAAAAATTGTAAGGCACCATGTAACTACACTCAATATGACTCACTATGGGACTACAACTATGTTCAAAAGTAACATCACCATTAGAGACATTAAGTTTTAGGAACATAAAAAGCTTACATGGATGTAACTATATTTTATAACCTTTTTAACATAAAAGCCATATTAATTTCAAGAACCGTCACAAGATTTATTAGTTATGGCCATATTGGTGTCCCCCACAAAAGAATGTCTTATGGCTCCCATTCCCTTAACTTATATGGTAGATCCATCCTTGTCAAACTTCCTCATATTTCCAGCGTGTCTTTCTTCTTTGCCCCCGCAACAATGTAAGAAAAACCCTTACTCATTATGCAATATTGCAGCAAAGACATGATCATATATAGGTAGCATATCAAAGTTGCGACTATCTTCAACACTCTATGGTTCCACTTTGGTTCGGACCTCCTCCTACTAATAAAATTGACATTATAGAGAAATCAGGTAAACAAACATGTGATTTTATTGATATTTTCCTAAAAGTATCTATTCTTGAATTGCTTGAAATTGACAACTGATCATCAAGTATTTTCTTCAAGATTCTTCCCATTATTGTGCTTGCAGCCAAAAAGCTAGATAGATTACCTAGTAGCTCTTCTACTCATCTTTCCTTAATTGCAATACATATACTCAAATTTTCTTCTACTCATCTTCAATCCATTTGATTACAATTCATGTCTCCTATGTTCAACTTTATCATTCAATCTTTCTTTGCTTTCATCAATAAACACAATATCATTAGGAATTAACATGTACCAAGGATTATTATTATGAACCTTCTCTATCAACAAATCTATAACAAAAACAAATATATATGGGCTGAGTGACGATCCTTTATGTACCCCAACTATGATAGGAGAAGTTGGTGTCTCTCGTCGAGTAGTCCTAGCACCATATAGTTGAGTTATCATACATGTCTTTAATCAGGTCAAAGTATTGGATTAGAATGCCTTTTTCCCTAAAACTCTCCACAACACCAGCATATGAGCCTTTTCTAAATCAATAAAAACCATAAGAAGATCTCTTTTGTTTTCTCTGTACTTCTCCATAAATCTCCTAACTCAAAAATTACATATGTAGATGAACTCCCTAGCATGATGTTAAATTTGTTGTTTTATATTTTTGTTATCGATATAAGCCTTTGCTTAATAATCATGTCCCAAAACTTCATAGTGTGACTCATCAACTTGATGCCTCCATAGTTTGTGTATCTATGAATATCTCCTTTTTTCTTGTAGATGGTGATTATAGTACAAATTTCCACTCATATGGCATATTGTTGGGCTTCATAATCTTATTCTGTTAACCACGTAGCTCCTTCATCCCACATATTTTCCCATTCATCAATAGGAATATAGTCGGGTCTGCATGCGTTTCTCATTTTCATTTTTTAAAGTATTCTTGGCTAGAGATAGTGAAACTCACTAAGTGTAAGTGATGTGTCTTGTATTCATGTCAAACAAGTCTCTAACATTATCCAAAGTATCTCAATTAAATATCTTGTGGTAGTAGTTTCTTCATTGGTTCATGATATCATCATCATTCACCAACATCTTACCATCTTCAATCTTATTGCATTTTACTTAGGCCAAGTATCTTTGTCTCCTTTCTCTAACAAGAGTCATTTTATATATATCTTTGTCCCCTTATCTCATGACCAACTTCTTATATATCACCTCAAAGTACTTGGACCTTGCCTCTTGAACTATTTTCTTTACTTGTTTTTATCTCTAAAAAGTTGCATCATCTGGAGGTTTGGGCAAGTTCCTATAAATCTATCTTTTGAATTTTATAGACTTTTGTATTTCAGCACTAAGTCTCTTTAGGTGGAGTCCTACACCCTTTAGACTCCCTGAAACCTCTTTGGAACTTTTTTATGCAAGGGATCATATTATCACACATAGTGTTAACATCGGTCAGCAAGTTCCAAGTGCATTCCTTGAAAAGTTCATTATAAAAAGTTGATTTGTATTCTCCTTTAAGATTTTGACACTTGGTCCTTCTGTCTTGGTTTCTGTTATGCTTAACTTTATTTATCTTCATGTTTAGATCCAAAAACACCAACCTATGATGGGTGGTAAGTTCTTCTCTAGGTGTAACGAACCAAATCACAGACTCTTACCCAATTCCATGATAAAAAAAATCTAGAAAGATTTGGTTTCTTAGATTTGACCAAACTAGGATAAAAATTAAAATACATACATAATAATGTTCCAATATGTAATATAATCATGAAATATGTTACATGTGTTTTATTTAGTAATATAATTTCTAGATAAAATGAATAATACGCTTTGAAGTAACAATCGGTAATTTCATGTCCATAAATATTAATAATGATCTATTATTTAGATAATTGTGGAATGTATGGATTAAATATGTAAAATAAGTAAAACGTATAATTTCTTGCAAAATAATAATACATAGATCTTTTATAAATGTATTGAATATAAGAAGACTCAATTGAATGGATGTTTATAATAAAGGTATAATGTTCTGATAAACATAATGGTAATAAGCCAAACATTCTAATGGTTCCATAACTCATAAAGGGAATTTCAAAAGTAAAATATAATCATTAAAAATGTGTTCCTTCAGTCCTAATTGCCTTGGATGCTAAGTTTCACATTGTTTGCATAATAATAATTATTTTAATTCTATTTAGAGACGAAAATAAGATTAAGAGACAAAAGTGTTAAATAAAAATACTAAAAGTCTTCAAAATTAGAGATAGACCTCAAATTTGAAAGTTACATGCCAAAATCAGTTTATGTGTGAATTCTCACAATATTTGGACATCATGGTATAGTTTAGGTGAGAGAATGTATATTAAAACCCAAAATATTAAATAAAATGTTAAACAACCACAACAAGAAGAATTAATTGTAAAATCTTTTTCCTCAATTCAAGTTTGCTTGTAGGCTAAGTTTCACATCTTGTAGGAGTTTCTAGACTCAAATCCTTAAGAAATGAAAATGAAAGATAAGGCCAAAAAAATTGAATTTAATATTAAAAAGAAAGCATCTAAGTTATAAAATGAATAATGTAAACCAACTTTTATGGATTGGTATAAATAAAATTATGGTGTAACATAATGGGAAACAATATTGCACATGTGTGAAAAATATTATCATAAAAGAAATAAAATCCAAAAATTATTTTAGAAACACACTAATTAATACATTTGTAAAGAATAGCATCACACTTGTATGTACTAAATAATTGGATGTAAAATGATAGTAGTAAAAAGTAGAAAGAGAATACAATTTCCCTTATTTTATTATCTTTATAGGATGGTATTAATATTAGGGAAACAATTAACATGTATTGGGAAACTAAGTTACTATTATCCGAAAGAAATTAGAAATAAACATAGTTGAGGATAATGAAGAGAGATTGAGGAAATATAAGATATTCTTTATTTCTCCCATGAGTGGAAAATTTTGAAAGGATCATAAATACCCGATATAGTAACTAAATGGTTCATGTATATGAAATAATCCACTATAAAATTTTTAAACAAGAAATAATGTCAAATTTATTTCTCATGTATTAATTGGTTCAATTGCCAAATCCTATTTTTGGACAATACAAGTGTCCATATACAAAATTATAAAATAAATTAACAAAATAATGGTAAAAGGATTCAAATAAAGTAAATGACATATTGAACATTTTAAAAATGAAAACTAATTTAAAATTTGAATTCTACATGTTTTGATTAGACTATGTGTTACAATTCACTTTATTTTTGCACTCTCACATAAATTTAGAAAGATAATATATAATTGAAAACATTAATTGTTAATTGTCTAATTTAATACATTTTGTTTGATACAGTTTTTAATTTTCTTCCTATCACATTTTACTATCCTTTTTATTTTACGTGTGGTACTCTTTTTGTCTTTTGATTCCTTCTCTCACTCTCCCTTCCTCTCTTACTATATTAACTTTTCCTTACTTTCTCCCACATCTAATAAGGGTCTACTTAAATCCTATCGTGTCATATTCTAGAAACTCCTAAAGATTGGGACACAAGCATCTCTGAGCCTCATCATAGAAACTGTAAGGCCCCTAAACTTGCTTAATTAGTTGTGTTACAACCCCAATTGTTGGGTTCAATTGGTGAGAAATGTAATTTCTCATATTAAAGATAATTGAACAAATAATGATATAATTTGTTTTTGGTTTACAATAGCCTTGATGTTTGAGTTGTGGGCTTTATTGGCTATTGATCCCAAATAATAGGAAAATTCAATTAGTAAACGAATAATTGAATATTTGAGAAAAAGAAAGAGGTAGAAACCACTAGAAGGCAAACAGATGTAATCCAAGGATGGATTTCGTGCCTCTTGGGTTCCAAGGAGTCCAAAGTTGCAAAAAGAAAGCAATCAGAAAAGAAAAGATTAATTAAGTATTTCTTTAGTAAGAAATAAATTGAAAATAATGTTAAAATGTTGGAAATAACTGGGCAAATGTATAATTGGGTGATCCTTTGTGGAATTTCGTGTTCCAAGGATTCCTAATGATAAAAGGAATACCAATGAGGAAAATAAAAGAGAAATAAAGAGAAATTCTCAAAAAGAGATATTTTAATAAGAAATACACATGATAATGGGAAATAATGCATTTAGATGCATCTAGAAGGATAATGAGTATCCAATAAAAAGAATTTCAAAATAAAGGAGTGTCTTGGGATCCAATTAGTCCCAATAAAGAAGAAAGATATAGAAAATACCAAAATTGAAAAATAAGAGGATAATGTGATTCATTATTAATAGAATTATGTGGTATTATTAAAAAGGAAGTATTTCCTACTTGAAGAGAATATAATTTCGTGTCAATCAATTAAAAGGCAAGTACAAAGAATATGAATGAAGTAATTTTAAAAATCCTAATATGTAATGAACAAGGAATATCAAAATTTAAAGAGGAGAGAGAGAAAGTTTCTTCTCTTTGAAGGAATCATATTCCAATTGGAAAGATGCTTTGTATTTTAGTGGACAAGCATGCAGGGAGCATGGCTACCCTCCTATATAAAGGAAAGAGTCCATGGCTAAACCAAAAGGAGGGATCCACACACCTCTCTCACCCTTCTTCTTTTTCTTGCACATAAAAACCCTAACTAGGGTGTAGACCTATCTCTGGAGCATCAAGGGTTGGTTTGGTGGTCCTGTTGGAGACTCTAAGGTCCCACGACATCAACAAGTTGCTTGGTGGCCATTCTTCCGCCCTAACCGACGTGCAGCTGCAGCCGCATGGCTGCCATGACGACCATGTGTTGCATACTAGAAGCTCTTGAACGAGTCGCCTAGGCCGCGATCTAGGCGGCGCCCCAGGAGCGCCAAGGTGCAGCGGAGCTAGGGCTCTTCCTTGTGGATGTCCTCGAGCCTCCAAGAAGTGGAGGCAGGCCGCGGGAGAGCAGCTGCCAGTGGCTAGGGCAGCTGGCGCGAGGTAGAAAATGACGGAGGAGGCGTTGGACAGTTCTACCCCTCCGGGGTATGAAGCATCGACAACTTAAGCGGGGGCAGAGTCATCATTTCGTTATATTTCCAAAGCAAGCCGCATGCAAGGGAACTTGGCGACGTGGCAATCTATGATTGGCTGGAAGGTAATTTACTTGCAAAAATCATATCTAATGATTGGTAACTCGGATTAAAACAAGTCCTATATGAAAATTGATCCTCAGAATGAGAGGAACACAAAGAAAGTATGTTTGAAGCATGATTCTAATTTCAATCCGAAAAGTAATGGAAGTAATCATCTTAAATGCTTTAATTCTTAAGGAACCCTATTTTGAAATGAATAAAGTGTTTGATAGGGTTTAATGGATCATTAGAGTTGATGATTAACCTGTTAAATATAAAAAGGTACATTATGTTCAAAAAGAATAACTTTGCACATGTTTAGTCTAATTTAGAGTTTATGTGCATAAATATGCTTCAAATTTGAAAAGTACATAAAGTTATCATCTTTAATGTTTTAATTAAGGGAAAACCCTTAGATTTGATGGTAGATGGTCTTAATGACATTAGTTGGATAATTCAAGATGATATTAACCTATTGTCAATAAATGAGAAAATAGGATCTAAAAAGATGATCTTTTTATATAATTGGCTTAATTTAGGGTTTCGTGCATGATTATGCATTAATGAGCTTGAAAACCCTAATTTAGGAGAATATGTCTTTTAATTGATTTAATTGTTCAAATCCATAAATAAATAAATAGGGGTATGATGATCCTAAGTCAATTTGGGTATAGAAGACTATTAAAATGGATAATTTGAGCAATAAGGGTTTATTTGAGTAGAAAAGAGTATTTTAGGATTTGTTGACCTAAAAGGGATAAAGTTTGAGGAATGGATCTAAGAAACCATAATGAAGATTAGTGAAACCCTAAAATGGATACAAAAACCCTAGAAAGCGAATCCAAGTCAGTAAAGTAGATTCTTGATGAAGTGTGTAATAAATAAAGTGCATATTCTTTTCAGGAATTATGTGATGATTGAATTGCTTGGATTTCATTCTTGGTTGGGTTTACTTAATGCTTATGGAATCATCAAATTAGGTATGTGGTTATGCTTATGAATAATCGCTCTATGTTTCACGAAGATTCCCGAAGTTTTAATCGGTTGCTTGAAAATAACTGTTGGATGTCTATTTATTTCATGCAACTATAAAGTGACTATGATTATCACTATAAATGTGCATATATAACTGGCTAGATCTGGGTCCACCTCTATTTCTTTGAAAAGGCTAAACAAAAGGGGTAATCGTAGAGCGAGGTCTAGGTTACCGAGAGTTAGAAACTGGGCTACCTACGTGTAGTACCATGAGACTCATTAGCCTGCCATGAGTTAAGGAGTGGGCTACTTACGAGTAGTGCCATGTGACTGAACCCTAGAAACTAGTTTAATTATAGGTGGGACCATGAGGGGTTTAATGGGGATTTACCATAAGGAAGGTAGTATCTAGGTCCACTACAGGGATAGCATAGAGGATAGGGTACACATGGATCGCGGAGTTATATTTAAAATGTAATCTTGATTATTAAATGATTAATTGAATGATTACATTGTTAACATAGTTGCACGTTTATTGTTTCCCCCACATACCGGCTTCGGCTGACCGACATTTTGTTTGTCGACGTTTTAGGAACAAGCCAAAAGGACAAACAGTAAATCGTCATATTGTAAAATACATGAAATAAAATACAAGGAGGATTAATTAGAATAGAATCCTTAAGTAGATAGAAGTTTAGAGATCCAAGTTTTAAAAAAGGTATGCAAAAATTTATTTTCTTACAACTTCCAAGAATAGTCTATTAAAATTTGATAATTATTCTTGGTTAGTTGCGGAACCTTTGATCCGGAAGTTATGGGTGTGGCTTCGACCTCTCGGTCTCCCTTAATTGGGGGTTATCGGGAGGTGGGGTCATAACAAGTTGAATAATCTTAATAACCATAATTGAATTCTTAGAACCCTAATCTAACCTTTTGATATGCTTTGAAATCATAATACAAGCTTAAGTTTCAAAATTTTGGACATTGTTTGAGCAAGTTATGCAATTTTATGCACATTTTGGACTTTTTTGCAATTTACCTAATTGATAGGTTTTATTTGAAATTTATCACTTGAATTATGTTCCTTGGATATTCTCTCAACATTCTTGATCTTGTTGATACATGGGGCACCTATTTAATCCTTGGTTTCAAGGTGTTTTCTCTAAGGGTATTTTAGGGTTTACCATTTCACGGATGAGCTACCTTTAGTAGCTATCAATTAATGAATTGTGTGATTGGTTGGGAAATTTGACAAAGGAAAGCTAATCAGGTCTATAAGGATAGTGGGGGAGCTTCTTGTTTGTGTGCTTGTATATTCTTAATAGTTTAAGGCCATATAAATAGGGGGAAGCTACTTTTGCACTTCATGCTTGCTCCCATCCTTATCCATGGGCTATATTTACCTCTTCCTTGCCCAAGTGTGAAACCTTTCTTTCTTTATCTTTCCTCTAAACTGTAGCAATGATTCCACTCTATTTCTCTGCGGAGCCAAGTTCTCTAAGGTAGAAGACAACCTCTTTTTGGAGAAGAAGGTCTCCTAGAGCTCCATGTAGCCCTATCTAGGGTTTCCAAGGTCATATTCTAGGGATTTCGACCAAGGTAAGTTATTTTCTTCCTTCCTTCTCCATTTCGCTTGCTCTTCTCCTTCCTTAGACCTTCCTACAGGTCGGAACCTTGCTGTTCCATGGTAGAAATTGCTCTATAGCTCTAAAACCCTACCTTTCTTGCTCCTTATGCTTAGGGTTTGCTCATTCGATGAAGAAAGGTGCTAGATGGACGAGTTCATAGCTTATGCTTGGATTTTCTACCCTACTTGCTCGAGATTTCTTCTTTGTGGGGTTTCATCTTCTCATTAGATGTGAGTTTTATAACTTGTTCCATGTTTCTTGCTTACCATAAGCTTTCTAGCTCATGTTCTTGCTTGAAAATGATGATTCATGCACTAAAAAGCTAGCTTGACTTGGATTTCAATTTTTATAATGTTCCCTATTCTAATTTAAGTTATAGATGAACCTGTGATCATGTGCAAATTATTCCTAAGGTATAATATGACTTGAATCAAGTCGGTTTGACAAGCTATGGTTCTAACCACCTATCAACCAATGGTCAATTTTAGGGTTTAAAGCTGATTTTTTCTATAAACCCATGACCCGATGATGGTACCATTGCAACAACCCTATGGTGTTGTCTTCATTACAACTGATGTTCGAGATCAAAGGTGTCAGATGATAGTGACAACCTAGGGTCACCCCCTTAGATCAGGTTTTGGATCAATTGAAGTTTAATGATCAACCATTAAGTACCCTACTGATGTTATCAATCAATGATGACATTAGCTTAATATTAGATGTTGATTAATGAATATAGTGTTGATGTAACAACCTATGGTGATTTAATGATTTCTAATGGTGGTGAATCAGGTCTCTACAACCTATGGTGAGTTAAGCATTGTAGTTGTAGCATCAATTAAGCCTTAGACCAATGGTTTCTTGGTTCACTTGATGCAATGATCAGACCTATATTGTTATTGATGGTTTTAACATATGAACTTGCCCCAATGGTCAAGATCTAATATTTATTCCTACAATAAGGTGGAATTATGGATAATGTAATATGTTGTTCCTAATAATGTGATTTATATGGTTTCTTTTATATGATCAACTTAAGGAGCATACTTGGTGACAGTGGATGGCTTGCTTAACTGAACAGTCAATTGTGGGTTTTACCCTGCTCTCAATGGAACTTTTTGTGTTGTTAATCAAGAGATTCTAGGGTTATATGGTGACTCTTTCTAGATAAAAAATCAAGGACCTCATAGGTGGTTTATCTAAGGTGTTTACTTATGTAAACAATCAATGGTCTTACCTTTTTAACATCCAATGGTTCTGGGTGACATTGTGGTATGGTGATATGGGTTGAATGATGATGGAACAAATGGAGGGTTACCCTTAATAAGGTAGTATTACCTATTCACTCATATGAATAGAAGGTATGATAACCATATTGTGTTGATATGTAACCCTAATGAGGTATAGCTTGTTATACCTAGCTTTAATATAACTAAATGATTGTAATTGCGTATGGATAGTCCTTGACTGACTAATACAATCATGGAATACTCTCTTATTGTTGTTGAAACCCTAGTATGCTATAACTCGATGGTTACACCTTGATTTATGTGTGGGTTCATACTTGAGAATAGTATGGAATGTGATGGTGATGCTTCAGCTTATGCATCCATGATCCAATGGGGATGTTGTGAGTTAGGGTTTGGGTACAAGTGTTGATTAGTAACATTGATATAATTTATCATGTTGAACCTAACTCTAATGCAAATATATAAAGATGAGTATTCATGTTTAACATTATTATATGATGGAATGGTGGTAGAATAACCTCCTTAACATGATCATAACCTTAATGTGTTAATTGGTGATTATCATAACCACATGGTTGATACTTTCATATGCTAAACGTATGCATTATGAATATGATGAGTGTTAATCATATCTAGATTCCTTGCATGTTGATGTAATAAAGGAATATTCTTAATGTTAATATAACCCTCCTTTATTATTTGCACGTCACTTCTCCTTATTTCTAAGGAAAAACTCCTTCTAAGACCAAGAACTAAAGGCAAATAAGGTGAACTTACTACCTAGTTGTACATATATGAGGGTCCCATTACTCATAACTTGGTGATTCATTACAAAGCTGTTCCTTATTCTATGATTATTCAAATGAAGCGCCCCCTTCATCATTATTACTCTAAATGATGACAAGAATTATGAAAGATATTCTAAAAGGTATATTTTACAAGTTGCACCCCACATTTTGGGTAAATTGCACTTTACACCAAAATTAGGGTTTTAAGCACAAGGATTGTTCCACAAGCTGCATCTTGATGTCCAAGCTTGGAGAATCCATCATACTTCATCATATTCACTCATATGATGTCTCATCATCAGAGGAACATCTTAACCTATGTAATTTTGCAAGTTAACCCCTCTAATTGGGTAATTTGCAAATAGGTCCCTGTATAACAAAACAATACTACAACATTGTTTAAAAAGGACAGAAATGAAAATGTATGTTCCTCAGGAACTTAATTACATGCCAAAAGATAATCACAAGTATTTAATTACAAAATTTGGCAAAACACCTAGGGTTAGTTCATAACCC
Source organism: Alisma plantago-aquatica (assembly GCA_963693085.1). NCBI lineage: Eukaryota > Viridiplantae > Streptophyta > Magnoliopsida > Alismatales > Alismataceae > Alisma > Alisma plantago-aquatica. Next base: position 306,469,922 of record OY856414.1, read on the forward strand.
AGGTCAGGGATGTTACAAATTCTCCACCCCTTACAAGGATTTCGTCCCCGAAATCAACAAAACATATATTATGAGAAAAGAGCAGGGTATTTCCTTCTCATCTCTTCCTCTAGTTCCCATGTGGCTTCTTCAACTCCACGATGATTCCAGAGGACTTTTACAAGACTTATATATTTCTTCTTTAGCTTTTTAAATCTGTTATCAAGGATTGACACAGGTCCTTCCTCATAAGTTATATCATCATTTAATTCTACTTCCATAGGTTGTAGAACTAACTCGGTATCAGGGTGACATTTCCTTAGCATAGAAATGTGAAACACAGGGTGTAACTTCTGTAACTCAGGTGGTAAATCTAGTCTATAGGCTACCTTCCCAATTCGTTCAATGATTGGATAAGGCCCCATAAATCTAGGAGATAACTTCCCTTTCCTTCCAAAATGAAGAACTCCTCTCCAAGGTGAGACCTTGAGATACACTCTGTCTCCAACCTAGAACTCTAAGGGTCTATGACGTTTATCGGCATAGGACTTCTGCCTATCCTGTGCAGTCTTAATCTGTTGTTGTATTACTTTGATCTTCTCTGTAGTCTATTGTACAAGATCAGGACCTAACAGCTGGTATTCACCAGTTTCATACCAACATACCGGTGATCTACAACGTCTACCATACAAAGCTTCATAAGGTGCCATGTCAATGCTATGTTGATAGCTATTGTTATAGGCAAACTCTGTCAAGCTTAGGTGTAGATCCCAACTCCCGGTAAACTGGAGAACATATGCTCTCAGCAAGTCCTCCAAGGTCTGTATAGTCCTTTCTAACTGTCCATCAGTCTGTGGATGAAAGGCTGTGCTAAACCTTAACTGGGTGCCTAAAGCTTTGTACAACTGCTCCCAAAAATGACTCGTAAATTGAGGACCTCTGTCAGAAACTATAGTTACTGGAACTCCATGCAGTCGCACTATCTCTTCAACATACAGCTGTGCTAACTTCTCAGTAGAATAGGTTGTTTTGACAGGCAAGAAATGTGTTGTCTTTGTCAACATATCAACAATTACCCAAATGGAATCATGTCCTTTGTTTGTCCTGGGTAGGCCAACAACAAAGTCCATGGTTACATGGTCCCACTTCCACTGTGGTATGGCTAAAGGTTGCATTGTCCCTGCAGGCTTCTGGTGCTCAGCTTTAACCTGCTAGCACACAGGACACCTCAGAACAAACTCAGCAACATCCTTCTTCATTCTAGGCCACCAATACATATCTTTTAAGTTTCGATACATCTTGGTGCTCCGTGGATGCATGGCATACATTGAAGAATGAGCTTCTTCCAGGACTAACTTCCTCAAGTTATCCACATCCGACACTATCATCCTACCATGATAACATGCCACCTGATCATCTGAGTCATGGAAACCATCTCATTTCTCATCACCATACTCTGATCTGATCTGCTGAATCGTAGCATCCACTTGTTGTGCCTCTCTAATCTGCTCTCTTAGGGTAGGTTTAATATGCATTTCAGCCAACACTCCGACTAACAATGACACCTTCAACCGTACATTGTCTTGCCTTAGAGAGATGAGCATATCTCTTCTGGGGCATACTAAAGAGTTTAGTTGTGCTCTATCAGAGGATGGAGTTGCTGATTTCCTACTCAGAGCATCTGCAACTACATTGGCCTTCCCTGAATGGTAATCAATTGTACAATCGTAGTCCTTGATTAACTCCATCCAGCGACGTTGCCTCATGTTAAGTTCATGCTGAGAGAAGATATACTTAAGGTTCTTGTGGTCTGTGAAAATCTGGAATGTCTCTTCGTAAAGATAATGTATAATGTCTCTAGATCTTCAAAGCATGAACCACAATAGCTAAGTCCAGATCGTGTGTCGGATAATTCTCCTTGTGTTTCTTAAGCTGTTGGGAAGCAAAAGAAATCACTTGCTTATCCTGCATTAACATGCATCCGAGTCCATTCTTGGAGGCATCACAGAAAACTACATATCCTTTACCTTGTTCAGGTAGCACAAGCACAAGTGCACTTGTCAACCTCTCCTTCAACAGCTGAAAAGATTGCTGGCACTTATCACTCCAGACAAAAGGAACTTCCTTCCAGGTCAACTTAGTCAAGGGTAAGGCTATGGAACTGAAGTTCTTAATGAACCTTCAGTAGTATCTATCTAACCCTAAGAAACTACAGATCTCTATCAGTGTCTTCGGTTGTTCCCATTGTAGAACAAATTCTACCTTTTTAGGGTCAACACGAATACCCGAGGTAGATACCACGTGTCCAAGAAAAGATACCTCCGGCAACCAGAACTCACACTTGCTAAACTTAGCATATAGCTTGTGTTCTCTTAGCAAAGTTAGAGCCTGATGAAGATGTTGTTCATGTTGCTGAGCATCTCTACTATAGATCAAAATGTCATCTATAAAGACAACAACACACTGATCGAGGAAAGGTCAGAAGATTCTATTCATGAGTTCCATGAATGCAGCTGGTGCATTAGTTAGTCCAAACGACATAACTATGAACTCATAGTGACCATACCTTGTCCTAAAGGCAGACTTGCATATGTCACTGTCCTTAATACGAAATTGATGATATCTAGACCTCAAGTCTATCTTCGAGAAGACGGTTGCACCACGCAACTGGTCAAAGAGATCATCAATCCTCGATAGAGGGTACTTATTCTTTATTGTTACTTTGTTTAATTGTCTGTAATCAATGCACAACCGCATTGATCTGTCTTTCTTTTTAACAAACAAAAACGGTGCACCCCAAGGTAAAGTGCTCGGTCAGATGAAACCCTTCTCATGCAACTCCTGAAGCTATTTCTTGAGTTCTGCCATCTCAGCAGGCGCCATCCTATACGGTGTCTGTGCTATGGGTTGTGTATCTGGGACCAAATTGATTTCAAAATCAATTTCCCGAGGCGGTGGTATATCTGGAAGTTCTTCAGGAAACACGTCTTCGAATTCCCTGACTACAGGAACTTCGGCAGGGTTGGGACTTTCCATGGTAGTATCTACCACATGGGCCAAGAATGCATAACATCCTTGCCTCATCAGCTTTTCAACAACCATAGCTGACACAAGACAAGTAGGTAGAATCTTTATCTCTCCTTGAAAGATCCATGTGTCGCTATTATCAGCAAACATAGCTTTCTTGGATTCACAATCCAAGACAACCCTATACCTTTCCAAGGTATCCATCCCAAGGATTATATCAAATCCTTGCATCTCAAGTGGTATAAGATCCACTTGAATGCGATGATCAGAAAAGAAAAGGATGCAGGGAGAGCATACCTCCTGCAACACAGCAGACCCTCTCAACGGAGTCTCAAGCAACAAGCTATCTGCCCTATGACTGACCGTTATATTGCAGTTATGAATCACTCTTTGAGTGATAAAGGAGTGTGTAGCACCCGGGTCAATCAAAACAGATACAACAAAGGATGTAGACATATTAGAATATAACAACTCCATCTGACCTGCTACAACCCGATGGTTGATCACTGCATCAGGTGGGTTCATTGCATAGAACCTTGATGTCGCCTGAGGTTGATTCGGTGCTGACGATCCATCTTGGGACACTTGTCCACGTCCTCTAGCTGCTCCTTGAAACTGCCTCCTCTGGGATCCTTGTTGACTCTGCCTCTGTGGCTGCGTAACACTGACAGGCCTAGCTCTATAGTCCTTCATCAAGTGTCCCACCTTCCCACAGTTGTAGCAGCTTCTCTCCAGTTGTTGTGGTCTTGGTGGTCCTGTGACTGACACCGATGTTGAAATGTGATCCCCTTGTAGTGGTAGGCTTTGTCCTCTACCTCTACTCAGTGTCCACTATGTCTGAGTGCTAGGTCTAGGTGGTGGTGGTGTCAGTGCAGAAAATCTAGGCTTCTTGAAGTATCTAGATGATGATCCTTGGAACTGAGGATATCTCTTATGGGTTTGCCTTTTCTCTACTACAGACCTTTCTATCCTTCAGACTGACTCAACGAAGGTAGCAAATCTTTCCCGATTCTCTAGGGCAGACATGGGAGTAGTCAAATCGGCGTTCAAACCCTTCTCGAACATTCTGATCCTCTCATCTTCTGTAGAAGCCATGTGCGGATAGAATTGCAACAACTCTATGAACTTAGCTTCGTACTCGCAAATGTTCATCAAACCTTGCCTCAACCTCTCAAATTGAGAAATTTTATCGTCCAGGAAGGTCTTTGGAAAATATCTATTGATAAATTCCCGTCGGAAGACTTCCAACGTAGCTTCCACACCTGGCCTCTTCTGCTCTTCCATGGTCCACCAGGGACCGACACTCCCCTTGAGAAGATAGACAACATGTCTAACCTTCTCAGCTTCTGGGATGTTCAGGATTCTAAAAGCTTTATCTAACTCAGTCAACCACAGATCGACATCTGCAAGGACATCTATTCCAAAGTATTTGGTTTCTCCGACACGACGAAGTCACTCGAATGTCTTACCGATACCTTGTCCTTCAGGTTGGGCAGGTGCCCTAGGTGTAGGCATGGGCATCCTATCTGTGATGTGTGTCATGGTAGTCATAAACTGCCCGAACATAGTCTGAACAACTGGGTTTTCCATGTCAGCTGGGTCAAACTAAGGTGGATCCATAGGTGGTTCAGGTATAGGCTGTTCTATTTCTGGGTTCCTTGCACCTTCTCGAGGTGCAGCGACGCTACTTTCTACCACATACTCCTCGTGTGGTCCAGACATCCTTACTTATCTTCTTCTCCTGAGGAGCAAAAGATTCTATAAAATACGAAAGAAACACTAAGGATAGACTCAACATCCTAAGTCCTATGTTTCTGTAGACTCGGCGAACCTAGAGCTCTGATACCACTAAATTGTGGGCTCCGATCTCCAAAACACAGAATAAACATAGCGGAAGCGATTCGATTAGCAGTGGAATACGAAAAATCACCAGAAATTAAAAACTTTTTGAGACAAGATCTTGAAATCATAAAACTTCTTTTATCTGAAATAAGATAAACAGTTTACATCTCTGTTAAATCACTTCTTGAGTGATTATACACAACCAGATACAAAATCTCAAGGTTTAAAACCAAAATCTCAGACCAACTAACTCCAAGGACCTGAGAGTACAGAGACAACATAAGACTAACTAACTACATGACTCAACAGTCAGTATCTCCACCTGAGATTCACTGCTGCTCCTGATGTTGCTGCTGCTGATACTATTCACCTGCAGATTGGTTCCTTCGTCCTCGACGACCACCTAAAAAGTTGAAATCTACGGGGTGAGACAATTTTAAATAATTGTCCCAGCGAGAGTTATAACTCTCCGCCAGAAGGTTTGTTATAGCATATAAGGAATAACATAAGCAAGGTAACTTAAAACATCAATAGCAGGTTTGACAAAGTAAAGCAACATTTACTTAAGCAATCACTTCATTAAAACAAATGAAGAATATGTATGCTAGGTACTTGAATAGGCTAATGATGTAAACAATGTAACATCAATCATTGTTTATCGTAGTTCAACCTAAGCAGATATACTATGCGGTTGATTATGTTTTACAAACATTATTATACCCCAAGGAGATGAGGTTACCGCTCATACTCCAACCAATCACTATTAAGTCGCATCGGTATCATACTTAGGTCATTAAGAGAGCCGGATTCTTATGACCTCATCTTCCTCAATCAGAGTGAGGATCAACATGCAGGACATCTAATGTCTCTGTTACTATAGCTTACCAGGGTATTCTGGCACTTCGCTATTAGAGTCACAGTGGCATTCTGTACTCTCTTCGCTATCGAAAGATTTCTTGTTTATCTCTCATCGATGTGTAATAAAAGATTTCCTCGGGAGAATAGTGTTACATCACCCCGGCATAAACATATAGTGAAGGATTGATAGATTAAGATACATCTACATCAATTCCTACACTAGGATGTAAGTATATACACATCCATATTCCCCCACATACTCAAAAGTATGTGATCTAGGAGTTCCCTTAGGAAAACCTGTTTCACCATCATTTAGCTTCTGACAATGATGGATCTATTATCAGGGCTCTACATAGTATGATTATACTTGATTAGTTAGGTACATTTCAGTATTCTTTTAGCATTAAGCATGTTCTCAAACATTCATCATTAAAACAACAACTATGAAACTAGAATACTAAATGTATCAAGTCTAACTCACATCAGTTATCATTTCTTAATCATCTCATCACAAGTCATCTAATTAGCATGACCTTGATGATACTCATGGCTCTTTCAGCCTATCATCTCATATTATGCCACTTAAACTTAGGCAACATAGCATATCACTATTCATAAAGCTAATAACATGCTTTTAATGAATATGATATCATAATCCTTACCTGGATATGATTATTCTCTTATAAGAACCTGCATGGTTAATTCAATTAACAACAATAAACAATTCATATCAAGAGTTGTACCTTCATGTTTAAAAGTATAACCCGGAATTAGGGTTTATTGTACATTTCATCACATCACCCTCAATTAGGGTTTACTATTCACATTACATGTTATTACCCTAGATTTAGGGTTTACTATTCACTTCATGGTGAATTAAACTCATAGCATCATCATGTATGAGAAACATCATCATTGATGCCTTCAAATTAGGTTAAGATTCATCAATTATTATAATTAGGGTTTTCATGATCTCACATAGATGGATCATACCCTAATCATGCATATTCATATACATTGAAGGTATTTTACTTGAGTTTCAACCATAAATGGAACCTTCTCTCTCCTCTTACTAATATATGGTGATTACATCACTCTAGATTAGGTTAGGTCAAGTCAATCTTGATTATCATAAGCTAATTCACCACTATCATGTCATTAGGGTTTTGATTAAACAAAGGTGTCATCTACTTGAACCCTTCAAGGGCACATTGGTAATGTACACCATTAATCATCACATGGTTCAATATATTAATCACCTAGCCCCTTAATGTCTTTAGGTATCATTAGGGTTTGGATTAGACAACTATTGAACCGATTAAGCCTTCAAGTGACTAACCAATCACAACCGTAAAAGTTCCCAAACGGTTTCACACCTTAACCTCCAAATGGTTTTGAAACTGTTTGAGGGTGTTGACCGTTTGGACACTTTGACCTCCAAGACCGCATGACCTCCAAGACCACATGACCTCCAAGACCGCATGAACTCCATGACCGCATGACCTCCAAGACCGCATGAGTGCGTTGACCATTTGAAAGAGTTGACTTCCAAACCGTTTGAATCTATGCGACCTTGAAACCGCATGAAATGAAACGATCTTGAGATTGATTGGACCTAAACGACCTTGAGATTGTTTGAGCCCAAACATTCTTGAGACCATTTGGCCCCAAATGGTCTTGAGACCGTTTGGTCCAAATGGGCTCAAAACCGCATTGACCTCAAAGGTGCATCAAAGGTTGTAATCGATTAGGGTTTTCCATGTTGAAGCCTTCAATAGGCCACATCCTTGCTAATCACTTATCAATTGAGTTAATTAGGGTTATCCTTAACCAATTGAACACTCAATTGACCCTTAATTACTAGCCAATTAGGGTTGAAACCGATTGAATTAGGGTTTGAAGTCACTCAACCATCAACAATTACCAATGTGAATCTAATTGAGGTTGAACCCACCAATTAACACTCAATTGGGCCCCAAATTGGCCCAAATGGTCTTGAGATCGTTTAGACACCCTCCAAACGTTCTTGAGACCGTTTTCCCAAAGTTTCATCAAAATCCAAGTCGATTTGATAAGGGTTGAACCCTAATTAGGTCTAAAATCAGCACTTTTATTCAATTCATCAACCTATTGTGTTTGGACCCTCAATTGATCAAATTACCTTAACCCTAGACCTCCAAACGGTCTTGGGTTGTCACAAAACGGTCTTGAGACCGTTTCAGTGAATCCCCAAATGGTCTTGAGACCGTTTGGGCCACTCAACCCAAAATTCAACAAAATCTATCCCTGAAATCCGCAATTGAACCCGATTAGGGTTTAGAGGGTTGAAGTGCCTTCAACTTGTGATTGGTTTGCAATTAGATTATGATTCTTTGTAATTGATTAATTCAACATGTGTACAACAGACCTATAAATGGTCTTCACTTGGTCAACCCTACCAAACGATCTTGGAGACCGTTTGAATCTAAACGGTCTTCCTAGACCTCATGAAATCAAAGGTCTTGAGATCGTTTGAATTCAAATGGTTTGCAAACCGTTTAGACCAAATGGTCCAAGGTCATTTGGTAAAGTTACCTAGGAATTCACGTCCATCATATTCAACCTTGGAACATGTCGGTTACTTTGTGGATTTGCTTGCAAGAAAGCAAGGAAAGATGGGGAAGAAGAAGAACTAACTATATATTGCAAGAACACAAGTATGCATAATAAAGCAAAGGGTTTAGAGTTATAAAACCCACCTTATGGTTGTTCCTAAAGCGCCAAGCTTCCAAGCTTCAAGACTTTAATGGCGTCTTGAGCTCCACATGTCGGCCAAAGGAGTTTGTCCAAGAAAAGGTTGGGGAAAGTCGGCTAGAACAAGAAAGCTAAGTAAGAAAGCCATGAAACCAACCTTGTTAACCAAATTCCTCCATGAATCCGAGCAAGGTGATGGTCTCTTCTTACCTTAGAACAGGTTAGTCGTCTCCTTTAGCTCCAGATCTCTGCCTTAGTCAGTTGAGCAAGATGATAAGTGATAGAAGAAAGGAAACGTTGCCTTTGGTTGCAATGGAAAGTTGTATATATATCTTTGGGTGAAACTTCAAAATAAGGACATCTAATTTCTCCATTTCTCATCTAGGTCCCTCCTTTCTTCTTTGCACGTCCCTTCTCCTTATTTCTAAGGCAAAACTCCTTCTAAGACCAAGAACTAAAGGCAAAGAAGGTCAACTTACTACCTAGTTGTACATATATGAGGGTCCCATTACTCATAACTTGGTGATTCATTACAAAGGTGTTCCTTATTCTATGATTATTCAAATGAAGCGCCCCCTTCATCATTATTACTCTAAATGATGTCAAGAATTATGAAAGATATTATAAAAGGTATATTTTACAAGTTGCACCCCACATTTTGGGTAAATTGCACTTTACACCAAAATTAGGGTTTTAAGCACAAGGATTGTTCCACAAGCTGCATCTTGATGTCTAAGCTTGGAGAATCCATCATACTTCATCATATGCACTCATATGATGTCTCATCATAAGAGGAACATCTTAAATTGTGTAATTTTTCAAGTTAACTCCTCTAATTGGGTAATTTGCAAATAGGTCCTTGTATAACAAAACAATACTACAACATTGTTTAAAACGGACAGAAATGAAAATGTATGTTCCTCAGGAACTTAATTACATGCCAAAAGATAATCACAAGTATTTAATTACATATTTAGGCAAAACACATAGGGTTAGTTCATAACCCAGGTCAGGGATGTTACACTCTCGGTCTCCCTTAATTGGGGGTTATCAGGAGGTGGGGTCGTAACATTTGGTATCAGAGCGTAGGTTCCTCATTTAACCATTAATAATTATTAAATTTTACAAACATTATAGAACCCAAGGGAGTTATTAGACGATTATCCAAAAGACGAAGGTGTCTAGAAAAGGATCACGACTGGGGGCTGGAAATATTTTCCTCCGCACCGCTAGTCAGAATATGAGGACTCCCAGATCCGTGTGACTGCCTGGCCAAAGTCTTACGGTATGAATCGAAATAAGATACCTTTAGGACTTTCTCATCTTATTCATCCCTTCTCATCACAAAATTCTGTTAAGGACCTTAAGGATTAGGGTTTTCTCTTCTCCTCACCCTCTTGAGGTATGGGTAAGGATAATAAGGTCTAAGGAATCCTCCACCAAATTAATGAAAAGTATGTAAATAAGATATCATGGACATAAGCATAATAGATTAAGTGCAAATTAAAGGATAGATACATGCTTAGGTCGAATGACATAAGTTTTCATGTCCTCAGAAGAGACCTGAGGCTAGACCTTCTTGTCAGGAGGATAAGTTAGTCTTGGAGATAGAGATCTCCATTGCAAGTAGAGACCTGGCACATCCTCTGAGGATGATGTTAACCCTAACCCTAAGTGAAGGATAGAGAGGAAGAGCTAGATGTCTTGGTAGACCAGGTGTTTGGATGGACATGCTTGGGATGCCATATGAGCCATGAGAGGTTGGATGACCGAGTACCTCTGGCAACCCAACCCTAGGAAGGGTCGTGCATGTTAGAGTGAAGGATAGCTCCTTAATTGTTGAGGTTAGAGAAGAACTTATGGAACCCCATGAGATGATATGAGCATGGAATAATAGACACCCTGTATGTATCAGTAGTGCGAGCAATAGGTTGAAACCATGGCTGAGAGAATTTGATGGATAGCTTATGTGATAAGTATAAGGGGTTATGGATAACCTTGAGCGAACATAAGTTGACCATAGGCTTCATCTAGCTAGGGGCATGCTTTTGAGGTTGACCCTTCATGAAGATAGGACCTCTAATGGTGATGTTGGTTGTAGGATTAACTCTAGAGAGAGAGGATGACCCCAAGAAAGAAGGCTAGAAGCCTAAAACTCCGAGATATGAGAAACGGTGGGGAGTCAAGGATGATGCGACCTAAGTGAATGATAGCAGTTGCCTCATGCATAATTCCTGGGGGATGATGATATCTTGGTTGTCTTAGAGGAACCAAACCCTAGAGAGAGGATGAGTCTGCTCATACCTTCGTACCTATGATATAGATGAGAAGAAGAGTTCCATAAACCCTGGAGAGGTATAGTAAAAGGTTATGAGGCCTTGGACCTTGTTGATTGTCCTTGAGGAGGACTCAACCTTAAAGTGTTGATCGAGGAGAAGGATGACAGGAAGTGTATGTCATACCCGGTACATGCTTGGTTTGTGGTTAAGAGATTGAGCATGAAGTTGGACACCCAAAGTGAACCTTGGGTTCCTGACCTAAGAGGGGAAGTGGTATACCTAATGCTCATGATGAGAATTAAGTTGCTATAGTTTCGAGCATGGTATGCCTCATGTATAATGGAAAAGGGAAGCCCCTTAAGTTTAAGGTATGTTTGATGAACCCCTCACAACTAGGTTGATGATAAAGGAAAGTATGATCTTGATCCAGCATTGAGGAAAGAGGACAAGTATGACCTAGCATGGTTCAGTAGGTGATCTGCTTGTGCCTTAATAGCTTGCTAGGGTTAAGTAGGCTCATGTGGATGTAAACCCTAGACCTAAGAGCTTTTGTGACCTTGTTGTCAAGAGATATTTTTCCTCCCATCCTGGGAGAGGGACCCCTTTGGTAGGGTGTATATCAGTTTTGTTGGTTTAAGGTAACCTAAAGAGGATCTTGAGAAGCTAAGTGAAAATTACATGGTATGAGAATGAACCTGTAGACCCATAGATATCCATATCTAATTGCATAAGAATGTGTTACCATGGAGGTAACCGGTATGGGGCTTGACCAAGGTAGGCATGTTGCCATGATCCCTATGAAAGGATGAAAGCCAGCCCATGAATGCAGAAAGAGAGATGATGAAGACTTGGGTAAGGTTCTAAGTGAACATGTACTATAATGGAGAATCCTAAGTCTATCCTAGGGTTAGGTAGGGATAAGACCGATGAAAGTAGGAGTTGCCTAATTCCCCAGTTGCACATGACCATAGGGTCGAGAGGTAACATCTATCATTGTATGAGGGCCATGGATTAGGAGATTGATCACCTTCATGAACTCATGGGACCCAAAGGGCAGATGAGTAGGGCACTCTGTTGATGCATGAGGGAAGAGGGATGACCCCAAAATAGTTGGTACCCTATAGACCTAGAGGAGATGATCAAGGATATAAACCTCAGTAGGGTTCAAGACTAGTTTTCCATGGAAGTAACTTTGATATCATGATGTCTGTGATGTAGAGACATATGTGGCACATTGCAACTTAGATGTAAAGGTGTATTGGCAAGGTGGAATGTACCATCTCTACTCTTGGAACAGGAAGAACTCTGTATTTAGACTGAAGCCAAATGCTTATTTCCTCTTGTTATGGGGGTGAGAGATAGGACATTACGCATGCCATGCACCAAGGATAAGAGATGATGTAGGTTGGAACGTTGCCATGAGAAATGGGGATAGAGAAGATAACCTACCCTGGTAAAGTGAATGATACATGGATGGTTTGAAAACACTAAGAGGAATTAGGTAGTCACCTTATGAGGATGTTTTTATCATGAGCTATGTGGAACTTACAAGTTATACCATGTTGAGTTTGATCACCATGATGATGAAATCAGAGAGTGTTCTTAATGAAGATAGACATAGAGTTTGAGGTGAGACGATAAGTGAAATACATGGAAGTGTATGTCTTCAATGTTACATAATACCTAAGGATGTGAAGTGGTAATGAATGCTCTGGATGTGATATAGCTGCCTAGTTTGGCTAGAAGAGGTAGTTTGGCTAACCCTAAGTTTAGAAAGGAGAGGTGTTTGGATAACACTCAGATATAACGAGATTTGTTGTACAAGTTAATGATTGTTTGGTTAGACAATATAGTCCTTGAGGTAATAAAGGGAAAGTGGTAGAACCTTAGATGCACCTCTTTGGATAAGAAGGTGATGAAACTCTGATAGAATGGTTTAGGGTTTTTGAGGTATTGATCTTGAAGAATAATTACATACAGGAGATCATGATTTTAAGATCGCCATACACCGTACTATGAAGATAATGATGGATAGTAGTACTTTAGATACCGAAGATAAAGTTGCATGTGGTATATGGCCATACGAGCCGAGGGAAAAGGATGAACATCAGTAACCCAATGAGTTGATATAAAGGATAAAGAGTCCTGAAAGGGAAAGGGAGTTCATTACTATGGATGTTGTAAGTCTCCCCTGGATCAAGGAAGGTCGAGATGTAATATGGGTTATGGTAGATCACCTTAACTAGATGACATGAGAAAGAAAGATTACTGTCAAGGGACAGATCGGGTTGAATTACATACGAGAGAGATGGTTCAACTACACCATGATGCAAGTTCAAAAGTTCATGAGTATTACTTAAAGGTTCACTTCTGTAAGGGGGAAGTAGGTACATGAAGAACTCGATGATAGTACAATTTATCACCCTAACTAATGGTTAGTATAATCCAGAGTAAAGGGTCTGGCAAGAGCATGTGTGCTCGTTCAGGGTGACATCTAGAGACAATTCTTGTCCTATAAAAGATGTGACGATGACCACCATAGCCAATATCAGGTTTTATAGGAAGCTTTGTAAGGGAGGTTGTGTCGGTCACCACTTCAGTAAGGTGATGTTGGTGAAAGGACCACATGATGGTTAGAAAAGGACCACATTGCGTGTAGATGAAGTCGCTTTGATCATGTAATGGCTGAAAGGAGCCTAGAGATGACGAGAGTCATGAGCAGATGCAAAGTAGACTGACATGCAGTGCACTGTGGGAGAATATGTGACATGAAAATTTGACCCCTCTAAGTTATAGATAAGAGAGATGAGTCCCCAATGCATGGGTTCATTTGACATGGCTTGGTGGAGAAGGTTAAGTTTGACCTTACCCCTCAGGATAAAGTAATGTGTGATGAGTTTTAGGTGTCCAATTTAGAGCACTATGTGAGGTACCCTGACCAGGAGCTTAGCAATGAACCTAGTAAGCCCTAAGGGAGGCTGACATGGCCTGAGTCACCTGTGCAGTTTATAGACGCCAGGATGAAAGAACTCAGAGAAAAGAATATGTGATGATAAAGGTTCTTTGAAAGTGTCGTGGGAAAGGTAAAGCCAGATAGGGTACAGTGGTGGACATGGAAAGGTCTTATCCTGAATTGTTTATTTGCTAGATAGAATTTTGAGGACGAAATTCCTATAAGAGGGGAAGGATGTTACAACCCCAATTTTTGGGTTCAATTGGTGAGAAATGTAATTTCTCATATTAAAGATAATTGAAAAAATAATGATATAATTTGTTTTTGATTTACAATAGCCTTGATGTCTGTGTTGTGGGCTTTATTGACTATTGGGCCCAAATAATAGGAAAATTCAATTAGTAAATGAATAATTGAATATTTGAGAAAAAGAAAGAGGTAGAAACCACTAGAAGGCAAAGAGATGTAATCCAAGGATGGATTTCGTGCCTCTTGGGTTCCTTGGTTTCCAAGGAGTCCAAAGTTGCAAAAAGAAACCAATCAGAAAAGAAAAGATTAATTAAGTATTTCTTTAGTAAGAAAGAAATTCAAAATAATGTTAAAATGTTGGAAATAAGTGGGAAAAGGTATAATTGGGTGATCCTTTGTGGAATTTCGTGTTCCAAGGATTCCTAATGATAAAAGGTATACCAATGAGGAAAATAAAAGAGAAATAAAGAGAAATTCTCAAAAAGAGATATTTTAATAAGAAATACACATGATAAAGGGAAATAATGCATTTAGATGCATCTAGAAGGATAATGAGTATCCAATAAAAAGAATTTCGAAATAAAGGAGTTTCTTGGGATCCAAGTAGTCCCAATAAAGAAGAAAGATATAGAAAATACCAAAATTGCAAAATAAGAGGATAATGTGATTCATTATTAATAGAATTATGTGGTATTATTAAAAAGGAAGTATTTCCTACTTGAAGAGAATATAATTTTGTGTCAATCAATTAAAAGGCAAGTACAAAGAATATGAATGAAGTAATTTTCAAAATCCTAATATGTAATGAACAAGGAATATCAAAAGTTAAAGAGGAGAGAGAGAAAGTTTCTTATCATTGAAGGAATCATATTCCAATTCGAAAGAGGCTTTGTATTTTCGTGGACAAGCATGCAGGGAGCATGGCTACCATCCAATATAAAGGAAAGAGTCCATGGCTAAGCCAAAAGGAGGGTTCTACACACCTCTCTCACCCTTCTTCTTGTTCTTGCATGTAAAAACCCTAACGAGGGTGTAGACCTATCTCTGGAGTATCAAGGGTTGGTTTGGTGGTCCTGTTGGAGACTCTAAGGTGCCACGACATCAACAATTTGCTTGGTGGCCATCCTTCCGCCCTAACCGACGCGCAGCTGCAGCCGAATGGCTGCCATGATGACCATGTGTTGTAGACTAGAAGCTCTTGAACGAGCCACCTAGGCCACGATCTGGGCGGCGCCCTAGGAGCGCCAAGGTGTGGCGGAGCTAGGGCTCTTCCTTACGGATGTCCTCGAGCCTCCAGGAAGAGGAGGCAGGCCGCGGGAGAGCAGCTGCCGGCGGCTAGGGCAGCTGGCGTGAGGTAGAAGATGACGGAGGAGGCATTGGACAGTTCTACCCCTCCGGGGTATGAAGCATCGACAACTTAAGCGGGGGCAGAGTCGTCATTTCATTATATTTCCAAAGCAAACCGCATGCAAGGGAACTTGGCGACGTGGCAATCTATGATTGGCCGGAAGGTAATTTACTTGCAAAAATCATATCTAATGATTGGTAACTCGGATTAAAACAAGTCCTATATGAAAATTGATCCTCAGAATGAGAGGAACACAAAGAAATTATGTTTGAAGCCTGATTCTAATTGCAATCCGAAAAGTAATGGAAGTAACCATCTTTAATGCTTTAATTCTTAAGGAACCCTATTTTGAAATGAATAAAGTGTTTGATAGGGTTTAATGGATCATTAGAGTTGATGATTAACCTGTTAAATGCAAAAAGGTACATTATGTTCAAAAAGAAGAACTTTGCACATGTTTAGTCTAATTTAGAGTTTATGTGCATAAATATGCTTGAAATTTGAAAAGTACATAAAGTTATCATCTTTAATGTTTTAATTAAGGGAAAACCCTTAGATTTGATGGTAGATGGTCTTAATGACATTAGTTGGATAATTCAAGCTGATATTAACCTATTGTCAATAAAAGAGAAAATAGGATCTAAAAAGATGATCTTTTTATATAATTGGCTTAATTTAGGGTTTCGTGCATGATTATGCATTAATGAGCTTGAAAACCCTAATTTAGGAGAATATGTCTTTTAATTGGTTTAATTGTTCAAATCCATAAATAAATAAGGGTACGATGATCCTAAGTCAATTTGGGTATAAAAGACTATTAAAATGGATAATTTGAGCAATTAGGGTTTATTTGAGTAGAAAAGAGTATTTTAGGATTTGTTGACCTAAAAGGGATAAACTTTGAGGAATGGATCTAAGAAACCCTAATGAAGATTAATTAAACCCTAAAATGGATACAAAAACCCTAGAAAGCGAATCCAGTCAGTAAAGTAGATTCTTGATGAAGTGTGTAATAAATAGAGTGCATATTCTTTTCAAGAATTATGTGATGATTGAATTGCTTGGATTTCATTATTGGTTGGGTTTATTTAATTCTTGTGGAATCATCAAATTAGGTATGTGGTTATGCTTATGAATAATCACTCTATGTTTCAAGGAGATTCCCGAAGTTTTAATCGGTTGCTTGAAAATAACTGTTGGATGTCTATTTATTTCATGCAACTATAAAGTAACTATGATTATCACTATAAATGTGCGTATATAACTGGCTAGATCTGGGTCCACCTCTATTTCTTTGAAAAGGCTAAACAAAAGGGGTAATCATAGAGCGAGGTCTAGGTTACCGAGAGTTAGAAACTGGGCTACCTATGTGTAGTACCATGAGACTCATTAGCCTGCCATGAGTTTAGGAGTGGGCTACTTATGAGTAGTGCCATGTGAATGAACCCTAGAAATTGGTTTACTTATAGGTGGGACCATGAGGGGTTTAATGGGGATCTACCATAAGGAAGGTAGTATCCAGGTCCACTGCAGGGATAGCATAGAGGATAGGTTACACATGGATCGCGGAGTTATATTTAAAATGTAATCTTGATTGTTAAATGATTAATTGAATGATTACATTGTTAACATAGTTGCACGTTTATTGTTTCCCCCACATACCAGCTTCGGCTGACCGACATTTTGTTTGTCGACGTTTTAGGAACAAGCCAAAAGGACAAACAGTAAATCGTCATATTGTAAAATACATGAAATAAAATACAAGGAGGATTAGTTAGAATAGAATCCTTAAGTAGATATAAATTTAGAGATCCAAGTTTTCAAAAAGGTATGCAAAAATTTATTTTCTTACAGCTTCCAAGAATAGTCTGTTAAAATTTGATAATTATTCTTAGTTAATTGCCGAACCTTTGATCCGGAAGTTATGGGTGTGGCTTCGACCTCTCGGTCTCCCTTAATTGGGGGTTATCGGGAGGTGGGGTCGTAACAAGTTGAATAAGCTTAATAACCATAATTGAATTCTTAGAACCCTAATGTAACCTTTTTATATGCTTTGAAATCATAATACAAGCTTAAGTTTCAATTATTTGGACACTGTTTGAGTAAGTTATGTAATTTTATGCACATTTTGGACTTTTTTGCAATTTACCCAATTGATAGGTTTTATTTGAAATTTATCACTTGAATTATGTTCCTTGGATATTCTCTCAACATTCTTGATCTTGTTGATACATGGGGCACCTATTTAATCCTTGGTTTGAAGGTGTTTTCTCTAAGGGTATTTTAGGGTTTACCATTTCACGGATGAGCTACCTTTAGTAGCTATCAATTAATGAATTATGTGATTGGCTGGGAAATTTGACAAAGGAAAGCTAATCAGGTCTATAAGGATAGTGGGAGAGCTTCTTGTTTGTGTGCTTGTATATTCTTAATAGTTTAAGGCCATATAAACAGGGGGAAGCTACTTTTGCACTTCATGCTTGCTCCCATCCTTATCCATGGGCTATATTTACCTCTTCCTTGCCCAAGTATGAAACCTTTCTTGCTTTATCTTTCCTCTAACCTGTAGCAACGACTCCACTCTATTTCTCTGCGAAGCCAAGTTCTCTAAGGTAGAAGACAACCTCTTTTTGGAGAAGAAGGTCTCCAAGAGCTCCATGTAGCCCTATCTAGGGTTTCCAAGGTCATATTCTAGGGATTTCGACCAAGGTAAGTTATTTTCTTCCTTCCTTCTCCATTTCTCTTGCTCTTCCCCTTCCTTAGACCTTCCTAAAGGTCGGAACCTTGCTGTTCCATGGTACAAATTGCTCTATAGCTCTAAAACCCTACCTTTCTTGCTCCTTATGCTTAGGGTTTGCTCATTCGATGAAGAATGGTGCTAGATGGACGAGTTCATAGCTTATGCTTGGGTTTTCTACCCTACTTGCTCGATATCTCTTCTTTGTGGGGTTTCATCTTCTCATTAGATGTGAGTTTTATAACTTGTTCCTTGTTTATTCCTTACCATAAGCTTTCTAGCTCATGTTCTTGCTTGAAAATGATGATTCATGCACTAAAAAGCTAGCTTGACTTGGATTTCGATTTTTATAATGTTCCCTATTCTAATTTCAGTTATATATGAACCTGTGATCATGTGTACATTATTCCTAAGGTATAATATGACTTGAATCAAGTTGGTTTGACAACCTATGGTTCTAACCACCTATCAACCAATGGTCAATTTTAGGGTTTAAAGCTGATTTCTTCTATAAACCCATGACCTGATGATGGTACCATTGCAACAACCCTATGGTGTTGTCTTCATTACAACTGATGTTCGAGATCAAAGGTTTCAGATGATAGTGAAAACCTAGGGTCACCCCCTTAGGTCAGGTTTTGGATCAATAAGAAGTTTAATGATCAACCATTAAGTACCCTACTGATGTTATCAATCAATGATGACATTAGCTTAATATTAGATGTTGATTAATGAATATAGTGTTGATGTAACAACCTATGGTGATTTAATGATTGTTAATGATGGTGGATCAGGTCTATACAACCTATGATGAGTTAATCATTGTAGTTGTAGCATGAATTAAGCCTTAGACTAATGGTTTCTTGGTTCACTTGATGCAATGATCATACCTATATTGTTATTGATGGTTTTAACATATGAACTTGCCCCAATGGTCAAGATCTAATATTTATTCCTAAAATAAGGTGGAATTATAGATAATGTAATATGATGTTCCAAATAATGTGATTTATATGATTTCTTTTATATGATCAACTTAAGGAGCTTACTTGTTGACAGCGGATGGCTTGTTTAACTGAATAATCAATTGTGGGTTTTACCCTGTTCTCAATGGAACTTTTTGTGTTGTTAATCAAGAGATTCTAGGGTTATATGGTGACTCTTTCTAGATAACAAATCAAGGACCTCATAGGTGGTTTATCTAAGGTGTTTACTTATGTAAACAATCAATGGTCTTACCTTTTTAACATCCAATGGTTCTGGGTGACATTGTGGTATGGTGATATGGGTTGAATGATGATGGAACAAATGGAGGGTTACCCTTAATAGAGTAGTATTACCTATTCACTCATATGAATAGAAGGGATGATAACCATATTGTGTTGATATGTAACCCTAATGAGGTATAGCTTGTTATACCTAGCTTTAATATAACTAAATGATTGTAATTGCGTATGAATAGTCCTTGACTGACTAATACAATCATGGAGTACTCTCTTATTGTTGTTGAAACCCTAGTATGCTATAACTCGATGGTTACACCTTGATTTATGTGTGGGTTCATACTTGAGAATAGTATGGAATGTGATGGTGATGCTTCAGCTTATGCATCCATGATCCAATGGGGATGTTGTGAGTTAGGGTTTGGGTACAAGCGTTGATTAGTAACATTGATATAATTTATCATGTTGAACCTAACTCTAATGCAAATATATAAAGATGAGTATTCATGTTTAACATTATTATATGATGTAATGGTGGTAGAATAACCTCCTTAACATGATCATAACCTTAATGTGTTAATTGGTGGTTATCATAATCACATGGTTGATACTTTCATATGCTAAACGTATGCATTATGAATATGATGAGTGTTAATCATATCTAGATTCCTTGCATGTTGATGTAATAAAGGAATATTCTTAATGTTAATATAACCCTTCTATGATTGTTCATGAATATCTCCTGGCTCATTAATGCAATATTGTGGTGATATGGTGTATTATATGTGAGTGATGTTGTTGAGCCTTGTTATAAGGCATGGAAATATAATGATGATCTTGTAGGGAATTGTATGATGGTCTTAATGACCTTTGGTCTTGGTTGATCCCTAAATGAGGTGTAATCCTCTTACGTTGATTAGGGTTGATACCCTGTGATATTGTGAAAAGGATTTATATCTTGTGATAGTATGATGACTAGTGTGGTCTAATGAATGGCAAGTGAATAGTACCATGTGATGATGAGATGAGAAATTATGTTCCACACGTTTTATATCTTTTATAGTTTTGATATTTATATTTTTCTAGAAGTGAATTAGGGTTTGTATGTCCACTTGTTTGATGCAATCTTAATTCCCCCAACTGTCATAACTAATCAAATGCAACTCTAATCATGTAGTGCCCTATGCTGTAGAGCCATCTTCAATGTCAGAACTTGCTGAATGGTGAAATGAGTATTCCTAAGGAAAACTCAGAGCACATACTGTTCAGTATGTGGGGGTAGCAGGTTGAGGATATATCCTTGTCATCCACAATGTAGATTGTGAAGGTTGGTTATGGTCGTGCCTCATACATCTGATGTGATTGAGAATGATGATGGTCGTGTCTCAATGATTATAACATGATGTGATTAGAGGACAACTGTGGTTGTACCTCAGTGATGGGGTTTGTATACCTTGGTTTCTAGTGTTGTCACCTATACCAAGGGTGGACTAGTGGTTAGTAGCTTGACTATATGTCACTGTGGTGGCAACTTTGACTGATATGTCACTACCTTTTTACTCATACTGATCGAGGGGAAGAGATCTTAGGATACTGACACTCCTAGATCTTGTAAAGAACCAAATAGCCCTTCGTAGGGGTCTGTTGGACTTTAAATGGTACAATTCAAATTCCCCAGGGTGTAATAAAAGATGTAATACAATCGTGTAGCATATTTGTTTAGGGTTATACACAACATTTCACATTGGATGATAACCCTTGTTTGTTATCTTTACATAAAGATGATGCTTAGTGCAATGAAGAGATAGTAGATATACTTATGTTGTGGATATGCTTAAGATTGTAGATTTGTACAAACAATAGCCATGATTATGTTGATAACTATACTGCTACTGCTGATTATAATCATGATGCTAGCTATCTCATGTTGTTAGTTATGTTTAGCATGCTAGCCATGCCTTTGTAACTAGAGATGCATATACTACTAATCCTGCTTATCCAGATAGTTGTGCTTATGTTTTTTAGCTCTTCTTATGATGTTGTTATGTTCAACCAATTAGACATGCTCATGTTTTTAGTTATGCTATATTACTAGACTTGCTCATGATGCTAGATATGTATATGATACTGAATTGCTTATATTGTCAACAAGATAACGGATGATAGTCTGGCTAATGATGATAGTTATTATCTACTCCTTTATGTATTTTGTTAATCATTAGTGCTGCTGAGCTTATTTTTTATATCTGATTAATTTTCTTAACTATTTAGTTACTTCAAAATGTTGTAATCAATAAGTGTTGTTGGAGGTTATATCTCTTGTTGGGACATGGGTCTCACCCTTGTGGTTCGCCACATTTTTTTAGGTAATCAAAAGTGGAAGAAACAAACATGTGGCATCAAAGAGGAGCTATAGTAATGAATCTTTGAGAAAGTCAATTAGATGTCTAGTGTGTCCTAGAGTTGTCCTTTTACTCTCAGGTCCAGGCAAGAAAAGTTTGTATATGGTGTTTCAAATGAATCAAACTTTTATTAGCATATTAATGCTTGTTTGTGCAGAATATACGAATATTGTTATCCTATGTACATATGTTGTAGCTAAGGTGATAGAACAATTTGTATCAAATTCTTGGCATAGTATGGATACAAGAAAGATATTGGGATCTTATGCAAATGTTTTTAAGCGGGTGTTGGATGTTGAAATTAGTTTTAATTTACCCATATTTTTGGGTATGTGGTTAATTTGTGATTGATTGTGTTTTATGTTTTGAGTAATCTTGTTTAGAGTAATGGGTTCTCACAGAAACCCTAGTTACTAACCATATAAATATGGTACCGTGTCTCTAATTCTGCCGCACCTCACTTAGACTTTTCCCTCCACCAATTTCTCCTCTACTCTCATGCTCTGCCACTAGGAACTTGAAACCTGGCATACCAATTCTAGTCATTGCGGCCCGTCATTCTTCTATTTCAACCTAATTCCACCCATGGTTGAGTTGACTTTAGACTTAGAGGATTAGGATCCAATATCTAACTTAATACTCAAGTCAAGGTATGTACATCTACTCCATTCAAATTGGGCATAATATTATGCCTAAAGAACCATTTTCCCATATGAGGCATTGGTTAAATTGTGAACGTTCATGTTATCTTATGATAGTTCTCTTTGTTATGAATATCTCCCTAATTTGTTATTATTGATATGTGAATGCCACATTGGCGGTCTTCTGACCAAATTATTTGGGTTCTCTTATCCCACTTGTTGACAACTTTTATTTCTTATCCTTTACATGAAAGAAATTTTATCTTGTTCTTGCCTTCCCTATTTGCATGAGTGATTGACTAGTCGTAACTAAAAGTAGTGAGACCATGTTTGAGGAACTAAGGTTTTAGTACTCCTACTTATGCACTGGGGTTTTATTCCTCCTACAATTTACTATTTTAGGCACTAAGGTTATAGTCCTCCTACCTATGCACTAAGGTTTTAGTCATCTTGCATTATTATATTTTATTTGGCACTGAGGTTCTAGTCCTCATTCCCTTGGTATGATATTCATAAATTCTCATCCTATTTTTTAGTATATGCTAGTCAATGTTTATTTATCATGATGCAACTATTCATCTTTGTGATAATTTTCAGGTGAGTATGGCAAGAAAAAAATTTATTTACAATATCCTTATTAATAATTGCCTCATCTTTGGATCACGTTAAATCTTTGTGATGAACTCTTCTCTATTGGCATCCCATTATTGACATCTCCTTATTTCAAATCTTCTCTCACTTTAATTAATGTCCAATTATTTTACTCTATGCATACTCAACATTTGCTGACGTGCTTTCTTTTATTTCCCTTTTTCATGTGTGTTGTTTTTCAACCCACCTAGAGTTAGGTTAGACCATGGTTCAGGGAGGAGAGGACTTTGCTCAGGACCAAGTGGAAGGATGAGTTTCGAGATGGGAAGGTTTCTCACCACAATATGATCCTAATAATTAGATTCATAGTTTAGACTTTGCATATAATGCCCAATGTTAAGATGACAATGGATTTGTGTAATAGTTAGAATTTTTTATTTTCTACTTTCACTAACTATGTTTTTGTATTCATCTATTTAAGAAAAAAATGTTGTACCCCTTTTATTTGGTTATAATTGTATTCATGGGGATTTATGCAAATTTATTTCTCAAATTAATTAAGGAGTGGTCCCCTACCGGGTCCCACTCTTTACACTAGGGTTCACTTCACAATCCTTTCATAATTTTCTACCCATTCATCATGTAAGGAAGTAATCAATTTGGCTATATTTGTGCCCGCTCTAGAATGTAATCATATGAGAAGCTATTTTCTTGAAATGGGTGTTTTCCAAAACAATATTATAGGTGATTGAACAATCAAATATCCTCTATCCTTCACCATTCCGATTGCCATATTTGAGACCACTGTGAACTCTCTCATATTCAACATTGATACTCCCAAATGGTCATTTAAATAACTCCCAATAATTATCTTCACCTCTATTGATATTCCTTGCATATTCTCATCCATGTTGTCCAAAAAATCCTTCTTAGACTCCTTGTTAGTTCCAACTTGTGCGACATAAGCATTAATAATATTAAAATATTCCCCCATGAGCAACCTTGATAGCTATGATTTTATCACTGATTTTTGTGATCTTGACTGCATCATCCTTCAACATCTTATCAACAATAATGTTAGTGTCATTTCTATTAATGTCAATACATGTATACTATATTTGGTACCATGCGTCTCCTATCTATCTATATCATTTTACTATCCACTTGATTTCTTCTAAGCAAGCTATATTGACTTTTTTCTAATCATGATATCTAGTATCTCCTAATCTTTCCCATAAGAGTAGTATTCCATGATCCCACTCTATTCCTCTTTTTTAGATGGCTTCCATATCTTCCTCCATAGAAAATTTTGCCCTTGAACATTTTTCTCTACACCCGGGAAATGATGCAGTGTGAATAGCTTCTTTATCTACAACTATCCAATATGTGAACCCTTTATTTTCCTTTAACACTACACCCATTTCCCTACACGATATGTTTTTGGGTAGGGATGTTTCAACATTTTTTTAAACTATCCATTCAAAATTAATAAAGACAAAGTTTTATGGATAGTTGTCAATAAACCACTAACCCTCCTTTACCCTAGCTTGGGACCGTCTACATTTGCACAAAAAGTAAAAAGCATAGGTGTATTTAGTATAAGTAAGAATATTAGGAAAATGTATACTCTTTACTCCAATAGAAGAATAGTTGTTCCCAATACTCTCAATAACCACTAATTTTTTAGGTACATGAAGCTCTTCTAGTGTAACGTTGTCTAGTACTTCTAGCTATACCATATTTATTTTTCTTAATATACCCATTTAACCTGACACGAAACTAGAACCAATTGTTGGGTTTTGTGGAGAAAGCATGTGCGGCGGAAGCAACTAAATCCACGCAACCCGTAACAGGATCTCGTCGATAACAACATATTCGGAAACATGTTTGCGGGATATACCTTATCGCGGAGCAAGTCCGGCGATGTCCCGCTGCACGACGGTGCAACACTGCTTGTCAAACATGGACGGATCTTCTCTCCCGTTCGCTGTCGCAGGTTGATCCGGCGATGCTCCTTTGCGGCGATGACGTACATTGCTCGCAGCACGTACAGGTGGTCGTCGACGTCCTCCGAACGCAGGCGTCAAGGCGTCTGCGTCTCTACTTCGTCCACGCGGATGGACGGAACTCCACGTCGCGCTTCTCAAGCCGGCGGGAAGGAGCGTGTCTCTGCGGCGGCGTGCTAGCGGCACGTTGCTCTCCTTTCTCTCCTAAGGACGGCGACGGCTAGGTTTACGTACGTTAGCGTAAACGGAAAACCTCTCTCTATCTTATATAGATATGGGTCGTCGATCCTCCTTTAAATAGGATACAAAGGGAAGTAGGGTTTCCTAAACCCATCAGTAAACAGAAACGTTGCGTTAATTAAAATGCTTGTGGATTAATTAGAATATTTAGGAATTCATTAATTAACCAAATATTCACATTAATTGATTAATTAATATCTGACTCCATGCAATCGCTTGGGATGGCTCTACGGGCATACATATACCAACAGACTCCCACTTGCACTCAGAGCCAGTCACTCCAATATTATTCTAATCCATTACATAAACATTTTAGTAATCAATGTGATTCGGAGCAATTCCAATCAAATCCACAATTATACTCCTATTCCAATACATCCTATGTGTGTGACCCGGTAGGCTCCAACTTACGTTGGCAGTGATATCCATAATCATATTATGATTTCACAAGCAATGATTGGTATCTAGCAAGACTTCATTGCTACCCAAGTAATTGGAGAAGTTGGAGAACAACTTGACCTATCACTCATGACTGGTGTTACAGTGATTGTATAGTTCTTTTGTCACGGATATCCGGATTGAACTCGAGTCATGGAATTGTTATCCTTTTCAACGTTCAATCCATGTTCCTTGAACTAGAGCAGACTGTCTGAGATATATGTAAGCTCAATATCACATATTGACTCACATCAGCATGGCCATGCATTTCTCAGTCTCGCTTATCAACTGGCCAGAATATCAAACTCCAGTAGGAAGGACAAATTCCATCTACATCACTCACAGTCATCCCCATGTGTCACAGTGCACCCAAGCACCATCTTTATAGCAATCCTTATTCAGGACCACGGTGGATGATGTCAAAGTACACCGAACGACATGTGATAAGTGTAGTGACTTCAGGTCTAAGAACCACAATCACCACCATCATTATGAGATGTGACTCTAACTACCAATCATGGTATCCATGTGTCACTCTCAAGGTGGGTCTGTCTGATACACTGTTCTCTAACAAGTATCTATGTATTTGGTTTGATATCTCCATATCATGGATAATGAGATTCTTCCATCAACCAACATACATTCTAATCTTATGTGTTATTGATGTCTATGGATATTTCCACAATAACAACCGATTAGGGACAAAACAAGAATACATACTCTTAGCATACATATGATCTCACTGTTCAGGTCATCAACCCAAAGACATATGTCGTTGAGTATATTATTCTATAGACATCTATAAGTTTTATGGTCATCTCACAATATAAAACACAAACATATAGATTGGAAACTTGCCTTTATTGATATGATCAATGTAGTATTACAAATCATTTACATAGTATCCCATTACAATCATATAATGATAGTCTCTATGGGCATACATACCAACAGATTCCCACTTGCACTTATACCCAATCACTCATGAATCTCAATCCAAGTGATCAAACATGTCCATCATGTTTCTGCTGTGAAAGTGCTTTTCTGAGCGGGTCAGCCACATTGCTTTCTGTAGGTACTCTACAAATCTTCACATCTCCTCGTTGTACGATCTCTCGTATGAGATGGAACCGCCGTAGAATATGTTTGGAACATTGGTGCGATCTTGGTTCTTTAGCCTGTGCAATTGCTCTATTGTTGTCGCAAAACAACTCAATTGCATCACCAGTGCTTGGAACCACTCCAAGTTCAGAAATGAACTTCTTGATCCACACAGCTTCCTTTGCAGCATTAGATGCGGCAATATATTCGGCCTCTATTGTATAATCCGCAACCATCTCTTGCTTGGAACTCTTCCAGCTCACAGCTCCGTTGTTCAGGAAAAACACAAATCCAGATTGCGATCTGTAGTCATCTTTTTCAGTTTGGAAGCTAGCATCGATGTAACCCTTTACCACGAGCTCTTCCTCACCACCGTATACCATGAATTGATCCTTAGTCCTTCTCAAGTACTTTAGGATGTTCTTTATAGCTGTCCAGTGACATTCACCTGGATCTGACTGATACCGGCTCGTCATGCTCAAAGCATACGACACATCAGGACGAGTACATAACATTGCGTACATGATAGATCCAATTGTTGATGCATATGGAATCTTACTCATGTGTGCCCGTTCATCACATGAACTAGGACACTGGGCTTTAGAGATTGTAACCCCATGGGACATGGGCAAGTTACCTCTCTTAGAACCCTCCATGCTAAACCTCTTTAGCACCTTTTCAATGTATGTGCTCTGGCTTAGGCCTAGAAGCCTTCTAGATCTATCTCTATAGATCTTAATCCCAAGTATATAGGATGCTTCACCTAAATCCTTCATAGAGAAAGTCTTCCCTAGCCAACCTTTTACTGTCTGAAGAGTAGGGATGTCATTTCCCATCAATAGTATGTCATCCACATACAATATGAGAAATACAACTGTGCTCCCACTAACCCTTTTGTAAACACAAGGTTCATCTTCATTTTGACTAAAGCCAAACTTTTTGACTACTTCATCAAAACATAGATTCCAGCTCTGAGATGCTTGCTTCAATCCATAGATTGACCTTTGTAGCTTACATACATTATTGGCTTCCTTTGGATATATAAAACCCTCAGGTTGTGTCATGTACACATCCTCGAGTAAATTCCCATTAAGGAATGTTGTTTTAACATCCATCTGCCAAATCTCATAGTCATGATAAGCTGCAATGGCAAGCATGATTCTGATGGATTTAACCATGGCAATTGGTGAGAAGGTCTCGTCATAATCAACACCTTGAATTTGACGGAATCCTTTAGCAACCAATCTACCTTTATAGGTTTGAACATTTCCATCCATGTCAGTCTTCTTCTTGAAGACCCACTTGTACCCTATGGGTCTTACCCCTTCGGGTGGATCCACCAAGGTCCATACCTTGTTGGTGTACATGGATTCCATCTCAGATCTCATGGCTTCGAGCCATTTCTCAGATTCTAGTCCCTTAGTAGCTTCTAGATAGGAAGTTGGCCCATCTGCTATGCCCAATTCTTCACTATCTTGAGTCACGAGAAATCCAAATCTCTCAGTCTCAAGTCGTGTCCTACTGGACCTACGAGGTTCCTATGTTACATTTGGAACTTGAAATTCC
Organism: Alisma plantago-aquatica; assembly: GCA_963693085.1. Lineage (NCBI taxonomy): Eukaryota > Viridiplantae > Streptophyta > Magnoliopsida > Alismatales > Alismataceae > Alisma > Alisma plantago-aquatica. The sequence goes on from OY856414.1 coordinate 306,498,135, forward strand.
ACAACAACTTGTGAGTCTTCATGTTCCTTATGTACCTCCTCAGGTTCTCTGCTTTCTTGTTGGTCTCGAACTTCTTTGAGCTCTACATTCCTCCCACTAATTCCTTTGGAAATAAATTCCTTTTCAAGAAATACAGCAGTCCTAGCAACAAACACTTTGTTGTCAGTTGGTGTGTAGAAGTAGTATCCCCGAGTTTCATTGGGGTATCCAACAAAATAGCATTTTTCCGATTTGGGTCCAAGCTTTTCAGGAAATTGTTTCCTAACATAAGCTTCACATCCCCAAATCTTTAACATAGACAAATTGGGATGATTCCCATTCCATATCTCATATGGTGTCTTTTGAACCGATTTGGAAGGTACACGGTTAAGTGTAAACGCTGCAGTTTCTAGAGCATATCCCCAGAACGATATTGGAAGTTCGGCTGAACTCATCATTGATCGTACCATGTCTAATAATGTACGATTCCTTCTTTCTGACACACCATTATGTTGTGGTGTACCAGCTGGAGTCCATTGTGATACAATACCACGGTCTCTCAGAAGGTCCTCAAACTCTTAGATTAAGTATTTGCCACCTCGATCTAAACGTAGTGCTTTAATACTCTTACCAAGTTGCTTCTCTACTTCATTCATGAAAGTCTTGAACATTTCAAGAGTTTCTGACTTGTGTTTCATAAGATATACATATCCATACCTACTGAGGTCATCAGTGAAGGTAATGAAGTATTGATAGCCTCCTCTAGAATTTGATCTAAAAGGTCCACATACATCAGTATGTATGAGCCCTAGCAGATCACTGGCTCTCTCACTGTGTCCAGTGAAAGGAGTTTTGGTCATCTTCCCTAATAAACATGCCTCACATGTCTCTAATGATTTAAAATCAAAAGAGTCTAGATAACCATCCTTATGGAGTCCAGATATGCGCTTCTCGTTTCTGTGCCCAAGACGACAATGCCATAAGAATGTTTTGTTTGAGTTGTCAAGTTTTAACCTTTTAGTATTTACGTTATATATGCTAGTCTCAAGTTCTAACAAGTAGATACCATAAGACATAGGGGCATTGCCATAAAAGATCTCATCTTTAGATATAGAAATAATTCCATTCTTAATGTGAAATTCAAATCCACTCTTGTCCATACAAGATACAGAAATAATATTTCTATTAATGGCAGGTACGTAATAGCAATTCTCTAATTCTATTACAAGGCCCGTAGGAAAAGATAAACTAATAACTCCAACTGCGGTGGCAGCAACTCTTGCTCCATTAGCAACCCACAACTCGACTTGGCCCTTTCATAAAGGCTTACTTCTTATCAGATCCTACATATTAGAAGATATGTGAGATCCACATCCGGTATCCAGTACCCATGATGAAGAAGTATTTAAGTTTATCTCAATAACATATATACCTGAAGTGGAGATCTCTATCCCCTGCTTCTTCTTCCTCAGTTCCTCCAGGTAGAGAGGACAGTTTCTTTTCCAATGTCCAGGATGGTGACAATGGTGACAACTGCCTTCTTTGGAGATCCCACCTTTAGCTTTGAGCACGGATGACTTTGGCTTCTTCCCGGCTTTAGAACTTTTCTTAGCCTTGCCTTTGCCTTTTGACTTTCCCTTTGTCTTGCTGATCATCATCACAGACTTGGGCTTGTCTTTCTTCATCTGTGCTTCAGCTGTCCTCAACATGCCCAACAATTCTGACAACGGCTTGTCAAAATTGTTCATGTTGTAGTTCATGACAAAATGATTATATGACTCAGGCAACGATTGTAGAATCACATCAGTGGCCAACTCTTGACCTAGAGGAAATCCCAGCTTGGATAGGCTTTCCACGTACCCAATCAAGGTGAGTATATGGGTGTCAACTGAGTCTCCCTCTTTCATCTTGCTTTTGAACAACGCCTTTGAGACATCATATCTCTCCTGTCTTGCTTGATGTTGATACATGTTCTTGAGATGTGTTACCATCTCCATGAAATTCATGTTCTCATGTTGCTCTTGCAACTCATAGTTCATTGAGCACAACATTAGGCACTTGACATCCACGACATCATCAAGGTGCTTCTTGTAAGCATCCTTTTCAGCCTTGGGCGCATTTACGGCGGGCTCCTCTGGATCTGGTGTTTCAAGGACATAGAGCTTACGCTCATGTGTGAGAACAATTCTCAACGTCCTAAACCCATTTTGAAAGTTGGTTCCGGTAAGTTTGTCCTTCTCAAGGACCGATCGCAACGAGAAAGTGTGGGTGTTGGTTGCCATTTGATTGCTACAATAGAAAATTTTGCATTTAGTCCAAAACATTTTGACTTGTAAAGATTTGATAAACGAGATTAATTAGGCCTTTAATTAATTACGCTCCCACTATTTTATTCAAATTGATAGCCCTCACTATCAACTCGGAAGATTGCAACGCACAACCTTCTAGTGAGCCAAGACCCAAAATAATTGGATCAATGCCCAGCCAACGCCGGCGTCAAAGACCAAATACTAAGGTAGGCAACTTTTGCCAATTGCATCATATGCAACTCTTGGATAGATGATCATATACAACTCCTTGCCATGATGCATCTGTGTGCCTCTAAGTACTTGATCCTATCAAGGTTCCCTAGTCAAGTCCAACCCATAAGCCAACACGATGAGTGTGCACCCTGCGGAGGCAGACCCACACACCCACCATCACACTTCCACGAGATAGACAGTGTACCACGCGGAGGCGTGCCCACACATAATCGATCAAGCTTTTCATGTGTGTTGCTTTATGGAAGGCAACTAAAACTTAATATTATTAATTGAGGGGTTTTATTAATACATATACATATCCAAACACCACATACTTATAATACGTATCATATACTACTATATCCACAACCACAAACGATACACATGCAATCACAAACACAAATACATCAGTTATGGCCATACTATTGTAATCCTTTGGAGCAACAAAGGATTACGGTCCACCTATGGTCTTATGCATCTCATGCAACACCTGTGAATCAACCTGTAAGCATGTAATGATCAACATTACAATGAACAACTTCATGGATGCTTCGTGAGGTTGGAACTTCAAGTTGCTTCTTGGAATGGGATATTCTTGTTGCTTCTCCATGGACGCTCCTTGGAGTTGGATCTTCAGTTTTCTTCTTGGAATTAGATCTTCATGGTGCTTCTCCATGGACACTCCTTGGAATTGGATCTTCAAGTGGCCTCCTTACATCAAGTTTACAAAGACTAAAACTAATCCTATCTCTATTACATCATATGAGTACAAACATAAAAGGAAAGAATTAATTACACTTTGAAGTAAGAGATGAGGCTCGACATGCAAGACGAATACTTTATACAAAGGATCCATATGTAACCATTATACATCCATATAATTCACAAACAAACATATCCACAAGATCGACATCCACATTCATTCACAACATTCACAAAAGGGGATACTTGGCCATAACCGTGTATGCATTCACCACATAAAACATATTTTAAAGGCGACGTGTATGCTATCATAGGTATATCTACATATATATATATACATATTTAAAATTGCAGTACTTTTAATGCGGGACTTTCCCCATTAAATAATTTTTGACTCCCACGCAGACAATGCGGGGTACACAGGGGCAGCGCCCCTACGGAATTTCACTTCCGTGCACTTAGGAAAATCTATATTTTCCGTAGTCGACCCCGTCCAAAATGTCAAAAACAGTAGCCTACGGCGTATGTGGAATTAGGTTTAGATTTGCACATTAACAGGTTTAATTCGCATCGTATGCAACTTAAAAGTAGTATACAGCGATTCGATCATATCGAAACTAATCCAAATATGCCGTAGATCGACGCTGCTCTGATACCACTGTTGGGTTTTGTGGAGAAAACATGTGTGGCGGAAGCAACTAAATCCACGCAACCCGTAACAGGATCTCGTCGATAACAACGTATTCGGAAACAGGTTTGCGGGATATACCTTATCGCGGAGCAAGTCCGGCGATGTCCCGCTGCACGACGGTGCAACGCTACTTGTCAAACACGGACGGATCTTCTCTCCCGTTCGCTGTCGCAGGTTGATCCGGCGATGCTCCTTTGCGGTGGTGATGTACGTTGCTCGCAGCACGTACAGGTGGTCGTCGACGTCCTCCGAACGTAGGCGTCAAGGCGTCTGCATCTCTACTTCGTCCACGCGGATGGACAGAACTCCACGTCGCTCTTCTCAAGCCGGCGGGAAGGAGCGTGTCTCTGCGGCAGCGTGCTAGCGGCACGTTGCTCTCCTTTCTCTCCTAAGGACGGCGACGGCTAGGTTTACGTACGTTAGCGTAAACGGAAAAACCTCTCTCTATCTTATATAGATATGGGACGTCAATCCTCCTTTAAATAGGATACGAAGGGAAGTAGGGTTTTCTAAACCCATCAGTAAACAGAAACGTTGCGTTAATTAAAATGCTCATGGATTAATTAGAATATTTTGGAATTCATTAATTAACCAAATAATCACATTAATTGATTAATTAATATCTGACTCCATGCAATCGCTTGGGATGGCTCTACGGGCATACATATACCAACACCAATTATGTTTCATAGATTTTGAATTTGACTAATTTCTAACAAATATATCGCTATATAGAGTGGTAGGTAAGAGTCTTTTACATAAATACATTTTTTTACTAAACAAACTTTATAAGGAATTCACATGAGTTTTCCCAAATGCCACTAAAACTTTTGTTTTAAAAATCTCAACATGATATGAATATTGTGGAGGATTCAATATCTTTATCTTTAAATCCTCACTAATATTGCATTTACTCATCTAATTGGTATATGGTCTAGTGTCCAACACTAGTGATGGATCTTACCTAGTTAAAGTTTTATGTGAGAATGACATATCCATCCAGAAGCTTTTCTTACCTTAGTTGCATAATTAGAAGCACCATCTCCACACAAAAAAATCATGAGACACTTAAGTGTTCGATTGTTTTGAAATATTTATTTCACACTATGACCACCTTTGGCTTTCAATTCAATTTTCCAATTTTTTTAGTTCGTCTCTTCGTAGAATGCATTTAAGAATCGTAATTTTTTTAATGTAAATAAAGGAATTCCAATAACATCTTAATCTTATTCTTGACTTTGGGATCATTTATGTTCTTGTAATTAGCGAATACAGAAGCATTTTTTATTATGGTTCTACTTCATAGCTTATATCATTACTATTTTCTTGACATCACTAAACGATCACTTCTTGTAAAGTGTGTGGTATTCATATTTATACATGAATATTAAATAATTGCATATTCTCCCCCTCATAGGAAACTTGAAAAAATGGATGGATGGCAAGCTCATCATATGATAGTTAGATTTGAGTATCTTAAAATTGTTTCTCCTGATCCATATTTGCATGGTTTCCTTCGTATTCCTCTGGAGACCTATTTTATCATTGGCATAGTTTGTAAGGATATTTCTAGTGGGTGTTTTTAATATAGTGAAGAGGATTTACCATATATCTTGGGACTCTATTTGCACTCATAAAGTAATTGGAGATCTAGTAATAAACAAAGTTATGTGGCCCCTTATGTTGTCACTGAAAAAAATGGGAAATCAAACATTGTAAATAAACTAACTGTGTCAAATGGGTCCATAGGATATATTTAGTAATAAACATGTACTCGTCATTCCCAAGTTCATCTAAGGATTCTTGGGTATGGAATCACTACCAAAAATCAAAGAGTAGTAAATGACCGCATGTATCCTATAGCATCAGAATTGGTGAGTATACCTTGATTTGGAAAAAAACCCTAGGGTCTGGAAACAAGTGCCTTACTAAAACTATCTTAGAATTTGTTCCTATAGTATCATATGAATAAGGAATTACTGATAAAGTTAGTTTAATCATACTAAATTATTCATATAATATGAAAGACTCTAGGTTTAACTATTATCACATAATGTTGTCAAATCACTACCATTCCTACTATGAATTCAAATTATGATCTATTTTAAGGCATTGAAGTGACAAAAGTTAGGGATATTGTTCCCCTTATTAAGATTGTAGACCCATTCTTTATTTTTGTCAATTGGGTATGGAACAATTCTTCCCCCAAGGATATATTTTGAATGGTTCAAAAGTTTGTCATGGAAGACTCTTGACCCATAATGTGATGCAATATAGAGGCTTGACTATTCTTTTGAGATGTCTTTTTTGCAATTATTCCTATGAAATCACCTCTTATACCTCCTTCGTGTATATTTAATCGATATATGGAATATGTCCCTTAGTACCAAACTTGTTATGAACATTGTATGTTGTTATGGTGATGTGGTATGTTTGTATTCTTGAGCGAGAACTAGTACACCCTAGTTGCTTAAATATGTGATTGAAAAGAGAGAAATAGAAGGTTTTTTAAAGGGAAGAATTATATACAATTTTATCATTCTTTCACTAAAGTACATATTTTTTAAGCTAGGACTCAAATACAACATATTATATAATCCTATATAGGTATCACTTTCCTTCTTTGTTTTATTACAATAATATCTTATACATTTTCTTCTTTAAAAGACAGTAAAGAGCGTACTTTTTGACTAAAAATATCATTTGCTAGTTCAAGTGTCATTTGAACCTTTAGTAGTCCTCCCTCTCTATAATAATAAAAGATGAAGTTCAAAAAATACTAAATGAATAATGATTCTTATAAAAGTTGAGTAGCTCACCAGAGTCATGATTTGTAACAAAGGAAGTATATTAACTTTAAACCTCAAATGGGTTGAGTACTTTGCGACTATATCCACCTATGTACAACTTGTTTGATATCTACACAAGAAAAGATACATGAGAACCAACAAAGTAGATGCCCATAATACATCAGTATGTTTATCATCGCCATCATGTATTTGGACATTTAACCACTCTAACACCTCACTTTCCTTTCCTAAAGTGTGCAAATCTGATATTTAATTGTATGTAAAGAAATTTAGCCATTTTTTGATTCAACATTAATTAAACACAAATTCACCTTCTTAAGGAACTAAATGGTTCCCTATTTTTTTAATCTTACAAGATGAACAATAAATTGTTCTTGAGAATATTAAATGATACAACTTATTCATAATGAAATATGGATCTAGATATTGAGTAGTTCATTAAGTTTAGGATTCCAAAAATGAATTATTTTGACTTTGAACCTTAATGGGCTTAGGTACTTCACGACTAGATCCATCTACACTATCTTAAAACACTCCAATCAATAATAAAAATGGTTAGGTGAGAACCAACAATTACATGATTTTAGTGCATAATTTTATTTACCATTAGTGAAAATATTAGATGTTCAAAAATTGTAATACCTCCATTTTCATTGGATAATATGAAAAAATATGAAATAAATTGTATATATGAAGAATTAAGCCATTGATTATATTTGACAGTGATAAAAATCATATCAATTTTGCATGAAGAATACATGGTTCACTTTGGTCATATTTGATGGTTTAAGTGACATAGTACATGAGGTGTCTCATCTTCGACACACATGATGTATCTAGTGAATACTTAGATGTATCATAAGGTGAAGAATATGCAATGGAAGCCAAGTATGGTCCAAGGTATGGCACAAGTATGGTCTAGTGTACAATTTCCAGCAAGTGAATGAGAAACAATAGAAGACTACAAGAATAAGGACACAGGAAGTTTAACACAGCCTTACATGTAGGACAAATGGTTAGTCCACCTTTGAGATTATTGGAGAATCTTCTAAGGAACATATGCCTTAGAGTTGTTGATAGTTAGGGGATATCCACATGATTGATTGAGTTGCTTAGTAGGACAACCATCAGAGGAGCATAAACCATGAAACCTTGTGAAGTTATATATAGTAAGAGATACAAGACATTCCATGATTGGTAAAAGCAAGAAAGTATGTCTTTTGAGTGATGTGTTGATACAACAAATAGAAAAATATATAATGATAGCTAGAGTTCCAAGTAGAAGTTACTACCACAATTGCACATGTTACACGACAGTTTTTATGTTCCATGTTGAGGAAGTGTCACATTGGTACAAGACGAGGGATACATGCAATGGAGGTGGAGTCACATGAGGATGTTTCTTATGTGGAGGTTTATGTGCTAACCCAAGATGAGACATGCATGAGTTGAGTGAGAAGAACATGATTCCTATGAGAGTGTTGTGACATCACCATGAGATGAAAGTAACCATGAGGAGGTTATATGATGTAGTGCATCAGAGGTATCTGTTTTTGTTTACCTTGGATTTCGGGGATGAAATCCTTGTTAGGGGTTTATGGTTGTGAGACCCCCAACCTTGATTTTTGGTTGAGCATGCTTAATAATCATAATTTAGCTCTTTAAACGTTAAATAAACCATAATAGGTGTTTTTATATCATGTGAAAAGCATAAGTTTCAAGTTTGGTCCAGTTTGAACATTGTTTGTGCAAGTTATGCAATTTTGTGCACGTTTTGGATGTTTCTAAAATTTACACATATATGGGGTTTTTCTTCCCTAGTCATGTAGTTGCCCTGGCCATAGATCCATTTTAGCATTAGGACTTGCTGGATGGTGAAACAAGTATTCCTAAGGGAAACTCAAAGTTCATACTATTGAGTATGTGAGGTGCAAGTGAGTGTGTGTCCTTGTCATCTTAACCCCAAGATTTTTTAGCATGGCTACAGTCATACTTTGGTGTGAGAATGGTTGCAGTCGTGTCTCATGATTATATATGTGATGAGGTTTTATAAACAATTGTGGTTGTACCTTGATGGCAGGTTTTACCCTGGTGTCTAGCGTCGTGACATGAACCGAGGCAGGCTATGTGTTTTCATCTTAACTATATGTCGATGGTGGTAGTTTGACTTATATGTCACTACAATGTTCATTCATATTGACCGAGTGGTGTGGAGAAGATCTTGGAGTCCGACTCTTCCTAGATCTTGTATGGCACTGATTTTGACTTAGCAGTGGTTAGTTGGATTTGGGTGGTCCCGCTCAAATTCTTAGGGCATTAATAAAAGATGTAATATAGATGTGAAGCATATCTCTTAGGGTTATACACAATGCTTCACATTGGATGATAACCCTTGATTTCTCTTTTCACATATAGATGTTGATGTATAGTGAAATAAGATATGTATCCATGTTCTATTGTTATATATACTGCTATAGTTGGTTATAATGTTAACAATCTCATGATGTTAACTATGCTTACACTGATAGTCATGCCACCGTAATTAGAGATGTTTAAAATGATGATCATAATTATGCAGATAATTGCGCTCATTCTATTAGTTCTACTTATGATGTAGATCTACTCAACCTGTTAGACATGCTAATATTGTTAAATATACTTATGTTTCTAGACTTATTCATAATGTTAGAGATGCTTATGCTACTAGACTACTTATATTGTTAGAAAGGTATACGATGATAGTCAGACTACTGATGATAGATGTTGTTATCTGTCACTTTATGTATCTTGTTAATCATATCCCTTGCTATTCCTATTGATTTGACATGTTTGAATTGAATAAACTTTTTAACTACTTAACATTCTATTATCAACAAGCGGTGTTGAGAGTTATATCTCCAGCTGGGACATGGGTCAGAACATCTTTTTAGGTGATCGAAAGTAGCGGCAGTAGATTTGTGGAAGCAAGGAGGAGTTGATGGACCTTAGAGAAGTTTGTTAGATGTCTAGTGTGTCCTAGAGTCATCCATGTACCCTCAGGTCTGGGCAGGAAAGTTTGTATATGATGTTTAGATTGACTCGATATTTTTGATAGTATGTTTATGCTTATACATGAGGTATATGTGGATAATGTTCTCATATATATATATATATATATATATATATATATATATATAATATTGCGGTTGAGTCCATGAAACAATTTGTATAAGATACTTGGCATAGTATGAATACAAGCAAGATGTTGATCCCTTATGTAATGTTTTTTCACATGTTGGTGAAGTTGATATCGGTTTTAATTAGCCCCTTTTTTGTTATGTGATTAATTAGGAATCTATCATGTTTTGAGTTTAGAGTAATCAGTTTAGTGTGATGGGTTCTCACACTAATAATATATACTCGATAGTTATAAGACAAATATGTATAACACATATATTGAATGACTCAATGACTCAAACAATGAATACCTACAAAATTTCCATCCAGAGCACATAAATGAGAAATGCATTTCTAGAATCCATAATGGTGGTTGTCTAGACTCTTTGGGTTATTGAACCAATAGAGACATGCAAGTTTTGTTATTGGGTAATATGAAAAAAGGGCACCTTTCACTAGATGTAGTGGGAGAGCGAGTATTCTATTAGGGCTAGTACATATTGATGTACATAGACCTTTTAGAATAAATGCTAAAGGTAGTTACTAGTATGTCATTATATTAATGTTGCAATTAGTAGACATGCAAGTTTGTATTTAATGAAAAACAAGTATGGATCTCTTGAAGTGTTTAAGGAGATGATGAATGAAGTATGTAATAACTTAGTAAAAGTATTACAACACTTTGATATGATTGATGTTGAAATATTTTAAACCAAGAGTTTGAGGACCCTCTAGGAGACCATGATAATGTATCATAATGGACTCCATATGAAACAAAATGATAGTGTATCATGATAGTGTATCAAAAAGAAGTTATCACACCATGTTAGTCATGGTGAGATTATCTAGCTGATCTTCCAATTTCCTTTTGTCACATGCTTTACACTAAAACAAATGTACCATCTAAAATTGGTTCAAAAGACGCTATATGAGATATGGCATGGGAAGTGTTCTTATTTGTCTTTTATAATGATTAGTATTGAAAGATTATATAATAAAATAATTTTTTGAAACGTTTTGTCTAAGAAATCATATAAATGTTACTTTGTTAAATACTACTTTATATTCCTATCTGACAACAAAAGTGTTTTGTTGTCAGGATGGTTGTATTTCTAAAAGGGGGTTTCCAAAGGAATCAATGGGAGAAAAGTAGAACATGAAAAGTTCAAGACCAGAAAGAAAACATTGAACCTGAAGAGGTACAACAAGAACAAGGAGAATGACAAATTAGTGTGGAATCTCAAGTTCCTTATGTAACAAAGAACCTCATAAATCTAGTAGAACACACCTTAAGTTTGAAAGATTATGATATCTCATAACTCAGAAAGGTAGTGAGCTGGTCATAAGATGATGAGACAACAATCTACCTAGAATCGATTGAGGGACTAGAGTCTGAGAAATGGCTTGAGGCCATGAGATCCAAGATGGACTCCATGTACGCCAACAAGGTATGACCTTAGTGGATCCACAAAAAGGGGTAAGACCCATAGGGTGCATTTGGGTATTTACGGCCGACATGGATGGCAGTGTACAAACACTATAAGAGCATATTGGTTGCTAGGATTTCAAACAAGTTCAAGGTATTGAACATAATGAAATTTTCACTAGTTGCCATGGTTAAATCCATCAGGATCATACTTGCTATTGCAGGTTATTACGACTATTAGATTTGGCATATGGATGTTAAAATTGTATTCCTTAACATGAATAATTATGAGGATGTGTGTGTGACACAACCTAAAGGTTTTATAAATCCATTAATACAAATAAAGTATGTAAGCTACAAAAGTCAATATGTAGATTGAAGCAAGCATCTTAGAGCTAGAATATTCAATTTGACAACATAGTCAAAGAGTTTGACTCAAATTAGAATGAAAAAGAAACCTGTGATTAAAAAATATTTAGTGTGAGAATATTTATATTTCACATAATGATGGGGAATAACATCCTCATACTACATTTATTATAACTTGGCAAGGAAAGTACCTTCTCTATGAAGTATTTTGGTGAAGCATCCTATATGATAGGAATTGAGATCTATAGAGATAGATCTAGAAATATTCTTGACCTAAGAAAGAACACATACACTGGAAAGATGCTAAAGGGGTTGAACATGCAAGACTCATTGAGAGACTATGTTTCAACCCCAAATTTTGGGTTTGAATGGTTTGAAATGCAATTTCTCCAATAAATGTATAATCATGGGAATTGTATGATTTATGTGCATTGAATGGATTTCCTTTGTGCATGTGATTTCATGGATCATAATATGTTAATGAGTCCAATTTGATTAAAAGAAAAAGAATAAATCAAATAATGCATTATTAAGGTGGAAATTTGAGATAATGATGAAAATATGAGAAATATGTGGAAAGATGTATGAATGATCATCATGGATGAGATTTTGAATCCACAAGGTTTATAATGGTAAAAGGAATCCAAATAAAGAGAATAAAATAGTAAGAGAGAGAAAAAATGAATAAAATATGACTTAGTAAGAGATAACTTGCATATGATGAAAAGTCTCTCATACTTTCAAATTTTGGTCCCAAACTTGGCATACAAGTATTTTAAGTCATTATGGACTTTTTTTTAAAATTTTGAATCAAACAGATAAGTGGTTTAGGAGATATGAATTATTGAAGTTTTTCTAAAGTGAGAAGGATTTATGGACACTGTATTAAATATATCAATTTCCAGAACTTAAGGTCCAACCCTTTAATTCACGTGTGGGCTCCAAGCCTTACATCTCAGATTCGATGGTTCCTTCTTGTCTCCTAGATTGAGACAAATCGCGAAACCCATCTATAGTAGAAGGAGATCCCCTCAACCCCTTTTTCCGTATCTAGACTCCAATAGATTCTGGAAAGTATCCTTTTAGAATCATGATAAGGAGACAAACTGAATGATCCATTATACTCACCATGATTGTGAGAATCGGAGTTTTCCCCAATTAACAAGGACTAGGACTCCATTGACATTCTGTGGCACATCCTCAAGTGCCTATATAAGGGGCTCTATCGAGACCCCATAATAAGTTCAACGAAGGAGAAGATCACCTCGATTCCTTTTGTGAGTTTGTTTGCTCGAGATCTATCCATCTACCCCCAATTCTCCTTCTAGACAAAATGCCCAGTAACTATCCTTCGAAGGAGGATAAAGGGAGATCTTGATCTACTCTCGCCCCGAAACCAACCAACCTGAAGTTCCTTGGGTGCAGACAAGAGGAGGGAGACGGGTTAGTTAGGCGCCACCATGAAGGAGGGCTTTTGGAAGTAGTCAGAGCGGGGTCACAGTGGTGCTCTATTTCCCTGATGTGCGTCATTGTACATGCAACAATCACTAGGAAAAGTCCTAGAGTTTAACCTTCTAACCTGGTTGTCAACTTATTGTGAACAATAAGTCAACTTAGTATAGATAGGTATCGATCCAAGGGATGGCAGAAAAGAAAAGTTAAAATCCAAATCCAATCGCAAGTACTAGAATTAAATCCCGATTTGAGAGAGTTGTTAATACTAAGAACAAAAATAAAAGTTCTGAAATAAAATTTAACTAATCAAGAAATAAAGATCTGGGGTCTGGAAGATCACCACCACAACCACGTTCCTATTCAACTAATCATATTCTAAACTCCAAGGATCAAATTAGGACCGTGAGGTTACATGTCCTTACGAACAAACTCACAAGGGTCAGACTTCCCGTGAACCCGTTGGTCCTGAAGTTCATGGATCATTGTCCAACCGTCCAACATGCCATTATCCACGGTCATATCAAAAAGTATGTGAATTCAAACAGGCGTTCAAACCTAAGGCTCAGGTGGTCACGTCACCAAGGATTATAACAAGAATAAGATTAAAAAGACGAAAAGATGATAATTGCAATTAAGAGACTATTGTTTCATTCTTACAAAGATCCACGGTCATATCACTCCATAAGAATATATCAGATCATCCAAATAACCACACATTAACAGAGAGAATACATTTATTTGATGGAGGAATATAATTGATTATATTGAATAGAACCGGGATAAGGGGATACTTCCATGCCCCATAGAGATTTACTCAGACATAATAAGACCAGAAGAAATGCAAACTAAAATGAGATCCAACATTATACAAGATGTGGTCTACAACTAAAAATTAGATGAAATGGAATGAAGAATGGAATGCTTTTACAAGTGAAGAGTCCCTCCTTTTATAGGAGGGGGAGGGGGTAGTATGCCCTCAAAATAGGGTGAAAAAAGAGAGGGAGACCAATTTTTGAATTTTCTGGATCTGGTCAAATCGAAAGTTGGTTGTCTTTAATTATCTTGACGAGGTAACTCCCTTTAATGTAGATTCTCGCAGCAGCGATTTTGAACATATTTTTCTCCCGTTAAAATCAAAACAACGGTCCAAATAATAGGATTTTATTTTAGGAAATTAAATTCTCTTTTCAATGAATACTTGTGCACTCAATTTGGAGTTCTAATGCAAGAGTTATGTCACTTTTTGTGGAGGGTATATATGAATTTTAGGACTGCTACAAATTGTGTAATTTTCCTACAAAACCCAAAAAATAGAATTAAAAATCCAATTAAAGAGAAAAATCTAAAATAACACAATTAATTATGAAACTAAGAGAATAAATAACCAAATAATCCAAAACAAATATCAAAAATATATAAATAAAAGGGATACATATACATTTATCAAAATACCCCAGACTTGAATCTTTGTTTGTCCTCAAACAAATAAAATCACAAATTATTCCAATTTATACTAACAACATGTCTATCCTCACCCTTGTAACATCACTTTATTCCTTACCTCCAAATTTGGCCAAGCAACCCAATCTCCTAAAACCACAAAACACAAAATTCTATATTCCCTATTAAAAATAAATATCATATCTTGTTTCTAAATCAAGATTTTGTCTAAAAAAATGCTTCATCTTACTTTTGCTTTGACACTCTCATTTTATTATTGTATTTTTTTATGAAAGTTGTTGCACAAGAACAAGATGAAATTAGGGGGTGTGAAAACAAAGAAGGAAGTGATGATTTTTTTTATCCCTCCTCTATTCGACTTGGGATTTAAATTTGTGGAGTTGTGGCTACATTGGTCACAATTTTTTTTCATGTGCACTTTTGGCATCTTTTGATGGTACACCCATTTGTGGGGTATGGAATTTTTTTTATGGGAAGCATGCCACCCCGAACTTGATTTTTGTCTGGTGGTGATTCTTTGCTTCTCTTTTTTTTTAGAAAGAAAATAAGGGGGGAAAAGGTGTCCTTGTGCTTATAACTTCACACATTTATTTTCTCCTTTTTTTTGAAAGTGTCATTACATCAGAAAGAATATTCATGTCAATCACATTATACAAGATTTATATCAAGTTAATCAACAGTTTAAAAATAGAGAAAATTTGTGTTTGGTTTTGATTGATTACATACGGCTTGCCAACTTTTCCAAGGAGTGATGCTATTTTGGGATCCTAGGTGACATGGTGGTTTCAGAAATGGCATTTTGTGACAATTTTTGCAAAAGATTTACTAAATTCAAAGGCGTAAAATGATAAACATATATTCATATTGGCCGACTAGATAAATTCCATTTTGCAACAAAAGAAATAAAAACATGGCCGACTAGATAATGGCCATGAACAAAGCAACTATATGAAAAAAAAGGTAGAAATAATGCAAGAATAAAAAAGATATGGGGGTGGAATAGAAACATACCACCCACCTCCACCCCAGACTCAGATTTTAGCTCGTCCCGAGCAAAATCGAAACCCGAGATGGAGGGAAGAGAAGAGCGAGGATTTCCAGGTGGCCCAGGTAGCTCAAAAATTGTCCAGCTGAAGGGGATATGTATGAGGGCTGGGACCTTCATCTGAGGAGCTTCATAGTGTACCCGATGATAGTTCATTCATGAAAGATCAGTGGGGTGTTCATATTTTCTTTCACCTCACATTCCCTCCAATAATATCCATATATCTTCCTTCGATAGCAAGGGAAGTGTTGAAGATGGATGTGGATTGGGGGAGGTTTGCGGGTACCCGACCAGTAATGCCAGTGGAGGATGATGAACTGAGTCGGGTGGAGGATCTGGTTCAACTTTTCCACCATCATGATGACCTGCATATGGGAGAATTGATGCTAATACAAAAGATTTAAAATCATTTACAAAAGTTTTTTGTTTCTCCTTAAAATTAATGTCATCAACATTGGGTTTGGTAAGTTTCATTGTTGATATAACATATGTCTCTAATGCTTTTGTACAAGGGTTCCCCAAGTATTTAGGAGTTATGATGATGTCTTCCTTGCAAACAATAGAATGGGGTGTGTGGGCTTCTTCCAATGGTGGTATCTCCCCTTCTAGATCAACCATGTGTGGGATGGAAATTGGTTGTGACAGCTTGGGAAGAATCATAAAGGGGATTAGACGCTCATTATCCAAAATAGACTCAAAAGAAGGGTATTGGTCTATGGTATCATTCAGCTTTATGTTGATGATGGGAGGATTTGTTGGATCTTCATAATGACTCTCCATCTTTGACATTTCATATTCAAGTAAAAGAGTCTCTAAAGGAAATATAGGGATACCAACGTCCTCGTCACATACAAAATATGGATCTATGGTTTGTGCTATTTCTTCAGGATTCGACATATATGACACAAAATAAGGATCATCGTCGTCGTCATCATCAGGAATAACCATCTTGGGTTGCTCAAGCTCTATAGGGGGAGTTTCTGATTGATCCTCTAGTAAGGTGGCTAACATGGCTTGACTGGATTCAAGTTTTTCTTGTCCTTCTTCTGCCATCTTTTCTAGGGCCTTAAGTCTCTCTTCCAGTTCAAGATTAATTTGCATCTTACCATAGGATTTATACACCCCAAAATTTTGGGCATCCTCACCACACTCCCCATAGTGTCCTTGGCCGTAGTACTCCTCATATTGTTTTGGGTGGCATTGCTCCTCATAATAATCTCTAGAAGATGGTGGATTGTAATTTCCATTGCGTCTATCTTGGTAGGAAGATTCAATATTATAAGGTGTCACCAAATCATGAGGAAACATGTTTGAACAATCTATATTTTGGATTTGGGCTTCTAGCAGGGCGGTTAAGAAGGCTTGGCTGGTTTTCAGTTTTGTTTCTCCTTCTACTGCTATCTTCTCTAGGGCCCTAAGTCTCTCTTCTTGTTGAGGATTACATTGAGTTTCATAAGCATTCTCATAACCCCCAAGGTTTTGTTGGTTACACCCCATAAAATTTTGTTGATCATATCCCCCATTAGAATATGGATAGCTAAGTTCCCCATAATGGTTCTTAGAAAAATGTGGATTCACATTATACCCACTAGGATGAAAATGCTCACAATTAAAAGGGGTGCTATCATAATAATGGGGTAGAGTCGGGCAAGCAAGAAATGCATGGTGGTAAAGACTAAAATAATAACATCGTGGGGGATATTGGGATGTCCACTCCATTTGAAAAGAAAAGTTCCTGAAATATATGTTAATAAAAAAATGAGAGAAGAAAGATCACAAGATAAGAGGTTAGTCAAAAATTACAAAGAGCACTAAAAATTATAAATCTAAAAAATTATGAAATAAACTAAAATAAAAAAAAAGTAACTAGAAAGTAGTATTGCTGGAATGGAAACTCAGCAGAAAGAGGAGATACACTTCTAGAATTGTGCTCGGAAGGCAAAAAGAAATTATAAAAATCTAAAAGAAATAATAAAAAAGACTAAAGTTATGAACGTTAGAGAATATGAACAAGGATTATGCATGATATATATGCAACCAGATCTGAAAAATAACTGTGCTGTCCCCGACAACGGTGCCAAATTGATGTGCATCGTTATACATGAAACAATCACTAGAAAAAGTCCTAGAGTTTAACCTTCTAACCCGGTTGTCAACTTATTGTGAACAACAAGTCAACATAGTATAGATAGGTATCGATCCAAGGGACGGCGGAAAAGAAAATTTAAAATCCAAATCTGATCGCAAGTACAAGAATTAAATCCTGATTTGAGAGAGTTGTTAATACTAAGAACAAAAATAAAAGTGCTGAAATAAAATTTAACTATTCAAGAAATAAAGATCTGGGGTCCAGAAGACCACTACCAAAACCATGTTCCTATTCAACTAATCAAATTCTAAACTCCAAGGATCAAATTAGGACCTTGTGGTTACATGTCCTTACGGAAAAACTCACAAGGGTCAGACTTCCCATGAACCCGTTGGTCCCAACGTTCACAGATCATTGTCCAACCATCCAACATGCCATTATCCACGGTCATATAAAAAGTATGTGAATTCAAACTAGCATTCAAACCCAAGGCTCAGGTGGTCACGTCACCAAAGATTATAACAAGAATAAGATTAAAAATATGAAAAGATGGTAATCGCAATTAAGAGACTATTGTTTCATTCTTACAGAGATCCATGGTCATATCACTCTATAAGAATATATCAGATCATCCAAATAACCACACATAAACAAAGAGAATACATTTGTTCGCTAGAGGAATATAATTGATTATATTGAATAGAACTAGGCTGAAGGGCTACTCCCATGCCCTAGAGAGATTTACTTAGACATAACAAGACCACAAGAAATGCAAACTAAAATAAGATCCAACATTATACAAGATGTGGTCTACAACTAAAAATTAGATGAAATAGAATGAAGAATGGAATTCTTTTACAAGTGAAGAGTCCCTCCTTTTATAGGAGGGGGAGGGGCTAGGCTGCCCTCAAAAGAGGGGGGAAAAAGAGAGGGAGACCAAATTTTGAATTTTCTAGATCTGGTCAAATTGAAAGTTGGTTGTCTTTAATTATCTTGACCATGTAACTCCCTTTAATGTAGATGCTCGCAGCAGCGATTTCGAATATATTTCTCTCCCATTAAAAGCACAAAAGCTGTCCAAATAATAGGATTTTATTTTATGAAATTAAATTCCCTTTCCAATGAATACTTGTGCACTCAATTTGGAGTTTGAATGCAAGAGTTATGTCACTTTTAGTGGAGGGTATATATGAATTTCAGGACTGCTACAAATTGTGTAATTTTCCTACAAAACCCAAAAAAATAAAATTAAAACTCCAATTAACGAGAAAACTCTAAAATAACACAATTAATTGTGAAACTAAGAGAATAAATAACAAAATAATCCTAAAGAAATATCAAAAATATATAAATAAAATGGATAAATATACATTTATCATTCCCTATGGGAATACAGCAACATGCTCGTGATACAGGAAAGATTAAGACAAGTGGGGGACGACCATCATCAGTTGAACCACAGCTCAGCTTAAGCTAGTCGCAAGTTCAATGCTTGTGTAAGGCCCCTGAACTTGCTTAATGAGTTGAATGAGCTTAATTATCATACGTGAATGCTTGGAACCCTAATCTAACATTTTGATATGTTTTGAAATCATAATACAAGCTTCAATTTTAAATTTGGTCCAATTTGGATACTGTTTGAGCAAGTTATGCAATTTTTTGTACATTTTGGACTTTTATGTAATTTGTTACATACATTATGTTCCTTAGATGTTATATTATCATTATTTAGTATTTTTAGCCATGGGGATCCTAGTTGAACCATGATTTGAAGGTGTTTTCCTCAAGGGTGTTTTAGGGTTTACCCCTTCATGGATGAGCTACATTTAGTAGATATGAACTAATGAATTATGTGATTGGCTGGGAAATTCGACAAAGGAAAGCTAAGAAGGTCTGTATAGACGGTGGGAGATCTTCTTATGTGTGTTCTTGTATATTCTTAATAGTTTAAGGCCATAGACACATGGGGAAGCTACTTTTACACCTCATGCTTGCTTCCATCCTTATCCATGGGCTATATTTACCTTTTCCTTGCCCAAGTACGAATCTATGCTTGCTTTCTCTTTCCTCAAAAATGGAGAAACAATTCCACTCTATTTTTCTATGGAACTAAGTACTCTAAGGTATAAGACAACCTCTTTTTGGAGAAGAAGGTCTCCTAGACCTTCATCTAGCCCTACCTAAGGTTTCCAAGGTCATCTTCTAGGGATTTCGGACAAGGCAAGTTGTTTTCTTCCTTCCTTCTTTGTTTCTCTTTCTCTTCTCCTTCCTTAGACCTTCCTCTAAGTCAAAACCTTGCTATTCCATGGTGAAAGTGGCTCTAGAACTCAAAAATCTATTCTTCTTATTTTTTTTAGGATTTTGCTTCTTTGTGGAGAGAAGTACCTATTTGGCCAAGTTCAGATATGAATCCAAGGTTTTCTTGCCCTATTTCCTTGAGATTCTTGCTTTTTGCGATCTGACCTACTCTATAGAGGGGACTTATATGACATTCTTCACTTATATTACTTGTTAGAAACTTGTTAGTTCATGTTTATGCTTTAATGTGATGAACTAAGCATAGAGAAACCATGCTTGTTTACAAATTTTTGTGGTGTTCCCTATTTTGTTCCAGTTCTATATGAACTTATAAACATGTGTACAACCTTTCTAAGGTATAACATGATCGGGGACAGGTTAATAGCATCAACCTATGGTGCTAAGCACAAAATAATTGATGGTTCAAATTAAGGTTTTCAAGCTATTTCCTTCCCAATCACACAACCGATGGTCATATAATTCAATAACAATGGCGTTGCTATCTTGGAAATTGATTTCCATGATCTAGGGTGTCAAATTTATGGTGTCAACCTATGGTCACCCCGTTAGGTCAGGTTTTGGCTCAATTAGACATTTAATTATCATTTACTAAGTATTGTAATGCTGTTATCAATCGATGATGACATTAGCTTAATATTTGATGGTGTTAACTGAATGTATTACTGATCTAACAACCAATGGTGACCTAATGATCACAATTAATGGTGGATTAGGTCATCACCATATATGATGAGTTAAGAATGTAATTATAGATTTGACTAAACCTTGAACCAATGGTTCCTTGGTTAAATTGACCCAATGGTTAGACCTATACTTCAATTGATAACCTTGAACAATGAACCTGATCCAATGAATAATATTGGATGCTTTAAAATACAATGGATTATAATAAATCACATGGTATTATATTTGGGTCCTAGTGATGATAATTTGATGGTTCAATACCATTAATTGGTAGCCTTACCTTTTCCATTATATAATTATATTTGATAAATCACTATAATAAGTGGATGTGTATCATGTGATCTAGCTTGTTATACCTAACCTTAATGTAATTATATGTTGTTAATTGGTTATAATCATACCTCTTGAATGATTAATGTGATAATTGAAAAAACACTAGAGGGGGGGCGAATAGAGTTTTAAAATAATTTTAACAATTTGTTGAACTCAAACAACCACAATTGAAATTGGAAGAAGTAGACAGGTGTTTAGAGTGGTTCCAACTTTAGCAAATACTAAAGTTGTCAGTCCACTACCCGGTTGCTTACCCAACTGGGATTTTGAAAGTATTTATTTTATTACCTTCTCAAGGATTTATACAAAATACAATACTTTCCTTTACACCCCTTGGACAGCCTTCACTTGAAGTAGGTGCACCAACTTGAGGTAGCCTTCTTGAAGTAACTCCAAGCTCCCCCTTGAAGTAGCCTTCCTCTCTAGAAGTAACCTCCCGTTGCACCAGCCTTCTGAAGTAGCCCAAAGTCTCCTTCTTCACCAAGAAGATCTTCACCCTCTCCTATCCGCAACCTCCAACCTAGGAGTAGCAAGGAGAGTACAAACGGTAATAGAGAACAAGAAAGGAAAAAGGAAATTACAACTTATCCTTTGTAGCCCAAGGCTTGATTTGCCTAGATCAAGCGTGTAGATCTCCTAACCAAGTGTATGGACTTGTGATTGCAGTGGGTAGGAGATACTAGCCTATAGGACACGAATTTTGAGCTAAGGAAAGAAATGGCCAATTGTCACAATGCTCAAATTGCTCACAAACAGATTGCTCAAAGTATGCTCAAGGATTTCTCAAGTGTAACAAGTATATTTGAGTGTCCTATGGCTTTTCCTATTTATAGGAATGGCCTAAGGATGCTTAATGACGTTCTAGATAACTTCTAGGGGTTTCTAAGTGCTTAACTAGCCGTTAGGTACAAGTTTGTTGCTTTAACAATGGCTAATTAATTAATTCTGCAGTTGCTGTCAGAGACCATCTCGGTCGAGGAATGGTCGACCGAGACACCTACTCAGTCGAACTTTTGTCGACCGACAGGCTCTCTGGAACAAGTGATTTGCAACGTCTATCTCCAACTGCCAACTACCTTGTCAGTTGTGTCTAACGACTACTTTGGATCTTTCTCGGTCGAGAAGATTGTCGACCGAGAGTGTCTCGGTCGAGGAGTTTGTCGACCGAGATTGATCCTATTTCAATGTTTCAATTTAGGCACTAAATATATGTATGAGTGTGCAAATGTGATCCTATTTGAAGGGAATGACTTATCTAAATGTGGTGTTTATCTAGGGAGAATCTAACGCTTGATTTACATGCAATCTAAGTACTTGTACATTATATATTTGTACAAGTTTTTACAAAGCGATTACATTGCATTAAAACATAAACATGTAAGCATATGGATTTCCCTAATTGCTTTTGTCATCCACCTTGTTCCTGCACACTCAAGTAGCTCGTTAGATCAATAAGAATGAAATGTTTGTCATAATCAAAACAAAGGGATTTATAGATGTCCATTTAGCCAACAATCTCCCCCTTTTTGAAGATGACAAACATTTCCAAAATATAAATGAAAGAAATATAAAACATATGAATTTCATACCTGAAGATTACCTTTTGTAGCCATTCTTGTTTTGCAAGTAAGTGCTTGGCCTTTTTCATTATGAAACTCAGTTATTATAGTTTTGATCTTTATTTTATTTTGATATTTTCTTCTCCCCCTTTGTCATTTCAAAAAGATATCCATGTTGAATATTTGATATTACTTCTCCCCCTTAATTTTATACTATGCTCCCCTTTAGATAGATATCCCAAGGTATAAGTGCTTTGCAATAGATGTCAATTTAGCCATAACTTTAACTTTTAGGTATTTGCAAAGATTTTCATCCTTTTTGATTTATTTGTATTTATTACTCCCCTTATTTTGTATGCTCTACAATAGTCTTATAATCCAAATTCAAATGATGCCAAAAAAAATATCCATTATGAAGATAACCAATTTCATTACAAGCATGAAAAGATAGCCAAATCATGTAAACATAACCCATTTATTACAATTTTGCAAAGATTCCATTACAACTAATACAACTCCAAATCTCACTGGAAAGACTTAAGAATTACATCAACGTCAGGGTCTTTACCAAGAAAAGGCTCAGCTCCATAATACTGGACCAAAGTTTGCCACTCCAGAGCACCTGTCTTGGTTAAGGCATATGCCTCCAAGAAGGTTGGAACACGATCAAATCGGAAATGAGCAGCAGTATCTTGTAGTTGTATTGATGAAAACTGAGTATGCGTGAGATCTATAGATGGTGGAGGTGGAGGTTGATAGTAGTTGTAAGATGGATTATATGGATTGAGCATGCCAGGATTTAAAGAGTAAGGATATTCATCTGGTTGGTTTGGAGAAAGAGTTTGCATTCTTTGGTTTAGATAAGTCATGGCATGATGGTTATAATCTAGTTGTTTACTAAGATGATATTGTGACCCAGCAACATAGGTTAGAGTGTTTTGGATGGGATCATAGGGTAGGCTGGTAGGAGGAGGTGGAGGTGGAATATCTTGGGTAGATGTCTCTCCTTCTACCCTAGCCCGCTTATGACCTAAATCAATTCCCATTTTTTCTACAGTATTCTTACTTATTTTTTGTGGTCTACGCTCCCATGTATATCCCATATCCTCAATTTGGGTCTTAAGAAAATGTTGAGTAACTTGGCATACAAGATCAGCATATGGAGGATTGCCAGCAAACTCAAGCATGTTTTTAAGAATGATGCGGATAAAATTTGTGGGAATACGTTGGATAATAGCATATATTAGACACATACGAAAAATAGGAACTTCAGACTTATTTGCTCTAGGATGTATGTTTGTTGAAACAATAAGGTTTACAATCCTAGCAGCTGGTTTGAGATTGATAGCATAGTATGTGCCTCTATCTTCGTGACAGGCTGTATTGGATTGAAAAATGGTTCTTTTGATGTCACTAAGACTAACAGTATGGTTATCTTGGGAAAATTGATTAAGTGGGTTTCCAGTGGTAAGGTCAAGGGTGTCTTGATATTCATCTAGGTCAATATTTAGCATGTCAAGAATATCTCCTTCAGTAAATCGAAAGCTATTCCCATTGACCATAGTATAGAAGAAGATGGTTTCTCTTTCAGAATGGGAGATGAGGTTAGCATAGAATTCATTCACTACCTTGATGGAATAGGCAGGGAAAGAAGGGTTGATGAATTCTTTTAACTTTTGCACTTCAAAAAGATCCTCCAAGTCGACGATGTTGAGGAAGTCCATAACTTCAACTGGTCGTCGTGGGAGAGGAGCTTTGGAGGAGAGTCGTAGATAGCGATCACCAGCATCTCTGTCGACGAAGGCAATGTCGTTGATGATCGTCAATGGTGGAGTAGCCTCCCTGTGTTTCCTGCCAGCGACCTTCTTCTTTCCACAAGCAGAGGATGATGCCATTATGTTGCTTGAAGGTGGAGAAGAAGCAAGGAAGTCTTTGGGATGAAGATGCTAAAGATTTGCACAAGAATTCACTAGAGAGGGCCTATGGAAACAAGAATATGAAAGTGTGTAGAAGTGACCCGTTTTTGGTCCCTTTTATAGCAATCCAGTGACTGGGTCGGTCGACAATTTGTCGACTGAGTGTCCGCAACGGTCATATTCCAGACGCGCCACTCGGCCGTCCAACGGTCGACTTGCAACGGTCGGCCGTTAACGATAACGGTCGGATTGCAACGGTCATATCCCAACGGCTCTTTCTCGGTCGAGCAATTTTCGACCGACAATGTCTTGGTCGAACAATTGTCGACCGGAAGTGTGTCCGATGTTAGGTTTGTCTAGATTCTGTCGGTCGAGAGAGGTGGGCAGACCGAGAGGTTTTCGGTCGAAGATTCGTCGACCGACAGACTTACTGGGTACGAATTTTTTAAGATGATTTTTAATGCAAATGATAGACTGAATTTGTAGAGCATATATATATTTTCTAAGGGAGTAATATTGTTGTTTGACAATATTGGGACAATTTTGTGATCATAAATTAATTTTGCTTTTTAATCATAATAAAATGATATTCAAATAGTTGTTGTGTCAAACTTATTTTAGGTCGAATTTGACTACGACCATAGTGCCCCTTGGTCAAATTTTATTTTAACCGAGAGGCAAATTTGCAGATTTTCAAATTGAATATATCGAGTATAATATATGCATAAAATTTGATTAAGTATCAAGTTGAAGCATACTACTTGATATAATTCTTAAATAAAGGCACAATTAATATCTCAATTCTTCAAAGATACTAATTTAGAGATTTTGTCTTATGTGTTGCAAGCAATAGCATATAACCAATAAATCATTTTGCTTGCCGAATATCATCACGGATCCATGCATACAATTTATCATTATCTATGCGTACCAAATATTGAAAGCATATCCATGATGTAATGATAACAGCATATAATTCCATCACATGATCATGTGAAAATAGAAATTTTCTTTTTATTTGAGCTAAGCATAATTTTAGTTTAAACTATAATCATTTATGAAATAAATTATTAATCTCATTTAAGTTTGTAGGGATGATTTTCAAAATATATATCCATTCATCAATCACAAATAGATAGCAATTTCATCAATTTCAAAGAAATTCAGAAATTTTGCAACAGACTGGAAATCAGTGACATGCTCGGTCGACAATTTCTCGACCGACAATGTCTCGGTCGACAGTTTCTCGACTGACAATATTTCTGGAACTGTTAATTTGCTTCCAAATAAAACATAGCTATGCAAGTTAAATATTTAGATACTTAAATTTGTTTGTTATCCCATTATGTTGAGTTGAGATAGACGTAGAAATATGCAACTAAGGTTTTTGGTCATATCTCAACTTAATTGCATTTATTTAGTTTGGAGGTCTTGGAACCCAAACTAACTCGACATCTTTTCTCTTGTAAGGACATGAAAAGGAATAATGACCAAGGCGCAAGCAATAATGACAGCATATCGAGTCAACCTCATATCTTTTTCTATGGTTGTGTTCAGTGTTGTTCTTGGGTGATGATGTTCCTTTAGGTACATATATAGATTGATGTGTTTGTGACTTTCTCCAACTAGGTTGTTGATAGGATTTCTCTTTAGGCTTGTAACCTAGTCCTCTTCTCCCGATTTGATGATAGGGATTATCTAAGATTTTATCAAGAATGCCATTACTATTCAAATTACTAACTTTTTGTTGTAACTTGGCAATCTCTTCCATTCTCTTCTTGATATCTAGTTTTGCTTGATCTAGATTAAAAGACAATGAATTTCTTTCTTTGACAATAGAATCATAATCTAGATGGTTGCATAAGATGGGTTGTTTTTGAAGATCATCCACTTGACTTTGCAAATTATTTTTCTCTAAAGAAAGTAGATTACAATTTGCCTCTATAGATTTTATCTCAATATCATGATCTTCAATGATCTTTTTAAGATCTTTGTTTTCAGATGTAATAGCAAGAAGCTTAGCATGTAATTCATCATTTGCTTTATTAGATTTCTTTAATTTCTTCTTGCATTCAACATATTTAATATGTGTTTCTTCAAGGCTAGCAACTAGTTCTTCTTTAGATAAATCAAAAAGACTTACCTCTTCTTCTTTTTCCTCGCTAGTTGTAGCAATGAGACAATCTATGTTCTCATCTTCCTTATTTGATCTCCATGGGCATCTAGTTGTTGTGTGGCTTGTTCCTAAGCACCAATTGCAACATGTTGTAGTTTTGTCCAAGCAGCACCTTTTGTTGTGATTGTAATCACCATTACCCTCCATTCTTCAAGACCTAGTTAGGGTTCCTTGAAGCTTTCTCTGATACCAATTGAAAAAACACTAGAGGGGGGGTGAATAGAGTTTTAAAATAATTTTAACAATTTGTTGAACTCAAACAATGACAATTGAAATTGGAAGAAGTAGACAGGTGTTTAGAGTGGTTCCAACTTTAGCAAATACTAAAGTTGTCAGTCCACTACCCGGTTGCTTACCCAACCAGGATTTTGAAAGTATTTATTTTATTACCTTCTCAAGGATTTATACAAAATACAATACTTTCCTTTACACCCCTTGGACAACCTTCACTTGAAGTAGGTGCACCAACTTGAGGTAGCCTTCTTGAAGTAACTCCAAGCTCCCCCTTGAAGTAGCCTTCCTCTATAGAAGTAACCTCCTGTTGCACCAGCCTTCTGAAGTAGCCCAAAGTCTCCTTCTTCACCAAGAAGATCTTCACCCTCTCCTATCCGCAGCCTCCAACCTAGGAGTAGCAAGGAGAGTACAAACGGTAATAGAGAACAAGAAAGGAAAAAGGAAATTACAAATTATCCTTTGTAGCCCAAGGCTTGATTTGCCTAGATCAAGTGTGTAGATCTCCTAACCAAGTGTATGGACTTGTGATTGTAGTGGGTAGGAGATACTAGCCTATAGGACACGAATTTTGAGCTAAGGAAAGAAATGGCCAATTGTCACAATGCTCAAATTGCTCACAAATAGATTGCTCAAAGTATGCTCAAGGATTTCTCAAGTGTAACAAGTATATTTGAGTGTCCTATGGCTTGTCCTATTTATAGGAATGGCCTAAGGATGCTTAAGGACGTTCTAGATAACTTCTAGGGGTTTCTAAGTGCTTAACTAGCCGTTAGGTACAAGTTTGTTGCTTTAACAACGGCGAATTAATTAATTCTGCAGTTGCTGTCAGAGACCATCTCGGTCGAGGAATGGTCGACCGAGACACCTACTCGGTCGAACTTTTGTCGACCGACATGCTCTCTGGAACAAGTGATTTGCAACGTCTATCTCCAACTGCCAACTACCTTGTCAGTTGTGTCTAACGGCTACTTTGGATCTTTCTCGGTCGAGAAGATTGTCGACCGAGAGTGTCTCGGTCGAGGAGTTTGTCGACCGAGATTGATCCTATTTCAATGTTTCAATTTAGGCACTAATTATATGTATGATTGTGCAAATTTGATCCTATTTGAAGGGAATGACTTATCTAAATGTGGTGTTTAGCTAGGGAGAATCTAACGCTTGATTTACATGCAATCTAAGTACTTGTACATTATATATTTGTACAAGTTTTTACAAAGCGATTACATTGCATGAAAACATAAACATGTAAGCATATGGATTTCCCTAATTGCTTTTGTCATCCACCTTGTTCCTGCACACTCAAGTAGCTCGTTAGATCAATAAGAATGAAATGTTTGTCATAATCAAAACAAAGGGATTTATAGATGTCCATTTAGCCAACAATAATGAATTACACTCTTCTTGTGTTGAAACCACAATGTAGTAATATTTGAATATCATAGTGCCTTGCCTTGTTAATATCTATGGACATATATGTGCTAATGATCTTTTGAGCCTTATTTAAGGCATGGAATGATGATGGTAACCTTATTATGAATAATGTGAAGCCATTATTGAGGTGAAATCCTCTTCATGTTCTAATAAGGGTTAAAATCCTGGAACTTGTGATAAGATATTGGTATCTTGTAATCATATGATCATAAATGTGGTCCATTAATTTGCAATGAATGATAGCATGTGGTAAT
Source organism: Alisma plantago-aquatica (assembly GCA_963693085.1). Classification (NCBI taxonomy): domain Eukaryota; kingdom Viridiplantae; phylum Streptophyta; class Magnoliopsida; order Alismatales; family Alismataceae; genus Alisma; species Alisma plantago-aquatica. The sequence goes on from OY856414.1 coordinate 306,526,746, forward strand.
GTGACTATGATTTATATCTCAAATGTTTTATATCTTTTGAAGTTGTTATACATGTATTCTTGTTAGAAAAGAATTAGGGTTTGAATGTACACTTGTATGATAAAGCCTTAATCCATTCAATTGGTACTAATTAATCAAGTGTGACCTTAATCATGTAGAACCCTGTGTCGTAGAGCCATCTTAAGTGTCAGAACTTACTAGATAGTGAAACGAGTATTCCCAAGGGAAACTCAGAGTGCATAATGTTGAGTATGTGGGCGTGGCAAGTTGAGGATATATCCTTGTCATCCACAATTGCAGGTTATGGTGGATGGCTATGGTCATGCCTCTGACATTTGATGTGATTAAGGGCAATTTTTGTTGTACCTCAGATTAGAGGGCTTTGTATACCCAATTTTCTAGTGTCGTAACTTGTAACAAGTATGTACTAGCTGTTATTAGTTGACTATATGTCACAATTGGCAGTTTGACTGGTATGTCACTGTAGTTTACTTGTACAGACTGAGGGGAAAAGATCTTAGGATACAGACACTCCTGGATCTTATACGGAACTGAATATCACTTCGTAGTGGTCAGTTGGACTTTGAGTGGTACGACTCAAACTCCCCAGGGCATAATAATAAAAGATATAATACTAGCCGTGTAGTATAATTGCTAGGGTTTAATATGTATCACATTGGTTGATTAACCCTTGTCTTGTCTTTACACTACATAGTTCTTACATGATGTAGACTTATGAAAATTGTGTAATTCTACTTGATGTTACAACTTATTTTCTTAACTTCTTAGTATACTTAAACTATTCAATCTATTCATACTGCTTATTCAATATCCTAACTGCTCAATGTATTTACTGTTAATTAATATGTTAGAATCAATATATGTTGGAGAGAGTTATGTCTCTCGCTGGGACTGGGTCTTACCCGTGAGTCACCACATTTTTTAGGTGGTCGGGGGAAACTAGGTCGAGGTCGCACTGTGGAAGGGAACCAACCTGATGATCAATAGATTCAGAAGGTTGGTTATTTAAAGATGTTAGCAGTAGAGTCCTAGTGTCATCCCTGTACTCTCAAGTCTGGGTATGGGATGTGTTTTCTAGATGATATACTCGTATCGACACAAGATTTTGGTAGTATGCCAATGTTTGTAAATATATGTCATGTACATGTGAAATATCTTTTGTATGCAGGATGTGACTGAGGTCTTTGGACCCATATGTAAATATTTTCTATAGTATATGGGAATGGAATGATGTACCTTTTGTAAATGTTCTAGAGTTTATTTACTGTAACACCCCTGACTTGGGTTATGGCTTAACCCTAGAAGTTTTGCTTAAACAAGATAATTATAAACTTGTTATAATCTTTTGAAAAATAATTAAGACTCTTTGAGAAGTTTATTTCCAAGTTTAAGCTTATTTCCAAACTATGTGCGCATTATATGACAATCTAAGTGTAAAGTACAATTTGCCCAAGATGAGGAGCTACATTGTAAAATATTACATGTTGAATGTGTCCTAAGTGTTTTAATATCATAAGAGAGTGAATGATGCTAAGTGGTGTCTTGAGGAAATCCTAAATTTCAAGTATTAAGCTTGTTTGATGATAGTGTCTTTTGTACCAATTTTTATACAAATTGTAATTTATCCAAAATATAGGGTTGATATGCAAATTACCACCTCTAGTGTGTCCCTACTCCCGCTAGGAGTATCATTTGGAGGAGAGAGAAAGAAATGGGCACCATAATTGAACCACCATTGAGGGATGGTATTCTTAGTGATGAAAAGACCAAGAAAGAAATGAAGGAGAAGCCCTTACTTGAGCTATATCAAGTTGTAGACTTAGAATGGGAATCCCTATCGGTCAAGGGGTCATGAAGAGGGTATCATATCGGTTTTGATGAGTCTTACGTTTGTCCCATGATGGGCAAGGCACTTCAAAGAAGTGATAAGCATTGATTTACAACTTGTAATGGAAAATATGGAATTGAATATAATAATATAGTGAGTGCAAGAAGACTTGCCTTAGAACCTAACTCAAGAGCCGACCCTTATCCTCTACATTATCCTTGGACTTTTATTTTTGCATGGCAAGATAAATAAAGAGATGCATGCAAATGTATTGTCAACTATGCATGTCTAGGTGGCATTTAGTAGCCAAAGCTAATGACACCTCTTACACTCTTTTCCATAAACATCTAGTATAAATACCTTGCCCTTCACTTGTTAGTAAGATTTTTTAATCTTGTTAGTAACCTTCCCTCTTGTATCATGCATAGCCTCTTATATCGTGCATAGTGAGGAGAGTTGAGTGATAAGAGCTTGATATCGGCCAAGGAAAAGGGATATCAGCCAAATAGGTCATAGAAGATGATATCGCCTATTGGGATTAGAGATATCGTGCAAAAGATAAGGAGCTCAAGTCTTGGATTGTTGAGAGGTTCATCTTCAACCTTGGAACATGAGGAGTTGAAGCTTGAAGCTTATAAGTTGTTCATAAGGTGGGTTATATAACTTGAACCCATCTATATTATTATCTTTTCTTCAATATTATTCAACTTGTTGATTTCCTTCAAAATCAGATTTCCTTTGATCTATTGAAATATCTATGAGTTCCAATAAGTATTTAGGACTATTATCCATGGTTTTAAATAAATAGATAAGGACCTTGAGGTTATTGATGATGACATCATCATTGAACAACCCGATATGGGTTGAAGACTCTTGAAACCCGATATAGAGCCTTACCCGATATGAAGGTAGGTCATATTTTATAAGACATGACTTATGAACAATATGGAAGATACCTATCCATATTTTATATTTGATACAAGGTAACAGTAATACCCTATGCACGATATGAGATCAAGTCATGCACCCTATGCACGATAGGGAACCAAGCATGTACTCTAACCTGATATAAGTAAACCTTAGAGGATAAGAAACCTGATATGTTGATGAAAATCCATTACAAGTATGACATAGTAAGAAGTGTATACTTCATGGGTGAGATGAGTAATTACATATACACTCCTTGAGCATGATATAGGGCCATATATTCATCTTATGAACGATATCATGTTAGGTCTATATCCTAACCCGACATGAGTTAAAAACCCTATATACTAATGAGAAATCTGATATGAAACTCAATATGAAAAGTAACCCGATATAGTGGTGAGTGATACTTTATACTTGATAAGAGACACATCTTGTAAATGAGATGGGAGTTACCTACTAGCACCTTATACACGATACAAAGGTAAAGAAATACCTTTGCACAATATGAGAAAACCTTAGATGACGACATGGGAACCCAATATGTTTTGGAATCTATACTCCTTTGAAAACTCGATATACCCCATTACTTTGTGATGGGTAGAAGAACAAATTAGAATCCATCTTGTCATGTACTTATAATAAAAGAACTGAACCTTAAAAATATTATAAGTTCAAGGTTATATCCATTCAAGTAAACCGATATGGTGAATCTAAGAGGAAAACCTATATGATGTTCAAAGGTGTAACCCGATATGATACCTAAGATAGGTAATCCAACATGATAGTCAACATGGGATCACGATATGGCAAATTCAATATGGGGAAACGATATGGTAACCCAAGATGAAATCCAATATGAAAATCCAAGAGGAAGACCGATATGATGAACCCCATAAACCTCTATACATGATATGAGGATAATGGTCTAACCTATACATGATATGAGGTTGACTTAAGATGAAAAAAGTTAAAGTGATACTTAACTCAACATGACTACATGATATGGTGTTAAGGGATATGTCCTAAACCTGATATGATGTTGTGGATGCACCACATGACTAATAATGATACTTGTTATTATGATATATGCATCTCCAAATGTGATAGAATAACATTATCCATCATGCTACCTGATATGGTAGACATGCTTTTATTTATTAAACTTGTCTAAGTGATGTTTCTCTGTGATTAATATTGAGACATAATGAGTTTAATTTAATTTAATAATGTTAAGAGAACAAACCTTAAGAGGTGAATTAATTAAGATGCAATCAACATCCTAATAAGGATAAGAGAGAGAAACTTTAACATAGATGATAAACATGTTAATAAGTATGTATTGATACTCCTACGATGAGTGGAGTATGAATTAGGGTTTGATTCTAGCCATTATGATCTTAAATCTTAATTGTTATTAAAGGTAAAATCTAACCCTAAGGTAGGGTGATGATATGCTTTTACAATTGTAATCGGTTAGATTGAGATAATCCTAACACTAATAATGGGAAGGATGTACTTTCTTATATCATAGAGTGATGATGTAGATAATCCTAACCCTAATCATGGGAAGGATGCATTTCTCTTAAATTGAATAATGATGTTATGTTTTAATAAGAATATTTCATCACAGAGTGCACACTATACTCGAATCATGAAATGATGAGCTTAGTAAGATATGAGCTATGATGTGCTATATCAATAGACTTAAATAAGTCTTGTAAGCTGTGTGGAATATTTGTATAATGATTGTACGGTATGATATCTTAAAGGATAAGTTGTTGCCTAGTAAGAGGTGACAAGATGTTTAATGAACTATGTGAGCTATGTGAAATACTTGTACAACAAGTAAGGTGAATACCTTGGTAAGAGAACCTAGAGGTAATAGTTACCTATTACAGAGGTAACGATGCTATGTGGGGATCTAAGGGTTTGAATACCCAGATCCAGTGATCATGATGATGATGATATGAAAGGATGAGAATTCACAGTGATGTGATAAGGGACTGAGATCCTGAGTGGTATATTTTCAAGAATGTTCCAAAGATCTTAAAATTTCTATCCTTTCTTTAATAGCATCTATTATAATTCATGTTTGAAACTTGGTTGATGCTAAAAGAATATTGTAAGGTACCTAATTAAGCAAGTTAAATCTTATCATGTAGTGCCCTGACCATAGATCTGTATCAGTGTCAGCAATTGTTGATGGTGAAATGAGTTTAACTCGGAAGCGCATATTTTTGAATATGCGGGGGTGAAGGATGAAGTATATCCAAACGTCCCAATGAAGAATCTGTGGCACACCTTCCTTATTTATCCTGGGATGATGTGAATCTCCGGACCAAATAAGAAATTGATGTGTAAATCCTTCTTCATTTCTAAGTGGTGTCGGGGTTGAAATATAAAATCTCCCGACTAGGAAAGGAATTGATGTTGATCTTCCTTATCCTTATATTATAATCTAGGAATGCTACGTGGACTTCTCCCAAAGAGAGTACATGCTACGACAATAACTCTATAGTGAAGATGCTGCTATACCCCGACATGCTAAAAGCAGATGACACAAGATGTCTTACTAGAAGCTAACACAAGATGTCCTTCTAAATCCTAAGTGGTCTCATACTGATCAAGATAGGTGAGGTCTTGACAGCCAGCTCTACCATTGACCTTGTATGGTATCGATTTCCACTTACTAGTGGTCGATTGGAGTATGAAAGGTATATTTCATCTCTTCATGGCATATGTGTGACTATAACACATAATTAACTGTGTAGTGTATTTTCTTAAGGATCAAATACGAAAAGACATTGGTTGATGTACACTCCTTTTATACATCTTAGTTGAATAGATGTTATTCATATTTCTTCATATTCCCTTGAATAGTGAATAGATGATTTATTGCTATACCATAAATAGATGTATTATTTTAAGAAGAATGACTACTATGTTCTGCTTATAATAGTGATTAATCCTTCTCATTTATAAAAGAACCTCTGCTTAGTTTTTATAGTGCTTAATCTTGATAATAATATAGTCGGTGGAGAGTTATATCTCTTGCTGGGACATTGTCTCACCTTGTGGGATCCACAATTTTTAGGTGGATGTGTACAAGGAGGTAGAGACCTTTGTGTAGAAGTCGAACAACAGCCGAGATAGAGTGATATATCAGGTTGATGTACTGTCTGTCATGTCTTATAGATAGAAGTCATATGTGTCGTCTATGTACTCTCAGGTCCTTGGGAGATAGTTCTTAGTGGTTTTTATGAACGAATTGAGATTTTAGTTGTTTACCTCGAGATATTTATGTTGCTATTGTACATGTTAAAGTAAAGCAACTGGCACTTATTGCCCTCAAAATGAGATGGTACAATGTATGTACGATATGAACCACATGTATATACAGTTTTGGTTCTTTTTGTAAGAATTTCCTGAAATACGATCTATGTGCAAAATGGTTTTAATTCTTAGTGATTTTTGTTGAATTCTACTGATTATGGTTATTTCGTGATTATTACTGGTGATGGCTTGATTTGTAATCGGGTCATCACATTTACATTGTTGGAATTGGTTTTAATTATTCTGCATTTTTTACTATGTGATTAATTAGTAGTAGATCATGTTTTGTGTTTTGAGTAATCTCATTTAGCATGATGAAATGTCACAGTTAAGTTGGTATCAGAGCTCTAGGTTTACTAAGTGTACAAGGACATAGGACTTAGGTTTGAGTCTGTTCTTATGTATCCAACATATTTGATCATAGTTAATGCTTATGTAGATAGGTCTGGAGGACATGAAGAACACATCGAGAGTAGCTATGTTGCACCAGGAGGAGGTGCAGGGAGGCAGCAACATGATGAGAGAGTGCCAAAAGCAGGGCCAAAGAAGCCCCCAATGCCTCATCTAGACTCAACAATGATGGCCAATCCTGAGTTTCAGTCTATGTTTAGACGTATGATGGCCATAATTACACATATCACTGACAGAGTGCCAACACCTCAATCTAGGGAAGCCACCTCTAATGTGGAGTCCCAAGATGTCGGGAAGACATTTGAATATCTTAGACGTGTTGAGGAAATTGAATATGTAGGTACTTCTCATCCAGCAGACGCTGACATGTGGTTGACTGAGCTGGAAAAGGCGTTCCAAATCATAAACATCGCTGAAGAAGACAAAGTTAAGCATGCGGTATACCTATTAAAGGGTAGTGTTGGCCCCTGGTGGGCCATAGAAGAGGATAAAAGGCCATGAGTTGTGATAGGATGTGAGGAGTTTCAGAGGAAATTTGTTAGCCGATATTTTCCAGAGACCTGTCTAGATGAGAAGATATCTCAGTTTGAGAAGATTCATCAAGGGGCTATGACTATTATTGAGTATGAATCAAAGTTTATGGAACTTCTGAGGTTTTTCCCGCATATGGCGATAACGGACAAGGAAAGGATCCGGAGATTAAAAAAGGGCCTAGGTACTCAGTTGACTACAACAACATCAGCCCTAGAAAATAGGGAGTGGTTTTCCACCTTTGTGGAATCCGTAAGGAGGATTGAGAGGTCTTTCATAGAGAAGCGTGAAACTAATGCTAAGAAGTGACCTATGCAGTTTCAAGGGCAATCATCTAGAGGCTTTAATAAGTTGAGGTTTTTCCCGCCATAGTCACAACCAAGGTCAACCTTCACTGAACCAAGATCACATGCACCATCACAGTGGTCCCCGAGTTGGGGTAGAGGTCACAGTTTTCCACCAACAGGAGCCCACTGTACCTCATTGGTTTCAATGACATGGCTGTTTCGGCCATATCAGGACACCAGAACATGTTACAAGTGTGGGCAAGTGGGGCATACAAGACCTCATTTCCCTATGAAAGATGAGGAGGTGGCTCAGCAGTCAAGGCAATGTCAACAAGGTCCACAAAAACGACAATTTAGTAGTAGTAGTGGAAGAGGATGTGGTCATGCATCCCAGGTAGGATCATCTAGACAAGAAAGCCGAGGATGTGGACGACAACAGGTGACATCAAGGTTCTATGCCATGGTCCAACCAGAAGCAATGGTCTATCCACGAGTCATGATAGGACAGATGGAGTTATTTCATTTAGATTTGTCTGCTTCTGGTTTCATATCTGTGTTAGTAGACCCAGGTGCGACACACTCTTTTATCACTAGGAGGTGATAGATAGTTGTTATCTACCTGTTAGTCTTAGATCTGATAGCCTGCGGCTAGAGACTCCTTTGGTTGATTCTACCGAGTTTTGGGAAGTGTGTCCTTCTTGTGTTCTTTCTTTTTCTGGTCACAACATTCAAGTGGATCTTTTGTCACTTGACATGCATGGTTTTGATGTAATCCTAGGAATGCATACCTTAGAAAAATACAAGGTAGTCTTGGACTGTAGTACTAAGGTGGCCATGTTCCATGATGGAGATGTATGATGGATTTTTCAGGGTGTTAGGAACATTCTTCCTACATGTTTGATGTCAGCTATGACAGCTGAGCAGTTGATGAGACAAGGATGTGAGGCTTTCTTAGATCATGTTGTGGATACCAAGGTGGTAGGTCCTGGTATCCAGGAGGTACCAGTGGTGTGAGAATTTGAGGATGTCTTTCCTAAGGAATTTCCTAGCATTCCCCCTCCTAGAGAGATTGAGTTTGAGATCAATCTTGTTATTGGAACACAACCCATAGAACACTCAGGCGTACAGAATGGCACCAGTAGAGATGCAGGAGTTAAAGAAATAGTTACAAGAACTATTAGAGAAGGGTTTTATCAAGCTGAGCACTTCCCCTTCGGGTGCTCTCATGTTGTTTGTTAAAAAGAAGGATGGTTCAATGAGGTTGTGTATAGACTACAGACAGTTGAACAAGGTGACAATAAAGAATAAGTATCCTTTGTCGAGTATTGATGATTCTTTTTATCAGTTGAGAGGTGCAACTATGTTTTCAAAGATATACTTGAGGTCAGGTTACCATCAATTGAGAATTAAGGCTGATGACATAGCCAAGTTAGCTTTTAGGACTCGGTATGGTCATTATGAGTTTGTGGTTATGCCGTTTGGGCTAACCAATGCACCTGCAGCTTTTATGGATCTAATGAATAGGGTGTTTAGAACTTATCTTGATCTATGTGTGGTCATGTTCACAAATGATATCCTGATATAGTCCAAGGATAGTCAACAACATGAGCAACACCTTCGCCTGACATTGACATTGTTGAGGCAACATCAACTATATGCTATGTTCAGCAAGTGTGAATTCTGGTTATCTGATGTGTCTTTTCTGGTCCATGTTATATCTACAAAAGGCATTTGTGTTGATACCAAGAAAGTGGAATATGTACTAGAATGGGAACAACCAAAGACACCGACAGAGATCCATAATTTCCTAGGTCTGGCAGTGATAACCTCCTATTTTAGTAGTTTATCTTAGTCTTTTTCTTTAGTTTTCCATACTCTTTCTACATTTACATTGTACTTAAACCTAATTTTACCCCTTTTTGTAAATACATCATCAAACTAACTTTTCCTCTTATAATTGCAGAAAAAGCACAAAAAAAATAACAAAAGAACAAACCAGCCCAAGGGTCGAGTAGATCCAAACGGTCCCAAGACCGCATGGAGTTCAAACGGTCCCGAGACCGCATGAAGCCAAACGGTCCCAAGACCGCATGGAGTTCAAACGGTCCCGAGACCGGATGAAGCCAAACGGTCCCAAGACCGCATGGAGTTCAAACGGTCCCGAGACCGCATGAAGCCAAACGGTCCCAAGACCGCATGGAGTTCAAACGGTCCCAAGACCGCATGAAGCCAAACTGTCCCAAGACCGCATGGAGTTCAAACGGTCCCGAGACCGCATGAAGCCAAACAGTCCCAAGACCGCATGGAGTTCAAACGGTCTCGAGACCGCATGAAGCCAAACGGTCCCAAGACCGCATGGAGTTCAAACGGTCCCGAGACCGCATGAAGCCAAACGGTCCCAAGACCGCATGGAGTTCAAACGGTCACGAGACCGCATGAAGCCAAACGGTCCCAAGACCGCATGGAGTTCAAACGGTCCCGAGACCGCATGAAGCCAAACGGTCCCAAGACCGCATGGAGTTCAAACGGTCCCGAGACCGCATGAAGCCAAACGGTCCCAAGACCGCATGGAGTTCAAACGGTCCCGAGACCGCATGAAGACAAACGGTCCCAAGACCGCATGAAGCTCAAACGGTCTCAAGACCGTTTGACGCCAAACGGTCCCAAGACCGTTTGACGCCAAACGATCTCAAGACCGTTTGACGCCGAACGATCTCAAGACCGTTTGACGCCGAACGATCTCAAGACCGTTTGACGCCAAACGGTCCCAAGACCGTTTGACGCCAAACGATCTCAAGACCGTTTGACGCCAAACGGTCCCAAGACCGTTTGAGCCCAAACGGTCTCCAAACCGTTTGGATCTCACTCAAAGCCTATAAATAAGACCTCAGGGCCGTTCATGAGGGGGAGTCCAGACGTCCAGAGGCTGTCTCTCCACTACCAGAACAACTCCATCCATCACTCGAGGCTGCCGGTCTGAGACTCACGTCCATTGCAAGCTACTTTCTCTCTCATCAACAAGGAAGGTGAGAGGAGAAGATCCGTCATCAAGCAAGCTACAAGGAGTGGAGATCGTTGCTCTCTCCACCAAGGGTTCAACCTTCTCTCCTCAGTGGAGATGATGTTCTTTCTATCTCTTCTCGCCTCCTTCTTTGTTGCTCCCTCTATGAGGAGCGAGTAGTTCCATCCACTGGGGCGCGGGGACTAGCCCCGCTGCCCATGTTTTGTATTTTGTACTGTAAAAAAGATGTTATCATTTCGTTTTAATACTAAATCGTTTCACACATGCTTGAATGATGGCCACGTTCTTGTATGCATTTATTGTCTTTCGTTGTGGTTTGTCTACGACCACTATCGAGGCTTGAATACCGATTTAGTGTTGGTTTCTGGTGTGTGTATCCACCACGCATCCGTTTCGGTGTCTAGAAGTGTATCTCAAAGAGTGGAGTAAACTCACTATCATTTGGCACACTCCCATCTGTATGGAAGAGACCTTTGGTAAGTCGAGGAACACACTTTGCGAGGGGAATGATGTAAAGCATGTGACCATTTGTTCGGGAATGGCTGGCGTTGCATCATTCCCGCACTTCTCGTAGCTAGGTTATCCGAATAGGAGACTAGGCCTACAAGGACGCTATTCGATTTGGTAATTATCGCTCGCTTGTTAGTTTTAGATGCACGTTTCTTGAGGTTGAGTAAGATTCTCTCTTCGGAGACTACATCCTTCAGTGACGCGTAGTGATGTACCGCATGAGAGTTACTTAACCCTTGGAGGATGAGATGCATTGCCCTTTTCTTATATGGGCATTGGTCTTGTGGAACATCGAAGGGTGCAATGCATCGCTCTTGTCTTATGTGGGCATCGGTCTTGTGGAACACCCTTGGATGTAACGCATCGCTCTTGTCTTATAAGGCATCGGTCTTGTGGAAACATCCATGCATCTAGCTTATAAGTCTTGCTTAGTACATATACCATGCATGTGTAGCGGTGGTAAATACCTGCTTAACCCCAGTGATTCATCATCATTTGTTAACTCTTAAGATTTACTTGCTTTATTTACTTTCTTGCTTTACTTTCTTTGTACTTAGTTTAAAACAACCAAATCAAACTTTCGATCTAAATATCAATCTTTAAGTTGTTAAGTAAAGGCTAAACGTTTTTCATCTTGACTTCGTCAAGACCGTTGTCCCGAGGATTCGACCCTTAACTATACTACGATAAGACTTCCACATGTCTTAGCACATGTGGGTGGAGTTCTTACCATAGTACTAGCAAGGCTAAACTTAGAGACTCATCATCTCTAGGATTTTTAGTGGTGTTGCATAAATCAAACTCCATCAAAAATTGGCGCCGTTGCCGGGGACAACGGTACTTTTTCGTTTTTACTTACCAATTTCTTGGTTGATTAGGATTTTACACTTTTTTAATAACCAATCCAATATTTCTTGATCTTTTTCATTTCCTTCCATTTTTCCTAACTTGAGATTTTCCTTCTACTCAGGTAGAAAACGTGTATGCAACCCCCGCATAGCATCGGATTCTCCCCTGAACCAGGATACGATTCTGAGGTAGAAAGAAGTTTTCACCGAAGGAATAGACTAAACCGCCAAAGAGCCAGACAGATGGCCGAAGAGCAACACCTTGTTGCAGAAAGAGTCAACGCCGCCATAGCAGCACAACGAGCACAACTCATTGCTGACACTCGTGCTCAGGTGCAAGCTGAGATCCGAGCTGAAGTACAAGCACGCATCCAAGCAGAGCAAGCTACTGCTCAACTCGCGTTGAGAAACAAGCAACTTCGGGATTACGCCATCTCGAAGAATTACGAAGATAACCATCCGGTCCGGCCTCCGATCATTAACATCCCACACTTCGAGATCCGGACCCAATGGATTCAGATTATGCAAGGGATTTCTTTCTCTGGAAGTTCTGGAGACGACTGCATGGACCACCTGAAACGGTTTAAGGCATTATGCCGACTGGTCCCACAAGCTGGCATTGCTTTCGACGCAATAATGCTCCATCTATTTCATTTCACTCTATCTGGAAGGGCCTTAAGTTGGTATAATTCATTGGATAGAGAACCCATTATTACCACCTGGGCCCCTCTAGAGGAGAAATTCCTGGAGAAGTTCTTTCCACCCTCGCTTACTTACGAAATTAGAGGGCAGATCAACCATTTCTCTCAACTTCCTGGAGAGACCCTCGCCGAGGCATGGGAAAGATTCAAAGAACTTCTTCGAAAATGCCCTCATCATGGGATTTCGCAAAATCAACTGATTGAGACCTTTTATCGGGGGGTAAATGATGACATTAAACAGTTCCTAGATTCCTCATCTGGAGGAAATTTCATGAGGAAAAACTATGAAGACGCCTGGAAGATCGTCACTTTAGGGGCTGAAAACCAGTCCAACTGGGGGCGAACAGCCGGAAAAGGCGTCCTCAAAGTCTTTAAAGCTGAGGAATCCACGGAATTAAAGTCAATAGCAGAGGCTCTGAAAGAAATCGCCCATAAACAGCAAACCCTTGAATCATCTCTAGGGGAATTCAACAAGAAACAAACCCCGCAGCTGCATCAAGTCAAAGCTGTCACAGGTTCCTGTGAAGCTTGTCATGCATCAGATCATCCGACCTTATCCTGCGGAATGCTCTATAGTGTGATGATGGATCTTCATCCACCACCACAACCCTATGAGGCCATCACTAATCAGATTGAAGATCAGACTCCGGAGCAAGTCAACTCTATCCATACTATTCCCGGGCAAGTCTACTATAATCCCAGTCAACCAAGGAACCATCCTGGATTCCAGTATGGGAACCCTTCTGGGACTGCAAACCCGCAACACCAGACTCAAGGGGGATTTCACAGTAGGTTGCCTCCTGGGTTATCAAACAATCAAGGGAATCCAAGAAACAACTTCCCTAGGGTTAACTACCCTAGAAATCAGTCAGCCTACTACCAGTACACTCACCCCCCGCTTCACCCACAATTGCATGTTCAACAATACCAACAACAAAATTCTCAGAAGAATGTTACCACGCAACCAGAAGACGAACTATCTTTGATAAAGCAAATGCTTCAGTCTCAGCAAACTATGCTAGCTAGCCAGCAAGCCCAACAAAGGGCAGTTGAAACCCAGCTAGCTCAGATCGCTGCACAGTTGAAGTCTTCGGCTGGCATTTCTGATAGGCAGCCTGAACCAAATGGGCAAAATGAACACGAACAGCTGAACGCCATCACCACAAGGTCGGGACGCATTCTGCCTGAACCCATCAAGATCACTCTAGATGACGATGATGTGCCCATTCTTTTGACGAAAGAGATCTCACAACAAGAGATTGGGAAATCCCCCGAAGACACCGAGGACAAAAACAAAGAGTATGTACCCACAGAACCCAAGGTCCCGCAATTCAAACCAAGGATTCCATATCCAGGCAGACTGCAAGAAACAAAAATGGATGCCAGGTTTCAGAAATTCAAGGAAGCAATGAAGAAACTTTATATCGACATCCCACTCCTCGACGCTCTATCCGAAGTACCAGCATGGGCAAGGTATCTCAAAACCTTGCTATCACGTAAGTATATCACCAAAGAGCAGGAAACCGTCAAGCTTGCCCAAACCACCTCTGACATCATCTTGAACAAACTGCCCAAAAAGAAGAAGGACCCAGGTTCTTTCGGAATCCAATGTTGCATTGGAAACGCATCCACAAAGAAAGGATTAGCTGACCTCGGGGCTAGTATATCCATTATGCCTTTCTCAATGTGCCAACGCCTCGGTTTCACAGATCTGCTACCTACAGCAATGACTATTCAACTTGCTGACTCCACCATAACCGCACCTTTGGGAATCATTGAAGACGTTCCAGTAAGAATAGGCAAGGATGCTTACGTTCCATGTGATTTTGTCATCATGGATATTAAAGAGGACTTGAGATATCCGATCATTTTCGGCAGGCCTTTCCTAGCTACAGCCAGAGCGCTAATCGATGTCGAAGCCGGAACCATCATCCTTAGGCTCGGAAAGGAAGCCATTCAATTCCGTGTCCTTGACAGCATGAAAGGCCCTAACATTCAAGAAGAAGTCTTTCTTTTAGACGCAATCCAACAAATGTCGCAACTAGAAATTTCCGAGCCAATCGACGAACTTGAAAATGCTCTTATCAATCCCGAAGTCGAGTTCTCTGCAAATGAACTAGTCCAGCAATGCATCCAATATCTAGAAAAGGCAGAAGAAGCACCAAAGGCTACCTTTGAAGAGCTTAAAGCCATAACGACTATTGAAGAAGCAGAACCACCAAAACCCCCTGAATTGAAGACCTTACCCACAGGGCTCAAATATGTTTTCCTGGATAAGGAAGAGCTATGCCCAGTTATTATCAGCTCCACCCTCACCGAAGACCAAGAAGCCAGACTTCTAGACAAACTAAGGAAACACAAAAAGATCATTGGTTATAAAATAACCGACCTCACAGGCATAAATCCGGCTCTGTGTATGCACAAGCTTCCTATGGTTGAAGAATTCAAACCCACTCGCGAACATCAAAGAAAACTGAACCCAAATTTAAAAGAGGTAGTCCGTTTGGAAGTCCTCAAACTGCTTAAAGCTGGTATGATCTACCCTATCTCCGACTCTCAGTGGGTTAGTCCAGTTCAAGTTGTCCCAAAGAAAGGGGGCACTACTGTAGTGATCAACGATAAAAATGAGCTCGTACCTACTAGGACTGTAACGGGGTGGAGAATGTGCATCGATTATAGGAAGTTGAATAAAGCTACAAGGAAAGACCACTACCCTCTACCCTTTCTGGACGAAGTCCTGGAGCGCTTGGCCCACCAAAAATATTTTTGTTATCTCGATGGTTATTCTGGGTTCTACCAAATACCCATACATCCAGAGGACCAAGAAAAAACCACCTTCACTTGTCCCTTCGGGACATATGCTTTCAGAAGAATGCCATTCGGGCTATGTAACGCTCCTGCTACTTTCCAACGCTGCATGTCCGCCATTTTCGCCGGATTAACTGAATCTATTATGGAAGTCCTTATGGATGATTTCTCTGTTTATGGAGAGTCTTTCGATAACTGTCTAAATAATCTCAAACAAGTCCCGCAACGTTGCAAGGAAACAAACCTTATCCTGAACTGGGAAAAATGCCATTTCATGGTAACAGAGGGTATCATCCTCGGACATAGAGTAAGTGATAGAGGGATCGAGGTCGACAAAGCAAAGATTGATGTCATCTCGAAGTTGTCACCTCCGAAGGACATAAGAGGAGTTCGAGCTTTCCTAGGTCATGCCGGGTTTTACAGAAGGTTCATCAAAGATTTCTCAAAAATAGCTAAACCCATGACCCAACTCCTGACAAAAGATGCCGAGTTTATTTTTGACCAAGAATGTATGCAAAGTTTCTCCACCCTTAAAGAAGCACTAATTTCCGCACCTATTCTAAGGGCTCCAGACTGGTCGCAACCCTTTGAAATTATGTGTGACGCAAGTGACTATGCCATAGGGGCCGTTTTAGGACAACGAATCGACAAGAAACCCTATGTCATCTACTATGCGTCCAAAACGCTTGATGAAGCACAAAGAAACTACACGACCACGGAAAAAGAGTTCCTAGCTATCATCTACGCCTTCGAAAAATTCCGCTCTTACCTGATCGGCTCTAAGGTAATTGTCTACACTGACCATTCTGCTATCAGACATTTGATTCAGAAACAGGATGCCAAACCCAGGCTCATCCGCTGGGTATTGATGCTTCAAGAATTCGATCTAGAAATCAAAGATAAAAGTGGCGTAGAGAACGTTGTCGCCGATCACCTCAGTAGAATTGAGGTTGAAGACAAAGATAAAATCCCTATCAGGGACTCTCTTCCTGATGATCAACTTATGAAAGCCACTCATAATTTCCCTTGGTTTGCAGATATCGTCAATTATCTGGCCACAGGGATCATTCACCCGTCTGCTTCTTATCAAGATAAAATGAAATTCCTTCATGACGTAAAACGTTATCATTGGGATGAACCCTACTTGTTCTACCTCTGTGCCGACGGACTTTTTCGTCGATGCCTTCCAGAAGAAGAAATAACATCGGTTTTGGAACACTGCCACTCCGGACCCACGGGGGGGCACATGGGCGCCAAGAAAACTGCCATAAAAGTTCTACAATCTGGTTTCTTTTGGCCCACCATATCAAAAGACTCACATAATTTTGTCAAATCCTGTGATAAATGCCAATTTTCGGGCAACATATCAAAAAGAGATGAAATGCCTCTTACCATGTGGCAGGAAATTGAGCTGTTTGATGTATGGGGGGTAGACTACATGGGACCTTTCCCCTCATCATATGGTTTCTCGTACATTTTGGTCGCTGTGGATTACGTCTCGAAGTGGGTCGAAGCTGTACCCACTGCATCTAATGACTCCAAACCTGTTGTCAAATTGTTCAAAGATACCATCTTTCCAAGATTTGGAGTCCCAAGAACGGTCATATCTGATGGCGGAACCCATTTTCTGGAACAAAGTTTCGAAGCATTACTAAGAAGATATGGAGTCCATCACAAAGTTGCCACACCTTACCACCCGCAAACTAGTGGCCAAGTGGAAGTATCCAATAGACAGATAAAAGCGATTCTTGAAAAAACAGTGAACAAAAATCGCACTGATTGGTCCACCAAACTTTCTGACGCCCTCTGGGCATATCGTACGGCTTACAAAACACCAATTGGAACAACTCCGTTCTGCTTGGTGTACGGTAAATCATGTCATCTTCCAGTAGAACTGGAACATAAAGCCTGGTGGGCCATCAAGCAACTAAACTTCGACCTTAAAAGTGCAGGCGAGAACAGACAACTTCAACTACAGGAGCTAGAAGAACTCCGCATGACAGCATATCACAGTGCCAGAATCTATAAAGAGCAAACGAAAATGTGGCACGATGGACATCTTAGGAGAAAAGATATCACCGTTGGTGACAAAGTGCTCTTATTCAATTCCAAGCTCAAATTATTCCCCGGAAAGCTTCGAACAAGATGGTCCGGACCCTTCACTATAAAACATATCTACCCAACTGGAGCTGCCATTATCATCAACAACAACGGAGGAGAACGAACGGTCAACGGACACCGTCTAAAAAGATACTACACTCAGGAAGCTAACACTTCTCCACATCAACAAACCCTCGATGTCAGAAACGCTACGCCCACAATTTCGTCGAGCCAGTGACGTAAAACCAAGGCGCTTCTTGGGAGGCAACCCAAGACCTGAGTATCAATTTCTCCGCTTTTCTAGTTTTATTCTCTCTTAATTTTGTTTTTCTTCTTTAAGTTCTTTCATTACTAAATCTAAAAATACAAAAAAAATATACAAATATTTTTATACACCAAACGGTCCTCAAACCGTTTGGGACCAAACGGTCTTGAAACCGTTTGAGACCAAACGGTCCTCAAACCGTTTGGGACCAAACGGTCTTGAAACCGTTTGGGACCAAACGGTCTTGAAACCGTTTGGGACCAAACGGTCCTCAAACCGTTTGGGACCAAACGGTCTTGAAACCGTTTGGGACCAAACGGTCCTCAAACCGTTTGGGACCAAACGGTCTTGAAACCGTTTGGAACCAAACGGTCTTGAAACCGTTTGGGACCAAACGGTCCTCAAACCGTTTGGGACCAAACGGTCTTGAAACCGTTTGGGACCAAACGGTCCTCAAACCGTTTGGGACCAAACGGTCTTGAAACCGTTTGGAACCAAACGGTCTTGAAACCGTTTGAATACGATAAGTCACCGCTATAAATACCGACCCCGCATCTCCATCTTCCTCTCTTCGAATCTTCGCACTCTACAGTCTTTTCGTGCGCAGAACTTCACCTTTTTGCTTCTGTGCTTCCGCGCAAGCTTCTCAATCCACCTCCCACAAGATTGCCCGGCGACTCCAAGCACGCTGCTCACTCCGCGCCACCTTCGCAGTCATCGTCAAATGATGTTCTTCGTTGCCGTGCCGTTCTGTCGCCACTATCGCGTCAGTCGTCGTTTCATCCACCCACCTTCAAACCCTCGCCCCGTTTCACCTTCGCCCCGTCCCACCTTCCCCCCGCGCCGGCGACCTGCGGCTTCTCGCTTTCCAAGCGGTCCTCAAACCGTTTGGAACCAAACGGTCTTCAAACCGTTTGGAACCAAACGGTTTAGACACCGTTTGGGAACTTTTGTGTAATCAAGCAGCACATATCGCAGTGCACTCCTTTGCAATTTTGTCTTGATATTGTCTAGCAGATTCATTGCTAGAATTGCCGATTTCGTCTACAACATCAAGACACAATTGCAAAGGAATGCACTGCGACATCAATAAAGCTCCTGAGTCAGCGCTACAAGGCACCCCAATTCGCATCCACTCTACTCCAATCTCCAGGGGTTACCGCAATTTTGGCCTAACTCGCAGCCCTTGTTCAAATGACTTCTCAACCTATCACTTTCCCACTCTGAGGACAGAGTGTGTGATGAGTTAGGGGGGGGTCATCAGACAAGGGCTAGGTATCGATCTCTATACACCCTTTTCCTTAAAATAAGTCACCTCAACTAACTCTAGAATCATGTTAGTCTCTACAAGTTTTTAGCACTTAGACATCAAATGGCGATTTATCGATCCCCATCCACTATGGATCCTATATTTTTGCTCCATTTCTTTATCTGACTCTCCATAGGTCAAAATCAGGGCAGAAATAAGCCGAGATCTCAAGGATGAGAGGGAAATCAGGCAACTTCCAAGTCAAAAAGCTCTGCAAGTGGACCACAAACCAAATAAGTGCATGCTGAAAAACTTTAAGAACAACTTTCCTCTCTTCAAAATAAAAGAGGCTTGGCCGCCCAAAATAAATCCTCATCCCAAAACCCAAGCCTGTGAGTTTTTGAATAAAAGCCAGAGAGACGAATAAAATCATGAGAGTTGTGCCACGAATAAGGACCTATACAAAGAACTGATAAAGGGCTCACCCGGCCGGCACATTCCGCTGCCCTCACAAAGGCAGATGCGTCGCGTCCGGTAGTGAAACCCTAAAAGTTCCAAGTATATGAAAAGGCTAATAAAGGACTTGCCCGGCCGGTACATTCAGCTGCCCTCATAAAGGCAGATGTGTCGTGTCCGGTAGTGAGATCCTAAAAAGCATAGACAGCCCCTCCCCCACTCGAAGGGGAGTTACACTTCAAAGCCTTTAGCCAATCCTCATACCCTCTCTAGCCTCCAATAGGTTTCCAGAGAGGTATAAAGTTGATTAGAGTCAACAGCATGCACAAAATAAATGTGGTCCCAAGGCAAACTTTGAGATACGGAAAAACCTGAAATCCAAGCAACTCTCGAAATCCAAAAGGATCAAGGCATGCAATAAGCCTAGATACGACCCCTGGGGAATTCAGGTCAAGAATTGAAGCAAGAGTATGGAAATTTTAATTAAGATCGCCGCGCCTTTTCATGCCTCAGCTCTATCTAACTTGAGGACAAGCTAGACTCTAAGTTAGGGGGGGTGATAACCTCCTATTTTAGTAGTTTATCTTAGTCTTTTTCTTTAGTTTTCCATACTCTTTCTACATTTACATTGTACTTAAACCTAATTTTACCCCTTTTTGTAAATACATCATCAAACTAACTTTTCCTCTTATAATTGCAGAAAAAGCACAAAAAAAATAACAAAAGAACAAACCAGCCCAAGGGTCGAGTAGATCCAAACGGTCCCAAGACCGCATGGAGTTCAAACGGTCCTGAGACCGCATGAAGCCAAACGGTCCCAAGACCGCATGGAGTTCAAACGGTCCCGAGACCGCATGAAGCCAAACGGTCCCAAGACCGCATGGAGTTCAAACGGTCCCGAGACCGCATGAAGCCAAACGGTCCCAAGACCGCATGGAGTTCAAACGGTCCCAAGACCGCATGAAGCCAAACGGTCCCAAGACCGCATGGAGTTCAAACGGTCCCGAGACCGCATGAAGCCAAACGGTCCCAAGACCGCATGGAGTTCAAACGGTCCCGAGACCGCATGAAGCCAAACGGTCCCAAGACCGCATGGAGTTCAAACGGTCCCGAGACCGCATGAAGCCAAACAGTCCCAAGACCGCATGGAGTTCAAACGGTCCCGAGACCGCATGAAGCCAAACGGTCCCAAGACCGCATGGAGTTCAAACGGTCCCGAGACCGCATGAAGCCAAACGGTCCCAAGACCGCATGGAGTTCAAACAGTCCCGAGACCGCATGAAGCCAAACGGTCCCAAGACCGCATGGAGTTCAAACGGTCCCGAGACCGCATGAAGCCAAACGGTCCCAAGACCGCATGAAGCTCAAACGGTCTCAAGACCGTTTGACGCCAAACGGTCCCAAGACCGTTTGACGCCAAACGATCTCAAGACCGTTTGACGCCGAACGATCTCAAGACCGTTTGATGCCAAACGGTCCCAAGACCGTTTGACGCCAAACGATCTCAAGACCGTTTGACGCCAAACGGTCCCAAGACCGTTTGAGCCCAAACGGTCTCCAAACCGTTTGGATCTCACTCAAAGCCTATAAATAAGACCTCAGGGCCGTTCATGAGGGGGAGTCCAGACGTCCAGAGGCTGTCTCTCCACTACCAGAACAACTCCATCCATCACTCGAGGTTGCCGGTCTGAGACTCACGTCCATTGCAAGCTACTTTCTCTCTCATCAACAAGGAAGGTGAGAGGAGAAGATCCGTCATCAAGCAAGCTACAAGGAGTGGAGATCGTTGCTCTCTCCACCAAGGGTTCAACCTTCTCTCCTCAGTGGAGATGATGTTCTTTCTATCTCTTCTCGCCTCCTTCTTTGTTTCTCCCTCTATGAGGAGCGAGTAGTTCCATCCACTGGGGCGCGGGGACTAGCCCCGCTGCCCATGTTTTGTATTTTGTACTGTAAAAAAGATGTTATCATTTCGTTTTAATACTAAATCGTTTCACACATGCTTGAATGATGGCCACGTTCTTGTATGCATTTATTGTCTTTCGTTGTGGTTTGTCTACGACCACTATCGAGGCTTGAATACCGATTTAGTGTTGGTTTCTGGTGTGTGTATCCACCACGCATCCGTTTCGGTGTCTAGAAGTGTATCTCAAAGAGTGGAGTAAACTCACTATCATTTGGCACACTCCCATCTGTATGGAAGAGACCTTTGGTAAGTCGAGGAACACACTTTGCGAGGGGAATGATGTAAAGCATGTGACCATTTGTTCGGGAATGGCTGGCGTTGCATCATTCCCGCACTTCTCGTAGCTAGGTTATCCGAATAGGAGACTAGGCCTACAAGGACGCTATTCGATTTGGTAATTATCGCTCGCTTGTTAGTTTTAGATGCACGTTTCTTGAGGTTGAGTAAGATTCTCTCTTCGGAGACTACATCCTTCAGTGACGCGTAGTGATGTACCGCATGAGAGTTACTTAACCCTTGGAGGATGAGATGCATTGCCCTTTTCTTATATGGGCATTGGTCTTGTGGAACATCGAAGGGTGCAATGCATCGCTCTTGTCTTATGTGGGCATCGGTCTTGTGGAACACCCTTGGATGTAACGCATCGCTCTTGTCTTATAAGGCATCGGTCTTGTGGAAACATCCATGCATCTAGCTTATAAGTCTTGCTTAGTACATATACCATGCATGTGTAGCGGTGGTAAATACCTGCTTAACCCCAGTGATTCATCATCATTTGTTAACTCTTAAGATTTACTTGCTTTATTTACTTTCTTGCTTTACTTTCTTTGTACTTAGTTTAAAACAACCAAATCAAACTTTCGATCTAAATATCAATCTTTAAGTTGTTAAGTAAAGGCTAAACATTTTTCATCTTGACTTCGTCAAGACCGTTGTCCCGAGGATTCGACCCTTAACTATACTACGATAAGACTTCCACATGTCTTAGCACATGTGGGTGGAGTTCTTACCATAGTACTAGCAAGGCTAAACTTAGAGACTCATCATCTCTAGGATTTTTAGTGGTGTTGCATAAATCAAACTCCATCAGGCAGGTTACTATAGGAGGTTCATCAAAGACTTCAGTTCTATAGTGTTACCCCTAACTAGGTTAGCCAGGAAGGGTGTTCCTTTTTCTTGGAATGACAAGTGTCAACGTTCTTTCCTACTTTTGAAAGAAAAGTTTACTAGTGCACTGGTGTTAGTACTGCCTGAGCCAGGAAAAGGCTATATTGTCTTTTTTTATTCTTCAAAGAGTGGGTTGGGATGCATGTTGATGCATGATAAAAATGTGATTTCTTTTGCTTTGTGAAAGCTTAAGAAACATGAGGAGAATTACCCAACACATGATCTGGAGCTTGCAGTGGTGGTCCATGCCTTAAAGATCTGGAGACAGTATCTTTATAGAGATAAAGTGCCATATCTTCACTAACCACAAGAATCTATAGTATATCCTCTAAAAATAGGATTTGAATATGAGGTAGAGGAGATGGATGGAGCTGATTAAGGATTATGATTGCCTAATAGACTACCATCCAGGGAAAGCTAATGTGGTAGCTGATGCATTGAGTAGAAAGTCATCTTCATCATCAACGGTAGATAATGCACAATTTAATTCCTTGATGTGCCATAAGAGAGATATGCTAGTGTCTCTTCGCCAGATGAATGTACAGCTAGAAGTTTCCTTGCTACAGTATTGTTGGAACAATTACAAGTAAAATCTACCTTGAGACAGTAGATTCATTATGCACAAAAGAATGAAATTGTGATACAGAATTTCCAATCAGGGATTGGGAATGAAAAGTATGATGGCTTTCATGAGGAAGATGATGGTACAATTTGTTACCATAATAGAAAAATAATTCCTAATGTTGATGGGTTGAGTAAGATGGTACCTGAGGAGGCTCACTCCTCCATGTATGCAATGCATCTTGGAAGTTCTAAGATGTACTTGAAAGACGTGTATTGGTGGCCAGGTCTAAAGTGTGATATGGCAAACTTCATTGCCAAATGTCCATTTTCGTCATTGCCAAAGGTCTAAAGTGTGAAGGCTGAGAACCAAAAGCCTGTAGGGACATTACAACCCTTGCCAATACCACAGTGGAAATGGGATCATAATACTATGGACTTTGTGGTTGGTCTTCCTAGGACAACCAAAAGTCATGATTCCATATGGGTGATAGTAGATAGATTAACTAAGTCAGCTCATTTTTTGACATTTATAGTAGAGAAATTGGCACAAATATATGTTGATGAGATAGTCAGTCTGCATGGCATTCTAGTGACTATAGTTTCTGACAAAGGTCCACAGTTTATAAGTCATTTTTGGGAGTGTCTACATTCAGCAATGGGAACACAACTGAGATTCAACATAGCTTTTCATCCGTAGACTGATGGTCAGTCTGAAAGGACTATTCAGACTTTAGAGGATCTCTTGAGGGCATGTGTGCTGCAATTTCTTGGGAGTTGGGATGTACATATGACTCTGATAGAGTTTGCATACAACAATAGTTATCAAAGAAGCATAGATATGGCCCCTTGTGAGTCTTTGTATGGGAGATGATATCGGTCTCCTCTTTGTTGGTATGAGACAGCTGAATATCAACTTTTGGGTCATGAGCTAGTACAACAGAATACAGAAAAGATTAAAGTGATACAACAACAGTTGAAAGCAGCCCAGGACAGGCAAAAATCTTATGTAGATAACCGATGCAGACCACTTGAGTTCCAAGTGGGACATAGAGTATATCTTAAGGTTTCTCCTTAGAAAGGTGTGTTGAGGTTTGGAAAGAAGGGTAAGTTGGCTCCTAGATTTATGGGACCATACCCTATCCTAGATCATGTTGGAAAGGTAGCATATAAGTTGGAGATACCACCAGAGCTACATATTGCATAATGTCTTTTACATCTCTATGTTGAGGAAATGCCATCCAGATACTGACCAGACAATCCAACTAATAGAGGTTGAGTTAGATGAGGATAACTCCTATGTTGTGGGTCATGTGTTGATCATGGATAGAAGGGTGAACAAGCTGAAGAGAAAAGATATAATACGATTGAAAGTTTTATGGAATCATCATGTCATAGAGGGATCCACATGGGAACTACAGAATGAGATGCATAGAAAATACCCATCTCTTTTTGCATAGGATTTCAGGGTGAAATCCTTATTAGGGGTTTATAGTTGTAAGGCCCCTAAACTTTGCTTAATGAGTTGAATGAGCTTAATTATCATAATTGAATGCTTATAACCCTAATATAACCTTTTTATATGTTTTGAAATCATAAGACAAGAAATTTGGTCCGATTTGGACACTTTTTGAGCAAGTTATGCAATTTTCTGTACATTTTGAACTTTTCTGCAATTTACCCGATTGAGGGGTTTTCTTTGCAATTTGTCACATACATTATGTTCCTTAGATGCTATATTATCATTCTTGAGTATTTTGAGCCATGGGGATCCTAGTTGAGCCATGGTTTGAAGGTGTTTTCCTTAAGGGTATTTTAGGGTTTACCCCTTCATGGATGAGCTACCTTTAGTAGCTATCAACTAATGAATTATGTGATTGGCTGGGAAATTCAACAAAGGAAATCTAATCAGGTCTATATAGATGGTGGGGGAGCTTCTTGTGTGTGTTCTTGTATATTCTTAATAGTTTAAGGCCATAGACACATGGGGAAGCTACTTTTACACCTCATGCTTGCTTCCATCCTTATCCATGGGGTGTATTTACCTCTTCCTTACCCAAGTATGAATATATTCTTGTTTTCTCTTTCCTATATCCTGGAGTAATGACTCCACTCCATTTTTCTGCAGAACCAAGTGCTCTAAGGTAGAAAACAACCTCTTTTTGGAGAAGAAGGTTTCCTAGAGCTCCATCTAGCCCTACCTAGGGTTTCCAAGGTCATCTTCTAGGGATTTTGACCAAGGCAAGTTGTTTTCTTCATTCCTTCTCTATTTATCTTTCTCTTCTTCTTCCTTAGAACTTCCTCCAGTTTGAAACCTTGATGTTCTATGGTGAAAATGGATCTAGAACTCAAAAATCTATCCTTCTTGTTTCTTTTTTTAGGATTTTGCTTCTTTATGGAGAGAAGTACCTATTTGGCCAAGTTTAGATCTGAATCCAAGGTTTTCTTGCCCTATTTGCTTGATATTATTGCTGTTTGGGATCTGACCTACTCTATAGAGGTGAGTTACATAATATTCTTCACTTATATTGCTTGTTAGAAGCTTATTTGTTCATGTTTATGCTTTAATGTGATGAACTAAGCATAGAGAAACCACGCTTGTTTAGAATTACGAATTTTTGTGGTGTTCCCTGTTTTATTCCAGTTCTATATGAACTTCTAAACATGTGTACAACCTTTCTAAGGTGTAACATGATCTGGGACAGGTTGATAGCATCAACCTATGGTGCTAAGCACAAAAACATTGATGGTTCAAATTAGGGTTTTCAAGATATTTCGTTCCCTATCACACAACTGATGGTCATATCATTAATTAACAATGGTGTTGCTATCTTGGAAACTGATGTTCATGATCAAGGGTGTTAAATTCATGGTGACAACCTATGGTCACCCACTTAGGTCAGGTTTTGGCTCAATTAGACGTTTAATTATCATTTACTAAGTATTCTAATGATGTTATCAATCGATGATGACATTAGCTTAATATTTGATGGTGTTAACTGAATGTATTACTGATCTAACAACCAATGGTGACCTAATGATCACAATTAATGGTGTATCAGGTCATCACCATATATGATGAGTTAAGAATGTAATTGTAGATTTGACTAAACCGTGAACCAATGGTTCCTTGGTTCAGTTGATCTAATGGTTAGACCTATACTTCAATTGATAACCTTGGACAATGAACTTGATCCAATGAATAATATTGGATGCTTTAACATGCAGTGAATTATAATAAATCACATGGTATTATATGTGGGTCCTAGTGATGATAATTCGATGGTTCAATACCATTGATTTGTAGTCTTACATTTGCCATTATATAATTATATTTGATAAATCACTATAATAAGTGGATGCATAACTCCCATGTGATCTAGTTTGTTATACCTAACCTTAATGTAATTATATGATGTTTATTGGTTATAATAAGACCTCTTGAATGATTAATGTGATAATGAATTACACTCTTCTTGTGTTGAAACCACAATGTAGTATTGTTTGAATATCATACTGCCTTGCCATGTTAATATCTATGGATATATATGTGCTAATGATCTTTTGAGCCTTGTTTAAGGCATGGAATGATGATGATAACCTTACTATGAATAATGTGATGGTCTTAACGACCTATGGGCATGTTTGAATCCATGATTGAGGTTAAATCCTCTTCATGTTCCAATAAGGGTTAAAACCATGGAACTTGTGATAAGATATTGGTATCCTGCAATCATATGATGATAAGAGTGGTCTATTAATTTGCAATTAATGATAGCATGTGTTAATGTGATTAATATATATATCTCAAATGTTTTATATCTTTTGAAGTTGTTATACATATACTCTTATTAGAAAAGAATTAGGGCTTGAATGTCCACTTGTATGATAAAGCCTTAATGCTTTCAATTGGCAGTAATTAATCAAGTGTAACCTTAATCATGTAGAGCCCTATGCCGTAGAGCCATGTTCAGTGTCAAAACTTACTAGATGGTGAAACGGGTATTCCCAAGGGAAACTTGGAGCGCATACTATTGAGTATGTGGGGGTGGCAAGTTGAGGATATATTTTTGTCATCCACAATTGAAGGTTATGGAGGATGGCTATGGTCATGCTTCTGACATTTGATGTGATTAAGGACAACTGTGGTTGTACCTTGGATTAGAGGGTGTTCTATACCCTATTTTCTAGTGTCGTAACTTGTACCGAGAATGGACTAGTTGTTATCAGTTGACTAAATGTCACTGTTGGAAGTTTGACTGGTACATTATTACAGTTTACTCATACTGACTGAGGGGAAGAGATCTTAGGATATTGACACTCCTAGATCTTATATGCAGCTGAATAGCACTTCACAGTGGTCAGTTGGACTTTGAGTGGTACGACTCAAACTCATAATAATAAAATACATAATACCAGCCATGTAGTATAATTGCTTGGGTTTAATACATATCACATTGGTTGATTAACCCTTCTCTTGTATTTACACTACATAGTTCTTACATGATGCATACTTATGAAAATAGTGTAATTCTACTTAATGTTACAAATTATTTGCTTAATTGCTTAGTATGCTGAAACTGTTCAATCTGTTCATATTGCTTATTCAATATCCTAACTTCTCAATGTATTTACTGTTAATTAATATGTTATAATCAATATATGTTGGAGAGAGTTATATCTCTCCCTGGGTCTGGGTGTCACCTGTGGGTCACCACATTTTTTTAGGTGGTCACGGGCAATGAGGTCGAGGTTGCTCTGTGGAAGAGAAGAAACCTGGTAATCAATAGATTTAGAAGGTTGGTTAGTTGTAGATGTTAGTAGTGGAGTCCTAGTGTCATCCCTCTACTCTCAAGTCTGGGTATGGGATGTGTTTTCTAGATGATATACTCGTATCGAGAAGAGATTTTGGTAGTATGCCAATGTTTGTAAATATATGGCATGTACATGTGAAATATCTTTTGTATGCAGTATGTGACTGACGTCTTTGGACCCATATCTATATACTTGTTACAGTATATGAGAATGGAATGATGGACATTTTGTAAATATTCTAGAGTTTATTTACATTGTTGGAATTGGTTTTAATTATTTGTCATTTTTGACTATGTGATTAATTAGTAGTTGATCATGTTTTGTGTTTTGAGTAATCTCGTTTAGCATGATGAGGTGTCACTGTTAAGTTGGCATTAAAGCTCTAGGTTTACTGAGTCTATAGGGATATAGGACTTAGGTTTGAGTCGGTTCTTATGTATCCACCATATTTGATCATAGTTTATGCTTATGAAGATATGCCTGGAGGACATAATGAACTCATTGAGAGTAGCTATGTTGCACCAGGAGGAGGTGTAGGGAGGCATGCACGTGATGAGAGAGTGTGAGAAGTAGGGCCAGAGCAGCCCACAATGCCCCATCTAGACCCGACAATGATGGCCAATCCTGAGTTTCAGTCTATGTTTAGACAAATGATGGCCACAATTACACATATCACTGACAGAGCACCATCACCTATGACTAGGGTAGTCGACTCTAATGTGGAGTCCCAAGGTGTCGGGAAGACATTTGAACGTCTTAGACGTGTTGGGGAAATTGAATATGTCGGTACTTTTGATCTAGCAGACGCTGACATGTGGTTGACTGAGCTGGAAAAGGCATTCAAAATCATAAACATCACTTAAGAAGACAAAGTTAAGCATGCGGTATACCTGTTGAAGGGTAGTGATGGCCACTGGTGGGCCCTAGAAGAGGAGAAAAGGCCAGGAGTTGTAATAGCATGGGAGGAGTTTTGAAGGGAATTTGTTAGTTGATATTTTCTAGAGACCTATCTAGATGAGAAGATATCTCAGTTGGAGAAGACTTGTCGAGGAGCTATGACTATTAATGAGTATGAATCAAACTTTATGGAACTTTTGAGGTTCTGCCCGCATATTGCTGTAATAGATAAGGAAAGGATCCAGAGATTCAAAAAGGGCCTAAGTACTACGTTGACTACAATAACATCAGCCCTAGAAAATAGGGAGAGGTTTTCCACCTTTGTGGAATCCATAAGGAGGATTGAGATGTCTTCCATTGAGAAGTGTGAAGCTAATGCTAAGAAGTGACCTATGAAGTTTCAAGGGTAATTTATCTGGAGGCTTTAAGAAGCTGAGGTTTTTCCCACCACAGTCGCAACCAAGGTCAACCTTCACTAAATCAAGATCACATGCACCATCACAATGGACCCGAGTCGGGGTAGAGGTCACAATTTTCTACCAACGGGAGCCCATAGTACCTCATCGGTTTCAGTGATAGGATTGTTTAGGCCATATCAGGACACCATAACATGTTACAAGTGTGGGCAAGTGGGGCATACAAGACCTTATTGCCCTATGAAAGATGAGGAGGTGACTCAGCAGCCAAGGCAAAGTCAACAAGGTACACAACAGTGACAATTTAGCAGTGGCAGTGGAAGAGGATGTGGTAAGGCATCCCAGGTAGGATCCTCTGGACAAGCAAGCAGAGGATGTGGATGGAAGCAAGTGACAACAAGGTTTTATGCCATGACCCAGTCAGAAGCAGTGGTCAATCCATGAGTTGTGATAGGTTAGATGGAGTTATTTCATTCTAATTTGTCGCATTCTTGATTCGTATATGTGTTAGTAGACCCAGGTGCGACACACTCTTTTATCACTAGAGAGGTGATAGATAGTTTTTATCTACCTACTAGTCTTAGATCTGATAGCCTGAGACTAGAGACTCCTTTGGTTGATTCCGCCATGTTGCAAAAAGTGTGCACTTCTTGTGTTCTTTCTTTTTCTGGACACAACATTCAAGTGGATCTTTTGCCACTTGACATGCATGGTTTTGATGTAATCCTAGGAATGGATGCCTTAGAAAAATATAAGGTAGTCTTGGACTGTAGTACTAAGGTGGCCACATTCCATGATGGAGATGTACAATGGATTTTTCTTTAGATGTACTAAGGTGTGATGACATGTTCTTATTGGTCAATAATGTTGTATTTGATAAAATTAGTAATTAATTATTGTTAGATTGGATATTGACAAGTTATATATGAAAATTTATCAGAAAATTGAAAGGAATACATTAAAATATAATGGAAGCTTGATTATTATTGCAATTTAAAAAGGATATAAAGATATCATCTTTAATGGTTTAATTGATAAAAAACCCTAAGAATTGATGATAATTATATCTAATAATGTTCTTTGGATGTTATGAGCAATTATTAACTTGGTGTTAATAAAATAGAGATTTAGGTCTAAAAAGGTGATCTTTATGCATAATTGGCTTAATTTAGGGTTCCATATACATGAATATGCATTAATGGGCCTAGAAAGCCTAATTTTAATAATTATGACTTTTAATGGTTTTAATTATGAAAATCCATGAATAAGATAGAGATATGATGTTACAAAGACAATTTGAGTATAAAAGGTCCTTAATGGGGATTATTTGAGTACTTTGGGTTTTTATGAGTAGAAAAGTTATTTTCAAGTTTGTTGAAAAGGATAAAGTTTGAGAAATTGATCTAATAAACCCTAATGAATCCTAATGAGACTTAGAAACCTTGGAAAGGTGTCCCAAATCAATAAGGAGTTGTTTGGGATATATATGTGACAATTACACATTATACATGTTTTCAGGATCAATGTTTGCTTGATTTATTGATTAGCTTGCTTGATTGGACATCTAGTTGGATTTCGATATATTGCTTATTTGATATCTCCAAAATATGTATGTGGTTATGCTTATGACTAATCTCTCTAGTTTCATGATGATTTCTGAAGTTTTACCGGTTGCTAAAATTAACTGCTTGTTGACATTTATTTCATGCAACTTTAAAGTGACTATGGCTATCAACCTAAATATATGTGCATGACTGGCTTAGATGCAAGTCCTCCTCTATAGCTTGGATAAAGATGAGATCGATAACCTAGTACATCGTCTACCCTTGTGTAATGACCCATTTACAAATTAGTCATCTAATTAGGGTTTACTTGGAAGATTGTTTGCTTAACTAAGTTGATCATTGTTTAAAGCTTTATTAATGGTGGTAGTTAAGTTTTGATGTTTTAAATATAATGAGAAGGTTTAATCATACTTTGATCCACATAATTAGGGTTAACATTTGGAAACCCTAATCGGCCCAAATTAGGGTTTTGATGATATATGAATACATAATTTGATAAGTATAGTGTCTCACTAAATGATTTTTAGTATTTTATGTGTAAATTTGTTTAATTCAATTTTTTATATGATCTATATATATTAAATATGAGCACTATTAAAAAATATCAGAATTTTTGAAGAATGTTTTGACCTATTTGTCGGTCGAGTTTGAAACTCGACTGGCCATATTTTTAGATTGATATAGCAGTGTGTACTTGAATTTTATCTTTTTATTGGTATATCCAATCGATATAAAAGTTTAAAGGTAGTTGGTAAACTCCATTTAAAGGTGTGGTGTCGATTGAGTTTATAACTTAACCGACCAACCAGTATGAGCAAAATAAAAATACATTGAAGGGCATGTTTGCAATTGTTCTAAGCACCTCAATTCATCTATATGACTAACCTAACACACAAGGATATCTCATAACTTGTCATTCCTATCAAAGAAATGAAATTCTTGAAAGAGAGGAGAGCTAGGGTTTTGAGAAGAAAAAGTGGTGGAGATGTTCACCTAGGGTTTCTCTATCCAAGATATGATGAAATCAAGTAAGTTTAGCTTCTTTGCATAACACTTCATGGTGAATCTTCTCTCACATGCCAAGATTCTATCGCTTCTATGATTTGATTCGAAATCACATTAAATCTCCCCTTTTCTCACTCTTTCTCTTCTAATACCCATTTCTACGGTTTCCGAGATGAGAGGATTGGATTCATTTGCAAGAGTTTGATTGGGTTGCCAAAGAACATCAGAGGTTGACCAACGTTTTTAAGGTGCTTGACACCTGAGGTGAGCATTTTTCTCCCTCCTAAGATTTGTATTCTTGTTGAAAGCCTGATTCTATCCGGCTAAAACAATCATAAACCTTGTTTGTATATGTATGTGATTGGATTTGATTTGGAAAAGATATGGGGGGATCCAATTCTATTGATTTTAATTATTTCTCATTGATTGGAACTTGATTAGTTCCTGATATATTGATTGAGGATCCATGGGTATTCTTATGGGTAGATGACTATGCTAGTTCATGTGAATTTTGCCTAAAAATCAGCCCAATGGCCGATATGTTTGGAATTGAATTGACATGCATAAAATCATATTTAAATTGTACTAGATTGTATTATACAAGTGTATTGTGGAATGTTAATGGAATTGAATGACCACATATCCTAATTAGGATTTGTGTTGAGGAAGTGAATCAAATGAGTCAATTAATCAAAGTATACTTATGATTGCTGAATGAAATGTGAGAAAAGGAAACTAGGGTTTCCTTGTTTGTGACTAACCCTAATGAACCCTTGAGTCATGACTGGATTACTGAATGATATGATTCTTATGATATGTTGAACTAAGTAATGACTTCTTGAAAACCCTAAAATTTTATTATTAATACGATTATGAGTGATAAAGCTAGAACATGTATATGATGTTGTAAATGTGATCAAATGTTGAAGTTGAAAGTATTAATACTTCAATTGAATATGATGAGTCTTACTAATATCACCTAAGTCTAATGCATTTGTTTTAGTATAATAAAAAATGATCATTGTTGATTTATTTAAATGAAATAAGAAGTTAATGACATGGTACACTTATCTAAATATAAGAAATGATATGAAGAAAAAATGTATTGACGTTCATGGCAAGTTAAAGATGAAACTATTGAACTTATTATGATGAAGTCTTTAAACCTTTGTT
Source organism: Alisma plantago-aquatica (assembly GCA_963693085.1). NCBI lineage: Eukaryota > Viridiplantae > Streptophyta > Magnoliopsida > Alismatales > Alismataceae > Alisma > Alisma plantago-aquatica. The sequence goes on from OY856414.1 coordinate 306,559,608, forward strand.
TTAATTACATGTGGCTTAAGCCAAATTGAATGAAACATACTAAAACTAGACTTTGATGGATATCAATGAAAAGAGAAGTATTATATATCAAGTGAGTTAAAAATGATTGGTTCCAGTAATGTAATGAACATGACATGAGAGAAGTTGAGACTTATGAATATGAATTGAAGGAAAAAGATGAGAATTAGTAGATGAATTTAAGAAACAAACTCTAACCCTAAAATTTTGAGCTTGATGGTGTTAATGAATAACAATCTCAAAATGAGGGATTAAGGAATGTATAAGCAGTTTAATTCAATTAAAAGATGAGGTTGAAGCATTTGAATTGATTTAGAAGAATGTGTTCTTGTATTGTGATTGTTTGATAGAATACTTTTACTATGAGAATGAAATGTTTTAATGGAATTCAAATGATAATCAACATGTGTTGATTAGTAACCCCATATGAAGAATGTGAAATAAAAGAAGAAGAGAACTAAGTCTGTTATCCATGTATATGCATGAAATTTATTGGCATATATTCCGATTGGATGGAACAAGCATATGTTATATGATAAATCTATTCTGAGTATGAGGAATGATATATGATATCTATATGCTTTTATTGTTTCTAGTTCTAATGCATATACTAATATTTGTTCATAACTGTGATATACAATGAACTGATAAGATTTATGTTGAAATTGAATTTAATATGCACTCCTTACATTGAGAAACCCTGATAAAGGTAAATGTTGCATAATGAGATTAAGTCTAGGGATGAAAGTCCACTGATAATAAGACCCTGATGGGGTAAATGATGGACAATAAGATTATGTCTAAGGCTGAAGGCCCACTATTGATGATTGTTGTGAGATGATGTAGAAGATAGAAATAATCATATGTGTTGCAATATACATATTTATTGCTCTTCTTGCTTTGATCATTGTCCTTATTAATAAACTTAATCTGTTTCATGTTATTCTAGTTACGCGAGAATACACAGATATGATATATCATGTTTTGAATTTAAGATGAGTAAAAGAGATTAATAATAAGTGAAATGATAGAACATCTAGGTAGGTGCCCTGAACACCGTGAGTTTCCCCTGAGGACCACACTGGGGAAACAAAATCGATCTCCTTTTAGTAATCGATGAATCATGAGAAGGATTTCCAGAGTGTTGATCGAGACCTTAACGGTTAGACCATCAGGATTTAGGAGTGAGTCATTTGGAGTGGCCCTGACCCTATATCCTTGTTGTGAAAGTCTATGTCCAAATGAAATAGACTATGATGAGATGAAATATTTGAAATGTGAAATGAAAAATATGTTAAATATTGTGATATGTGATATACTATTTTACTGGTTCCTATCTCGTGTACCTGAGATGAGGAAGTAAGCCTCTTTAGGCAATCCTGAGGTGGTCGGGGTCTGTTGTTGATATCTTAGGGTGGTCAGCTAAACCCTAAGATAGTGACAGTGATTCATTGACATGAGAATCAGACGTGGCAACTTCTACTTGGTGAGGTACAAGCCAAGCAGTTTTAGGGCAAATGAATAAAAGATGATAAGCCATGTAGAACATAATTTGAATGGTTATTACATTCCTTGTACTGCTACTTGATTTTTCATTGTTGATTATACTTCTAATTGTGGAAAGTAATCATGTTTCTATGGACATTTTCTATTTCATATTATGATATGTCATGTTGGCAAGTTATAAATGATGGGATTTATATCTATTCTGAATATGAGTTGGATTGCTTGCTATTGAATAGTAATGTTTGGTAGATATGTATTATGTGTACTTCATCTGTAAGGTTGCAAGATGTTTTCCTGGTCCAGTTGGTGGAGTGTCACAAAGATAATGTTATTGTTATGTATTGATTCAAATGCTTAGAATGTGAGTTATTTCTCACGCAATACGGTTCTTAATCTGAACGAAGAAGTATCTACTAATTTGTTCATAGATATGCTCTAAAACATATTTCAAAGTGATAAAGTGTTTAAGTGATTATCTTATATGTTGGATTAGATTACCATCGTAAGTTAGATATGACTTATGATAGAAATATCTGCTAGACTTTTTCAATATGTGCATGTTTCTGTTAAGTTTATTATACTTAATCTGATGTTGATGCATGTACCTAGATTGAGTGGGAGGTATCCACTTACTGGGGCTTTATATGAGTCTCATGAGGTTGTTTCAAATGTTTTTAGGTATAATTCTATCTAGCAGAGAGGTCATGACAAAGAAGATATAAATAGCATAATCTAGATAGATTAGAATGTCCTTGTACTCTCTCTTTCTTGAGATGGGTTGTAGACTAAGTTTGTTCATCAATGTACATGTATCTTATGTAAACTGAACAACATATGAGAACAAGATTGATTCTGGTTTTCATGAAGTTGAATAAGATTTGTGATATTTAAATGTGATTTCCTTGATGTGACATTGATTTATGATTTTGTGAAGAAAGGAAAAGGAAAAATTTATTTGTGTTTTTCGTATATTGTTTAATTGTCTATGTCAAGAATTCATTGTTTTATCCCATAATATGGGATTATCTCTAATGGTTGATATTCAAGTTGATCAAAAGAGTGGGTCCCGACAACGTGGTATCCAAGCCTAGGTTAGATGAGTCTGCAGGGACAATAGGATCTAGGACTATATGATAATGTGGATGTTGAATATAACCTAAATGATGTGCATACTAAATGAACTCAATATCCGAATACTCTGGTCAAGTATTTGGGTATTGAGATAAGCTAGTATGGAACTGCCGACTATACTTCTTCTAGATGCCCTAACCAAGTATCCGGATGAAAATAGTTTGGTAGTATAATAAGATGCATAAAAAAAAGAATGGTGATAAAATGGTGAAAGAGAAAATGGATTTTTTAATTCAATATGGAAATGGAAAACATGAAATTTCATATAAGAAAGATGAAAGCTTAATGCATTTTGAAGACAATCTTAAATTAGTTTGAATTTGAATATGAAAACTAAAATTGTGAGGAAAAAAACTATGAACTAAGAATAATGCACACTAAATGATCTTCTTTATGAAGGAAATTGATGAATGTGGATGATAACATGCAAATGAGTCATAATCTTAATCCATGAGATACACAATCAAAATTTTAAAAGGATGTTAAAGGTGATGTGAATCAAATCTTGATAAATGATGTATTAGTAATATTTGTGAAGTAAGTGTTTGTAATAATCAAGGAGAGATATGATGATGACAAGGGATGAAATATCCATTTAATGTAGATAAAAGTGTCATATGAAAGAAAGATAAAATGAAAGTCTTTATAATTTGATGCCCAGAGAGGTGAACAATTAGATGATATGATATTCTTATGTATCTTTTCTTGTATTTCTAGATGAAATCCTAAAAGGAGGGGAGAATTTGTAATGACCCTTTTTCAAATTAGTCATCTAATTAGGGTTTAGTTGGATGATTGTATGCTTAACTAAGTTGATCATTGTTTAAAGATTTATTAATGATTATAGTTAAGATTTGATGTTTTAAATCTAATGAGAAGGTTTAATCATACTTTTATCCACATAATTAGGGTTAACATTTGGAAACCCTAATCATCCCAAATTAGGGTTTTGATGATATATGAATACAAAATTTGATAAGTATAGTGTCTCAATAAATGATTTTTAGTATTTTATGTGTAACTCTAATTGAATTCAATTTTTTATATAATTTTGGATATATTAAATATGAGCACTATTAAAAAATATTAGAATTATTGAAGAATGTTCTGACCTATTTGTTGGTCAAGTTTCAAACTCGACCGACCATATTTTTAGATTGATATAGTAGTGTGTATAGAATTTTATCTTTTTATTGGTATATCCAATTGATCTAAAATTTTACAAGTAGTTGGGAAACTCAATTATAGACACACTTTTAAATTTACGTAATTTTTTGAGGATATTTGATCTCTATAGAGAGGGGTTTCGGTCGAGTTCTGTGAAGGACAAACTCAAATGACCATGTTGCAGACTGCAATATAGCAGTGTAGTATTTGATTTTTAGTTATTTATGATAACTCCAAATGATCTACAATTTTTACTGTTACCTATAAACTTAATTTAAGACATTGATTTAAAGTTTCATAATTTTATGACTAGCTTTGAGTTCTTAAAAGTGTTGTGTCAGTTGAGTTGATAACTCAGCCGACCAACCAGTCTGAGTAAAATAAAAATACATTGAAGGGCTTGTTTGCAATTGTTCTAAGCCCCTCAATTCATCTATATGACTAACCTAACACACAAGGAGATCTCATAACTTCTCAATCCTATCAAAGAAATGAAATTCATTAAAGAGAGGAGAGCTAGGGTTTTGAGAAGAGAAAGCAGTGGAGATGTTGACCTAGGGTTTCTCTATCCAAGATATGATGAAATCAAGTAAGTTTAGCTACTTTGCATAGAATTTCATGGTGAATCTTATCTCACATGTCCAGATTCTGTCCCTTCTATGATTTGATTTGAAATCACATCAAATCTCCCCTTTTCTCACTCATTCTCTTCTAATCATCATTTCTAGGGTTTCCGAGTTGAGAGGAGAAAGAATTGGATTCATTTCGAGAGTTTGATTGGGTTTCCAAAAAAATTCAGAGATTGACCAAAATTTTTAAGGTGCTTGACACTTGAGGTGAGTTTTTTCTCCCTCTTAAGGTTTGTATTCATGTTGAAAGCCTAATTCTATCCAGCAAAAACAATCATATACCTTGTTTGTATATGTATGTGATGGGATTTGATTTGGGAAAGATATTGGGGGATCCAATTCTAATGATTTTGATTATTTCTCATTGATTGGAACTTGATTAGTTCCTGATATATTGATTGAGGATCCATGGGTATTCTTATGGGTAGATGACTATGCAATTTCATGTGAATTTTTCCTAAAAACCAGCCCAATGGCCGATATGCTTGGAATTGAATTGACATGCATACAATCATATTTAAATTGTACTAGATTGTATTATACAAGTGTATTGTGGAATGTTGATGGAATTGAATGACCACATATCCTTATTAGGATTTGTGTTGAGGAAGTGAATCAAATGAGTCAATTAATCAAAGTATACTTATGATTGATGAATGAAATGTGAGAAAATGGAAACTAGGGTTTCCATGTTTGTGAATAACCCTAATGAACCCTTGAATCATAATTGGACTACTGAATAATATGATTCTTATGATATGTTGAACTAAGGAATGACTTCTTGAAAACCCTAAAAGTTTATTATTAATACGATTATGAGTGATAAAGATAGAATGTGTATATGATGTTGTAAATGTGATCAAATGTTGAAGTTGAATGTATTAATTCTCCAATTCAATATGATGAGTCTTACTAATATCATCTAAGTCTAATGCATTTGTTTTAGTATAATAAAGAATGATCATTGTTGATTATGGGAATGAAATTAGAAGTCAATGACATGGTACACTTGTCTACATATAAGAAATGATATGAAGAAAAAATGTATTGATGTTCATGGCATGTTAAAGATTAAACTAATGAAGTTATTATGATGAAGTCTTTAAACCTTTGTTTTAATTACATGTGGCTTAAGCCAAATTGAATGGAACATACTAAAACTAGAATTTGTTGGATATTAATGAAAATAGAAGTATTGTATATCAAGTGAGCTAAAAATGATTGGTTCCAGTAATTTAATGAACATGACATGAGAGAAGTTGATACTAATGAACATGAATTGAAGGAAAAAGATGAGAATTAGTAGAAGAATTTAAGAAACAAACTCTAACCCTAAAATGTTGAGCTAGATGGTGCAAATGAATAACAATCTCAAATGAGGGATTAAGGAATGTACATAAATGTAGTTTAATTCAATTAAAAAATGAGGTTCAAGCATTTGAATTGATTTACAAGAATGTGTTCTTGTATTCTGATTGTTTGATAGAATACTTGTACTATGAGAATGAAATGTTTAATGGAATTCAAATTATAATCAACATGTGTTGATTACTAACCCCATATGAAGAATGTGAAATAAAAGAAGAAGAGAACTAAGTATGTTATGAATGTATATGCATGAAATTTATTGGCATTTATTCAGATTGGATGGAACAAGCATATGTTATATGATAAATCTATTATGACTATGAGGAATGATATATGATATCTATATGTTTTTACTATTGCTAGTTCTAATGACTCTACTAATATTTGTTCAGAACTATGATATACAATGAATTGATAAGATTTATGTTGAAATTGAATTTAATATGCACTCCTTACATTGAGAAACCCTGATAAGGGTAAATGTTGCATAATGAGATTATGTCTAGGGATGAAAGCCCACTGATGATATGACCCTGATGGGTTAAATGATGGACAATAAGATTATGTCTCAGGATGAAGGCCCACTGTTGATGATTGCTATGAGATGATGTAGAAGATAGAAATAATCATATGTATTGCAATATATAGATTTATCGTGCTTCTTGCTATGATCATTGTCCTTATTGATAAACTTAATTTGTTTCATGTTATTCTAGTTATGCGAGAATACACTGATATGATATATGATGTTTTGAATTCTTTTAAGATGAGTAAAAGAGATTAATAATAAGTGAAATGATGGAACATCTAGTTAGGTGCCCTAAACACCATGAGTTTCCCCCGAGGACCACACTGGGGAAATAAAACAAATCTCCTTGTAGTAATCAATGAATTATGAGAAGGGTTTTTGAAGTGTGGATCGAGACCTTAAAGGTTAGACCATCAGGATTTAGGAGTGAGTCATCAAGAGTGGCTCTGGCCCTACATCCTTGCTGTGAAAATCTATGTCCAGATGAAATAGACTGATGAAATGAAATATGTGAAATGTGAAATGAAAAATATGTGAAATACTGTGATATGTGATATATTGTTTTGCTAGTTCCTATCTCATGTACCCAAGATGAGGGTGTGAGCCTCTTTAGGAAATATTGAGGGGGCCAGAGTCTGTTGTTGATATCTTAGGGTGGTTGGCTAAACCCTAAGATACTGAAAGTGAGTCATTGACATGAGAATCATATGTGGTGACTTCTACTTGGTGAGGTAAAAGCCAAGTAGTTTTAGAGCAAATGAATAAAAGATGATAAGCCGTGTAGAACATGATTTGAATGGTTGTTACATTCCTTTTATTGCTACTTGATGATTTGTCATTGTTTATTATGCGTCTTGTTGTGGAAAGTGATCATGTTGCTATGGAAATTTTCTATTTCATATTATGATATGTCATGTTTACAAGTTATAAATGATGGGATTTATATCTATTCTGAATATGAGTTGGATTACTTGCTATTTGATAGTATATTTTGGGAGATATGTATTATGTGTACTTCAACTTCAGGACTGTAGGATGTTTTCCTGGTCTGGCTGGTGGAGTGTCACAAAGATAATGTTATTGTTATGTATTGATTCAAATGCTTAGAATGTGATTTATTTCTCATGTAGTAGGGTTCTTAATCTGAACTAAGAAGTATCTACTGATATGTTCATAGACATGCTCCAAAAGATGTTTCAAAGTTCTAATTGGTTTAAGTGATTACCTGATCTGTTGGATTAGTTTACCATCGTAAGTTGGATATGACTTATGATAAAAATATTTGCTAGATTTTTTCAATATATGCATGTTTTTGTTAAGTTTATTATACTCAATAAGATGTTGATGCATGTACCTAGCTTGAGTGGGAGGTATCCACTTACTGGGGCTCTAAATGAGGCTCATGAGGTTGTTTCAAATGTTTTTAGGTATAACGCTATTCAGCAGAGAGATCGTGACAAAGAAGATATAAATAGCATAATCTAGATAGATTAGAATGTCCTTGTACTCTCTCTTTCATGGGATGGGTTGCAGACTAAGTTTGTTCATCAATGTACATGTATCTGATGTAAACTGAACAACATATGAGAATAAGATTGATTATGGTTTTAATGAAGTTGAATAAGATTTATGATATTTAAATGTGATGTCCTTCATGTGACATTGATTTATGATTTTGTGAAGAAAGGAAAAGCAAAAAAAAATTGTGTTTTTCGTATATTGTTTATTTGCCTGTGTCGAGGATTCATTATTTCATTCCATAATATGGGATTAGATTTTGGGATTATCTCTAATGGTCGGTGTTTATGCTGATCAAAAGAGTGGGTCTTGATAACATGGTATCAGAGCCTAGGTTAGATGAGTTTGTAGGGACAATATGATCTAGGACTATATGATAATATGGATGTTGAATATAACCTGAATGATGTGCATACTGAATGAACTCAGTATCCAAATACTCTGGTCAAGTATTTGGGTATTGACATAAGCTAGTATGGAACTACCGACTGTACTTCTTCTAGATGCCCTAGCCAAGTATCTAGATGAACATAGTTTGGTAGTATAATAAGATGCATTAAAAAAGAATGGTGATAAAATGGTGAAAGAGAAAAGGATTTTATAATTCAATATGGAACCTATAGAAAACATGAAATTTCATATAATAAAGATGAACACTTAATGCATTATGAAGACAATCTCTAATGAGTCTAAATTTGAGTATGAAAACTGAAATTGTGAGGAAAAAAACTATGAACTAAGAATAATACACACTAAATGATCTTCTTTATGAAGGCAATTGATGAATGTAGATGATAATATGTGAATGAGTCATAATCTTAATCCATGAGATACAAAATTGAATTTTTAAAAGGATCTGAAAGGTGATGTGAATCAGATCTTGATAAATGATGTATTACTAATATTTGTGAAGTAAGTGTTTGTAATACTCAGGGAGAGATATGATGATGAAAAGGGATGAAATATCCATTTAATGCAGATAAAAGTGTCATATGAAAGAAAGATAAAATGAAAGTCTTTATAAATTGATGCCCAGAGAGGTGAACGAGTAGATGATATGATATTCTTCTTTATCTTTTCTTGGATTTTGGGATGAAATCCCTAAAGGAGTGGAGAATTTGTAATGATCCATTTTCAAATTAGTCATCTAATTAGGGTTTACTTGGATGATTGTATGCTTAACTAAGTTGATCATTATTTAAAGCTTTATTAATGGTGGTAGTTAAGTTTTGATGTTTTAAACCCTAAGATAGTGATAGTGGGTCGTGGACAAAGAATTTGACGTGGCGATGTCTACTTGGTGAGGTACAAGCCAAATAGTTTTAGGGCAAATGAATAAAAGATGATAAGCCGTGTAGAACATGATTTGAATGGTTGTTACATTCCTTGTAATGCTAGTTGATGATTTGTCATTGTTGATTATGATTCTTGTTGTGGAAAGCGATCATATTGCTATGGACATTTTCTATTTCATATTATGATATGTCATGTTGACAAGTTATAAATGATGAGATTTATATCTATTCTAAACATGAGTTGGATTGCTTTCTATTTGATAGTATTGTTTAGTAGATATGTATTATGTGTACTTCCACTTCAGGGCTGCAGGATGTGTTCATGGTCTGGCTGGTGGAGTGTCACAAAGATAATGTTATTGCTATGTATTGATTCAAATGCTTAGAATGTGACTTATTTCTCATGCAGTAGGGTTCTTAATCTGAACTAAGAAGTATACTAATTTGTTCATAGACATGCTCTAAAAGATGTTTCAAAGTTATAATGGGCTTAAGTGATTACCTTATCTGTTGGATTAGATTACCATCGTAAGTTAGATATGACTTATGATATAAATATCTGCTATACTTTTTCAATATATGCATGTTTCTGGTAAGTTTGTTATACTTAATCTGATGTTGATGCATATGGAAACTGAGGGGAGTGCGGGGGCTGGCGGCACTCTGGGCGATTCTAGGAAAACCCTAGAAGATGATGGTGGTGGAACCAATTGTAAGGAAAAGGAGAGAGTGCCGACGATGCAGGCCACCAAGGAAAAGAATCACGATAGCCTAGAAAAACTCAGAATCAATCTGACCTATAAGGGTATGCGAGGAGGAAACCCTATAGACCAAACAAATGGTCCAAGCCATTTGGAACTCGATCCCATGAAGGAGGACAACAACAACCCTTTCCTCATAGAAGGAACATTTAGTACTAACATGAAGTCATTCAAATAGGTGGTATCTGGCTAGGGAATCGGTGGTGGAAGCTCTGGCGATCCTTTCTTCATCGATGACGGTCCATAGGAAATTGTGAACCCAAAAGACATAGAATTGATCTACAATAAAGGCTACCTTGAAATCTATGTAGCACCCGAAGCGGAAGAAGTTATGATCTAACCATTTAAATACGCCATCATTGTCAAACTCGTAGATAGGCATGTTCGATTCCTAACACTATCTGAAAGATTGAAACTATTATGGAAACCGGTGAGCCGTTTCGAACTCTATGAACTGGTCGAGCAATACTATGTTGTGCAATGTTACAGTAAGGTTGATCAAGAGAAATTTCTAACAAAGGGACCATGGTCTCTGTTTGGTAGCTGCCTGGTAGTCTGGCCATGGGACGACTACTTTGAACCATCCAAGGGGCTCCCAGATCATATTGTGGCATGGGTAAGTGTGATTGTCCTACCAATCCACTACTACAATAGGGAGATCTTTAGATGTATAGGGCAAGCCCTTGGATGACTAGTGTGGGCGGACAATCACTCAATCAATTGAACTCGTAGCAGATTTGCAAGGCTCGCTATTGACATAGAAACAATATAGCTAATCTACCTAGCCATCATCATCAATGGATGGGAATACAAGATCAAGTACGAATCCCTTCCAAAAATGTGTCTCGAGTGTGGTAAGCTTGGGCACGACGTAGAAGACTATAAAGGGCTTGATAAGGAACCAGACGTGAAAGAAAATAAACCAGAGGAATATGAAGCATGAGTCAGGTGGATGGAGGAAGAAGAAAAGTGGCAAGTCTACTATGGCAAGAACATCATTGCCTGATGGCTGCAGCACAACAAAGACAACCCAAAGAATAATATGGGCAGAGACAAAGGAAAGGCACACTAGAACAAGTTCTAGGCGCTGGAGGAAGATGATTAAGGTAAAAATTGAGACACTAAAGATCATAATGATGATCAAGCTGCACAACCAAACCTAGAAGACGAGCAAGGACCTAAAATATGGAGGAAAAAACAACGACGTAATGAGGACATTGACGTCTCATCCAAGAAATGAACTCAACCAGTACTTACAACTAAAACTACTGGCCATTTTAGACCATAAAGAGAACCTCAAGAATCTTCAGGTACATCACATATCGCAGTGAAACTAGTAGGAGATGAAGTTATAATGGATAGACCAGAACTAGAAATTGAATTTCCAAACAAAGGGGATAAGGTGGACATGATTGAATATACACCAACAACTGAAACTAATGACAACATCGGAATAAATGCATAATCAAATAAGAAAGCCTTGCATACTGGCAAGAAAGCCAAAGAGAAGAAAAGCCAAACGGGCAACAACATCCCACAGAAGAACCACCCCTATATCATGCAAAGTAGAGCTAGAAGAGATCTTGAGGGCAACGAGGGGAATGTGGTTATCCATAAATAAACCACCTACCTACTCTTGGTGTTAATGTTAAATACACTAGCCTGGAACATTAAAGGTGCTAGCAAGAATATTGCTAAGCACTTCCTCAAACAACTTGTGATCGATCATAATATCAAGATTGTGTCTATCACAGAGCCTCAGATATCTGGATCAGAAGCTCAAAACGTCATCAACGAACTAGGTTTTACTAGTTCTCATAGAGTTGAAGCAAATGGTTTCTACAAGGGCATTTGGATTCTATGGAATGAAGACGATTGTCATGTTTAGATTCTGCAAAGTCATAAATATTTCATCCATTGATGTGTTAATAACACAACATTATGTCTTTTGTCTATGCGCCACCTAGCCCAGGAGGTAGGCCTATACTGTGGGAGCACCTAAAGAGACTAGGTCATTAGATATCTATCCCTTGGATCATCCTTGGCAACTTCAACTGTATGATCAACACTGATGAGAAGATTGGCAGTGATAAGTTCAATTTCAATGAAGCTAACAGATTCGCCAATGCCATCATGCTAGTTGGACTCTCTGATATCTATAGTACAAGACATGCCTTCACTTATAAAAAAAAGTCTTCTCCATGAGCACCTTGACAGAGCACTCACCAATATAGCTTGGATCCACAACTATTCCTCCTTCAACTATGTGAACTTACCACGCATAGGTTCGGACCACAACCCGATAGGAATCCTCACATCCATCAAGACGAACAATAAGAAAAGGTTAAAGACCTTAGCATCCTGGCAAAAGCTTTCAACACGCTGATGCAGAAGAATTGGAACTCATCCCTACCTTTCGAGAATGCTCTTGATTCTATTTGCAAGCCCATTACGGACTGGGATACTAGCTATCGCCACAGTAGGGGAAAGAGGAAACATAAACTTATATCAACCATTTCCCAACTGCAAAAAAAACTTGAAGCAAGGCTCAATACTGAAGATGACCATAAATGTACCAAGCTTGAACATGATCTTGAGGAGGTATACCTAAAAGAGGAGGACTGGAAGCAAATAAGCCATATCAACTAGTTAGTGAATGGTGACAACAACACCAAATTTTATCATGCTTATGTCAATACGCGTCGCATGCTCAATAACATCAGAAAACTCCTGAATGAGGATGGTGTTTGAACGATAGACACAACTAAACTGAAACAGCTAGTGACCAATCATTTCTATAACCTGCTCATGGAAAATAGAGCCCCTTCCAATGCTGCCATGGACAAGATTCCAGGGCAGTTTAAAGCACTATCGAACTGACAACTCAGACAACTGGGAGCCATGGTGAAAGAATATGAACTGTGGCAGATCATCAAGGAGGCAAATCCTTTCAAGACGGTTGGGCCTGATGGCACAGACATATATTTCATCGAATCTAACTGGAAGATGATCAGAAACTCCCTCCTCATTACCATCTGTAGCATGCTTAATGGTTTGACATCCCAGATGTTGTTGGGAATGCTAGTATAGTACTGATTCCCAAAGTTAAACATCCTCTCAATTGCAATCAACTAAGGCCTATTACACTTCAACAATGCATGTTTGAAACTCACATCTAAAGTTATTGTGAGCAGAGTCCAGAAGTTAACTTCCAATTGGGTTTTAGAAGAGCAATTTAGCTTTATTCCTAGTCGAAGTATTACTGGTAACATTATTATGGCACAATAAATCATCCACAATCTCAAAAGGAAACAAAGTGATGCGTACATGGCCATTAAGATTGATCTATCAAAATCTTATGACCAAATGTCACGGAGGTTCATTGAGCATACTTTAAGAAAAATGACTTGGCCCCCTCATACCAAACATTACATTCTAATTTCTCTAGGAATAGGTGAGACGAGTATTATTCTCAATGGTTGCTCTCTACCGACCTTCAAAATGTCTAGGGGCCTTAGACAAGGTGACCCAATGTCACCGTACATGTTCGTCCTGTGTATGGAAAGACTTACACAACTCATCCATCAATAAGTTAAAGATAACAAATGGAAGCCCATCAAAATCTCTCAACAAGGCCCGCACATATCCCATATCATGTTTGCATATGATATCATAGTTTTTTCCAAAGCTTCTGTCGAAGAAGTCAACGTCATCAACAATTGCTTCCGTCTCTTTGAGGAAGCGTCAGGTCAAAAAATTTCAGTTGAGAAATCCAAGATCTTCTTCTCCTCGAGTGTTAACAGAACTACTAGATCAGCTATCTGCACGGCTAGTGGTATACCAGAAACTGATGATTTGGGTAAATACTTGGGCGTCCCTCTACTGCATAAGAAGATCAATAAGCAAACCTACTCCTTTATGGTGAACAATATGGAGAATTGCATTAATGGATTGGCAGCCAAGATGCTATCCTTGGGTGGGTGAATCTGTCTGGCTAAGGTAGTTCTAACTACCCTACCTACTTATGTCATGCAGACGGGAAACATCCCTATCTATATTTTCTCCAAGCTCAATAGAACAATTTGCGAATTCATTTGGGGAGGTGGCAACAAAAACCAGCCTATGTCCCTTGTTGCGTGGAACAAGGTCAACACCAGTACGGAGAACAGAGGCATGGGAATCAAATCTATGGTAGACTGGAATAAAGCGCTACTATGGAATAACACTTGGAAGTATATGACTAATCAGAAGTCTTCCTGGGCAAGATGCCTCAACTTCAAGTACAGACATTACACATCAAATAAAAAAGGAAGAGCTACTCCTCTCTGGAGAAGCATGCACTCTGGGATGGCTTTCATCAAGAACAACTACCTCAAAGTGATCAATGATGGCAACGACACAATGGTGTGGACAGATCACTGGGTTCCAGGATTCTAGGATCTCTTCAGCGCAACAACGTGAGCTGATACTTCCCGAAGACCTATCTGGACAAGAAGACCAACTAGTTTGAGCATCTACGCCAAGGATCGATGAGCATCACCGAGTATGAAGCCACGTTTATGGACCTGCTGAGGTTTTGTCATCACATGGCAGTGACAGATGATGAGAGAATCAGGCAGTTTGAGAAAGGTATGAGTGTTGTGTTGATGACACCTGGTGCTGCTTTAGAAAACTGAGAGCGGTTTGCCATGTTTGTGGAGTTTGTCTGAAGGATCGAACGGTCAGTCAAGTAGAAAAGAGAAACCATGTCCAAGAAAAAGCCTGCTCAATTCTAGAGACATAGGTTTGACAGCCACAAGAAGTCGAGGTTTTCTACACCTTCTGTGAGGCAAGGTTCTAGTGCACCATCACAGTGGTCACCAAGTAAAGGAAGAGGGTGTGGTTATTCTCCATCCAAAGCTTACAACATAGCTTCAGTAGCAGTGACAGGGCCATCTAGGCCACACTTAGAGTATAGTTCATGCTACCTCTGTGGACAGACCGGGCATTTAAAGTCAAGTTTCCCAAAGAGAGATGTCGAAGTGACACAACAACTGAGGCAGAATCAACATGAGTCAAATAGACAATAGTTTAGTGGCAGCAGAGGGCGAGGGTGTGGCCAAGCATCGCAAATAGGATCATCTACAAAATAAAGGTCCTACTACATTTTCAATGTAGTGGTTCACCGTCTCTGAGTCATTTTATTCATCTATATATGCTTATCCTAATGTTTTGTAAAGTCTCCTACATACTTGAATGTCAAGTATCCTTTAGTTGAATTCTAGCTTTGTTCTTCCCTACACCTCATATTGAGGTATGACATCCACATTTAGTGGCATTGGCAAACAAGGGACTCAACTTGTTTAAAGTTATTTCTTTCCAATCTCGTTCATTCATCATTTATCTGACATACATGCATGACTTCAAGTTGTTGCAAATCTTTTCATGTTGTGTAGATTTTATTGCACTTTCTTGGTGGCTATGTAACTAAGTTAACAAAACTTGGCAAGGTGGATAATTGACCCATTTGTCACATTTACATGTGTGCATATATAAATAGGACTAATGGATGCTTTCTACTACTAGGATTGTCCAACCTGGCTAAAATCATCCTATTGCTGATGTAAATTTGATATGGGCTCTGACGTGTGTAATAGTAGAAATATTGGTGCTCTTTCCTCCATGCACCGCATGATACACATATTCTTGACTTGAGGATGCACACGGATAGATACACATATGTTTGGTGGAGGAAGTTGATGAACAATGTCCATGGTGACTACTTCTAAGATAGGACATTGGGTCAACTCTAGAAAAATGGATATAACTTCAACATTACCAAATTATACTTTTTGTGTACTGACATCACAAAGCAAACATACTTACCTTTGATGTAGTTTGAAAATTTTCTTATGGAAGAGAATAACTCTTATATTATTTTAGCTCAACTATGACCATTGTATAGTAATAGATTGCATTTCTTATCGATCATTTAAGCACTTCTCCTTTCCTAAGTACTACTCTTGGAACCATGTTAGGAGTTCTTCTGCTCTCTCTCTAGGGAATGGTATATATCTAGCTAGATTGTTGTAGTTTTTTCATGGGATCTAAATTTTGAGGCTTTCCTATCAAAGTGAGTTAATTGTGTTCTTCAAAATACATAAATTGAGTTTGAACAAAAAGTGAATTTAATTTTCACTAATAGATTGATCTAAACCAAAATGATTTATTTAAAGGACATTATGTCAAATGATTCAATTTCTTTAAACTTGATCCAATCCCTTAGTAATGAAGTTTCTCAATATTTATTTTTTCTATTATAATTAGATGCACCTCATATATGTTGAAATTGAAATAAATGTGGTTCTGAAGCAACTTGTTTCTTGAGGGTATGTTAAATTTAGAGTTATGATATGATCATATGGATACTAGACAAATGTGTTTAAAGTATTAATTTATTACTCAAGAAATTAGTTGTATTCATTCATATTTTTGTATAGCATGAATTGATGAAAACTGAAGTTGATTTTTCCTTATTTCATGTGTTGATTTTTCTTCATGTGCAGTGTTGATGATGATGATGAATATGTTGGTATGTATGCCTAGAGAGCCAATCATATGATGATTGGAATGTTGCATTAAATACCTGATTTGTTAATAATAAAGGTAATTCCAACTATTATTTTCATCTCAATCATGAGATGATGACACATACATAGTATATGTCTAAAGAATGATGTAACTCGAAGACATATGTCTTCAGGTTGAGGACCTGAACAATGAGATCATATGTATGACAAGAGTACATACATTCTTGTTATGTCCCTAGAAAGATAATAATGTGGAAGCAATATAGATAGCAATAATACGTAAGACTAGAGTGTGTGTTGATTGATGGCACATTATCATTAGTCACAATATGTGATATCAAGTCAAGCACACATGTACATGTTATAGAATAGTGTATCTGATATACCCAACTTGAGAGTAATACATGGATACCATGGAACGCTAGTCGGAATACATTCTCATAGTGATAGTGGTGATTGTGGTTCTTAGACCTGAAGTCACTACACTCATCGCATGTCATTCAATGTATTTAGATTTCATCCAATGTGACCTTGAATAAGGGTTGCCATAAAGGTAATGCTCAGGTGCATTGTTACATATGAGGATTGAGTGTGAGTGATGTAGATGGGATTTGTCTCTCCTACAAGAGATTGATATTCAAGCCTCTTGATAAGTAAGATTGAGAAATGTATGCCCATACTCATGTGATTCAATATGTGATATGTGAACTGACATTCATCTCAGACAGTCTTCTCTAGTTCAAGGAACATGTGTTGAATGTTGACAGCATGACGATTCCATGCCTCGAGTTCAATCCAAATATCACAAACAAAGGAACTATAAGATCAAGGTAACATCGATCATGAATTGTAGGTTTAAGTTCTTCTCCAACTTTACAAAATACTTGGGTAGCAATGACGTGTTGCTAGATATCGCTCATTTCTTGTGATGTCATAACTTGGTTATGGAAATTCACTCCACAATTCGAGACCTATAGGGTAACACACATAGGATTCCATTAGAATGGAAGTTTATTCAATTATGATGTTTAAATTAATTACTAAAAGTTTTTTGGTATTCAGTTAAACAATTAAGATTCAAAATTGATTGACTAGACTCTTGAATGATAGATTCAAGTGTTGAACCAATCAATTGGAATGCCAGGTCAATTGGAAACACAATTGGCTGAATATTTTCCTGAACTAGACATCTATAATGACCATTTCACATATGAAATGATCATTTCATAATGTGAAAGGACCACATCATGATGTGAACCGACTAGTTCATCATCTGGGTTGTTCAGTTCAATGATAAGTTTGATTGGATCAAGTATTGATGTCGATGTCATGAGTTTGCATTAATTGAATATTGAATGCTGATTTCATTCTAAAGAGGAAAGCTACTAAGATGACCGGTTGAAAGATGAGTCGACCAGTTCACCCTATTAACGGATCGATGGGTAGTGAATGATTGGTTCACCATCCACAGTGTGACACACTGTTCGAACAAAATGTTATTAACTAAGCGGAAGTGATCATTAATAGTGGATTACTGAAAATCACTAAAAATTAAAACCTTTTTCAAAGAGATCCAAACATAGGAAAACTCTTTTATCACGAACCACTGTATTTCATTTACATCCTGGTTCATAAGTATATATCTTGTACCATTCCTTCTCGAGGATTACAAACATCAACTGCTCTTTTAAAACTATACATAAGAAGTATAAGAGCCTCGAGGCATCAAGCTAAAATCTCGAATTGAATATTTCAAAGCACTAACTACTAACTCCGACAACCTGACAGTACAGAGATGACACATAGGACTTTCTATACAAAATATGACATCCAGAGCCTCCACGAGGAGTATTACAGATGTCCCTATTACTGCTGCTCTCCCCTTGTTATATGGTTTCTGCCTCTTCTTCTGTGTCTATCTAAAAAGTTGGATCCCACAAGGGTGAGACAATTGAAAAATTGTCCCAACGAGAGATATAACTCTCCGCCAGAAACATTATTATTGCTGATAAATAGTAATAACTAAGCAGGGGTTCTTTTATATTAACAACAATATTAATCATTGTATGAACATAACAGGATAATCTCCTTTCTTAAGGAGAACATTGCATCTACCCATGGTAGATTATGAATCATCTATCTGCTTTGCAAGGAATGTAAGGAATCATAAATATATCATCTATCAACTAAAGATGCATAAAGAAATGCAACATCAGCTAATGATTTTTTGTATTCAATCCTTAAACAAACATGCTACACAGCTTATTACATTTTACAATCACACTTATGCCATGAGGAGATGAGGTATACCGCTCATACTCCAACCGACCATTGCGAAGTTGAAATCGGTGCCATACAAGGTCAATGGAAGAGCCGACTGCCATGACCTCCCTTATCTCAATCAATACGAGATTTAATGCAGGACATCTTGTGTCTCTACAAAATAGATTCCCAGGGTATACTAGCAACTTCTCTATAGAGTTATAGTGGCGGTTGTACTCTCTTCGCAATTAAGAGATTTCATGTTTATCTCACATCGATCTGACATTAACATTATTGGGAGATTCATGATACATGCATCCCATTATCGGGGGATTAGTGATACATCCACCCCGACATATAAAATGAAGGATTGAGAGATTTAATGTTTATCTCACATCATTTCCTCCATTAGGGCGTAAGGATATTTTCACCCATCATCCCCGCATATTCAAAAGTATGCATTCTGAGTTATGCCGCGGAGCAACCCATTTCACCATCCAGAAAATTCTGACACTGATGGTTATATGGCCAGGTCACTACATGATAAAATTCCACTTGATTAATTAAGTGCATTAATGTATTTTTAGCATCAGTCAAGTTCTAAAACATTATTATGACAAATGCTATAGAGAAAAGTTTAATTCATCTATCAAATACATTTCAAAACTTTATAAAACATTGGGATCTTAATCCCTTGTCACATCATGGGCATTCTTATCCCTTAACATCTCATCATCATGATTATGGAATATGGGTATTCAAACCCTCAGTTCATCAAAGAACACTTGTTACCACTTATCAAGTAACAAATACCTTCAGGTCATCTGACCAAGGTAAACATGATACTTGTTACACAAGCATCTCCCATGGCTCTCAAAGCCCATTTAGTCTCTTGTTACCTCTTACTAGGTAATAAATCATACAATGGCTCACAAGGCCCATAAAGCATTTAAATAATTAATACATCATAGGTCATACATGGCTATGCTCATCATCTCATGATTGCCTGCATGATCATTACAAGATAACAATTATATCAATTATATATCAAAATTATACAATGTCAGAGTAGCATCACTATTCCTTATTTAGGGTTAGGATTTCTCTTACATATCATCACCATTCATCAAATTTAGGGTTTTCCTTAATTAACCATTTAGGTTCTCAAGATCATATTATTAATGATCAAGCCCTAATTCATTGCTCCATACAACTATGAGCCAACATTGATAACATAAGTATTTAATCATGCTTATTTATTCTCATCACTTATCATTAAATGAATTATCAACACAAGATATAAGTTCCTCTCTCAACTTTACCAGAATATGATTGCATCATACTTTATTTATTTGGCTTAACCTTTTCAAAAGGCATGTTAGCCTACACTTATCAAAGTGCATTACATCTCAATGTAAAAATTAACATGGCACACTTCATGTTTTACTCATCCAAGTATATTGGATTTAAAACACATCAAGGTGTATCAATGTTGAGGTGCTGGAAGTGATATCTATCAATTCTTGATGTATCACTTCCCTCATCGCCTTTATCTTAAGTTCATCAACTATTCTTGTATTAGGGTATCTCCCATCCTAATATTGTATGCACCAGTTCATCACATTTATCATGTAATGTATTGGTCATAAGTCACTTATTTGAAGTATGCAACCATTATCAATCATATGGACTCATCTCGAGTTAAGGAATTATTGATATAAAGATATCCATTATCAACCTCTTTAGGTGTTTCACTTATCAATATAGTAATCACTATTCCATTATTAAGAATAGGATTTTACATCTTTATAAATTAGGGTTTACATAACATCTCCCCATATATGGGTTTCACATAGCATTACCCAAAATTAGGGTTTCTCAACTCAACCCAAAGTTAGGATTATGGTTTATCATCATATTGCCCAAGATTAGGGTTTCATGCTCTATAACCCAAAATTAGGGCTTCACATACCTTTACCCTATATCAGGGTTAGGATTTCATATTAGGGTTTCACATAGCATTATATAGCATCACCCTAGGATTAGAGTTCAGATCATATCTCTTTATTAGGGTTTCACTTGACATCACGCTTGATTAGGGTTTCACATGACTTCACCCTTAATTAGGGTTTCACATGACATCACCCTTAATTAGGGTTTCACATGACATCACCCTTAATTAGGGTTTCACATGACATCACCCTTAATTAGGGTTTCACATAACATCACCCTTAATTAGGGTTTCACATGACATCACCCTTAATTAGGGTTTCACATAACATCACCCTTAATTAGAGTTTCACATGACTTCACCCTTAATTAGGGTTTCACATGACATCACCCTTAATTAGGGGTTCACCTAGCATTGCCCTAAATTAGGGTTAGGGTTCATCAGCCTTCTCAATTAGGGTTTCATGATCTCTTTATCAAGGATCATACCCTAATTACATATTATTTTCATGTTGAGAGTGTAGGGGCTTAACCACTTACTTGATCATTATACATGTATGAATTCCTCTCTCTCTCATCCCCTCTAGGATGTTGATCACTTCAAAGTTGACTAGATTAGTTCAACCCCTCATTTAAGTATACAAATTTAAGGTTAGCTTAGTGTGTTGAGATGTTGCTTCCATAAGCATCAAAGATTAACCACTCACAAGGTACTAATCACTTAAGTACCTTGAAGGTACAACCATTGTAATTACCTTTGATAAACATCATCAACAATTATGGGGTTTATTGTTCTTACAAGGTTTGAATCAATTAAACCTTCAAATGGTTTTGAGGTATTAGACCTTCAAACGGTTTTGAAGTAGTTTGACCTTCAATCGGTCTTTCCCTAACTCCTTCAATCGGTTTTGAAACTATTTGCTCAATTGAAACCGAATGAACATTAAACAGTTTGAGACCGTTTGACCTACAAATGGTGTGAGCACCGTTTGATCCTAGATGGTCTCAAGACTATTTGGACTCAAACAGACTCAATATCGTTTGGTCCAAACCACCTTGAAACTGATTGGATCAACTAGGGTTTCCTTCAGCCAATCAATTGATTTTAGGGTTTTCTTTATTGAATTGATCATCAATGGAACCATTGAGAATACATCCAATTATAGCCCTTGGATGTCCAACCATCCATCACAGCCCTTGAACTCCAAACGGTCTTGAAATTGTTTGCCTCAAAATGGTCTTGAGACCGTTTGGACCATCAACCAAGAAATTGATCCAATTCAATTAGGAATTCTTCAATCAATCAATTAGGGTTTGCAATCCATGGATCATTCATTCTAGAATTCATTATAATTAAATCAATTTGAGACATTGGATCTCCATCATTCACAATAGAAATTAACCCCAAATGGTTTTTGTGTTCAATTTATCCATTCGATCTTGAGATCCATTACCCATTCAGTTTTGAACTCAATTACCCATTCGATCTTGTGGTCATTTACCCATTCGGTCTTGTAGTCATTTACCCATTCGGTCATAAACTTGATTATCCATTCAGTTTGAAGTAAATTACCCATTTGGTCTTGGGTTCAAATACCCATTCGGTCTTGGGTTCAACTACCCATTTGGTCTTAAACGCAATTGCCCATTCGGTCTTGAAACTGAATCAATTCAATCGGTTTTGAAACTTTATTAGCTCAATCGGTTTTGAAAATTGATTGCCCCTTCCTTGGTTGAGGTGTATTCTTCAGATGACATCATCATCTTCAAGCTTTAAACCTTTGAAATAAGTTGTGATTCTTATGGTTATTTCAACAACTAAATAAAAGGAAATCGAGAAAGAAGAAAGGTTCAACACATGATGAATAAATTGCAAGCAATAATGACATTTAAGGGTTCAAGTTATATAACCCACCTTCAAGATTGAATCCAAGCTTCAAACTTCACATCTTCAATGGTGAATGAAGCTTTCTCAACTATCCAAGGTCCGTTCTCAAGTCTTTGGATGTAAAGGATGATCAATGTTGAGCATTGAATGGAGAAAAGAAGAAATCAAGTATTGAATTTCGAATTCCACCATGAAATTAAGGTTGAAGATGACTATGGAAATTACCTACAGGCTGGGTCACGTCCTCCTGTTTCTCCTAAGCTCCTTTGTGCATGGCCAAAGCTAGGAAAGAAAAAGGGATCGAAAAAGCCTTTCATGTGGGTTGAAAATGGGTTGTATATATGGGAATTTCAATGAGAGAGAAAGTGTTATAAAAATCCATTAATTCCCAAAATTGGTGCCAAATACTCCCCTCCATCCCTTCCATACGAAGTCATCTCCCCCACCTTGTAATTCTTCTTCATTATCCATGAATTAAAAGAAAGAAAATTAAGCATAATAATCAATATAATAATATCCAAAATTGAGTGGATATTACTTTTCCTTTAACTAATGTGAGTGGGCTCTCCAATCACTTTAGATATTTTGGTGCCATTTCAAGGCACAAGGACGTCCATACTTACTCAAATTCAACCATCACACTTTTGGTTGAAGGGCACTTCCATTAATATATTTATTTTTGTATTAAATTGAATTAGAGTTTCAATTATGCTTAAATCTTAATTATTTTAATATCAAGATTCTCTCTCCTCCAAAGAGATTCAAATGAGATGCCCCTCTGATTGTCTTGTCTCTAATTGATACCAAACATATTAGGGACTCTCTAAAAGTGGTATTTTGCATATTTAACCTTAGGTTTTGGCTAAATTGCACATTACACCAAAACCAGATTTTAATGCACAAACATAGCTTAATAAGCTCTTTCTTGGTGCTCAGGCTAGCACAAGCCATACATCTACATCAATTTCATTCTTATGATGCTTCAACACTTGAGGAACATTTTATCATGTAATATTTGCAAGTTAACCCCTCAACTTGGGTTATTTGCACTTTAGTCCAAAACAAGTAAAACATTATTTCAACATTATTCAAAAGGACTAAAATTGAAACATAAGTTCCTCTTGAGACTTAATTACTTTTCAAAAGATAAGGACAAGAATATAAATGACTTACTTAAGCAAAACCTCTAGGATTAAGCCTTAACCCAGGCTAGGGATGTTACAATTATAAACCCCTAACAAGGATTTCGTCCCCAAAATCCCAGGTAAAAGAAGACAAATATTATTTGTTCATCATATCATTAAGTCGCCACATAACATCTTAATATCATGGAGATGTCATAGAACTTTGATCAATACAAAGTTCTTCCAAACAAGGTTATCATAGAACCAGTTACACATGACACATACTCTATTGTCCTATTCATTATTAACTGTAGAGTCAACTCTGTGTCAGATAATGATTTTCTTAGTCAGAGAAACATTATACATACCTTATTTAACTCATGTATCAAATCTTACTGATATATCACCTTTCTCAACTTATAACTTTTTGGGACATGATTCATGATTTTGGGGAGTCTCCCATACTCCTCATTTAGTTTAGCATTTCACTTCCAAGGAAAGACCAAAGTTACATTTTGTCACCCACTTGTGACTATAAGTATTATCATACATCTGTTGTGCCGTCCAATCTGTTGACACAACACTAAACTCTCATACTGAATGTACCAATTATCTTATTAATTGTACATACTTTTGTCATAAGGGGAGGTCACTTACCAATTAAGAACTTATCTTAGAGGTATCTTTAGAATTATTTTTAACTTGATAAGATTTTCCCACGATGATTTTAAAATTGTTCCTTCATTTAGTATATTCTTGTCGATGTTATGTTTATGCATAGCATAAACCCCTAACAAGTGATGTTCATACTATTTTATGTAATTAGACTGATTTCATAGTTGGCCATTCCAGATAGCCAACATATATCATCTAATTATAATTTATGTTTTTATTTTGCCATATCACCTGATATTTCTTAGATACCAAAATTTCTTACCTTGGTGTTCATCACATGTATCAAAACACATCACGTCCTCATCATTTCCATTATCTTCATCTTGGAACCAAAGTCCAAGATGAACTGATACTTTTCTAAGTATCCATCATTAGATTATTTCTAATCCATACACATCAAGTGTCACAGTACTCACTTGATTGCTATGTTCCAAAAAGAAGAGAACACAAAGAAACATATTCCTCTTATCACCCCATCATCACCCAGGGTTGTTTATTAAAGAGAAAGGATGATCATCTCCTCTCATTATAGCATGAACCTTCAATTGTTCATGAGTCATTTACTCTTGTTTCATCCTAGGTTCCTTGCTATCGACATAGGAATTATAGGGATGATTACATGTCATTACTCATTCCTTTGCTATTGTCTAACATATTTATGAAAATTTTGTGATTTTATCACATTTCCCATTTCCACATCATGGAAAAAGATCTTTACTATACACACAGGATTTATCAGACAGGGATCATCTCCTTTGTCTCATTTTATTTATCATAAGGATTATACTTTTACTTCCTCATACACACAGATTGATCTAAAATCATTTCAGATTCCATTTTATTGTACTTAGGATGTGATAAAAATATTCATGCCATATTTCTAGTTTTCTTTGTGCTCTTTAGATTGTTTTAGAATGACTACTTGATTAGAGTAATCCGAAAGATAACAATCTAAGAGTTCCATACTTGCCCTATCTCCAATAATCATATACCTGGCCAGGGTATACCAGTACTGAGATTAGGTAGTATGCACTTTATTTACTATCATGTTTCTCACTTTTCATATCATCATAAGTACAGGATTTAACATTCCTAGATTTTCTTCAGGCATCGTTTCTATATATCATCCTTTTTCTCACAAATAAGAGAAATTATAAAGCATTTAAAGGAATACTTAGTAAAATATAAGTCCTCATCTTCCTCGTTTCCTCATATGACTAGTCAAAGGAAGCTCAAAAACAACTACTTTCTCATATTTGACACATGAAATCATGAAATAATATATTAGGAAGTAACTATTTCATCTGACCTGTCTTACCTCATAGTTTGTTTACTGCCTCCGGCTGATTCTTTTCATAGAATCTTATCATTGCCTGATGTTGACCTTGTGCTTTGTTATTTAATGTAGTTGATCCTTCCTGGGACGTCTGTCCACGTCCTCGAATGCCACCAGAAAACTGTTTCCTCTGAAGACCTTGATGTCTCTGCCTCGGTGGTTGGATTAGCATTGTGTTTCCAATCGGACAGTTCCTTGCTAGATGTCCTATCTGTCTACACTGGTGACAGGTTCTATTCTCTTGATATGGTCTAAAAGGTCCTTTGCCCTTTCTGGGTAACCCTTTCCCTGGTGCACTAGACGCTGGTTGTATCGGGGGTACCAAAAACTTCCCTTTTTTGGAACTACTAGGCCTCTGATCCCGAGTTTGGATAGGCCTTTTCTTAATTCTTTTCTCATTATCCTTTTCTGGACAGTCTTTTCTGACATGTCTAGGCTGCCTACACCTGTGGAAAATCCCGATTTCAGGTTGTAACCTATTCCTTTCATCAATATTCATTGCTCCAACATGCTGATGTTGAGAAAGAATCTTGTTGGAGTCCAAAACTTCATCATTGGGGGCTGGTAATCTAGGTTGTATTGCTAATATATGGTCTACTATATGCATCATTGATGTCCTAGCTTGCCCAACAGTGATATTGAAAGAAGGATTCCTTATCATAGTTGGATCATCTTGGGGGTTCTCAGGCAATCGTTCTTTTCTCGCCTGGTCCCTTGCACCTTCTGTAGGTGCAACATTGCTGCTCTCAACAGCATGTTCTTCGTGTGATCCAGACATCTTTAAGTTCTTCTTCTCCTATATGAGTAGAAGACACTAGAATAGACTCAACAACCTTAATCCTATGTCATTGTAGACTTAGAGAACCTAGAGCTCTAATACCACTAAATTGTGACACACGATTTGAACAAAATGTTACTAACTAAGCGGAAGTGATCATTAACATCAGATTACTAAAAATAACTAAAAATTAAATCCTTTTTCAAAGAGATCCAAACATAGGAAAACTCTTTTATCACGGGCCACTATATTTCATTTACATCTTGATTCATAAGTACATATCTTGTACCATTCCTTCTCGAGGATTACAAACATCAACTGCTCTTTTAAAACTATACATAAGAAGCATAAGAGCCTCGAGGCATCAATCCAAAATCTCATATTGATTCATTCAAAGCACTAACTACTAACTCCGAGGACTTGAGAGTACAGATATGACACATAGGACTTTCTATACAAAATATGACATCCAGAGCCTCCACCTGGAGTATTACAACTATCCCTGTTGCTGCTTCTCTCCCCCTGTTATAGGGTTTTTGCCTCTTCTTCTGCATCTACCTAAAAAGTTGGATCCTACGAGGGTGAGACAATTGAAAAATTGTCCCAGTGAGGGATATAACTCTCTGCCAGAAACATTATTATTGCAGATAAATAGTAATAAATGAGTAGGGGTTCTTTTATATTAACAACAATATTAATCATTGTATGAACAGAATAGGATAATCTCCTTTCTTAAGGAGAACAATGCATCTAGACATGGTAGATTATGAATCATCTATCTGCTTTGCAAGGAATGTAAGGAATCATAAATATAACATCTATCAACTAAAGATGCATAAAGAAATGTAACATCAGCTAATGATTTTTCGTTTTCAAACCTTAAACAAACATGTTATATGACTTACTACATTTTACAATCACACTTATGCCCTGAGGAGATGAGGTATATCACTCATACTCCAACTGACCATTGCGAAGTCGAAATTAGTGCCATACAAGGTCAATGGAAGAGTCAGCTGCCATGACCTCCCTTATCTCGGTCAGTATGAGATTTAGTGTAGGACATCTTGTGTCTCTGCTAAATAGCTTTCCAGGGTATACTGGAAACTTCGCTATAGAGTTATAGTGGCGTCTCTTCACAATCGAGAGATTTCATGTTTATCTCACATCGATCTGGCATCAAAATTATTGGGAGATTCGTGATGCATCCATCCCATTATCATGGGAGTAGTAATACATCCACCTCGACATACATAATGAAGTATTGAGAGATTTAATGTTTATCTCACATCATTTCCTCCATTAGAGCGTAAGGATATTTTCGCCCATCACCCCCGCATATTAAAAAATATGCATTCCGAGTTATCTCGAGGAGCAACCCGTTTCACCATCCAACAAATTCTAACACTGATGGTTATATGGCCAGGGCACTACATGATAAGATTCTACTTGATTAATTAAGTGCATTAATGTATTCTTTTAGCATTAGTCTAGTTCTCAAACATTATTATGACAAATGCTACAGAGAAAAGTATAATTCATCTATTAAATACTTTTCAAAACTTTATAAAACATTGGGATCTTAATCCCTTATCACGTCATGGGCATTCTTATCCCTTAACATCTCGTCATCATGATTATGGAATATGGGTATTCAAACCCTCAGTTCATCAAAGAACACCTGTTACCACTTATCAGGTAACTAATACCTTTAGGTCATCTGACCAAGGTAAACATGATACTTGTTACACAAGCATCTCCCATGGCTCTCAAAGTCCATTTAGTCTCTTGTTATCTCTTATTGGGTAACAAAGCATACAATGGTTCACAAGGCCCATAAAGAATTTAAATAATTAATACATCATAGCTCATACCTGGCTATGCTCATCATCTCATGATTGCCTGCATGATCATTACATGATAACAATTATATCAATTATATATCAGCACTATTCAATGTAAGAGTAGCATCACTATTCCCTTATTTAGGGTTAGGATTTCTCTTACATATCATCACCATTCATCAGATTTAGTGTAACGACCCCGCCTCCCGGTAACCCCCAATTAAGGGAGACCCTAAGGTCAGAGGCGTTATTCAATTAACAGGATCAAAGGTTCAAGAAATAATCAATAATAATTATAAAATTCTAATACTAACTGAAAACTGGTATAAAATAAAAACTTTACTTACCTTTTAAAAGTTGGGATTTCTAAACTTCTATCCATGAAGATACTAATCTAACTAATCCTCCAATGTATGTTATTTATCATTTAGTTCCACATATGCCACTTTACTGTTTGTTCTTTTGGCTTGTACCGAAAATGCCGACAAACAAAACGTCGGTCAGTCGAAGCTAATATGTGGGGGAAACAATAAACGTGTAACTATGATAACAATGTACTCATTCAATTAATCATTTAACAACTAAGATTACATTTTAAGCCATACTACTCAATCCTTACCTATCCCCTATCTTTATGCTATCCTTGCTACCTCTCTTTAGGTAGATTCTTACCCCCATGGTCCTACCTTACAGGTAGCCAATACCTAGGGTAATAGAGTCGCATGGAACTACCCAAAAGTAGCCCAATATCTAATTCAAAGTGACTTGATGGACCTACCCCATTGGTAGCCATGTACTAAGTCATCTGATGACCTGATGGACCTACCCCACAGGTAGCCATGTACTAGGTCAACTAATAAGGCACAGAGGGGACTAGGATCTGAGCTAGTAGGCACATATTTTAGGTGATAATCCTATCCACATTATAGTTTGCATGAATTAAAATCATCCAACAATTAATTCATGTCATCGATGAAAACTTCGGTAAACCTTAGAAAACATAACTCGATATATTCATAAGCGTAACCACATACCTGTATTGCAGATTCAGATACAGAATTAATCAGAACATAGAAATCCCAATCAAGCAACCAATCATGCACAGAATCCTGAAATAAATATACCAATTTCCTTTTATTAATATTTATCCAATATCATCATCATCCTTAGGATTTCTATTCCAATTTTAGGGTTTCCTTGGGAATTAGGATTTCCCGTCATCTTTTACCATATTAAACCCTCATTTTATGCCATTACTCATAAACCCTAATTATCTCATCTATTCTTCAATATTAAGGTTATCTTAACAACATATAACCCTATTTCCATATTAAAGACACATTAATCATCAATTAATTTCATTAAGATTCTTTTACATTAAAGCTACTATTTTTATCCTTTTAATCCATGACAAAATCATTATGTGCATCTATCATTAATTCAAAGTTCATTAGGGTCTAATTAACATATGAACTCATCTTGCCATCAATTCCACCTTTTATTCATGAAAAGACCCTAATTACTACATTTAGGGTATTTATCCAAAATTAAGGACTTTCATATACAAATAACTTAGAACTATCATTTAACAATAATAGTTTCACATTTTTCAAATTAAATATGATATTATCCTCTTTTACCCTAAATTAGGGTTTCTAAATGCTTTATCACGGATACATAGATTAAAACCCCAAAACCTACAACCTTTTTAATTAAGTCCAATTCATAACATCTTTACATTTCAATTATAAAAACATACGCAAAGTTGGGGTTGTAACATTTAGGGTTTTCCATAATTAACCATTTAGGTTCTCAAGATCATATTATTAATGATAAAGCCCTAATTCATTGCTCCATATAGCCATGAGCCAACATTGATAACATATGTATTTAATCATGCTTATTTATTCTCATCACTTATCATTAAATGAATTATCAACACAAGATATAAGTTCCTCTCTCAACTTTACCAGAATATGATTACATCATACTTTATTGATTTGGCTTAACCTTTTCAAAAGACAGGTTATCCTACACTTATCAAAGTGCATTACATCTCAATGTCACAATTGACATGTCACACCTCATGTTTTACTCATCTAAGTATATTAGATTTAGAACACATCAAGGTGTATCAATCTTGAGGTGCTGGAAGTGATATCTATCATGTCTTGATGTATCACTTCCCTCATCACCTTTATCTTAAGTTCATCAACTATTCTTGTATTCGGGTATCTCCCATCCTAATATTGTATGCACCAGTTCATCACATTTATCATGTAATGTATTGGTCATAAGTCACTTATTTGAAGTATGTAACCATTATCAATGATATGGACTCATCTCGAGTTAAGGAATTATTGATATAAAGATATCCATTATCAACCTCTTTAGGTGTTTCACTTATCAATATATTAATCACTATTCCATTATTAGGAATAGGATTTTACATCTTTATAAATTAGGGTTTACATAACATCTCCCCATATATGGGTTTCACATAGCATTACCCAAAATTAGGGTTTCTCAACTCAACCCAAAGTTAGGATTATGGTTTATCATTATATTGCCCAAGATTAGGGTTTCATGCTCTATAACCCAAAATTAGGGCTTCACATACCTTTACCCTATATCAAGGTTAGGATTTCATATTAGGGTTTCCTATAGCATTATATAGCATCACCCTGGGATTAGAGTTCACATCATATCTCTGTATTAGGGTTTCACTTGACAGCACCCTTGATTAGGGTTTCACATGACTTCACCCTTAATTAGGGTTTCACATGACATCACCCTTAATTAGGGTTTCACATGACATCACCCTTAATTAGGGTTTCACATGACATCACCCTTAATTTGGGTTTCACATGACATCACCCTTAATTAGGGTTTCACATAACATCACCCTTAATTAGGGTTTCACATGACATCACCCTTAATTAGGGTTTCACATAACATCACCCTTAATTAGGGTTTCACATGACATCACCCTTAATTAGGATTTCACATAACATCGCCCTTAATTAGGGTTTCACATGACATCACCCTTAATTAGGGTTTCACATAACATCACCCTTAATTAGGTTTCACATGACTTCACCCTTAATTAGGGTTTCACATGACATCACCCTTAATTAGGGTTTCACCTAACATTGCACTAAATTAGGGTTAGGGTTCATCATCCTTCTCAATTAGGGTTTCATGATCTCTTTATCAAGGATCATACCCTAATTACATGTTATTTTCATGTTGAGAGTGTAGGGGCTTAACCACTTACTTGATCATTATACATATATGAATTCCTCTCTCTCTCATCCCCTCTAGGATGTTGATCACTTCCAACTTGACTATATTAGGTCAACCCCTCATTTAAGTATACACATTTAAGGTTAGCTTAGTGTGTTGAGATGTTGCTTCCATAAGCATCAAAGATTAACCACTCACAAGGTACTAATCACTTAAGTACCTTGAAGGTACAACCATTGTAATTATCTTTGATAAATATCATCAACAATTATGGGGTTGATTGTTCTTACAAGGTTTGAATCAATGAAACCTGCAAATGGTTTTGAGGTATTAGACCTTCAAACGGTCTTGAATTATTTTGACCTTCAATCAGTCTTGCCCTAACTCCTTCAATCGGTTTTGAAACCATTGGCTAAATTGAAACTGAATGAACATCAAATGGTTTGAGACCATTTGCCCTTCAAACGGTTTGAGGACCGTTTGATCCCAAATGGTCTCAAGACCGTTTGGTCCAAACGACCTTGAAACTGATTGGATCAACTAGCGTTTCCTTCAACCAATCAATTGATTTTAGGGTTTGCTTTATTGAATCGATCATCAATTGAAGCATTGAGAGTACATCCAATTACAGCCCTTGGATCTCCAACCATCCATCACAACCCTTGAACTCCAAATGGTCTCAAGACCGTTTGGACCATCAACCAAGAAATTGATCCAATTCAATTAGGAATTCTTCAATAAATCAATTAGGATTTGCAATCCATGGATCATTCATTCTAGAATTCATTATAATTAAATCAATTTGAGCCATTGGATCTCCATCATTCACATCATAAATTAACCCCAAATGGTTTTGGTGTTCAATTTATCCATTCGATCTTGATATCCATTACCCATTCAGTTTTGAACTCAATTACCCATTCAATCTTGTAGTCATTTACCCATTCGGTCTTGTTGTCATTTACCCATTCGGTCTTGAACTTGATTACCCATTTGGTTTGAAGTCAATTACCCATTCAGTCTTGGGTTCAAATACCCATTCGGTGTTGGTTTCAACTACCCATTCGGTCTTGAACTCAATTGCCCATTCGGTCTTGAAACCGAATCGATTCAATCGGTTTTGAAACCGAATTAGTTCAATCAGTTTTGAAAACCAATTGCCTCTTCCTTTGTTGAGGTGTATGCTTAAGATGACATCAACATCTTCAAGCTTCAAACCTTATAAATTAGTTGTTATTTTTATGGTGATTTCAACAACTAAACAAAAGGAAATTGAGAAAGAAGAAAGGTTCAACACATGATGAATAAATTGCAAGCAATAATGACATTTAAGGGTTCAAGTTATATAACCCGCCTTCAAGATTGAATCCAAGCTTCAAGCTTCATGTCTTCAATGGTGAATGAAGCTTTCTCAACTATCCAAGGTCCGTTCTCAAGTCTTTGGATGTAAAGGATGATCAAGGTTGAGCATTGAATGGAGAAAAGAAGAAATCAAGCATTGAATTTCAATTTCCACCATGAAATTAAGGTTGAAGATGACTATGGAGCTTACCTACAGGTTGGGGCACGTCCTCCTATTTATCCTAAGCTCCTTTGTGCATGACCAAAGCAAGGAAAGAAAAAGGGATCAAAAAATCCTATCATGTTGGTTGAAAATGGGATGTATATAAAGGAATTTCAATGAGAGAGAAAGTGTTATAAAAATCCTTTAATTCCCAAAATTGGTGCCACAAACTCCCCTCCATCCCTTCCATACGAATCCATATCCCCCATCTTGTAATTTTTCTTCATTATCCATGAATTAAAAGAAAGCATATTAAGCACCTTAATCAATATAATAACAATATCCAAAATTGAGTGGATATTACTTTTCCTTTAACTAATGTGAGTGGGCTCTCCACTCACTTTAGATATTTTGGTGCCATTTCAAGGAACGAGGAAGTCCATACTTATTCAAAATCAACCATCACACTTGGTCCTAAACAAGTAAAACATTATTTCAACATTATTCAAAAAGGACTAAAATTGAAACATAAGTTCCTCTTGAGCCTTAATTACTTTTAAAAAGATAAGGACAAGAATATAAATGACTTACTTAAGAAAAACCTCTAGGGTTAAGCCTTAACCCAGGTCAGGGATGTTACACAGTTTCTAGGAAATTTGTAAATTTTGTCTCTTCAACTCCCAGACCAACTGGAAACCCCCTAGCCTCTCCTATAAATACAGGGGTACTAGGGGCTTCCAGACACAACAATAAGCTCTAATAGTTGTTGTCATCTCTAGTTGTGTTAACCAACAGAGAGCATGAGCAAGTCCTACCTGTAAAAGTGAGGAATGGAAAGGGAGAGACAATTGTGGGAGAGTAAATCAACCCTAGGAGATTGACGTTCGAAGGAACAACTCCATCCCATAGGCTCTGGTAGAGCAACATTGAGTTCCTGGTGGTCTGTGTGGAATAATCTAGAGGTTGGAGGCTATTTCTTATCGCTAGGAGGACACTGTCAACTTCCATTTGTGGTGTTGCACCAGGAGGACGCTACTAACGACTATTTGAGTAATGCTGTTGTAGAAGAGACGATTTGGTCTTTAGAGAAGAAGCAGACTATTGCATCAAGAGTTGTCATTGGACTTCCTTTAGGACTAGGTATAACTCTTGTTACCCTCTTTCTTATACATTATTGTTGATGTGATCTGCTAGTTGGGGAATTGAGCTTTAAATTTTTGTGTATGCTGCCTTATATGTCGCCCTAATTTCCTAATAGTAGTATCAGAGCCAAGTCAATTTATGGTGTATCCAGATTTGAATTCATTTAATCAGATTTATTTTATTGCATACGATGTGAATATTAAACAATTTAATTCGAAAATCTGATTAAATACCATATTTGATCCCCCCCCCCACACACACAATATATATATATATATATATATATATATATATATATATATATATATATATATATATATATGCAATCCATACATGTTTTCCTAAAAGTATTTTAATGGTGGATGTTAGCATGTTTATGGCCAATAATCTTGGATCGGAGTGTTCATGGTTGTGGTTTTTTATTCCTGTCTATATCTCAGTTTACATACCTAGCATCTCTCCTCCTTTTCAAATGCAAATTAATGATCTTCTTCCTATTTTCCCTCAAATGTAACTTGAGTTTTTCCCCTTTACAATGTAATATGAAATAGGATAGTATAATTTATGTTTCATCTTGAGAAGACATTTTGCATACAACGAACCGACCGTCTTGTGAGACAAACTGACTCGACTAGAGGACCGAAGAGGCTAGATGATAGGAGAATGAACCATTCGACTGGTGGACCAACCGATCAACTGGAAGAGTCCATACATCACTTGAACCTGACACCAGAGGACCGGTTTCAAGAACCCAACCAAGTGGCCAGGAGGTGAGCTGATTGGTTCAAGTGTTGAACTGATCAACCCAGATTGTTTGAGCATGGATCTTCATAATGAAAAGGTTTTTGCATATAATGTAGACCTTAGGTGGTAGTATTTCCTTATGTCTACAAGGAATTACAATAGTATGGCAATATTGTGTTTATAATTGCATGTTCTTGTTTTTTGGGATATATCATGTATATGATATGTACAATAAGTATGTGGTGATTGGATATGTATATGTATTTATATATAAAACCCCTCAATAAATATTAAGTCTAAGATGCTTTCCATAAGTAGCACATCTGAAAAGCATGATCGACCAAGCATGGGTACACCCTAGCATGGTGTGTCGTCCATCTCATGGAAGTGTGATGGTAGATATGTGGGTCTGCTTTATATGGGTGCATATTCTATAGAGTGGGCTTACGGGTCAGGTTTAACTAGGTGACCTTAATAGGATTAAGTGCATAATAGCATGCAGATGAATTGTGACAAGGAGTTGTGCACACCATATATCCAAGAGTTGCATGAGATGCAATTGGCATATGTTTCCTACCTTATTACTGATCATGAGTGCCAACATTAGTTGAGTATTGACTTAATTGTTTTGGATCTTTGCTCACTAGAAGATTGTATGTTGCAATCTTATGAATTTCTAAGTGAGGGTTATCAATATGACCAAAATAGTGGGAGAAATAATTAATTCAATTCCTAATTAATATTGAAAATTTTATCAAATTGGATAAAAAATGTTTAATAAAGTGGCAAAATTTCATTAGTAGAATCGATTAGAAAAATGCAAACATGTTATCATTGTGATCAATCCTTGAGTAGTACAAACAAAACAAAATTTACTTCCACATCTAGTTTAGAACTTTGAGAAGCAATCTCACCGATGAGTGAAACCAAAGACAGATGAACCCACTCCAAATGCACCCAAGGATGAAATGGATGCTTACATGAAGCATGCAAATGATTCCAAAGACATCAAATACCTTATGTTGAATTGTATGAACTATGAGTTGCATGAACAACATGAAAGCATGGATATTCTAGAGATGGTAATACTTCTAAAGAATCATGTATGTAGTGAAAGGTATAATGTTCCCAAAGCATTGTTGAGTGTAAATTGATAGAGGTAGATCCAATAGAACCACACGTGCTCAATAAGATTGGGCATGTTATGAGACTAGTATTTCTTTTAGGTCAAGAGTTGGTCGTGGATATGATTCTAGAATCGTGGTTTGCATCATATAGCCAATTTATTGAGTGTTTTCACTTGAGTAAGTTGGACAAACCACTATTTGAATTGCTTGGCGTGTTGTGTTGGGAAATACAGGCACAAAGTATAGCAGTGAAAAAAAACTTTATTCATCCGTATTCCCATAATAGCAAGATTACATCAACTACTATGAAATAGGAAGGATGGTTTAACAATTTATGCTTGGTCCTGGAGAAAGTCCATTGAAAACAACTTACTTCAATGCAATTGTCAACTTATTTCTCTTGGATAGTGGTTGTGTAGCTCATGGTCTTCACCATGAACAACGAACAAGAACATCTTCTGTAATGACTCTTCTGGTCTCACTACAGACTATAGGCTGACGTTGCTCTCCTAACAGCAGCCAAAGGATTCCTACCTCTAGAGTAATCCACACAAACCAACTGAAAATCTTGTCACCTACCAGGACAGATAGGAAGGAGCTGCTTCCTCTTGTTAGTGTACTAGTCACCAACTTGCTTTCCCACAACAACTATCCTCAGTTGTTCTCTCCCGTTTATATCCCTCCCTAGTCAGCTAGGACTTGCTTGGGCTCTCTCAGTTACCACAACCAGAGAGGACAGTAATTGTCAGAGGAACTGATTCTCAGTTGTCTGTGTTGTGTTCTGGGAATCCCCCAGTACCCCTCTATTTATAGGTGGTGTTTTGGCCAGGGTTCCCAGTCTATTTGGGATTTGTGAGGGAGTCGAAGGGAACAAAAGATCTTGAGTTTTCACAACTTGTGATATCGGAAATGGCCATGTGGTGACCCAATCGGACGTCTGGTCACACAAGATGGTCATCTCACACTGCCAAACAGCTATTTGAAATTTTTCTAATTGCAAAAAAAATGGCAATTTGATTCCAATTAATATCACATTTTAATTCCTTGCACCGAAACAATTTGAGAAACATACAAAATCTTCATTCGGTCCAAACGAGCCTTCTCACCAATGCGAGAAGCTTGTCTCACTCACCCAGATGGCTATCTAGTGAGCCCAAGTCGAGCCATCGGTTCAACACCTTGAATCGACCAGTTTAGTTTAGGAAGAACTTAGCCAATTTGAACTATGATTAGGATGACAACCAAAATGACCATCACAACACTTGACACACCCATCTGAATGCCCAAACAACCAACTCAACATTCATAAGGTTGTTATGTAGTTCAGTAAGCCAATCCATCGATTCGTTGCATGAATTGAATACTTAAACTCTTTAGTAATCAATCCAATCCTCATTCAAGATAAACTCCTCTTCTATATGAGTTCCTTTGTGTGTGACCTTATAGGTCCCATTTCATGTTGGCATTGAATGCCCATAACTACCTTATGACATCACAAGCAAGGAGAGGTGCCTAATCGCACGTCAGTGCTACCCAAGTGAATGGAAAGTTGGAAAATAACTTTGATAACCTGTGTAAGGTGTTGTCGTGAATGTATAATTCCTTTGTCTCTGATATCTGGAGTGAACTCGAGGCATGGAATCGTCATCCTCTCAACATTCAATATGTGTTCAATGAACCAAGATCAGAGTGTCTGGGATAATGTCACCTCGATATCATATATTGATTCACATGAGAATGTGCATGCGTCTCTCAATCTGGCTTATCAAGAGGCTAGGATATCATATTCCAATAGGAGGGACAAATCCCATATCTATCACTCACAATATATCCACATGTATCAAATTCACCCAATCATCACCTTTATAACAACCCATGTTTTAGGACTTCATTTGATGATGTCAAAGTGTACCCAATGACATGTGACGAGTGAATTGATTTTAGGTCTTAGAATTACAATCACCACCTTCAATATGAGAGATGACTATGACTTACCATATGATGGTTTTCGTGTGTCCCTCTCAAGGTGGGCTTGTCTGATACACTATTCCCTAACATGTATATGTATTCTTGGTTTGATATTGCCATATCATGACTAATGAGATTCTGTCATCAACCAACCCACACTCTAGTCTTATGTGTTAAAGGTGTCTATATTCCTTCCACAGTAACAACCGACCAGGGACATAATGAGAATATGTATATGTAATCTTAACATCTATATGATCTTATTTCCACATGGCTAATACTTGAATACATACATCATTGAGTAATAATATGATCTAGACATTCATAGTGTTTGCTCATTATCTCATAATTGAATGAAACAAAATAAATTGGAAGCTTTTGTTAATGAATATTAATCAAATCCTTTATGGTACATGCCATGTCAATCATCACATGATTTTCTCTATAGTCATACCTTACCAACAGACTCCCACTTGCACTTAGATCCAATCACCCATGAATCTCATTCTTAGCGATCCACACATGTCCACCACACTTCTTCTACACAAGTGCTTTATCTAGCGGGCTAGCAACATTTTGTTATTAGTCAGTATATTGCATGTTTCCTTCTCTCTTTGTTGTATAATTTCTCATATGGAACTATCCTAATATGGAATTTGATATTCATTTCCTAACAATTAGCTCTATTATTGTTGCAATACTACTACTGAGTCATCAATGGTTGGAACATCTATAAGTTCATCACATGAACCTTTAGATCCATATATTATCACTCTGTTTTCATAACACAAGTATACTCAACTTCTATTGTAGAATAGAATTAATCGCTATGAGTTTCGAACCCTTCCAATTAACAACATTTCTCCTTTTAAGTAAAACATATCTTAATTTTTCTATCACTATATCATTATGGAAGCTTGCATCGATGTAACCCTTTACATCCAACTCTTCCTCTTATTACTATCCTAATAGACTAGAAATCTATCCTTAGGTACTTATCAAGTACTAATGGTTATCTTTAATGACATTCCAATAACCCTTATTGGAATTTAGCATTATTTTATCATTTCCAATACATACAGGATTATGTGGGATTCCATACCCCATGGCATCTCATCATGTCATTTCCATTCTTCACAAGAATTGAAACTTATGATTCATGAGATACAAACCTAGATTCTCCCTCATTGAATCTTATTGTGTTGGACTCTATCAACATATTTCTATTATGTGCTCAAACTTTCATTGTGAAGTATTCACAAACTATCTCATAGGTCTTGATCCTTATATCATAAGATGTTTCATTTTTTCCTTCATTGCTAAAGGGGTTTTTATGCAAGATCTCAATATTCACAATATTGAGATGTAATTCCTCATCATATGTGGAGTATTCATATATGCTCTCATTAAAAACTTTTGTAATGATAGATTTCATCTTTTATCTTGATTCAAGTCAAACTCTTTGATTATCTTGTCAAATCAAAAGATCCCATCTTTGAGATTCTTGTTTCAATCACGGATTGAACTTTGTAGTTCATAGACTTTATATTCATTCATGAAGTTATAAAACCTTTTAGGTTGTGTCACATACACATCCTTTGATATATTCCTTTATGGAATCCTAATTCTATCTTCATAAGAAAAATCTCTTAGTCTAATTTAACTACAACAACAAGCTTGACAATTGGTAAAAGGAATTTATGTCATGTTCAACAACTTGAACTGATTGGAAACCTTATTCAACCAATTTGTCCTTTTATATTATCTATGTATGTCTTAGCCATAAGACCCTACTGCACCCTTTAGGTATTACTCCTTTAGGTGGCGCTATCAAGGTAATACCTTGCTAGCTTACATGGATTCCATAATGGCCTTAAGCCATTTTTCATATTTGGCTCTTAATAGCTTCTAGTTGATTAGTTGGCTCATCCTATGACTAACCTATATGAATCATTGGATTCACAATCCTCCAATCTCAGACATTTTCTACTAGAACAATTTCATTCTGTGTCACATGACAAACTTGAGATTCCACAACAACTTGTGATTCTCTTTAGTTCTCATTGTACGTCGTTGTTGACCTCGAATGCTTGGAGTTCTACTTTTAACTCCCACTGATTCTTTAGGAAATCCTTTATGCTATCAACAAAACACTTCTATTATTGGATTGGGAT
This sequence comes from Alisma plantago-aquatica, assembly GCA_963693085.1. Lineage (NCBI taxonomy): Eukaryota > Viridiplantae > Streptophyta > Magnoliopsida > Alismatales > Alismataceae > Alisma > Alisma plantago-aquatica. Next base: position 306,599,862 of record OY856414.1, read on the forward strand.
TAATAGTAACACTCAACAATTATGGTTTATAGATGAATCTTTAAGAAACTACTTTCTCAATATATGTTTCAATCCTTTAGACATATTGGGACATTCCCAAATCATATCATATATGATGTCTTACAAACCATTCAGACAATACATGATTTAGTGATAGTTTTATATATGTGTCAAGATATAAGAAGACTGGATTAATTGATAATTATATCATGACTCATCATTTTACAATTCCATCATTCTGACACATTGTCATGTTTAGATGGATTTGATTTGTGATACATTTCATAGTCCTTGCTTTAAAGGTTCTCAAGGTATTGATGCAAAGTATTTCAACATTTGATCTCATCAAAGTTTCTTAATAATTTCATCATTCTCATACTTCATTTATAATATCCTTGAACACTTCAAGAGATTTATGTTTCTACTTTACTGACTACTTATCATCATATTACCAGTAAGTGACACAAAGTATATCTATAGAATTTATTCCATACGATCTTCATGCATCACATGTATGAGGTATTTAATGGAAAGCATATCCTCCCACTACATCTAGTGAAGGATGTCATGTCACATTATGTACAAGTAAGAATTCATATGTCCTTAGGTTCAATAACCAATGGGAATCTATATTAACATCAATATGTATTCTAGATATGCATTTCTTATACATACATCCAAGGTGAATATTGTTAATGATAATATTGAGTTATCAATTATAATCCTTTGGTATTAACATCATAAACATCCATCTCAAAATCATTCATAGAAAGACCATATAGATGTTTGGCCATTGCCATGCAAGATCATATCCTTTGAAACTGAAACATTAATATCTTACTTTTTAGATTCACCATCCTTGTCGTACAAGATGCTTTAAAGTAAATGTTTCCATTTGATAGAATAATGAAATAGAAGTTGTATTAACTCCATTACATGCCCATTGGGCTAAGATAAATTTAAAGGTAGACCAAAGCTTCCAAAACTTTTGATCCACCTTGTCCATCCCTTATCCTCTAAGAGGGCTTTTACTTCTTGTCAGATCCTGCACATCAGTATGTCAGATCTCTTTTTGGCATCACATAACAAAATGAAGAAGTAATCAAATTCACATTATAATGTTTATATCTATAGTGGAGACCTTAGTTCCTTCCTTCTTCTTCCTTAGTTCCTCTAACTAGAGTGGGCAATTTCTTTTCCAATGTCCAAGTTGGTGACAATGGTGATAATCACCTCTTATTTTCTTCACACCATCCTTTGCCTTGAGATATGAAGAATTGGGCTTTTGTCTATATTTAGAACTCTTCTTATCTTTTCCTTTGCCTTACTTCCCCTTTGTATTTTTGATCATTATCATAGACTTGGGCTTGTATTTCTTCATTTGTGTCTCAACTGTTCTCAACATGCCCAACAACTCTGTCAATAGCTTGTCAAAGTTGTTCATGTGTAGTTCACGACAAATTGACAATATGACTCTGGCATAAACTATAGAATCACGTCAGTGACCAACTCTTGACCTAAGGGGAATCCCAATCTAGCAAGGTTCTCTACATACCCAATAAGCTTGAGTACATGAGGACCTATTGGATCTCCTTCTACCATGTTACATTTGAATAGTGCCTTGGAGACATCATAACCTCTCTTGTCTTACCTGATCTTAGAACATGTTCTTGATATGTGTGACCATCTCAATGACATCCATGTTCTCATGTTGCCTATCCAACTCATAGTTCTTGGAGCATAGCATCATACACTTGACATCCTTGTCAGCCTTTGGTACATTTTGAGGTGGTTCCTCTGGTTCTGGCATCTGTAGGACATAGAGCTTGCACTCCTATGTGCGAACAATTCTCAACGTCCTGAACCATTCGTGGAAGTTTTCCCAATTCATTTCTCATTCTCAAGGATCGATCGTAGGGAAAAATGATTGTTGCTCGTTGCCATTTGACTCTATAAAAGAATTTATATTTTTTTCAAAATTCATTTCTGATTTGATTTGATTTGATTAAAATTGGGCAATAATAATTAGGTCTTTTATTCATTATCATTTTTGTTATTTTTTTCAAATTGACAACCCTCAAGTATCAATTCAGAAAAATTGCAGCGAACAATTTTCTAATGATCCAAAATCCAAAATGATCCAATTACTACCCAGCCTATACCAACATCCATAATCAACCATTAAGGTAGGAAATCATGCCAATTGCATCATATGCAACTCTTGGATAGATGATAGCACAAAACTTTGTCATAATCATATGCATGCTTTTGGGTCTAGATGCTCTAATAATCACTAGTTAAACCTGATCCAATAGCCAATACAATAATAATGTACCCCACTTTGGCGGAACCTACATTACTTCCATCACACTTCCACGAGGTAGATGATGCACCACACTTTGGCATAACATATGCTTGGTTGAACAAGTTTGTTATGTGTAGACATTGGAAAGCTTCTTAGACTTAATATGTTTGAGTGAGGGATTTTATATATATATTATATATATGTATATATATTATATATATGTATATATATTGTATCCAATAACGACATATATAGTACATATCATATACATGCTATATCCCACAATATATAAAACAAAAAGTGATGGTTATGTCCATGTCAACTTGTAATTCCTTGCAGTTATAAGGAATTATTACCACGTAGGTCAATCATCACATCACGTGTATGAACTTGTTGTTCGTGTAGACATGTGCTTGCCAGTCTGGGTAGATTGGTTCAACCCTTGAACCGGTTGTCTCGTCTCTTGGCCGGTTGGTTGGTCCTCCTATCCAAGCGTTGTTTGGATTCCTTCCAAATGATCAGTTGGGCCTCTAGGGATGGTCTTCTGACCTCCTATCCAATTGATGTTTGGAATCCTTCCAAGCGGTCGGTTGGGTCCACCAAGCAGTCATCTGGTTCCATATTTCTATCATCTATGGTCCTCTAGACAGTCAAATCAATCTAGTTCTCTCATTTGGCGATGATCATATTCATCGTTGTTGCAAGAAAAGAAACTATCCTTTTTCTAATTTTTTACATTGAATAAGAGAAGCCTTGAGTTACATTTGTGGGGAGCAAGGGTATAAAAGAATTAACTTTACATTTAGAAGAGGGAGGTAGAGGCTCAGTACAAAGACTGAGATAAATAGAAACCAAACCATCCAACCACAAACAAATATAGGGTATTGTCCATAAACATGCTATATATCCACTATCAAAACCACTTTTAGGGCGATGCATGTAAATTTCATATATATATATATACATATATATATATATATATCTATGTATATATATATATATATATATATATATATATATTAGTTTGGTATTATGTGGTCTTTGATCGGATATGCATATGAGATAGTTTAAGTATTCACATTGTATGCAATAAATAAATGATTAAAACAAAAATCTTAGCATATGGATTATCCTAAAACAAAGTAAATTGATGTGGCTCTGATACCATTATTGGAAAATACGAGCATAGACTATAGTAGTGGAAATAAAAAAAATTATCTATACATATTCCCATAACAATAAGATCGTGTCAACTACTATGAAATAGGAAGGATGGTGTAACGAGTTATACCCAGTCCTGGAGAAAGTCCAACAACAACAAATCCCTTCATTGCAACTATCACCTAGTTGCTCTTGGACAGTGGTTGTGCAGCTTCTGGTCTTCACCACAAACAATGAACAAGAATAGCTTCTACAACGACTCATGTGGTCTGGCCACAGTCTATAGGTTGACATTGCTCTCCTAGAAGCAGCCAAAGGACTCCTACCTCTAGAGTAGTCTACATGGACCAACTAGAACTCTTGTCATCCTTCCAAGATAGACAAGAAGGAGTTGTCCTACCCGTTGGTGTACTAGTCACCAACTTGCTCTCCCACAACAAATATCCTCAGTTGTTCTCTCCTATTGTGATCCCTCCCTAGTCGGGTAGGACTTGCTTGGGCTCTCTCAGTTACCACAACTAGAGAGAGCAAAAATTGTCAGATGAACTAATTTTCTATTGTCTGTGTTGTGTTCTGAGAAGCCCCCAGTACACCTCTAATTATAGATGGGGTTTGGGCCAGGATTCATAGTCTGTTCATGATTTGTGTGGGAGTAGAAGGGACCAGAAGATCTAGAATTTTCATAACCTGCAAAAGACAAAATGGCCATCTAGTGACCCATTTGATCATCTGGTCACATGAGACGGTCATCTCATACTACCAAATGGTCGTTTGGTAAATTCCCAATTGCAAACAAAATTGGCATTTTTTATTCCAATTAATATCAAATATTAATTCCTTGCAACCCAAGTAATGATCAATCGAAATAATTTGGAAAACATATAGAATCTTTATTTGACCCAAATGAGCCATCTCACCCATGCGAAACACCCATCTCTCTCACCCATAAGGCCGTCTGGTGAGCCTGAGTTGAGCTGATTGGTTCAACACCTTGAACCGGTCGGTTCAGTTTGGGAAAAACTTAGCATCAAACTCTGATCATCCTGACAACCCAACCAGCAATCTTAACAGTTGAGACTCCTATATAGCTGCCCAAATGGCCATCTCAACACTTGAGATGGTAGTTTGATAGTTCAGTCAACCAATCCATTGATTTGTTGCATGAATTGAATACCTAAATGCTTAAGTAATCGACCCAATCATCATTCAAGATAAACTCCTCTTTTAGATGATTTCCTTTGTGTGTGACCCTATATGTCCCATATCATGTTGGCAGTGAATGTCTATAACTAGCCTATGACATAACAAGTAAGGAGCAGTGCCTAGTCACATGTCAGTGCTACCTAAGTGAATAAAAAGTTGGAGAACAACTTCAACCTACAATTTGTGTAAGGTGTTGCAGTGAATGTATAATTCCTTTGTCTCTGATATCCAGAGTGAAATCAAGGCATGGACTCATCATCCTCTCAACATTCATTATATGTTCCTTGAAACAAGAGTAGACTATCTGAGATAATGTGACCTCAATATCATATATTGATTCACATGTGCATGCGCATGCATTTTTCAGTCTCGCTTATCAAGTGACCAAGATATCATACTCTAGTTGGAGGGACAAATCCCATACATTTCATTCTCAGACTATCTCCATGTGTCAAAATCACCCAATCATCACCTTTATAATAACCCATGTTTCAAGACTGTGTTTGATGATGTCAAAGTGTACCCAACGACATGTGATGAGTGCAGTGATTTCAGGTCTAAGAATCACAATCACCACCTTCACTATGTTAGCTGACTATGACTTACCATATGATGGTTTCCATGTGTCCCTCTCAAGGTGGGTATGTGTGATACATTATTCCCTTACATGTATTTGTGTGCTTGGTTTGATATTGCCATATAATGACTAATGATATTCTATCATCAACCAACCCACAATCTAGTCTTATGTTTTATTGGTGTCTATCTACCTTCCACAGTTAAAACCAACTAGGGACATAATGAGAATATGTATATGTACTCTTAACATCCGTATTATCACATTTCCAAAAGGCTAATACTTGAATAAATACATCATTGAGTAACAATAATCTCTAGACATTCATTGTGTTTTCTCATTATCTCATAACTGAATGAAACATAATCGTTTGGAAGCTTGATTTAATGATTATTAATTAAATCCTTTATGGCACATGATTTGTTATATGGGCATACCTTACAAACTTGTTGGTTAATGTCGAAGCACGAATGAAGAAGGTAAAACCCATGATGGTGATCAACGGATGTGAGTCCAAGGATAAAGGCAAGGAAAAGAATAGTTTTGAGGGTAACACAAAGTCCAAGTCTTTTGCACTAAAGATAACGAGAGGGGTGAGTGCAAAAGGAATTTGTCCTTTTCACTTGAATGATTAAGGAAGGAAAGTGCCACCATTGTCACTGTTGGACATTGGTAAGGGAACTTCCCTCTTACATAGAGGATCTTAGGAAAAAGAAGGAGATAGAGATCTCCACTTCAGGACCAGAGAAGAAGTAGGCTAGAACTATGTGGAGCAGGAGTTGCTACCAGTATAGTAGGAATTTTTCATTCACCTAATGGCATGTAATACAATTAGTGAATTGCTATTATGAACCTAGCATTAATGAAAACACCATGTATCTTGTATGGACAAGAATATTACAAATAAATGTATCATTTTAAAAGATGAGACTTTATATGGAAATGTATCACACTCTATACTAGATAGTTGTAAAGACATATGTGTATGACACATATACTAAATGACTAGATGATTCAAGCAATGAATACCTATAGCATTGTCATCTAAAGTACATAAATGAGAATTGTATTTATAGAATCCATAACGGCGTTTATCTAGACTCTTTTGGTTTTTGAACCAATACAGACACACAAGTCTTATTTATTGAGTAATATGATAAAAGTATCTTCACAAGATGCAGTGGGAGAGAGATTATTCTATTAGGGCTCATGCATATTGATGTATATATACCTTTTAGAATAAATATTAAAGATAGTTACTTGTACTTTATGATAATTTGTATTTATTGAAATACAATTATGAATCTCATGAAGTGTTCAAGGAGATCATGAATGAACTACATAACCAACTTGGTAAAAGTATTAAGAAACTTCTATATGATAAAAAATATTTTAAAATCAAGAATTTAAGGACCTTCTAGAAAGACCATGATAGTGTATCATAATGAACTCCACCTAAAACATAATGATGAAAGAAGGAATCACACCTTGTTAAATCATGGTGTGATTATCAGTAAAATCTAGCCGACCCGGTTTTCTTTTGGCACGTGCTTTACACTAAAACTGTTACAACCCCAACTTTTGGGTTCATTTGGTGAGAAATGTAATTTCTCATATTAAAGATATTTGAAAAAATAATTATATAATTTGTTTTGAATAAATGGATTTCGTTTACAATGGCCTTGATGATTGTTTTGTGGGCTTTATTGGCTATTGGGCCCATTACCAAGGAAAAGACAAAAGGAACTCCATTAATAATAAGAAATGGAGGAAAGAAAAATGTAGAAACATCTAGAAGGCAAAAGAATATAATCCAAAGGTGTATTTTGTGCCTCTTGGGTTCCTTGCATTCCAAGGAGTCCAAATTGCAAAGACAATGCAACAAGAAAGTGAAATAAATAATTAAATATTGCTTTATTTAGAAGAAATATGAGATAATGAAAATATTACAAGAAATATGTGGAAATATGGATAATGAAACCATATTGGATGAGATTTTGTGTCCACATAGTTTCTAATGAAAAAAAAGAATCAAAATCAAAGAAAATAAAAGATTAGGAGAGAGAAAATATGCTAAAATATACATTATTAAGAGATAACTTGCATATAAAGAAACGTATCTCATACTTTCGATTTTGAGTCCCAAATTTGATATACCCCTGGATTAAGTCACTATAGACTTTCCCCTAAAATTTGACATTAAAAGGATAAATGGTTTGGGAGATATGAAATTTGCAAGTTTCCTAAAGTGTAATGGATATCATTGTATGTCACAATTCATTTTTGATTTGTGTTCTAATACAAGGCTCGATAGCCGTTGGATATAGATCCAATGGTGGATGCACTCTGTGTAAGACTAGGATTGAGGAACAGTATAGGAAGATTTCCCAATCTATTTCCTCAGTGCGCAATACACGTGCTAGGTTGGGATTTGCTTCATTGTTTTTGGGAGACCAATACGATCTAGGAGACCCCTTTGATCTGTCGGTTCCCTATACTGTTGCGTTTTTCCCAATTCTATCACAGATATAGAACTCCATTGGGAGTAGGTCTCTACTCCCTTCACCATATATGGTCTATAAAAGACCCTCTGACTCTCCATCAAGAGAGTCTGACCTTACTCCTGGAGTCCATGTTTCCCTTTCCTCTTCTCGTTCTTTGTGGTAGGCGGCCGATATCCCTCTATCTCTCCCAGGCCTTGGTAATGGGAGGCCACAGCCAACCCTATCAATGGGATGGGGCGGGAAGATGGTCTTGGAGTGGAGCTATGGTCGATGAAACGGGCATACGGAGTGGTGGGAGGTGGTTTGAGGGACCAGGTCAGTGGCGAAAGCTTGCCGAGCAGCGATCCATGGCGGTGCCATGTTTCCGCAAAGAAATAGGGGCCTCACCTCACAAGATCAACACGATGTATCGAGGGCACAAGAGCGGGTCATCTGTGGCTAGCAACAAGGGATTCGACCCCTAGATGATGTTTGGTTCTTCGGGAACCCTTAGGGGATGAGAAAACAGGGATGCATGGCGAGTCCCCTGTTTAATAGAGGAAACAAGGGTGGGATCCCCTTCTGCGTGAGGAAGACGAAGTGGGGGAGTCGAATTTGGGATCTCGAGGCAGTGATCAGATCCGCGATCCAGGCATCGCTGAAAAGGAAAAGAGAAGGAAAAGGGCGTGTGGTGCCTCACGATTGGTCCTAAAGGTGATTCCTTTGCAATTTCATAACTAATTATTCGTAGCTCAGAATAAGGAAAATTACATATGCTTTTTTATCATAAAAATACAAATAATCCATTAAATTAGTTTTAGAACCTAAATTTGATTATAGTTTGAAAAGTGGTTAAGGTTACTAATCATGATGCTTTATAAATATGGAAAATCCTAATTTGATGATTCTATGAAATTGAGATATTACTGTGGATAATGAGAAAAATGACCTGTTGTGAATGAAAATACATTTTGATGTTTAATTAGATCATCCATGTATTCAATAACCTAATTTTGAGTTTTAATATGTTAATGAGCATTAATGGGCCTTGAAACCCTAATGTTAGTAATTGTGACTCTTAATGGCTTAAATTGTTCAAAATCATGATTAAAGTTGAGATATGATAATTTTAAGCTATTTCGAGTATAAAAGTTCCTAATTGTGAATAAATACCCGTAATGTAGTAATTAGGGTTTTATAATGAATAAAAAAATGGATTTAATGGCAAATAGAGTTCATATGTGAATCAGACCATAATGAACTATGGATTGATGATAAATGAGCATAATGATCTTGTCATGAATTAAAAGGATAAAAATAGTAGCTTTAATGTACAAGAGGCTTAATGGACTTAATTGATGGCTAATTGTGCCTTTAATCTGAAATTAAGGTTAAATGTTGTTAAATGTAACCTTAATATCTTTCGTGAAGAATAGATGAGATAATTAGGGTTTGTTAGTAATTGTATAAAATTAGGGTTTAAAATAGTAAAAGATGAAGGGAAACCCTAATTGCAATGGAAACCCTAGGAAGCGAGCTAGGTTTAATAGATCTTGATGGCATGATCAATAATAGGAAATTGTATGCATATTTCAGGATCTTGTTATGTGTGCTTGCTTGCTTGGATTTCTTAGTTGCATGGAATATTTCTATCTCAAATCATCTTGATAGGTATGTGGCTACGCCTATGAATAATCGCTTTAGTTTCACGGTGATTCCTGGGTGTGCTATCGGTTGCTTGAAAATAATTGCTTGGATGACTTTTATTTCATGCAACTACAAAGTGACTATGATTATCACCATAAGTATAGATGCATGACCGACTCAGATCCTGGTCCTCCTCTATGGCTTTGCAAAGGCTAAAAAGGGTAACCTAGATCAAGGTTTAGGCTATCATGAGTTAGAAATTGGGCTACCCACGTGTATTGCCATGAGACTCTTTAGCATACCATGAGTTAAGGAGTGGGCTACCTACGGGTGGTGCCATGTGACTCAACCCTAGATATTGATCTACCTGTAGGGTAGGATCATGCGGGGTTTAATGGGGATATGCCATAAGGAAGGTAGCATCCAGGTCCACTGCAGGGACAGCACAGAGGGTAGGGTATGTAGGGATTGAGCAGTTATTTGGAAAACATAAAGTTGTTTGTTTAAATCATAATTGACTGAAATATGTTGTTATCATAGTTGCACGATTATTGTTTCCCCCACATACCAACTTTATGCTGACTGACGTTTTGTTTGTCGACATTTTAGGTACCACGAAAAGAACAAACAGTAAAGTGGCATATATGGACTTTAATATGAACTAAAGTGTGAGGAGGAATAGTTAGAATAGAATTCATACATGGATAGAAGTTTAGCAATATCCAAGTTTTCAAAAGGTATGCAAAGTTTTATTTTATACTAGATTTCAGTATAGTTTGGTAGAATTTGATAATTGTTATTGATTATTTGTCGAACCTTTGATCCTGTTAATTGGGATAATGGCTCTGACCTTCTGGTCTCCTTTAATTGGGGTTACTGGAAGGCGGGCTCATTACAAAAATAATGCCTTGTATAAAATAGTTCAAAAGAAACCATACGAGATATGGCATGGGAGGTGTCCTGAGATGTCTTTTATAAAGATTAAGATTGAAAGCTTGTGTAAGAAATTATTTTCTTGAAAAGCTTTTCTCCACAAATTCACATACATGTTATTTTGTTAAGTACTACTCTTATCCCAATCCAATAACAATGGTGTTTGTTGGAAATCTAGATGTATTCCTAAAGGGAATTTAATTCCAAAGGAATTGGTGAGAGAATTCAAAAAGTTAGAGATAAACAAGAAAAATATTGAACCTAAAGAGGTACAGGGGGAACAATGAAAATCACAAATTATTGTGGAATCTCATGTTTTGTATGTAATAGAAAACCTCATAAATCTAGTTGAACAGACCTTGATTTTGAAAGATTATGATATCTTACAACTCAAGAAGGCAGTAAGTTGGTCATATATGATGAGTCAACAAACTACCTAGAAGCTATTGAGGGACCAGAATCTAAGAAATAGCTTGAGGCCATGAGATCCAAGATGGAGTCCATGTATACCAATAAGGTAGAAGGGGTTATACCCATAAGGTGCAATTAGGCCTTTAGGGAGAAGACTGACATGGAAGTGTAGATTGGATAAATGAGTTTCAATCAAGTTTAAGATGTTAAACATGATGAAATCTTATAACCAATTCCCATGGTTAAATTCATCAGGATAATGCTTGCCATTGTAGCTCATTATGAATATGAGATTTGACATATGGATGTTAAAATTGCATTCCTGAATAGGAATATCATGGAGGATATATGTGTGATACAAACTAAAGGTTTTAAAAATCGAATAATGCAAATAAAGTCTATAAGCTGCAAAGGTCAATCATGTGATTGAAGAAATCATCTCAGAACTAGAATATTCAATTTGACAAGATAGTCAAAGAGTTTGACTTGAGTTAGAATGAAGAAGAAATTTGTGATTACAAAAGATTTAGTGGGAGCATATTTATATTACACATAGTGATAGGGAATAACATCCTTATACTACATACATTAAAACTTGGCAAGGAAAGTACCTTCTCTATGAAGGGCTTAGGCGAAGCATCCTATGTGATATGAATTGAGATCTATAGAGATACATCTGGAAAGCTTCTCTCTATAAGAAAGAGCACATACATTGGCAACATGTTTAAGGGTTCAACATGCAGGACTAAATGTGAGAAAACTTATCCATATTCCATGGAATTAGTCTCTCTGAGGCCTAGTGTCCCAATTCTTGTAATGAATGGGAAAACATGAGTGAGATTCCATATGCATTTGCAATTGGATCTATCATGTATGTCATGTAATGTAATCATCTTTTTGTCTCCTATGTCTAGGACATGATAATTGGATATTTGTCATATCCCAATGAAAATCACTAGAATGGCATAAAGAACATCCTTAAGTACGTGGGAAGAACTAAAAGGATATGTTCCTTAGTCATAAGGAAGAGTTGTGTGTAAAGGGTTACATTGATGCAAGCTTCCAAAATGACAAATAAAAGTAATGATCACAATCTAAATTTGTGTTTGACCTTAAAATGAGAACTACAAGCTGGAAAAGTTCGGGCTAAGGCAATTGTTTAATTCTACAATAGAAATTGAGTATCTTGGTGTTATGAGAACAACAAAGGATATTATATGGATCTAGAAGTTCATATAGATGAACTTGAGGGAGATTCCAACCATTTATGACACATTATAAATAATGTGAAAACAATGGATCTACTAGTTAGGCAAAGAATCTCAGATAGCATACTACAACACTTCTATCTCATACGAGATGTAGTACATTGAGGAGATGTGAAACTTGTAATATACATACTAGAAGCAAACGTTGCTAACCCACTATAAAAGTTCTTATGTAGTAGAAACATGATGGACATATTCAAATCACTTGGAATAAGATTCGTGAGTGAATGGCTCTAAGTGCAAGTGATAGTCTGTTGATATGTATGCCTAGAGAGCCAATCATATGATGATGGAAGTGGTATTAGATACCTGATTTGATAATCATAAATGTAATTATCTCAATTATGTTTGTCTCAATCATGACATGATGACACATACATAGTAGATGTCTAAAGTATGATGTTACTCGATGACATATGTCTTCAGGTTAAGGACCTCAACAATGAGATTATATGCATGACAAGAGTACATACTTTCTTGTTATGTCTGTAGTCGGATATTACTATGGAATCCATATAGAGAATAGTAATACATAAGACTAGATTGTGTGTCAATTGATGACCGAGTCTCATTAATAATGATATGTGATATCAAGTGAAGCATACATGTACATGTTAGACAACAGTGTATCGAATAGACCTACCTTGAGAGTAATACATGGATACCATGAATGGTAGTCAAAATCAGCTCTGATGGTGATCGTGGTGATTGTGGTCCTTAGACCTAAAGTCACTACACACATTGCATGACGTTCAATGTATTTAGACATCATCCAACGTGACCTTGAATTAGGGTTGCCATAAAGCTGATGCTCAGGTGCATTGTGACACACGGGGGTTAGGTGTGAGTGATCTAGATGGAATTTGTCCCTCCTATAGGAGATTGATATCCATGCCTCTTGATAAGAGAGACTGAGAAATGTATGGCCATACTCATGTGATTCAATATGTGATATGTGAACTCACATGAATCTCAGACAGTCTACTCTAGTTGAAGGAACATGGGTTGAACGTTAAGAGGATGACAATTCCATGCCTCATGTTCAATTCAGATATCATAGCCAAAGAAACTATACAATCACAGTAACACTGATCACTGATTGTAGGTTGAAATTTTTCTCCAACTTTCCAAACTACTTGGGTAACAACGAAGTGTTGCAAGATATCATTCATTGCTTGTGATGTCATAAGTTGGTTATGGACATTCACTGCCAACGTAATTTGGGACCTATAGGGTCGCATGCATAGGATGCATGTGGAATATGAGTTTACTCATGAATGATGTTTAGCTTGATTATTGGAAGTGTTTAGGTATTCAATTAAACAAATGAGGCTCAAAATTGACAGACTAAATTCTTAACTGATAGGTCCAAGTGTTGAACCGATCAATTACAGTGTCAGATCAATTGGAAACACAATTGGATGAATATTTGCCTAAACTGGACATGTGAAATGACTAGTTCACATATGAAACAACCTTTTTAATGATGTAAAATAGTTGTTTCATGATGTGAACTGAATGATTCATCATTTGGGTTGTTCGATTCCATGAAAAGTTCTATTGGATCAAGGATTGATGTTGATGTCATGATTTTACATTAACTGAATATTGAATGCCACATTGATTCTAAAGAGGAAATCTACTGAGCTGACCGGTTGAAGGATGAGCCGACCGGTTCACACTGTCAACCAACCAGCTGGACAATGAACTGATCAGTTCACCATCTGTAGATTCTAGAAAATTTGTGAATTTGGTCTCTTCGACTCTCAGACTGACTGGAAACCCTGACCCTAGCCTCTCCTATAAACAGAGGGGTATTGGAGGCTTCCTAGACACAACAATAAGCTCTGACAATCATTTTCCACTCTCTTTTTTGTAACCAATAGAGAGATTGAGCAAGTCCTACCCGTAAAATGGAGAGAGACAATTGTGGGAGAGAAAATCAACCCTAGTAGGTTGACGTGTGATGGGACAACACATTCCCGTTAGCTCCGGTAGCACAACGTGGAGTTCCCAGTGGTCCACGTGAACTACTCTAGAGGTGGGAGGTTGTTTCTTGTTTCTAGGAGGACACCGTTAACTGCCTTCTATGGTGTTTCATGAGGAGGACATTGTTGATGAATGTTCGAGTACTGCTGTTGAAGAAGAAGTGTATTGCTGCTTGAAGAAGAAGCACACTACTACATCAATAGTTGTCGTGGAACTTACTCCTTGACCATGTATAACTTTTTTTACCCTCTTTCCTAGATACATTGTTATTGATGTGGTCTTCTAATTAGGGAATCAAACTTTAAATTTTTGTTTCTACTTCCTTAACTGTGGCCTGATTTCCCAACAAAATATGGATGACTATAAATGATGTAAGTCATTAACCATAATATTCTAGATAAACTTAATTTACTTGATCTTTTGATGAACTAAGGTTCTATATTGTTAACACACAAAATGAGGGTTATTGCTCATGCATCTTCCTTGATTTTCCCTCTTTTTTATTTGATTTCCCTTTTCTTGCTTAGTAATCACTTAATTTTGACTCATTTTATTTCTTTCTTTAATTGATTCATAAATTCCTACTTTTTGTAAAGTGTAGGCACATATGTATATTAATTAGCCAATGGCTTATTCTCATCATAAATGCACAATTTGGAGGCTCAAACATTTTAAAAAATATAAAGAAACATAGTAACAAGTAAGAAAATGTTGGAAAATAGCATGCATTCGACCTGTGAACTAGGAGACAAGCCTTAATCAGACCTAAATTTTGACTTTGAATTTGAATTCGACCAATCTACAATTTTAACATGTATGCTAAAGGAACCCAAGATATGAAAGCATACCTAATTTTCAATTCTTGTAATCTCCATTAAATTGTAACACAAATGTCTATAGTTCACCTTGTAATGCTCCTAAACCTATACAAAGATATGATTACACTAACCTCACATTTCTATGTCATATTCGACCCTAATCCCATTTCCATCTTCATACATCATCTTCCCCATTCTTTCCATTGCTCTTCTGTCATTGTTAAATTTTTTCTATGTATCCCATTTCCATCTTGATGCATCATCTTCCCCATTCTTTCCATTGTTCTTCTGTCATTGTTAAATTTTTGCTATGTGTCACATTCCTCGCACGGCGATGACCATTTGAGTTTCGTATGTGTCAAATTTTGAAATCCAAGCTACTGCAAATAAAGGCAGTTCACCCTCTCAAGAACACACCGTGTAACATCTTAATCTTGGGGTGCAGCAAGTACACGCTAGTAATTCATAGGCTCAAATGGTTGCGGAACATGATTATATGCTCCAAACCTCCTTTGACGACATACAAGGCAATCCAACATCAAATCCAGAGACGGAATGTGAAGATTTATTAATCTACTGTCAACCTTAAAACCTCTTTCATCTATCTCAACTTCTGTAATCACCTCATTGCCCAACAAATCAACTTGAGGTCATGATGAACATAATGGCGGTGCAAAGACCTGATTCTCTCCGAATATATTCAATCGAAGACTTATCCACCAACTGCAGATCGGTTATTAATTAGTTTAAGTTGGAAAAGAAGAAATTCAGGATACATTCAAGCGTCATTCATCGACCAGTCCAGGGCAATTTAATTTCATATTCTACGGTACCTAAGCTTATAATCTGGGGTCCTAGTTCTGGAGTTGTCGGAAACTTGGGAGACCACCTCTTGTTTTCTTAATCTCTCTTTTGTTTAAAATTCAATAAACTCTAGTTCCAGCTAAGTAAAGAAGGAGTAGGCATCTCAAAATTTTAATTTGCATCATGTAAATTTAGAATTTGTTTTCTAATTGCAAAGAGTGTTAATGTGTTGATATTGCTTTAGAAATCTGTCAGAATTTTAATTTGATCTGTGCACTTACAGATCAAAGAGAGTTCCTGTTACAAAAACAGCAACCATCGCTTTACAGTGCAACTCTACTGCTATGCTATATTACTGTATCTGATCGAACTATTATCTGTATCCATCCTAATAGTTTCTGAAGAACGTGTGAGGTATATTCGATCGGTTGTTAATTGCACGAAACTTGAGGCCTGTTCGGTACGGTAAGTTTTAAGCTCCCACCATCATCATGTCACATTTTACAGAAAATAAGTCATTTGGTAAGGTGTAATGCAGTGCAGTCGAGTGAATAAGAATTTCTAAAATATTCGGTCACGGGTCAAATTCCTGGAATTTGTTCAAACGGCATGAATGGAATCGCCAATTTAAAAAAAATCCAAGAATTTGTCCCACTCATACGCGCGCTCTAGCACGGGCACAGGCATATGGCTCATATTATATAACAAGACAACAATTTAGTTAATTATTTAACTAATGCTTTTTTATTTAGTTAACTATTTAACTAATACTTTTTTTATTGATAAGGGACTTGTATTCTTTTTACATGTATAAAAATGGTCGTGTGATTGAGTCAAACTAAAAATAGGTTTTGTGCGGAAGTGCTATAAATAAAACTCCAGACTTAACTAATCGAGACTGAAAGAACAACGTGTACCCGGAATTACCCGGAAGATAACAGAGCGCTGATTTTTTAGGTGATGCCTCTCTTTTTCAAGAGATCGATCTATGTTGAGCTTCTAGCTCTGTTTATTTATTTTTCTTAGTCTGCTTGTTCTTGTTTTATAGACCAGCTATACGACCAGCCATGCTCTATGGGAGTGAATGTTGGGCGGTGAAGAAACAAGGTCTCAACAAGATGAACGTGGCTGAAATGTGTATGCTGAGATGGATGTGTGGGAAGACAAGAAAAGATCGTTTGAGAAATGACTATATCAGGAATAAAGTGGGGGTGGCGAGCATTGATGACAAGTTACGTGAGGGCCGACTCAGATGGTACGTTCAGGTGCAACGCAGACCACTAGTGTGCTTATACGAAGCAATGCTATTGAGCCAAACACTATAAATAGAAGAAGAGGAAGGCCTAAATTAACATGGGATGAGCTTATAAAGAGAGATTTTGAATCTCTACATCTCAATCAGAATATGGCCCATGATAGAGCTCAATGGAAACGAAGGATCCATGTAGTCGACCCCAACATAGTTGGGATTGAGGCTTAGATGATGATGATGATGATGAGTCTGCTTGTTCTTACTTCTTTTTTATCTAAACTTTAAACTTGGGCTGTAAACCTGTAAATTAAATGACGTTTTGAAATTTAACAGTATTAAAAAACTCATTTACTATTGTTAGTTGACAAGGGTGGTCGTGATTTTTACCCCGGTAAGATTGATACTCTTGTTTGGAAATTTTGATGACACTAACTTCACACGTTCATAGAGTCAGATGAAAATTTGTCTTAGGATGATAGGATTTTTTTGATATATTGTAAAATATTAACCTAAACTTGATGAAAAAGATCATGATGGCCCAAATAAAATTGCCAACTGGAAGGAAGCTAATTAGTTATATTGAGGTTGTATCATCTTAATACAGTCAAATTAATTGTATTACATATATTTTAAACCTTCTGTCACAACTAGAAATGTTCTATGAGATGTTTTAGATAATAAATAAATTAAAAAACTATTTGTTGAAAATATTCGACCTTTTCATTTATCAAGTTTCGAATAGTAAATTGTAAATATGTTTCTGATCAGGTACATGATTTTCAAATCTTGTGTAGTAGCTACTTTGAAGCAAGTAACAAATTACCTGATAAATTCATTGTTGTGTCTATTATTGAAAAGTTTCCTATTTGGAGGCTTTTGGCCTAAATCTCAAGCACAAGGGTGACATATCCTAGGTGAACTTACGCTAGATATTGAAATGAAGGAGGTACACTTGACAGAAGACGTGCTCGAGTTACCATTTGATTTCAACCATATTGTCAATCTTATGACCTCAAAATAAGGGAGGGACACTTGAAAGAGGAAGTGGTCAAGGTACCATTTGATGTTAACCATACTATCAATCTTACGACTCCTAGGAATAAAGATACGAAAAATAAGAACATACATAAATCTAAGGTCACCATTTAGAGGAAATCATAGTATAGACCTCATTATAATTGTTGACAAGTTGGCCACTGGAACAAAGATTGTCCTACCAAGAAAATAAAGAAAGCTATTACATCAACAGTTGAGAAGGTTGTGGTCAACATGGTGATTATTTTCTTCAACCTCAATGTTGCATACATTTCTATTAAATATGAAATCATTTCTATATTTAAAACTCTATATTAGATTATAGACATTGAGGCTAATGTATATGTCTACACAGATAAGTCTTTGTTTGTGTCTTACATTACATTTTGAGGATGTTTTGTGACTTTGGACGTTGCAAACTGTGTAGACGACAAAGGTGATGGACAAGTGGATTAGAATTTCTTTCTAAGAGAAGGTTCTGACACTTCATAGAGTCAGCCATGTTCTATATATTCATTGCAATATTATTACCGAATGAATATTAGTTAGATATGATTTAAGAATATATTAAAAATATAATAAAACAATTATTTCTCATGTTTGAGATGGTTTATTTTTTAGTATGGAATACTTATGTGATCTGGAGAACTTGTTCAAGATTCAATAAGAATCTATTATTTCAAATCATGTTGTTAATTTAAATGATAATTTGGTTTCTTAAATCTTTCTCGTCTAACTTATGGCATTGTCGTTTGGGTCATGTGAATGTTGGCTCTATGAAACTTACGATGGATATGTATTTTATCCCTAAATCTGAAATTAATAAAAGTTGATCAGAAATTTGTGTGCAGGCTAAACTTCCTAGAAAGTATTTTCATTCTGTGTATAAAAATTCTGATGTTTTGGTTTAGTTTATATGGATATTTGTGTTGTGTATACGAATTCTAAAATTGTGTGGTTTCAATTTGTGAATTTAATGTGATTGCAGTTTGGAATCATTAACATTATTTCTTAATTTTATTTGATGATTCTAGTAAATATTGTTGTCTCTATTTTGTTTTAAAGAAAAATGAGACATTAGACAAGTTCAATATATTTAAGAAATAAGAAGAAGGACAATGTGGTAAGAAACTTAAAAGATTAGGATCAGACAGGGGAGAAGAGTATACCTTGAACATGTTCTTAGAATTTTGTTAATTCCATAAAGTATGTTTATGAGGTTACTTCTCCTTATATGCCTCAATATAATGGTATGACATAACGTAAGAACCAAACCCTAATATATATGGTAAATACTTTGTACCAAACATTAGAATTTCCCAAGTTAAAGTTGGGGGAAGATTTGAATATGCCGTGTGGTAGAGTTCTCCATAAACATGAAGAGAGTAGTCCATTTGAGTTATGGAGAGGTCGAAAGGCAAGTCTCAATATCTTTGAGTGTGGGGGTGCCTCACAAAGGTACCTGTTTCGAAACACACAAGAAAGAAATTGGGACAAAAAACAGTAGATCTCATTTTCTTGGGGCATGTAGAGAAACGTTATGCCTATAGATTGATTTTGAAATCTAAAATCTTGAAAATGAATGTCAATACCAATTGTGGAACTTTGTGATGCAATATTTTTAAATATATTCTTCCCACAAAATCTAGAGCTCCAAAGGAAATTTCTTAAGAGGATCCATTTACCATATGTTCCATTCCAGAGTAGTGGAAAGGTTGACAAATGTGAGGCATGACTCAGAACATATCATTTCTGAATCTGATGATTCTAAACAAGTAATTAAACAAAGGTGAAGTAAACGACCTAGGATATCCACGAACTATGTAAGTGAGTTCCTCACTTGCAATGTTTAGGATGATCCTACAACCTTCAAACACGATATGGCCTCCCCAAAATCTATGTTATATAAGGAAGTCTGTAACGATGAAACCTGATAAATTCTTTCAAATGGAACTTGAGAATTGGTTGATTTCCTCCTGGTTGTTTTGTAATTGGATGGAAATGTCTCTTCAAGAAGTAACTCAATGTAGACGACACAATCAATAAGTATGAGGATAGATTAGGTACCAATTGTATACACAAAGGGAGGGAATAGACTATTTTGATACAAATTCTCCTTCTTCTTGTATGAACATAATTTGTGTGCTTATAAAACTGGCTTCCATTTATAATTTTTTTACCCATAAATGGATGTGAATACTGCTTTGTTACAAATTGATCTTTAAGAGGAGATATATGGAACAACCTTAGGGTTAAGTGAGATGTAAGAAGGAATCTAAAATGTGTAAACTTTGTAAGTCTTTGTATGGATTAAAACAAACCCCTAAACAAAGGCATGAAAAGTTTCATTTTGTGATATCAACTTTTGGGTTCATTTCCAATTATTTTGATAAGTGTGTTTACTGCAAGATCATCAATTATGGATTCCTCATTTTATGCGTATATGTAGATGACAAGTATTATATGAGACAAAGTCATTCTTGTATAGCAAGTTTGAGATGAAAGATATGGGTGTTACAAATCTGATTTTGGGGCTTAGGATCATAGGGTCTACTAATGGTATTACACTCTCTTAGTCTCACTATGTTGAGAAGATATTATAGAGGTTAGCCCAATTTTGTAAACCTATGAATATGTCATATGATTCATCAAAACCATTGTTCAATAATGATAGTGGTCTTCAATTGTCACAATTACAATACTGACATATTATTATAATTTTGATGCATCTTATGAACTACACACAAATAGACATTTCTTTTGTCGTTGGCAAGTTGAGTAGATACCCTAGTTTTCCAATAAGAGTCATTGGAAAGCTCTTGACAGAGTGTTGAGGTATATCAAGGGAACTAGTTCCTTGGGCTACATTATGGCAAATATCCTTCTATTTCAAAGGATATAGTTATGCAAGTTAGATTGACATGAACTCTAAGAGTAATGGTGTCCCAAGATATGTATTCATGTTGGAAGGAGATGATGTTATGTGGATGTCTAAGAAACATGTCATCATGTCTCAGTCGACCTTCAAGGATGAGTTTTTTGCTATACATGAAACTCAATTTGAAGCTCAATGGCTACATGGACTTAAGTCCAGTTTACCAATGGTAAAGAATATTTTTCATGCAATTTTAGTTCATTGTGATAGCACAACAAATATAACCAAGATAAGAAGTTCCAACTATAATAAAAATAATGTGCATACATTCAAGTTAGAATCAAGTTTGTAACAAAGGTTGTGTCTAATGAGGTTGTGGATATGGACTACGTAGTTGTATGTAATCAAATTTAGGTAATTATTACCTTTACTCCTTCATATTTTGATCTTTTATTTTGAACTCATATTATTATATTGGTGTGCACTAGGATGTTAATAACTTTCAAACATAAGATTTTAAACAAAAATATAAAGATTTGAGGCCTTAATACAAGAAAGGGGGATATTCTCTAGTTTGGGGTAAGTCGTGCAACATTTGAAAATTAAGGAATTGAATCCAAAATCCTTCTAGATTTTTTTTATTGATGGGCTTGGTTAAGAGAGAGTTAAACACAAAATTTGGTTAATAAATAAGAAATGAATGCATCTATATGAATAAAATACACTTTCCCTCAAATAGTGTGTTGCACATAGTAAAATTTTACAAAAAGTAAAAGTGACTCCAAGATTGGATTTTGTGGGTCCTTATTAACTTACTCACCAAATTTTACTTTATTTGGATGGTAATTACTTGTCCAATTTGAAAGATTAAAAAAGAAATTGAATTTTACACCACTTTGTTCGATTTCAATTTGGATAATATTAATCCTATACGACCTTAGTTGAGGCGCGTGGTTCGCACCCACCGTTGATCGCAGATCGGATGAACGAGGGTTCATCATTTACCTTGCAAAAAATAGGATAGTCCAAGTTGGACATGCGGCTTAATAAATCGAGAATTTCTCTCACCACACAACCTTTTCGTGATATATCTTCTCCTCAGATTCCTTATCCAAATTAGCAGCCAACCATGCCTTACTCGAGCCTTTCCATGGAGAGTTCTAGAAACGCCTAAAATTTCTTCTCCAAGCTTCTTTAGCCCCACACCATTTTGGATGATGGATAAAGCTCTATATATACACATACATACATACATACATATATGCCGACAAGGAGTGGCTCAAGTGGTCAAGAACGGTGTCTCCTCATGAAGGGACCCGGGTTTGAATCCCAGCTGCCGCCTTGGTTTATCACCATCCCAGACATTCAGCCTCTGTCACGGGCGTGGGAGAGGGGGAGACAATGCCTCTCTTTATCCCATACATACATATACATACATACACACACACACACACACACACACACACACACACACACACATATATATATATATATATATATATATATATATATATATATATATATATATATATATATATACTAGTATATATATATACTAGTAAAGACACGTGATCCTAAAACATTTCTAGAAATCAAAATACAACATCTAGAATTTCTCTTAGTCTTGTGAAGAGTCAGATGGTAATTCCTTCTCAAATAAATAAGTTACTCAGTCTTATATCTTTTGAATTATCCTTATAAGGAGCTTAAGACATGAATATATGTTTTACAATATCTCTATATTGTATTTTTTATTCCAACAAAAATAGTAGACACAAGTGTTCACTTCATTCAATTCTAGTATTTATGATTCTCAAGGTTTCTTATGATCGTGATGAAAAGGGTGGACATTACACTTTCTAAAAACTAAATTAAAATGATTTGTAAGCATATGCCTACATAAAGTGTGACTCATCCACCACCAAACATATGACACACTTATATACTTGACATTCCCTTGCTCAGTGTTTCTTAGCCTTATAATAAAATACAGAAAGTAAGTATTTTAAATTCTACATATTCCCTCACCATTACCACATTATTTCATCATATAGAATATAAATAATTGATTGGTTCAAAAAGTACGTATTAGTTGAGTTTAATCTTAACTAAAATATATTAAAGTGAAATTTTACCATATCTTGACCTACACATTTACATTCTCATTATTTCCTTGCTACATAGTGTAGTTGTGCTTGTATAACACCAAAATTATAGATATTTGGTGTTTATTAAAAGTTTATCAAAAGTTTATTATAGTTACTTTTCCATAAAGATATGTAGATTAGGTGTATTTATTCAAATACTACATAGTTTTTGCCTCAATCATGTTTATATTTGATATTATGAAACAATTAAATTAATGTTATAATGTTAAACTATCTATAATATCATATATAGTTTGGATATCTACTAATGATCTAAATATTGAGAGATCATTTTTCAGTAAAATACAATGCATATAATACATGTTCAAGTTGGGTTCATGGTATATGAATATGAGAAATGAAACTATGTACTCAAAAGGCTAAAATTATATGGCAATAGTATTTTGCATTTCAGAAAGTCAAATCAAATATGAATGTATAAGAAATATAAATTATATATTAAAAATAAATCTTGACATTTTTTGTTTTGTTTTCACACATACATACACACACATGTTTATATATACATATGCATATATATAGAATGTATATGAATGTAGAATATATATAATTTACCATATTGAATATTAATATGATGGTATGCTTAGTTATAATAAGATGATAATTTTACAAACCAAGATAAGGTTATAAAAGCAATTTTTAACTTTGGCTGGTAGAAATCTAATATCATCTATTGTGATACATGATATTTAGAGTGCCATGTGAAATGTTAATTACTTGTACTAAAATTATTCCCAAAGAAATTAAATGTTATTTTACATATCAATATTTAGAATAGGATGTGGGGTAGAAATAGTAGTTATAATGTATAAGTATATCATTGTATTATCAAAATAGAAGGAAAAGTAGACATGAATGTCTTAAATAGGTCTTATCATGAAGTCCTATTACATTAATCATGAGGACCCTCAACCTATAAAATATAATATTAGTATCAAGTTCAACTTATTTATAAATGAAAAACTAAATTAAAACTTTTATATTATATAACATTATAGTGATGTCCTTAAATATAACATTTTGAATTACTTCATAAAAATGTTGTTAATAACTCATCTAAAATAATATCCAACACCTCAAAGACCTCAATTGATATGTTACCCAACGTATGCAATTTACTTGTGAGCATATAAGTATTCAAGAATTTTCATTTCTATATATAATTTCAATGGACATGATAAATCAAGTGACAACTTAAAAAAAATGATTCTAAAATATTTGAAAGATGGGAAAATGATAGAATATCATCTTATACACATTTGGTTAACCCTCTCAGGAAATGGAAGAAAATAATTCAGTTACAAAAGTAATATAGTACAAATTGTAACATATACACGAGTTATGTAATAAAATGGGCATCTATTTTTCAATCTTTTCCATGGAAGTAGTTAGATATTCTCAAAAGGGGCATACGGGTAGGACATGTTGTCATCTCTCCTCTAACTGAAAAATTAAATATAAAAGTTCGACAAAGAGAAATAAATAGGATAAAATGTTTCTAAATTGTGTTAGTGGTATAGATGATGTCAAGTCATGCCGAATGAAGTTTGTTGAGTCTAATTTTCCTCTCAGCAATACGATATAAAATTCAACATTAATTTATTTTCTATAAATAAACTATGTATTGAAATTCCATAGAGGTTCAATATATATAATCTCAATTTTGCAACATCACATCAATTTCTAGAGGGTTAATAGGTTTATGTTTTACATCACATATTAGATTTGTATAAGATATGCTTCATATATATATGATAATTGTATTGTGTCTATGTGGTGATTGGACAAAAATGCTCGACTGTCACACAATTAGTACAAATTTTGTCATCTATTTTACTCTCGGAGTGTCGAAGAGTAGGAGATGGTTACGCCATTGGTTACTTGCTCACACACCATCGGGCAATGATTTTAATGTAGATATATTACACTTAACTAATATTTATGTCAAAAAATATAAAATACAACTACACCATACCTATAGATAATTCCATGTTTGAAAACATTATTTTTGGTTGGTCTTATTTATAATTCCATGGATAAAAGTAAATATGGGTATGCAAATATTTCACTTGTTGTCTATGTACATCACACTCTAGAATTCATTGCATTTAGCATCATGGAAATTCTCATTAAAGTAATTGTAAATGGTAATTGCTTGAACAATCCATGGATGTAAGAGTCTTCTTGTCATTAATTAATGCGTCATTTTAGACTTGTTGAGTGTGCCATCTCCAAAACTAATATTGCATTCAATTTTTTAAGTTGTCACATGTTGAAGCCGATGATGAATATACGGGTCTTGGATGACCAATATCAAGGATAGTATGTTCTCTTCAAGTTTCCAAAACCTATCGTCTACAAAGATCTAAGAGGATTTTTATGTAATCCACTCATTATTCATGATGGGAGATAATTCGTACATAAGTGAGTGTACTCGTAATGAGTATATATATGCCCATTTCATGAAGTAATTCTCAGTTTAAGGACTCATATGAATATAATACAATGCTTGTCAAAGTAAATTCCCAAAGAAATGTATATATTAATAAACAGTGTAAAACCTAAATCTATGATGCAGATTTGAAGTAAATGACTGTGAATGGAATATTTTTTCATATATAGTTTCCATGAATATTATTATACCAACTATTACAAACTTTTGAAAGAAAATTATGATTGACTTGACATATACCTCAAGCTAAATAGTAACCCTTGAAGAAACTTGACTAATGGAAATTTTCCACGCCTTTTTAAAATTTGCTTTGACATGTCATGATTCAAACATAGGTGTATATATTACATGATCTTGTTCTTTTTCTTTCTTTCTCATGTTATATAATATAAAATTTAATTGAACTATCACATACGTGCTCATATTGAAATCTAAATGTGAGTCAATTAAATCATTACATTATATACTTCATGCTCCTTGTATTGAATTCGAAAATTGAGAACATGCTAGATATTATTTACATTGCTCAAACAGATTATAGTGTCTCGGAATATCTATCCTCGTATTTTTTAATATATTCTTTTTTGTACGCTAAATGTCTTCCAGAAGAACATTTCCAATACTCTAAATTTATTTATCTTGAGTTAAACTTCTCAAATACTAAGTCTAAAACATAAAATTATAATATAATGTTATGATCAAATAAATAGGAGTTATAGGTCAAACCCAACCAATGCAAAAAAAAATATTACTTTTGCATGCAGTAGTGATAATACAAATTCCACAAGAAAATTAGACCATAGGTAGAATTGTGATAACTTTTAAACATAGATCTAGAAGCTTACAACAGACCTTGAAAGTGAATCATTATGTGAGTTTGCAATGCATAATGGGGATTGGGTTATGTGATCATTATTGTAACTCAATTTTACAGCGATGGCTAGTCTACAAAAATGATGCCTTTGTGCCCAGGTCCATCATCTACCTTAAAAAAACCTTCACTTCTCTTTTCCCTCAATTATTGATAGGAAAGGATCTCCATGTCTTCAACAAAAGGTAAAGGACAATGTAGATGGAAAATTATTTTCAGTTACAGATGTCGCTGCACATGTTAAGGAAGGACCGTGAGGTTGGGTCAGCATCTCTGTCAAGAATTTAACTTAGTTCCTCCTCTTTGACATGGCAACCCACCAAATTGCAGATCCTTGAAATCGTGTTTTTGATGCAGATCGTTGAAATCGTGGGCACTGGTCAGTTAAGTACGGAAATGTCTTGACCAACTAGCATCATGCACAGGGCTTCATTGTCCTCTAATAATGACTTCAATCATCATTTGTAAGAGCCAACTAAACTGGAAGTTGGGGAAGGATGAAATAATTGTGAAGTCCTTGTTGATGGTTCTTTATAAAGTGGTTAGATGGATTACTCATTGTGGTGTCTTTCTTGCTGAAGATATGCATGGATCATTAAAGAATCATTGGTTGAAGATTAGATAGAAAGAAAGAGCAACATGCAGATATATTAATAAAAAAATCTGGTCTGACTGTTACGAATTGTAGGAAAAACCTAGCTTGCATTACATAGATAGTTGGCACTCCATAGTACGTACATGGTCTAATGGTAGGATAGAAAGAAGAGTTTTATTAATAGCCTGAGACCTTGCTCCATGGTAGATTATAGTATATGTGACGATCGACAACCCCAGAACGATCCATGTGACGTCCTGGTATGAAATTGCGTTGCATGTCATGCCAGTCTAGTGTACTCATCAATGAACAAAAGCTTCACCCTTACATCTAAATGTGCCCCCTCAGACTGTTTATATAATTAAGGAGTTGACTACTCACGGAATCTAACGAAGGTGTATATAATGATGAGCATGGTAGATGGACAGTCCAAGGATGGAGGTGTAGATAATGACGAGGATGATAGATGGAGAGTCAAACTATTGATAGAATTATGAGGACATAAGTGTAGATAATAAGGAGGATGGTGGATTAAGAGTCCAACTAATTACATATTATGAATAGGATGGAGACGAGTAGTGGCTCTTAGTAGAGTAGAATAGTATATATATCTGTGTGTGTGTGTGTGACTCCCTCTAGGGTTTCATATCATCACATGCTTTAGTTCCCTAGTTTCAATTCCACCTTCAGTTTAGACGATGATGTTGTCAAAGTCTCTCCTCTACATGATAGTGATGCTTGTTTCTGATCCTATGCTTTGGTTTAGACGATCATGTTCTAAGGTCTGTGGAAACCCACTGATGATTTATGTCTCATCAATTTAGTGATATCATCACCTAGTGAAGTTTTCCTTTTCTCAGACAAGACATGCTAGCTCCATGCCCCCTTCATGAGTCGGTGCAGCGAGCAGGAGAAGGATTGTGTTTCACAATTTTACCCCTCACATACTCTCTATTGATGATTTCAGTAGGGAAATTTGGCTAAGGAGCATGTAGTGGAAATAATATTTTTTTATTTTCATATTCCCCATACACCAGCAGATGGCTTCAACAACTATGTCATGGAAAGGATGGTTTTGAGGATATTCCTAGTCCTATAGAAAGTCCAACGACATACTCTTCATCATTGTATATGCACAACTATTGTCTAGTTTCTCTTGGATGGTGTTTGTACAACTCCTGGTCATCACCATAGATAGCAGATTGGAACAACATCTGCATCGTCTCCTGCGGTCTTGCCACGGATTGCATGTTGGTGTTTTCCTCCAAGCGGCAGACAACATCCCACTACCTCTAGAGTAGTTCACGCGGACCACTGGGAACTCCACATTGTGCTACCAGATCCAATGGGATGGAGTTGTCCCCTTCTGTCAGTGTACTAGTCATCGACATGCTCTCCCACAACTGATTTGCAGTTGTTCTCACCTTTGTTGTCCCTCCCTTTTATGGGTAGGACTTGCTTGGCTCTATTGGTTACCACAACTAGGTAGGACAACAATTTTCAGAGCAACTGATTCTCAATGGTGTGTCTTGGTAATCCCCAGTACCCCTTTATTTATAGTAGAGGCCAAGGTCATGGTTCCCCTCAGTGTGGGAGTAGAAGGGTCTGGAATCATGAATGTTCTAGAACCTAGGAACTATGAGATGGTTGTCTCGTATATCGAGACAGTCGTCTCCTATACTAGATGGTTGTTGCACAAAGTTTCCCATTCTAAATCAAATTGGCAATTTGAATCCATTTGAATCCAATTAATGCACAACATGATGTCAACACTAATCTTTGACACAATCAAATGTCCCCATGAACTGGGCATCTCGCTCACTCAAGCCAGTCGTCTCGCAACCACAAAGTGGTCGTCGCACTCAAATAAGTTGGTTTTCTCACAAGCACGATCTGGTGGTCTCACTCACGCAAGATGGTCATCTCACGACCATCATGCGAGACGATCGTCTCGTGCCCCAGTTCTGGTAGAACTCAACCAATTCAGTTTCTAATCAACATAACACTCCAAACAGTCAGTCCAACACTTGAACTTGGTGATTTTGAGTCCAGTCAATTGATCTATTGTTTAATTGAATAACAAAACACCTTTAGCATTCAATATAAATATCATTCATGAATATACTTCTTTAATCCAAGTGTATCCTATTTGTGTGACCCTATATGTCCATAATTACATTGGCAGTGAATGTCCATAACAAACTTATGACATCATAAGCAAAGAGTGGTGCCTAGTAACAAATCATTTCTACCCAAGTAATTCATAAAGTTGGAGAACAACTTCAATCTACAATATGTGGTCAGTGTTACCTTGATCATATAGTTCCTTTGTCTCTGATATCCAGATTGAACTTGAGGCATGGAATCGTCATCCTCTCAACATTCAATCCATGTTACTTGAACTAGAGAAGATTGTTTGAGTTGCGTGCGAGTTCACATATCATATAATGAATCACATGAATACACTCATACATTTCTCAGTATTGCTTATCAAGAGGTCTTGAATATCAAACTCTTGTAGGAGGGACAAATCCCATATGCATCACTCACACTCAGTCCCCATGTGTCAAAGCTACCCAATCATCACCTTTATGGCAACCCAAATTTCAGGACTACGTTTGATGATGTCAAACTATACCCAATGACATGTGATGAGTGTAGTCACTTTAGGTCTAAGAACCACAATCACCAATACCACTATGAGAGATGAATCTGACTACCATTCCATGGTATACATGTATCACTCTCATGGTGGGTTTGTCTGATACACTATTCTCTAACATGTATATGTGTGAGAGACTTGATATCATATATCATGATTAATGAGATTTAGTCACCAGTCAACACACATTCTA
This sequence comes from Alisma plantago-aquatica, assembly GCA_963693085.1. Classification (NCBI taxonomy): domain Eukaryota; kingdom Viridiplantae; phylum Streptophyta; class Magnoliopsida; order Alismatales; family Alismataceae; genus Alisma; species Alisma plantago-aquatica. Next base: position 306,629,564 of record OY856414.1, read on the forward strand.
GTCTTATGTATTATTGTTATCTATTTTTTCTTCCACAATAATATCCGACTAGGAACATAACAAGAATGTATTTACTCTTAGCATATGTATGATCTCACTCTTCAAGTCACATACTTGAATGCATTCATCATTGAGTAACATTATTCTTTAGACATCTAGTATGTATGTATCATCATCTCATGACTGAGGCAAACATAATAGATGGAATTATATTTATTATTCTAAAATTAGGTATTAGATTCCATGTTCCAATCAACATATGATTGGATCTATGGGCATACATACCAAAAAACTCCCTCTTACACTTAGAGCCAATCACCCATGAATCTTATTCCAAGTTATCTTAACATATCCATCATATTTCTTCTACGCAAGTGCTTTTATAGTGGGTTTTTACAAAAAAAATTAATATTTGCAATTTTCACATCTCTTTGTTGTATGACATATGAAGTGTCATAGTATTCTATTTGAGATTCCCAACCTATCTAGTAGCTCCATTGTTGTCACAATATTTCTACTGTGTCTTCAATGGTTGGAACCTTGCACAAGTTCACCCATATGACTTCTTGATACATACAATATCCTATGATGTTCTCATAACACAGAGATACTCGACTTTCTTTTGTAGATTGCCATTAGCTCAATATCCTTTCTAGTTTACAGTTAAATGTCAAACATAAATTTAAATTCATGATCATTAATTTGTCATATTGGAAGCTTGCATCAGTGTAACCCTTACATCAAACTCTTCCTTATTACCATAAATGAGGAGCATATCCTTTTAGTACTTCATAGGAACCCAAGGATGTTCTTTATGGTGATCAAGTGACTATCACTAGCATCTGACATATACTCTCTCGTCAGGTCCAATACATACAAGATTGCTAGGTCGGTATATATATGCTCTCTCATCATGTCCAATACATATGAGATGACTCGATATCCTCTCATCATGTCCAATACATATGAGATAACTAGATATCCTCTGGCCATGTCCAATACATACAAGATAATGGGATAAGTATGTAACATTGCATTCAAGATAGATCTAATCGCAAATGCATATGGCATATATTCCACATGTTCCCATTCTTCATAAGAACTTGGATACTAGGCTCCTGAGTGACAACTCCAGGGAACATGAACAAGTTCTCACCCATTGAGTCCTTCATATTGAACCCTTCAGTAGCTTTCCAATGTATGTTCTCTTACTTAGGTCAATAAGCTTTCTAGATCTATCTCTATAGATCTCAATCCCTATCACATGGGATGTTTCACCTAAACCCTTCATATAGAAGGTACTTTCCTTGCTAGGTTTTAACATTTATAGAGTAAGGATGTTATTCCCCATCATCATGTGGAATATAAGTATGCTCCAACATACACATCCTCATAATTATTTCAATTAAGGAATGCAGTTTTAACATCCATATGACAACTCTCAGAGTCATACTAAGCTACAATAGCATGCATGATCCTGATGGATTAGCCATGATAATTGTTGAAAGACTTCATCATGTTCAACACCTTGAACTGGTTTGAAACACTTTACAACCAATTCACCTTTCCATGTTAGTCTTCTCACAAAGAGCCAAATGCACCCTATGCGTTTTACCCCTTCAGGTCGATCCAACAAGGTCATACCTTGTTGGTGTACATGGAGTCCATCGTGAATCTCATGGCCTCAAGCCATTTCTTAGATTATGGTTTCTCAATAGTTTCTAGGTTGGTTGTTAGATCATCATCTATGATCAACTTACTACCTTTTTGAGTTATAAGATATCATCATCTTTTAAACTCAAGGCTGTCTCTACTAAAACTATGAGTTTTATGAGCTACATAAGGAACTTGAGATTTCACAACCACTTGTGATTCTCTTTGTTCCTATTGTACCTCTTTTAAGTTCAATGTTATATTGTTTTTCTTGAACATTTCAAGTTCTACTTTTACTCCCACTGATCCCTTTTGAACTAAGTTCCTATATTGGAATACAACCATCCAGACCAAACACTTTTTTATCGAATTGGGATAATAGTGGTATTTAACAAAATAACATTTATGTGATTTGTGGGAAAAGCTTTTTAAGAAACAATTTTCTTATATATGTTTTCATCCCTAATCATTTTAAAAGACTCATCAGGACAATTCCCATTCCATATCTCATATAGTGTCTTTTGAACCATTTTTTACGGTACATTGTTTTAGTATAAAGCATGTGCCCAAAAGAAATTGGAAGATCAGCTAGATTTTAATTGATAATTACACCATGACTTAATATGGTGTAATACCTTGATACAATTTCATGAAACACTATCATTATGTTTGAGGTAGAGTTCATTATGATACACTATCATGGTCTCCAGAAGGTCCTCAAACTCTTGGTTTAAGTATTTCAACATCGATCATATCGAGGAATCTTAATACTTTTACCGAGTTAGTTACATACTTCATTTATAATCTTCTTGAACACTTCAAGAGATTCATATTTGTGTTTCATTAAATACAAACTTCTATATATATATTGATAACATTAAGTACTTGCAACTACCTTTAGCATTTAATCTAAAAGGTCTATATACATCAGTATGTATAAGACCTAATAGAATAGTCTCTCTCCCACTACATCTAGTACAGATGCTTTTGTCATATTGCACAAAAAATATGATATACATGTCTTTATTGGTTCAATAGCAAAAAGAGTCTCGATAACCATCGTATGAATTCTAGAAATACATTTCTCATGTATGTTCTCTAGATGACAATCCTATAAGCATTCATTTTTTTAGTCATTAGGTCATTCAATACGTGTGTCATACACATTTGTCTCTAAAACTATCCAATATATTTTATAACACATAGGGTATTGCCATATAAGATCTTATCTTTAACATGAAACATAATCTTCTTGTCACACAAGACATATGATGTTTTCATAAATAAACGGTACATAATAGCAATTCACTAATTCTATTATGTGTCCATGAATGAAAACATTCAACTGTAGAAACAACAACCCTTGCTCCATATAGTTCTAGCTTATATCCTCTCATGTCTTGAAGTGGAGATCTTTATCTCCATCTTCTTCCTGAGATCCTCTATAAAAAGGATAGTTCTTTCCAATGTCCAGACAGGTGATAATGGTGGGAATTTCTTTCCTTAATCCATTAAATGAAGAGGACATATTCCTTCTCCACTTACCCTTCTCCATATATTGAGTGCAGAAGACTTAGACTTGTGCTTAGGCTCATAACTCTTGTTGGCCTTGCCTTTTCCCTTGGACTCACTTCCACTGATCACCATCATGAATTTGTCCTTCTTCATTCTGACTATGGCGTCAACGTGCCTAGTAGTTTTGACAGTGGTTTAGCCAAGTTACTCAAGTAGTAACACTTGATAAACTAGTTGTATGATTCACACAATGATTTGTAGAATCATATCCATGGTCAACTCTTAACCTAAGAGAAATCCCAGTTACACCACATGCCCAATCATATTTACCATATGAGGTTCTACTGCATCTCCCACTATTAGTTTGTAATCAAGCAACACTTTCTAGGCATTATACCTTACTTGATTTACATGATTCTTAAGATGTGTTGCATCTTGAGAATTTCATGTTTTCATGTTGTTCATGCAACTCATAGCATACCATGAGGTACTCAATGTCTATGGCATCATTGGTATGCTTCCAGTAAGCATCCATTTAGCCTTAGGTGCACTTGGATTGGGTTCATCTGACACTAGTGTTTCAAGGATACAGATCTTTCACTCATTGATGAGAACATTTCTCAAAGTTTTTAACCAGTTATATAATTTTATCCCATTTTGTCCTTTTTCAAGGATTGATCACAATGTAGATGCATTTGTGTTTGACATTAGATTTTACAAAGAAATATTGCAACTTTTCAAGACATTTTTTATTTGGTTTGATTTGATAAATTTGACAATACTATTTAGGTTTTTAATTAACTATCTATCTCACTATTTTGTTTGAATTGATAACCCTCATGTATTGATTCAGAAGATTGCAACACATAATGTTCCAGTTGCTAAGATCCAAAACAATTCAGTCAATACCCAAGCAACACTGGCGCTCATGACCAATTATTAAGGTAGGCAACATTTTCCAATTGCATCATATGCAATTCTTGGATAGATGATATGTGCAACTCCTTGTGATGATCATCTACATGCATATGGGCCTAGACTCTCTAATAATCACTAATTAAGCCTGACCCAATAGCCAACACGATAGATATGCACCCTATAAAGGCAGAACCAACATATCTACCATCACACTTGCATGAGATAGACGGAGCACCACGCGAAGGCATAACCTATACTTGGTCGATCAAGCTTTTCATGTGTGTTGCTAATGGAAAGTATCTTAGACTTAATATTTTATATTGAGGGGTTTTGTATTTATAATACATATACTTCATCCAATAACCACATATATAGTATGTATCATATACAAGCTATAACCCACAATAAAAACATGCAATAAACAAAAAGAGATGGTTATGTCTAGCCTAATATAATTCCTTGGAGACAAAAGGAAGTACCACAACCTAGATCTATATCACACACATAAACCTATTATTGATGAAGATATGTGCTTTCCAATCCGGGTGGTTTGGTTCATCCTTTGAACGGATCGGCTTGCCTCCTGGCCAGTCATTTGGTTGTCTCACCGACCATCTGGTTCTTCTATCCACCATCTTCTAGTTCCTCCAACCTATCAGTTGGGTCCACCAGGAAATCGATTCAGCTCGTCCTTCTGGTCCTCCTCGGTTTGCCTGCCAGTCAACAATTTCTGAGATGGTCAGTTGGCATCGTCAAAACATCTTTCTTCTTTGTCACAACATGAAAGTAAACTATACTACTATTACATGATTATAGAGAAACCTCAAGTTACATTCGAGGGGAGTGAGGGTAGGAAAGAATTAACTTTACATTGGAAAGATAGAGGCTCAGTACACAAGCCAAAATAAAATAGGATTAACCAACTACACAACCATGGATAAACAATGGGGGTTATTGGCTATAACCTTGCTAAACATCCACCATCAAAACTCACTTTTACGGTGAAGCATGTAAACTGCGTATATATATATATATATATATATATATATATATATATATATATATATATATTAGTTTGGATTACCATGGTATTTGATTGGACAAGAAATTATTCCCATCACATGCAATAATTAAATGATAAAACCAAAACCCAATCATATCGATTATCCCAAAATATAGTAGTTTGATGTGGATCTGATATCACTGTAGGGAAATATGACTAGAAAGTAGGCAGCAAAAATAAAAAGTTTGATTGCCATATTCCCCATAAGCTATCAGATCACGTTAACAACTATATAATGGAAAAGATGGTTTCGAGGATATACCTAGTCCTGGAGTAAGTCCAAGGACATACTCCTTGTGGTTTTAGATGTGAAACTATCATCTAGCTTCTCTTAGGTGATGCCTATAGAGCTCTTGGTCTTCATTATGGACAGTGTACTGGAACAACATCTGTAGCAGCTCCTGCGGTCTCGCCACAGATTGTAGGCTGACATTTTCCTCGAACTGGCATACAATGGCCTCCCACCTCTAGACTAGTCCACGCAGACCACCGAGTACTCCATGTTGCACTACCAGAGCCACCAAGATAGAGTTGTCTCCTTCTTCTAATGTACTAGTCACTGCCATGCTCTCCCACAACTGATTCCCAGTTGTTCTCTCCCTTGCTATCCCTCCCTTTGACGGGTAGATTTTGATTGAGCTCTCTATTGGTTACCACAACCATAGAGGACAACAATTGTCAGAGCAACTGATTCTCAATTGTGTGTCTAGAGAAGCCCCTAGTACTCCTCTATTTATAGTAGAGTCCAGGGTTAGGGTTCCCGATCAGTGTTGGAGTAGGAGGGTCCAAAATCGTTAATGTTCTAGAACATGCAGATTGCGATACGGTCATCTCACATGGAAAAATGGTCATCTCGCATAGCAAAATAGTCATCTCATGCGTGAGATATTCATCTCACATAGAGGGACAGTCATTTTGCATAGTTTCCTATTTTGCATCAGATTGGCAATTTGAATCCAATATATGCACAACATGACATCATCACTAATCCTTCATGCAATCGAATTTCCCCACAAACCCTTTGTCTTGCTCACATGAGTTGGTCATCTCAAGGCCACAAAGCAGTTGTCTCACTCATGCAATCCAGTTGTCTCATGACCAAGAAACAGTTGTCTCACTCACATTAGGTGGTCCTCTCATGTCCTAGTTCTGGCAGAACTTAGCCAATTCAATTTCTTATCAACCTGACACTCCAAACAGTCAGTCCCACACTTGAACTTGTTGATTCTAAGTCCAGTCAATTGATCTATTCTTTAATTGAATATTTAAACACCTTTAGCATTCAATCTAAACATCATACATGAATATACTCCTTCAATCCAAGTGTATCCAATGTGTGTGACCCCATAGGTTTAGAATTACATTGGCAGTGAACGTCCATAATAAACTTATGACATCGTAAGAAAAGAGTGGTTCCTAGTCACACATCATTTCTACCTAAGTAATCCTAAAAGTTGGAGAACAAATTCATCCTAAAATCTGTGATTAGTGTTACCATGATCGTATAGTTCCTTTGTCTCTAATATCTAGGTTGAATTTGAGGTATGGAATCGTCATCCTCTCAATGTTCAATCCATGTTCTGTGAACTAGAGCGGACTGTCTGAGATGTGTGGGATTTCACATATCATATATAGAATCACATGAGTATGTATTCACATAAGTTAGTCTTTCTTATAAATAGGCATGGATATAAAACTCCTGTAAGAGGGAAAAATCCCATCTACATCACTCACACTCACTCTCCATGTGTCAAACCTACCCAATCATCACCTTTATGGCAACATGTATTTCAGAATTGCATTTGATGATGTCAAAGTATACCCAACAACATGTGATGAGTGTAGTGACTTCAGGTATAAGAGCTAGAATCACCACTATCACTATGAGAGATTATTCTAACTATCATTCCATGGTCTCCATGTATCACTCTCATGGTGGGTATGTCTCATACATTATTCTCTAACATGTATCTATGTTAATGACTTGATATCATATATCATGACTAATGAGACTCTGTCATCAATCAACACACATTCTAGTCTTATGTATTATTGTTGTCTATTTTTTCTTCCAAAGTAATATACAACTAGGTACATAACAAGAATGTAAGTAATCTTAGCATTTGTATGATATCATTATTAATGCCATATACTTGAAGACATACATCATCGAGTAACATCATTCTGTAGACATCTAGTATGTATGCATCATCATCTCATGACTGAGACAAACATAATAGACGGTATTACCCTTATTATTATCAAATCAGGTGTCAAATGCCATGCTCCAATCATCATATTATTGGCTCCTAGGGCATACATACCAACAATTTTTCCTCATGGGTATTCTCGTACTAGCATCATGGTGTTTGATTCTTGTTACATGCCTGATTAAAAGATATGAATATGATGCCTCTTGGTCATTGTTCTAAAGTTTTGAATTATAACACAACGACATTTTAGTCTTTTGCAAAATATTGATCCATATGATAATAGTAAATATCCTAAAACACTTAAAATCCATAACTTTCTCTCTGATTATCCAAAAATTACAAACATAATATGTTTTGCAATCGTGAAATTTTTTGTCTACCTTTTGGTATAGTTTTCATCGCCTGATTCTCAAGTTTTAAATATTCAATTTTAGGGTTTTAAACAATCATAATATCACATTAATAATTAAATAAAGGTCTTAAATGGGTAAAATTGAGATATTGGTGTCAAATCTAGGATAATTAACCTTGGACCCGCTCCTTAAGACAAAATCACACGTAAATCTTTGTTTTTGTCAAAGATTTGAGTTTTTAGGGTTTTTCTTTCACTTATGATCTTAATAATAACTAAAGATAACATCAAAATAAATATAGTTGTGATTTTGATTCAAATATCATTAACAAACTATAAACTTGGTATAAGGTATTTAACAAGAGTCGACCTAGGTTTTTTTTATGGTTTTGGTTTTCTAGGGTTTTCCCTGTACATACATCTATTAGAACATAAACCCTAAAAGATAAAGCTAAACCTATATGTAGGTTGAGTTGACCTTAGACATGGAGGGTTAGGATTAAATCTCTAATTTAACAATTCAAGTTAAGGTATGTGCACATTTTCTATTATTTAGGCACTACTACTATGACCAAATATTATTTTCCATAGGAGGCATGAGTAGATATTCTCTTTTTCATTATTATGAAATTCTGGATAACATTTATGGGTCCTCTGACCCCACATGATATACTTTGTATTTACTCATCCTTTTATTTAACATGGACTAAACTTATACTTACTTTTCCCTATTTATGTGCATCCTTACACTATCTTTATTTCTAGCAGTGGTACATGCGTACAACCATATATACATAGGCGTGCTATTTCTGGTTAGGGTGTGCTATCTCCACCCATTATTTATAGGGGTGTTCTATCTCCACCCAGGGTGGAAATAATTTTATTCCTTGCTTGTTACATGCACAATTTGCTTTTGATATTGTTAATGGAAATTTTTAAAGTAAAGATGTACATGATATTTTTTAGTTTAGACATGCCTCTTGGCTTGATATATTTCTCTTGGAACTTACTTCTCTTGATCATCCTTTATTTTGTTTCTCTCCTTTTGAACTTTCTAAAGTAGTTCTTAGTTGTTATTTATTGCACATACTCAACATTCATTGGTGTATTTTCTTTTTGTTTTCCCCCTCATGGGTGTTGTTTTCAACCCACCCATAGGTTGCATAGCTTGTGGACCAGGAGTTAGGTGGTGATGCCCAGATATAGTTGATGAGGACTTCTAAAATGGAGAGGTTACTCAACACAAACTGATCTGAGAAGTTTAAGCTTTGATTTCAGTTAGAAGCCATATATGGCTCATTAGTTGAACTTTTATGATAAAATCATGTAACCGTTAAATAAAACTTTCTTCTACAACAATAATATGTTCATTTTAACATTCTATTTAATATAATATTGCAAGCCCCATTTATTTGAAAGGTTTAAATTTTTTAATATGATCTATTGAGGTATTTAGAAATTATTTCCTTAAATATAAGCAAGGAGTGGTCCCTCCCATGCCCCACTCCCTTCAAGAATGGTAATAAAGCATGTTTGTGCTGGTAATCTAACTATTTTGGAATTCCTTAATAAGTAATTATAACTTACACATTAAACCTATGTTTCAAGAGATCCAACTTGTTTGGTGACACTGGTGCTACCCCTCAGTTCGGTGTTACAGACAGATCCTTCACACTGGAGAACCCTCATTTTGGCATGGATACCCCTCATAGGAGAAACCTTAACTCTACTCCTGGACATGGTGACACCCCCGCCTATGCTTCGACTGGCCTCATCCCTGAGTAGGATTTAAGCCTTCCTATGATAGTTTCTCACCTCGGCTATGGTTAGAAAGTTAAACACCCCTCCCATGCTTGATAATCTGAAGGAGTACACTGACTAACTTCATAAAAATGCAATCATTCTACTTCAAGGGTGAAGGAGAACTGAAGATGGTCGATAAGGTTGATGTATGGGTCTTATTCATAGTACATACTTTTGATGGTATGGCATGCCCTCTGCACCAAATGGTCAAGTTTTCTTCTTATGTGTTGGATGGACTAGCATGTGTCAAGTCAAACGGGATAATGCAGACCCATGATATCTCTACTTTGACCTAGGAACAATTATTAGCACTATTCCATGGGAAGTACATCTATACTGCAGCCCAAATAAAGAAAGAAGACAAGTTTAATAGTTTGAGACAAGTATCCCTTTCTATCCTAGTGTACGTATAAAAATTTGTGCTTCTTGAGCGCTATGTAGTTGGGTTGACTAAAGAACATAGGGTTGACATGTTTCTACAAGGAATCAACTATTATGTGGGTCATGCTTTAGTCCCTCAACTTTCTCTGGCCTTTTAGTAGATGGTGTACAAAGACCTAGTAGTAGATTCAAATCTTGGATTCCAAGCTTCAACACAGAGCAATAAGAGAAAGAACTCTAATCATGATCAATGACAGGATAAGTGCAAGTGTTGCTCTCATCGTCATCCTTTGGGAAGGTGCCCAAGGGAACCCATGAGCACCTATATATGGAAGGCAGCTCGTCTGTCATGAATGTGGCCAGGAGGGATACATTAGACCCTTGTTCCCTCAATTGAAACAACAATATGCCCCTACTCAACAGCCTATATAGTCTCAACAAAATATGCCTTCAAGAAATAAAAAGTAACACAACAATCCACAAGGTCGATGTCCTCTAATGGAGCATCGTTCTTGGCATGCTTTTGCTATGGATTTTGCTAATGTTGATGATGACAATGAAGTAATAGAAGATATCTTACATAACCAACTACATTGTATAAAATCTCTGTTTGATTCTGGTTCATCAAATCCTTTTATATATTCTAAGCTTGTTGAGATGTTAGACATAGAACATGTATATATGGACTATATTCTTGATGTTTTGTTCCCTAGTAGTAGGATATCCTCTTCTTATCTAAAAACCATGCCCATGGAATTATGTATATTTAGAAAGACGTTTATCACTGAGTTCATCTTCTTGAACATGATGTCTTTCGACGTCATCTTGGGTATGGACTGGTCGAAGAAGTTTTAGGCAACCTTGTTTTGCGATGAGAAAAAGGTTAGCTAACTTCACCTAGATGGTGAATGACTTTGTATAAAGGGCAACAAACATGATGATAGGATATTCATCATATTGTCCATGAAATCTTAAAAGCTCATATCTCAAGGATGCCAACCTTATTTGGCATCCATCGTCTTGGACCCTTCACCACCTCAGTTAGAAAATATAATGAAGTGGTTCAAGATTTCCCTGATGTTTTTCCTAAAGAGATACATAGTATTCCACCTTCTTGGAGAGTCAAGTTTACCATCAATCTCATACCAGGTACCGCTCCCATAACAAAACCTCCTTATCGTATGGCACCCACTAAACATTTAGAACTTAAGAAGCAAATGCAAGAACATCTCGACATGGGGTTTGTTCTCCCTAGCATCCATGGGGAGCTACTATTATATTTGTGAAGAAGAAGGGTGGTTCTTTGAGGATGTGTATGAATTATAGAATGTTGAATCAAGTGATGGTGATTAATCAATATCCTCTATCCTACATCGATGATTTTTCCAATTAGTTGAAGCCTGCTATAGTTTTCCTTAAGATGGATTTGTGAAGTGGTTACTATCAAATATGAGTAAAAGACAAGGATATATTAAAGATTGTCTTTCGTACTCGTTATGGGCATTATGAGTATCTAGTGATGACTTTCGGGTTAACAAAATCCCTTGTGCTTTTATGGACCTGATGAATCGGGTTTTCCGATCGTATCTGGATGAATTCGTGGTATTTTTCATCAACAATGTTCTCATCTACTCTAGGATGATAAATGAACATCGAGAACATCTTCTGATTGTCTTATAGACACTTCGTCAAAATTAAATTTATGCCAAGTTTTCTAAGTGTGAATTGTGGAATAAAGAAGTGATGTTTCTATACCACATTGTATCTGCTACTCACATAGATGTAGATCCATCTAAAGTTGAAGTTATGACAAAGTGGCAACCTGTAAATAATCCTTTTGGAATACGAAGTTTCTTTGATCTTACAATTTATTACAAATAGTTTATTAAGAACTTTCTAAGTTGTCTCATCTTCTAACCAAGTTGACCCGCAAGGACACCAAGTTTATCTGGTCCCCAAAATGTGAAAAGAGTTTTCTAGAGCTGAAGCATTGTTTGACATTTGCTCCTATTTTTGCCTTATCTGTGGAAGGAAAGCCTTATGTTATCTTCATCTAAACAAGGCTTAGTTGTGTCCTTATGCAAGAAGGACGGGTTATACACTATGCCTCCTTGTAGTTGAGGACGAATGAAGAAAACTGGTCAACCCATGACCTTGAGTTGGAAGCTATTATTCATTCTCTCAAAATTTATAGGAATTATCTGTATGTTGTGCAATTTGAAGTTTTCACAGACCATCAAAGTCTTTGCTATATTATGACACAAAAGGACTTGAATCTAAGATAAAGGCGTTGGATGGAATTTTTGAAGGATTATGATTTCACCATCACATATCATCCTAGAAAATCCAATGTAGACTTTGATGCTCTTTTTTCGTAAGAAGGATGTCATTTGTGCATTTCTTTGCAGTTTCCTATGGAAAAGCATGGAGCATGTTTCCAGATGGAGAATTGAGCTAGAGGATGACATAGATGATGATGTTTTGGATAATATGTATGTGCACATGGAAAATCTCACAGTTACTCAGTCACAGATTTCTGAGATTATCACAATTCAAGTAGCTAGTCCCAACCTTGGTGATATAAAGACCATGACGGAAAGACCACAATCTGATTTCTCTATTGGTGTCTATGGTGCAATACATTTTTGTCACTGATTGTGGATATCGAATCTGGATGACTTAATCTAGAAGGTGCTAAGTAAGGCTCATAGTTTGAAATATATGATTCACCCCAAAAACAAAAAGATGTACAAATATCTATAGAGAATAATTTGGTGGAAAAGTATGAAGAAGGACATTGCTACTTTTATTGTGAAATGTTTGACCTATTAGCATGTAAATATTAAACAACAATGACCTAGTGGACTTCTGTAACCTCTCAAAATATCTATGTAACGACCCCACTTCCCATTTATGTCACTGATTGTGGATACCGAATCTAGATGACTTAATATAGAAGGTGATAAGTAAGGCTCATAGTATGAAATATATGATTCACCCCGAAAACAAAAAGATGTACAAATATCTATAGAGAAGTTTTTGGTGGAAAAATATGAAGGACATTGCTACTTTTATTGTTAAATGTTTGACCTATCAGCAAGTAAACATTGAACAACAATGACCTAGTGGACTTTTGTAACCTCTCAAAATATCTATGTAACAACCCCACTTCCTGATAACCCCCAAATAAGGAAGACCAAGAAGTCAGAGGCGTTATCCCAAAAATAGGATCAATGGTTTTGCAAATAATAAAAAATAATTAATAAGTTCTACAAAAGACTAAACTGAAAACTTGGAATAAAAAATTACTTTTCACATACCTCTCAAATATAGGAAATTGGAACTTCTACCCTCAGTATAATTCTATCTAACTAAATCCTCCTTGATAATTTAACAAAAAAAATGTTAGTTAGTATAAATGAATATACTGGTATGTGGGGACAAACAAAACATTGCACATAAGCTTTAACAATCTAATCATATCAAGTAGTTGTTAACAATGCAAAATTACATTTTCAATGTGACTTCCCAACCGCTTTTACTCATCCTCTGGGTACCCTCTCTTAGGGTTTAGTCCTTGCAAGGGACTTAAGGCTACCATCTCCATCCTAAGCTTGGTACCTGGGGTCACCTCTCTGGGTGCCCAATGGTCTTCCCTCTGGGGCTTGACCACTTTAGACCTTCCCTCCGGGGCTTGGTCTTGCATCATACATCCAGAGATGGTATGTAGGTTCGAGACAGTCACATATATACTTAAGTTGTGATGATCATATTCACTTTAAAGATTGTAGAAATAAAAGCATACAAATAGTTTACTTCCATGCAATCGATAAAACATCAGTAAAACATTGGGAAACTAAAGTGTGTACTCATAATTAACCACATACCTGATTTGGAGATTTCACAAGAAATAAGCATAGTCCAATCCAATCAGGCAATCCAACAAGAAAGTAAGCAAATCACACAAAAGGATAGAAACCTAAAAAGCATGTACAACATGTTTACTACATACTCATCAAGAAATTACTTTATTTCCTTGGAATTACTTTCTAGGGTTTCTAATCCAAATTAGGGTTCCTTTAGATCTATTTACAACTTTCCTCTTTTATGTCCAAAAAACCCTAAAACAACAGTTCTAGGTTCAAAACCCTAATTACTCACTTATTCACATTAAAACCTTCTTTTCATCAATTTGTCTTAGGATTAACTTAGTATCACGTTTATACAAGAAATCTCAAAATATATCTCATTAGAAACCATTAACACCTAAATTAGGATTTCTAAGCCCATTAATGCACTTTATACATATGATACCCTAAACCAGCCAATTGGGTAGAAGGATCATTCCTTTAGATCTAAAACGTCCTTTTTATTAACAACAAGTTAATATCATCTTAAATTATCCAGAGAATACTACTAAAACCAATTACATCAAAAATTAGGATTTTTCATTAATAAAATCATTAAAGATAGCATCTTTACTTACATTTCGAGTTATAAGAATATTTACGCTTTGATAATATTTTTATTGTATTCCTTACATTCTCTTGATAAATTTTTATATATAACTTGTTGTAATATGAGTTACAGATAATTACTTATGAATTTTGCGAGATTTACTTACCATGGCTAAGAAGAGGCTAACACGTCTGCCATTGCATGCATTGTCACCTGCGTAACTGGGTCGACATAAAACATAAAAAATGGCACTTATGCCCCTGTGCGATGACCTAGTTTTTTATATCTCAGAGGAGTAGTTTCATCAAAATGGCATGCTCATCATCTTCCTCTCAAACTCTCCCACTACCGTTGGGCTAGGGCTGATCGTGGGGATGTCTCCCCCTCCCCATGGCTCAAAGGGCACCACCATCTGTCCCTCTGCATCTGCCACCCTCCACCACACCCAGTAAGCCCCCAAGCCATGGCCAATATGGCTGGGTTCAAGAGAACCAGGCCTACAACCTGTGGCTGGTTTGCAGGCCACCTACATGCATTGTGTAGGGGCTAGGGCGAGGAGGCAGTGGCTGAGTTGCTGGTCGACAACGATGGATCGTCCTGATTCCCCTCGAACTCCCTCCATGGCTCAGCACCACTTTTGGGATCGCACCATCCCTTTCGGTCATGGGTAGGAAGGATAAAGTGTTGGAAGAGGGGCGTACGACGCCTGTGAAACTCTTAGATGTGAGACCTTGGTTCCAACCCTTATATAGGTGAGGGTGTTCAAGTTTGGCACACATAAAAGTTTGTTTACCAATGAGGAAACGAGCCCTACTATCTGTAAAGAACTACTCTCCTTTCTTGGCGTGTAGTTGGTCCTTTATTACATCCTTGCTAAAAACACATTCCTTGGTTAGCAAGGAACTTATATTAGAGTATTTATATAATGACTAATCAATGAGTCCTCAATTATATTTCCCTTTCACTTGGCTTTTACTTCATTGATCATGAGGATATACTATCTTATCAAAAGTAGTATTTCTATTTGGCAACACCAAAAAGTCACTACATAATTCCCATTAGTATATGGAACGTTATTCCCAATTTCTAAAATTATCCTCTTCTTGCCATTATAACCATGTGGATTCAAAATATCATCAATGGTGATTCAAAGATACATCTTTCCACACATTTCTTATATTTTCATCATTATCTCAAATTTCCTTCTTAATAATGATTTATTTGATTTCTTCTTTTTCTTTTAATCATATTGAACTCATTAACATATTATGATCCACGAAATCACATGCACAAAGGAAATATTGCAAAGGAAATCCATTCAATGCACATAAATCATACAATTCCCATAATCATACATTTATTGGGTAAATTGCATTTCCAACTATATGAACTTGAAAATTTTGGTTGTAACATCCTTCCCCTCTTATAGGAATTTTTCCCTCAAAATTCCACCAAACAATTCAGGATAACACTTTTCCATGTCCATCATTGGCTCCCATGTGGCTTCATCCTCTCCATGGTGCTTTCAAAGAACCTTCATCATCTTATATTCTTACATCTGAGTTCTCTCTCACCTTGGTATCTCGTAACCTCATAGATGACTCAGGATATATCAGCCTCCCTTGAAGCTCAATAGGTTCAATGCTTGGTACATGGATCAGGTACATCACATAGTACTCTAGATCAGACACATGGAACACATCATACATCATATTATCCTGAGGGGTAAGGCTAAACATAAGCAACTCCATCAATCCATCTCAAATGGACCCATGTATCGGGGACTCAACTTTCTCAACTATAGCTCAGAGGGGTCACGTTTTCATAACACATGTTCTTCTACGGTAAACTGCATGTCAGTCTGCTTCGCATCATCTCATGACTCATGTCACTCTCGGGCTTTCTCAGCCTGTGTTTGATCAAAGAAACTTCATCTGCACACACTATGGTCTCTCTAGTCTTCAAAGGTCCTCCCACTGACATCATCCAAGTGAAGCGGTGACTGACACAACCTTTCTTATGGAGCTTCATATGTCTCGATACTAGCTATAGTGGCTATCATAACAAGCAAACTCTGCTAGGGGCAGGAACTGCTCCCATGAATCGCCCTAAATGAGCACACATGCTCTCATCAGACCCCCTAAAGTCTGGATCATACTCTCTTGACTGTCCATCAATCACGGGTGCTAAACTTCAATCTAGCATCAAGTTCTTCATGTACCTACTTCCACCACATAGAAGTGAACTTGAGGTCATGCTCGAGAACCTTTGAACTCAGATCACAGTGTAGTTGAACTATCTCTCTCATGTATATACATAGTTCAACTAGATCTGTCACACTGACAATGCTCTCTCTCTCTTTGGAAAGGGATTAGGTCAACTTGGTAAGGTGATCTACAATAACCCATATTGCATCATGACCTCTCTTGGTCTTGGGGAGACCCACCACAACATCTAGGGTAATCTACTCCCATTCCCTCTCAAGGACTCCTTTCTGTAGCAACTCACTGGGTTACTGGTGTCCGACCTTCACCTCTTGGCATGCATGGTGACAAGCCACATGCAACTCTATATACTTCTTCATCTCAGGTATTCAAAGTACTACTGCAAAATTTTACTATCTTAGTAGTACCACGGTGTATGGTGAACTTAAAATCATGATCCCCTACATGTCATGATTCCTCAAGGTTGACTCCTTAGAAACCCTAAAACACTCTTATAGTGGGTTTCACCACCTTCTTTTCTTGAGAAGTGTATCTGAGGTTCTTACAACCATCCTTCTATCTCATCAAGCTCTAGGCTGGCTAACTAAGAAACCACCAAATCGACCAATGAGTCTGGTTGTATTTGGGTGTTAGCCATACATGTCTCATGAACTTAGGGTTCACCTAACAACCTCTACATCCTGGCTAAACAAGACAGTTGTATACCTGATCTGTGCCTTGACTAAGAGTCTCTGTTACCACTTTAATTTCCTTACATACTAGGTGATGGTGAAAACATAACCCTTCATATACTCCACTCAACATCCTCATCTCGAGTTTATGTCAACTTAGTAAAGAAAACTTCAAGCTGAGCATCTGAGTATATCAAACCCAAACTTATGACTCATAGATTCCAAACTACTTCTAGGGAGGTACGTTCCTTATATTTTTTCTTTGTGGTTTTCAAACCATCTATCCTACATACTCTTAAAAGGTGTGGTACTTCCTCTATCCTCAGTCATCGTAGAAGGGTTTCAACTCATATCACCTTTATCCTTAGTATATGGCTTGTGTTTTGTCCTGTCTCTCACACCCATAAAAAGATGAAATAAGCATTTGGCTACAATCCAAATACAGAGTTCTCCTATTATAAGAGTAGAGATGGTGCATCACACATCGCCATCACTCTTTCCAATCTAAGTTGAAACATACTTCACATAACTCCTCACCATGAACGTCTCCATTATGGGCCTACACCCACAGAAAGACTTTTCCTATCACCTCTGGATCTTAACATCTCTTTTATGTACAATCCTTAGTCACTACCTCAAGGTCCCTAGGGTGTCGGTACTTATGGGGTGATCTAACACTTATGCATCTAAGGAGTGCCTCTCACTTTTACCCCTTAGACCCCATGAATTCATGAAGGTGTCCAACCTCATAACCCATGGGCCTCGAGAAAAGGTAGTTGTTACCTCCCAACCCTATGGACTTATGCATTTAGGGAACAGAAAACTCCTACTTCCATCGGTCTTATCCCTACTTGACCTTAGCGTTGACTTAAGATTCTATCAGGATACGTCTCAAACTTGATTCATCATCTCTTTGGGAATTCAGGGTTAAACTTACATCCTTTCATAAGGATCATGGCAACCTACCTATCTTGGTCTGGCCCCATACAGGTTACCTCCATGGAAACATATCCTCCTGCCCCTTAGAGATGGTCACACGTGGGTCTGTGGAGTCATTCTCATACTATGTGCTCTTCACTTAGCTCATCAAGCTCTTATAAGTGACCTCTTCAGGTTACCCCAAACCTAATCAAAAGTTGGTACTCACCCTACATAAGGGTCCCTTCCTAGGATGGGATAAAACTATCTCTTAATAGCAACAAAGGTCACAAATGTCCTTACTTCTAGGGTTTACATCATCATGTGCATGCTTAACCCTACCATGCTACTTCTGCATGTATCTAGCAAGAAGATAACCTACGAAGCCATGCTAAGTTCCTTGGTACGTCATGCTCGTTCTTTTTCCTCCAATTGGAGCAATATCATACATGCATATGTCACCCACCTATGTGAATGGTTCCTTAAACGTATACATTAGTCCAAGTGGGGTTTCCTTTAGCTCTATACATGAGGGGGTGCCACACTCGAATCCTTAGGAACTCAAATGACCTTTTGAGCATCATGTGCACCAGGTATTGCTAGTTCCCCTCTTTGGTCTAGGAATCCCAAGTTCACTTCCTATGCATCAGTTGTCTAAATGCATGCTCAGGTTTACAACCACGAATGAAACATGTACAAGGTATGACATATACTTCGTACTATTCTTCCACATGAACAACACCTTATAGTCCCACACAAGTATAACCAACTGGGTGCCAAACCTCACAAGTTGTTACCATACCTCTTCAGGGTCTATGGAACTCTCCTTTCTACACCTAAGAGGTAGGCACCAATAACATTTGTACATCAGTTCAAGAAGCCTCTTTCTCATTCTAGGGTTTGGTTACTCTATAGGAAACCAAGGTATGACAAGCCTCTAAGGATAATGCTTGAGGAAACCACTTCTATCCACTTAGGGTTGTCTAAACCATGTCATATCATACCCAACTTCTCATAATTCCTCATGTCTTAGAGTCCAGGTCTCCAACCTTCTTCATTGGGTCTCGCCCTCTCTCTACAACTAACTCTACAACTGGTCCTACCACTAGAGGTTCTCTCCCAGAAGGTGGGTCAAGCTCTTAAGGATACACATTTACACTTGCCAAGGTGAAATGTATGACCCAAAACCTATGTCCAGCCAAGATTATCTAAAGCTATGTATGCTCATCTCATAACCATCAGGCATAACCATTTTAGTCTAGGTCTAAAACCTACTTCTAGCCTTACTAACACTCTCTTCTATGCAGGTATGTTCCTCTTTCCAACTCATATATATCTCTTAGGGTTCGTATATGGTCACCAATAACCTTCTCAATGATGGATCTATCCCTCACCCTAATAGGTACAACTCACACAAGGTTGGGTCACCCAAAAGGCACTAGGGTCAAACAACCACGCATAGTTCATGCTTCTCATGGGTACTCGAAACCTTTACGTACAACATGTATGTCTAACCCACATACTTGAAAGTATAGAAGACTAAAGGTATCCAACTCATCTTGTCATCTCTTACTCTATCTACTACTTAGGGTTAGGGTTAGCATCATCCTCAGAGAATGCATCAGGTCTCTACCTATTCCTGGAGGCCTCTTCCTCGAAGGCTAATGCTCTCCTCATCCTCCTACAAGAAGGTCTAACCTCAGAGCTCTTCTGAGGTCATGGCAACACACGCCATGCAACATAAGCATGTATTTAATCTTTAGTTTATGCTTAAACTATTAAAACTTATGTCCATGACATCTTATTTACATGCTTTTCATTATTTGGTGGAGGATTCCTTAATCCTTATTGCTCTTATCCCAAACATAGGAGGGTGGTGGAGAGAGAGAAACCCTAAGCATATAATCCTATATGAATTAGGGTTGAGAAGGGAAGAAGACAAATGAGAGAGTCCTACATGTATCTTATTTCGAGTCAAATCCTCTGATTTTGACCAAGCTATCACACAAAATATGTGAGTCCTCATAGACCGACTAGTGGGGTGGAGGAAAATATTGCCATCCCCTAGACCGTGATCCTTTTCTAGACAACTCTGTCATTGGAAAATTATCTAATAACTCCCTTGGGTTCTAAAGAGTTTGTAAAATTTTAAAATTATTAGAAATTAAATCGAAAACCATCGCTCTAATATCAATTGTAATGACCCTGCTTCCTGGTATCTCCCAATCAAGGAAGACCAAGAAGTCAAAGGCGTTATCCTAAAAATAGGATCAATGGTTTTGCAAATAATAAAAAATAATTGATAAATTCTAGGAAAGACTAAATTGAAAACTTGGAATAAAAAATTACTTTTCACATACCTTTCAAATATAGGAAACTGAAACTCCTACCCACAGTAGAATTTTATCTAACTAAATCTTCTGTGATAATTTAACTTTAATCTTTCATAGGTTCCACTTTACTATTTCTCCAATTTTAGGTATTTCCTAACACGCTGATAAACAAAATGTCAGTTAGTATAAATGAATATATTGGTATGTGGGGACAAACAAAACATTTTACATAAGCTTTAACAACCTAATCATATCAAGTAGTTGTTAACAATGCAAAATTACGTTTTCAATGTGACTTCCCAACCACTTTTACTCATCCTATGGGATACCTTCTCTTATTCCTTGCAAGGAACTTAAGGCTACCTTCTCCATCCTGAGCTTGGTACCTGGGGTCACCTCTCTGGGTGCCCAGTGGTCTTCCCTCTAGGGTTGACCACTTTAGACCTTCCCTTCAGGGCTTGGTCTTGCATCATACATACAGAGATGGTATGTATGTTAGAGACAATCACATATATACTTAAGTTGTGATAATCATATTCACTTTAAAGATTGTAGAAATAAAAGCATACAAATAGTTTATTTTCATGAAATCACTAAAACATTGAGAAAATGCCAGGAAATTAAAGTGTTTACTCATAATTAACCACATACTTGATATGGAGATTTCACAAGAAATAAGCACAATCCAATCTAATCAGGAAATCCAACAAGCAAGCCAATCACACAAAAGAACAGAAACCTAAAAAGCATGTACAACCTATTTACTACATACTCATCAATAACTTACTTTATTTCCTTGGAATTACTTTCTAGGGTTTCTAATCCAAATTACGGTTCCATTAGGGTTCCTTTAGATCTATTTACAACTTTCCTCTTTTATGTCCACAAAACCCTAAAACAATAATTCTAGGTTCAAAACCCTAATTACTCACTTATTCACATTAAAACCTTCTTTTCATCAATTTGGCTTAGGATTAACTTAGTATCACTTTTATACAAGAAATCTCAAAATATATCTTAGTAGAAACCATTAACACCTAAATTAGGGATTCTAAGCCCATTAATGCACTTCATACATATGATACCCTGAACCAGTCAATTGGGTATAAGGATCATCTCTTTAGATCTAAAATTTCCTTTTTATTAACAACATGTTAATATCATCTTAAATTATCCAAAGACCGCTACTAAAACCCATTACATAAAAAATTAGGGTTTTCATTAATAAAATCATTAAAGATAGCATATTTACATACTTTTAAAGTTACAAGAATATTTAGGAATGGATAATATTTTTAATCTATTCCTTGCATTCTCCTCATAAATTTTCATATATAACTTGTTGCAATCTGAGTTACAAATAATTATTTATGCATTTTGTAAGATTTACTTACCATGGCCAATGAGAGGCTGACACATTAGCCATTGCATGTGTTGTTTCCTGTGCAACCGGGCCGACTTAAAGCATAATGAAATGACACTTATGGCCCTATGCGACGATCTGGTTCTTTATATCTTGAAGGGGCAGTTTTGTCGAAATGACATGCTCGCCATCTTCCTCTCAAACCCTCTCGCTGCCATCGGGCCAAGGCCGATTGTGGGGCTGACCCCCCTCCCTAGGGATCGAAGGGCACCACCATCAGTCCCTCTACATATGTCACCCTCTACCATGCCCAGCAAGGCCCCAAGTTGTGGCCAAGGTGGTTGTTTTCAAGAGAACCATGCCTGCGACCCGCAGTTGGTTTACTTACCTTTTGCAGGCATTGCACAGGGGCTAGGGCAAGGAGGCGGTGACTGAGTTTTTGGTTGACAACGATGGATCGTCATGATTCCCCTCAAACTCCCTCCATGTCTTAGTGCTACTTCTGGGATAGCACCATCCCATTCGGTCGTGGGCAGGAAGGATAAAAGGTTGGAAGAGGGGCATATGATGCGTATGAAACTCCTGGATGCGAGACCTTGGTTCCAACCCTTATATAGCTGAGGGTATTTAGGTTTGGCACACGTAAACATTTATTTACCAATGAGGAAACGAGTCCTACTGTCCATAAAGAACTACTATCCTTTCTTGGCGTGTATTTGGTCCTTTATTACATCCTTGCCAAAACAAATGTTCCTTGGTTAGCAAGGAACTTATATTAGAGTGTTTATTTAATGGCTAATCAAAGAGTCCTTGATTATATTTCCCTTTCACTTGGCTTTTACTCCATTGATCACGAGAATATATTATCTTATACAAAGTAGTATTTCTATTTGGTAACACCAAAAAGTCACTACATAATTCCCATTAGTATATGCCACATTATTCCCAATTTCTAAAATTATCCTCTTCTCACCATTATAACCATATGGATTCCAAATATCATCAATGGTGATTCAAACATACATCTTTCCACACATTTCTTATATTTTCATCATTATCTCAAATTTCCTTGTTAATAATGCTTTATTTGATTTCTTCTTTTTCTTTTAATCATATTGGACTCATTAACATATTATGATCCATGAAATCAAATGCACAAAGGAAATATTGCAAAGGAAATCCATTCAATACACATAAATCATACAATTCTCAAAATCATTCATTTATTGGGGAAATTGCATTTCCAACTATATGAACCCAAAAATTGGGGTTGTAACAATCTAAGTGGAAGTGGGGAAAATATTATGTTGGATTTTGTAACAGGGTTTCCAAAATCTAGAAGTGGATATGATGTTGTCTAGGTGGTTATAGATTGACTTACCCAGTTTGTTCATTTCTTACCTTTCAAGACTACATATAAGGTTATGGATGTGGCACATATTTGCATGGATTGGATAGTACGACTGCCTGGTGTGACAAAATCTATTATGTCTAATATAGACTCTATGTTTACTTATTGCCTGTGGAGGTAGATTCAAGAAGATATGGGATCATATTTACATTTAAATACTTCTTACCATCCCCAAACCGAAGGTCAATCTAAAAGAACAGTTCATATTCTAAAAGATCTCCTATGAGCTTGTGTGATGGACTGGGGAGGTGTTTGGGATAAATATCTCCATTTGGCTGAGTTTTCTTACAATAACAGTTACCAAGTGAGCATAGGTATGCCATCCTTACATTGGGATGATGTGGGTGAGCATACTCTGGTAAAGACTGGTGACATGTAATTAATGAAGGACAAGAATACTCTGATAAAGAAACAAAGGAAGGAAGCTCAAGATCATCAGAAGATGTATGTTGATAAGAAGAGGTTGGATATGAACTTTCTAGTTGGTGATTATGTTTTTTTGAAAATAAAACCAATCCAGTATATTGCGATATCTAAGGTGAAAGGATTATCTCAATCCTCATTATGTGGGATCCTTTGAAGTTTTGGATAAGATTGGGGAGTGTGCCTATTGCTTAGCATTACCACCTTATGATAAGATTCATAATGTTTTTCATGTGTCAGTGTTGAAGAGATATGTCAAAGATCCATCCCATGTGTTATCTATTGAACCCATAGAGATTTGTGGAGATTTGACTTATGAAAAATATGCAGTGAAGATTCTTGACTCTTGAGTAAGGCAACTGAAGCACACGGAGATTGAAGTAGTGAAGGTTTTCTGAAACTATCATTGTATAGAGGAGAAAACTTGGTTGCTCAGAGAAGAATTTTTTCAAATTTACTCTTCCCTCATTACTTGAGATTTCAGGGACAAAATCCATTTAAGGGTATGAGAGTTATAATGTACTCAAATTTAGGTAATTAATACCTTTACTCCTTTTTATTTTGATCTTTTAATTTGAACTCCTATTATTTCATTCATATGTACTAGGATGTGAATAGATTCTAGATATAAGAGTTTTAAACAAAAATATAATGATTTGAGGCTATAATACAAGATGGGGATATTCTCTAGTTTGGGGTAAGTTATGTCAAAATTGAAAAAATAAGGAATTTAGATCCAAAATTTTCCATTTATATTTTCCTGTGGATAGGTTTGGTGAAATGATAGTACACTCAAAACTTGGTTAATAAATAATAAATGAATTCATTAATATGAAAAAATACACTTTACCTAAAATAGTGTGTTTCACGTAGTAAAGTTTTCCAAAAAGTAAAATTGACTCCAAAAATGTATTTTTTGGGTCCTTATTACCTTACCCACCAAATTTCACTTTATTTAGATGGTAATTACTCATCCAATTTGAAAGAGAAATAAAATAAATTGAAATTTAGACCACTTTATTTGATTTAGATTTGGAACATATTAATGTCATGCCACCTTGGATGAGGCATGTGGTTCGCACCCACCACTGATCGCAGATCATATGAACAAGGGTTCATTTTCTACCTTGAGTAAAATAAGAAAGTCCAAGTTGGACATGTGACTCGGTAAATTGAGAATCTCTCTCACCACACAACATTTTTGTGAGATTTCTTCTCCTACATATTCCTTATCCAAATCTGCACCAAACAATGCCTTACCCGAGCCTTTGCGTGGAGAGTTCTAGAAATGCCTAAATTTCTTCTTCTAGCTCCTTTAGGCCCACATCCTTGTGGCTGAGGAATCAAGCCCTATATATATATATATATTTATATATTTATATATATATATATATATATATATATATATATATATATATATATATATATATATATATATATATATATATATATATATATATATATATATATGATCCCCTCTAGGGTGCCTTTGGAGTCTTTCTCCTCTCCATGCCAGTAGAGCCATTTCTTGAACCTCTGCTTCACTAAGGCCCCAATTGGTTTTCCATAATTGGTTTGCAGAACACATGAACTAGAGTTCCTTCAACAACTTTTTATGATTGATTTAAAGTAAGTGTTGGAATTGGAGTATTGTAACTTTCTGTGAGATATAAAGTTATATACAAAATACAATTACTGAGTTCCTCTTAAAAAGAGTGAAAAATGAGTTCCAGAACAACTAACAACATTTCTTACACAATTATATTCTTCATTCGTCAAAAATTACACTTGTAAAATTTGTATGACTAGAAATGTTAGCGTTGTGGATATAATTTATTGCTAAAATCATAACATAATATGACAAAATGTTGTATGCTATAATCGCACTATGTAAAACATTTTAAACTATAACCACCATTTTTAGTGCGCTCTACAAAATGAAATAAAAAATATGAAAAATAAACACACCACACCATGTGACAAAAATGTGATTTACCCAACATATTTTTATTCTTCATGTTTAAAAAAATATGGTGTGAAAATATGATAATTACCTATAACCATGTATGAAGAATATAGTAAAAATTTCTAAAAAGATATTGTAAAAATTAACATTGTACATCGTGTTAAATAATGACAAACCAAAACTTATATTTACAATAACACAAATGCATATCTTATTTAAATACTTTGTACACACAAAGTGAATAAAAAATATTATAATGCAATTTTAATAATAATTTTTATTAAACCATACTAAAATATTTTTAAGGGGAAACATCTGCACTATGACCACTTGTTGAAATTATTATGATTTAAAAAATATGATAGTTATTCCAATATATGATGATTTTTTATGTGTCTTTGTCATACTTATTTATATTACACAATAAAAATTTAACAACATATTTAATGATTTCCATATTTACACATGCACCAAACTAATCACATGGAAGCGAATGGAACTTAACTTCTAGAAATTGAACTAGAGTTCCTAGAAAATGAGTTCCACATAACTTATGACTTACACCAAACCAATCGGAGCCTAAATATAAATCAAATTGTGTGGTAAGGTCTGTGGAAACCCCCAGATGCTTTATGTCTCATCAATTTCGGGAGATCTTCACCTAATGGAGTTTCCCTTTTCTTGGCCAAAACCTACTAGCTCCACTCCCCATTCATGGCTTCAGGGTAGCCAGTATGATATAGCTTGTGTTTTACAATTTTACCCCACACATACTATCTGTTGATGATTTCTCCTCATGGGTATTCTTGAACGATTAGCATCGTGTCTGATTCTGTCATGTGCTTGATTAAAAGATATCAATATGGTGCCTCTTAGTCACTGTTCTAAAGTTTTGAATTATAATGCAAGGGAATTTTTAGTATTTTGCAAAATCATTTTCCACATATTATTAGTAAACATCCTTAAACTTTTAAAAGCCATAACTTTCTATCTGATTATCCAAAAACTACAAAAGTATGTTTTAGAATCATGAGAATTTTCTCTACCTTTTGGTATATTCTTCATCACTTGACTCTCAAGTTTTAAAGATTGAATTTTTAGGGATTTAAACATTCATAATACCACATTAATACTTAA
Source organism: Alisma plantago-aquatica (assembly GCA_963693085.1). NCBI lineage: Eukaryota > Viridiplantae > Streptophyta > Magnoliopsida > Alismatales > Alismataceae > Alisma > Alisma plantago-aquatica. Next base: position 306,656,367 of record OY856414.1, read on the forward strand.
AGAAAGGTCTTAAAGGGATAAAGTTGAGATCATGGAGTCAAATCAATGGTCAATAACATTGGACCCTCACCCTAAGATAAAATCACATGTCAATATAGGTTTTTCTAGAAGATTTGGGTTTTTAGGGTTTTTCTTTAACTTAAGATCTTAATAGCAACTATAGATAACATCATTATTGATAAATTTGTGATTTTTGAGTCAAATATCATTAAGAAACTCTGAACACGACATATGGTCTTTAAGAAGATTCAGCCCAAGGTTTTGCTGATGGTTTTAGTTTTCTAGTGTTTTCTAGTACATATATGCATTAGAACATAAAACCTAACTGATGGACCTAAACATATATGTAGGTTGAGTTGACCTTAGACTTGGAGGGTTAGGATTCAATCTCTGATTTAACAAATCAAGTTAAGGTATATGTATGATTTATATTATTTATGTACTACTACTATGACTAAATATTATTTTCCATATGAGGCATAAATAGATATTCTCTTTTTCATCATTATAAGTTTTATTTTTCTTGGATAATGCTTATGGGTCCTATGACCCCACATGATATATTTTGGACATACTCATCCTATTATTTCACATGGACTAAACTTATGCTTGCCTTTCCCAATTTCATGTGCATGCTTAGACTAGCTTTATTTCTTGTAGTGGTACACACGTACAACCATATATACAAGGACGTGCTATTTCCTCTTAGGGTGTGCTATCTCCACCCACTATTTACAGGGGTGTGCTATCTCCACCCAGGGTGTGCTATCTCCACCCACTATTTATTTTAGGCTGAGATTCAATGGTGTCTCAGCCTACTTAAAATAATTTTATTCTTTGTTTGTTACATGCACAATTTATGTTTGATATTGTTAATGGAAATTTTTAAAGTCAAGACGCCCTACTTAATATTCTTTAGTTTAGACATGCCCCTTCTCTTGGCCTGATATATTTATCTTGGAACTTACTTCTCTTGATCATCCTTTATTTTGTTGCTCTCCTTTTGAAGTTTCTAAAGTAGTGCCTAGTTGTTAATTATTGCACTTACTCAACATTACCTGAGACCCTTTCCTTTTGTTTTCATCCTCACGGGTATTGTTTTCAACCCACCCAGAGGTTGCATAGCATGAGGACCAGGAGTTAGGTGGTGGTGCCCAGATCCAGCTGTTGAGGACTTTTGAGATGGAGAGGCTACTCACCACAAACTGATTCAAGTAGTTTAAGGTTTGATTTTAGTTGGAAGCCATCTATGGCTCATTAATTGAACTTTAATGAGAAATCATGTAATAGTTAGATCTAAATTTCCATTGCAGAAAAATTATGCTCATTTTATCATTATGTTTAACGAAATATTATGGACCCTAATATGATCTATTGGGGTATTTAGCAATTATTTCCTTAAATTTTAGTAAGGAGTGGCCCTTCCCGATCCCCACTCCTTACACTAGCTACATAAGAAAATACAGTCAAACCTTTGATTAAAGTTCTTACCTTGGCCTTAGTTGATAAATATAGGTAGGGTATGTGAGTGAATCCTCTTATGATTTAGAATCAAAAGAATCCCAACCTAAAAGAGTATAGATCCCACAAATTGGGCTTTATATGGTAACAACACGTTGTCAGGTTAATTGATTGGCACAATCTAATTTTTTTGATGATTTTAGAATCTATGTGTATGTCCTCTAGAAACTTATTAATTTCATGACTTTCAAACTAGTAGGTGATTAGTTTCTGAATGGTATTGAATCCTAGGACATAATGCTAGCAGTACATCCTTGGATATTCTAAGTGATTGATGTTGTGTAGGTCGGAAATGAGGAATGGGATTATTTATTGATATCAATATAATTCTTTATTCAGATGCATGGACATAAAAGTATTGGTTTTCTATGTTTCAATTTTTTTGTTGTGTTGTTACCAACCGATAATCTTGAACCCAAAGTGAAGACAATAGTTCACATTGTTCTGGTAGAGGTATGCATTTAGATATTTCAAGTATGGTTCAAACCAAAAAAATCCCTATAGAAAGCATATTACGAATGACTGAGTGGCAGAGCACATTATACATTGGATTTTGTGGGAGATTGTTAGCTATATTATCCTAGAAAGCATTATTGAGCATGATTTAAGCCAAATTTAGGTGCATATACTACATATGAAATTTGTAGGAAAAAATAGTTTTTATCTTTTGTACAAATAGGAAGGTTAATTAGATCCATATTGCCCACATATAAGGCTTTTGTGCTCCTTATATGTAGGAGTACATGTGACACTAGTATCCAATATATCTAGGGGAGGTGAAGGGGTATGGTCACCAAGCAAGTGCCACACCACATCCGGCCGAGATCGAGAACATGCACATGGCTTGTGGCTTGTGGATTGTGGGTTATAAATCGTGGAAAATGTCTTTTTCCTCTCATTTTATTTTTCCACTAATAGATATTATTTATTTAATTGTTAATTAATGATTTACTAATTGGAAATACACTCTAGGTATTCCTTTTACATTTCAAGAGTGGTCATATGATTGTGTCAAATTGGGAAAATGATTGTGTGTGGAAGTGTTGTAAATAAGACCCCAAGCTTAGGGTTAAACACAAATCTAAAACAACAAAGTTTGTGCTCTTGTTTTTCTTCCTTATTTCCATTTCCTTACATAGTCTCTCAGTTTGCATGTCTCTTGGAGTTCATCTCTTGAATAAGAGATCTATTATCTTCCATGCTTCCTTTGACGCGCTCTATTGGATGGTGGTACCAAACGACTGCTTAGTTGGACATGTGGTGTTGCTTTATGTCATCTACGAGTGAACGAGGTGACCTTCTTCTATAGGTTCATGACCAGATCAAGACTGGAATAACAACATGCATCTCACTGATAAAGGAGCATTGATTTCTTTAAGCAATGTTTGTCTTCTTCAAGAAAGTAATATGGTTTGAGTTTCTAACTGTCTAATTATTTATGTTGCTATGTTTGTTTTACATTTTTTATTTGAATCTTAAACTTGGCTTGTAAGCCTATTAACTAAATTATATTTGTCTATTATTGCTTGTAGTAAAGTTCTTAATGACACACAAATTTAGGCATTCATGTTGAGTATTTATCTATAGTATCATGTCGTTATAGCCTTAATACACCACAAATAACTTTAGATTCTTATCATTTTGTATTTTATAACTTTTTGAAGATAAAGTTTCTGAACTAGCTAGTATTGGGACTTGTAGGAACCGAACTTAAGAAGACATTGATTCTATATATTACATTCGATGAACTAGGTTGGGTTTAACTAAAAATGGTCGGGTTTACCTGAAAATGGTTAGGTTTAGAGTCCGATTTTTAGCAGCAGTACATGTCAGTGCTCCATCAGCAACCACCAAAGTCATCAGTGACATTGAAGAAGTCAGCAACCGCTGAAGTCATCAGTGACCACTGAAGATGTCAGCGACTATTGAAAATATCAGTGACTGCTAAAGTCACCAGCGACCACTGAAGATGTTAGTGACAGTCAAAATAACCAGGGACCGTTGAAGCCATCATCGACCAGTGAAGACATTACCATCAGCGACTGCTACCACCCCACAACATTGGCGACCGTTGGGTACAAACTGAGTCGGGTTCAACTGAAAACAGTCGAGTTCACCAATGAATATCACAAAAATAATCTAAGTTACTATTAAGAAGCCAGAGACCGCTGAGAAGTCAACAACCGCTAAAATGCTAGCCATCATAGATATTTTAGTGACCTCCTTTCAAAGGCATGAACCCGATCAGGTTCACTCGAACCCCGGTGGGTGGGGATACAACCCCACTTAACCTATACACTTGCCTATTCCAATAAATACCCACCCATTGCTACCTAGAGCGGGGTTTCAACTTTTTGGGTCAGATTTGGGGTACTGTTATGCGACCAGCAGTTCCCAAAGCTCTGTGGGAGAGATCTAAGGTTTGAAAGGGTTAAATAGCACACCCTACATCCACCCCTCTGGTTTGCCTCCATCCACCATCATTTTCCACCATGATCCACCATTTCCAACCATTCCCAACAAACTTCCATGTCCATACACCCATCAAAGTTGTTGTTTGGGGAGAAATCAAGGAGAAAGAATGTCGAGGAGTCCAAAATATCAAGGAGGATGAGACAAGGATGAAATTTAGGTTTCCCAGAGGCAAAGGAGCGAGAGCAACCTCACTTTCACTAACTAAATCTCTTCTCAACCTCTTTATTACACTTTTCTCCTTAGTTTCATTACAAATAATGTTCTTCCATCTTTTTTAGGTGCCAACTATGCTTGTCCATGGCTTGTTGAGATCATTGTTCTCTATGTATCCCATTTTGGGCATGTTAACGTACTTTTACCTTAAGCAAGTAGTTTTATTCTAGGTTTAGTACATTTTGATTCCATCATCACATTTTAGTTATTATTGTTGGTTTGGTTGATCTCTTTCTTAATTGAACTTCTATTTCTACCAAGATCGAGAGATTAGTTTTTGAAAGGGGTAAGAGAAGGTAATTTGGATCAAAATCTAAGAAGTGGATGTTCAAGGAAGGATCGGCATAGAACATCTATTTTGGACATGTTTATGTACTTTTACCATGGCAGTTGAGCTCCTTCTTGGCTATATATTCTTTTTTGGAAATATTTATGTACTTTTACCTTAAGCAAGTAGTTTTATTCAAGGTCTCGTACATTTTTTTGGTTGATCTCTTTCTTTCTTGAACTTCCATTTCTACCAAGATTGAGAGATTGGATGTAGTGATGGGTAACAGAAGGTAGATTGGTTTGAAATCTGAGAAGAGGATGTCCAAGGGAGGATTGACATAGAACACCTGTCGAAAAGATGTGACCTGAACCTTGAACCCAGTCAGGGTCATCTCAACCCACCTGGGTTCACAGACTATGTTTAGCGCAGATCCTCTACAATTCCTAACATCCCTGAATATTCTGGACCTAAGATGAAATTTGGAATATTTAGAAGTGTTGACTTGTTCTCCTTGAGAGGTTTCAGATCATTGATGGAGTTTTAGGCACATTGTGTGAGAGTGAGTGAGATGACCCCCCATAGGAGTAGTTACCACAGTACATGCTACTTGTGGAGGTTAGATGATTTCTAGGGTGCTTGAGGGTTGTCTATGCCCGAGAACAAGTGCATAGATTGCCCAACTTGTGGTTACATAGCCAATAACTCCTTCTCCTGATTAGTAGGATTTGATGAACTTTTTTTTCTTTACTTTGTTTTTTTGTCTTGTATCATTTTGCAGGACTAGTTTTAATTCTTTACATATATCAACTATTGAATTGGCTTAACTGAAATAGGAGTGGGATCTTAAGCGTGTAAAACGTCCCCAAGTCCATGTGTTCGATCCCATTATTGATTTGTGAGGGCCCTTGAAGGTTTTAGGTTATAAATTTAAAAGTTTGATTCACCTTTGGGATCGCGCCTCCACTTTCGAATCCTATCTCAAGGTTGATCAATTTTTTGGCGTTGTTTCCGGGGATGTGGTTTTCCACATTTATATGCCCAAAGATGTTGTTATGTCATCCATAATGCAATTTTTTGTTTCACACATATTTGTTCATATATACTACAAAGTTTCCCCTTTTCTTATACTTTTTTTAGATATAGACCTTGCTTCTGCAATGTAGGTTATCTTGTCCACCTTTCCTCCCGAATTTTTTCATAGCCCCAACTGTTGGAAAATAATTGAAAGTCATGCACTTTAGCTTGTCAAGTTGTGTTTTCCTTAACCGTCATCACCCCTAAATGTTTCAACAATGGAAATTTCTGATCCACCTTCAAATGATTGTTGTTGATCAGCCTTCAACCTCCACTTCATCATGGGATCAAGAACTGACTAGATGAGTTGAGTTAGTGAGAGAAAGTGTCCATGCACTCACCACCTCATTAACACCTCATCTCTAAGAATGAGTCAATCCACTTTAGCAACTACTACAAAGGAAAGATCTTCAGGTCCGAGTAGAAACAAAAGTTGCAACCCTCAGTAGAAGCATGCTTCAAAATGTTATGCAAAGAGACATACAATCTCAATAGTTTGAAGCATAGGATCTCCAATAACCATACACGACAACAATGGCTAATCTTGAAAGTCTTTCAGTTCAAGTCCAACAGCTTAAGGATATTTTTGTTGACAAAAGAACAAGACTCCAAGACTTAGTCAGTTTAGTTCTCACACAATTGCAAGTGCAAGAATGCAATAACCAGGATTACAGTCACCAAGACCACTTCATTGAGCCTGATGGGAACTTATTTCACCCACTTATTTCAGAAATTAGATAGACTTGTCTGGATTTTTCTGTGAAGACTCAACCACAGAGAAGGCCTTCATTTTATCTAAATGATTCAACTGAGCAGCCAATGGAGGATACACATCACCTACATGAATGGTTTTATGATGATCGCTTTTACTCTCCTCAGGAATCCAAACAACCTCATAATGTGCAGAGCGATTTGAGTAGCCTGATTAAACTTTTATCCCAAACCAAAATGATACCTCTCACACTAAGACTTGTCACTTTGTTTCAACGAGGTAGCCTACTATGATTTGCAATAATTTGTTTGAGGAGGATGATGATGAATATTCTATTAAGGGGAGTGAGTACATTGATGATGACGAGTTGTAGTAGCAGGAGCCAACACTCCCAACCATTCTACTATAAGGGATGGTTTGCATTGAAGGAGCGGGATGGAAAATCCATCAGAACATGGTTGTTGAGCATGAAGATACCCCAGACCCCATAGAATGTGACATGCTTGGCATGGTAGAACGACAAACATATTCACCTGGGGGCACTTTTTGTTCTGGAGATGATTGGATGACTGGGACTGTACATGAAAATTTATCTCAGCATCCAACCTCAAGTTTGAAGGTGGACTAAGAGAAGACAGGAGTCCTCTAAAAAACTTCTAGCCCCTCCCCTCCATCTCATCATGTGTCGACATCCTAGGACTTGCCTATTCAGATTCATACATTGATGGGCACCTTGAGGATGATCTGTCGAAGAATTCATTTCATTGTAGTTCAAATCAATTCCAACACAGAGATGACTTCACTGGGTCACCATATTTTATTCCTCTTCTTTAGACTCAAAAGGGATCATATCTCTACCTCTTCTACTCCTACATGGTGGACCTCATCATCAAGACACAAGTAACACTGGTCCCAAAATATAGGATTTGGGATCTTTGTGTCGGTATTGTGGGGCAGCCACCCCCTTTCTCTTACTTCTTTATTTTCTTTTCTTTTAAAACAAATTCTATTTTTCATGTTCTTTCTTAGATAGTTTCTTTCCTACAACTACTTAAACATATCCTTGCATACATGCATCATTTTAGGACTTCAATAAATTTCTTTCCTGTACATACATTCATTCCTTCCCTACTATCTTGAGTTTAGGTCTTGCTTAAGGACGAGCAAAGTTTTAAGCTTGGGGTGGTAGGGTATTCATCCTTCTATCTCTTCATTTTTCATATATGCATGTTTACTTCTTGCATTTGGGTGTAAAATTTAAAATGTTTGAACACTTTAGCCTCGCTATATTGCTTTATAGGATTTTGTTTCGTAATTCATAGCCTTGCATCATATTTGTGTTATGAATATTATAGTTAAATACTTATCCATGCCATTAAATGCACAATTTTTTATCTTAAACACTTGATCTCTTGCTTGACTGGCTCATTAACTCTTTCCTTAATATTGGCAATCAACCTAAGGTTGTTCATTATTTAAAATATTATTTTCTTGATCTATGTTGTGAATCACAAACCCAGGATGTCGAACCATTGAAAAGAGCTAGAGTTTGATCAAAACTCCATGCCACTTTATTCACTGACTCTCATCTACTCTAAGGATCCTTGAATTACAATTATTGTTTTTCGCATAGGTATCAAGCGGGGAATGATGTGTTTTTGAGTGATAATCAAATTGAATTGTTTTCCTTTGATGATTTGTGCACCTTCTCACCTTAGATTGAGTCAAAAAGATGAAAAATTAAATTTTTTGCAAAAGAGGCTTGGCTGCGAAAAGATATTCAAAATAGTTGATACCAAAGCCTATAAATTAGAATGTAGAGAATAAAATCATGAGTATGAATAAAAATATGAGAAATTGTTTTCTCTTTCAAGAGAGTTGGAGATGGTGCACATTGAGTGTAAGACTACGCTCATGAATGTGGGTATACCGTACCTGATACTACCACCTTGAAAGTTCATTAGAGAGTCACTAGGAACCCCAAAGAGACCTATGAGATCATCCCAATAGTAGGATTGGTTCGAGCACAGTACGAGGAGTTCATCTCACTGCTTTGGGTCAACTGGATCGAACTGTTGGGTCTATTTATCATTACATGGACCAACCTGACGTAGATCGGGATCCTCAAAAGTCATTAGAGTATTTTCCCTTTTGTTTCTTCTTAGGACTCGAATAAGTGGGAGGCACATTGTTCCTAATTGGTCTACATGAATACATGATCATAGTTCATTACTTGCCTCCATCACCTGCCTAATCACCTATGTGACAATGATTTATTGATGCAATATTTTGATTCTAATCCTCATGAGTATTGATAGTTTGTGGTGAATTCTCTTAATATTTCCTAGATGATCTTTGATCTTGCTTTTGCAAGTTTTGCTTGGTTGGTGGGGGCTTGTTCTGAAATAACATGGATCAAGAGAATTGTTATTTTACGTAATTTTTCTTAACCTTCAAATTTATCACTAAGCTTAATTTGGATGTTATCTTTTTGTTCTTTAAGCATAGTCTTGCTTGAGTACAAGAAACGTTTAAGCTTTGGTGGTTTATAACACCCAAGTTTAGGCATTTATGCTAAGTATTTATCGATAGTATTGTGTCGTTATAGCCATAATATACCCTAATAACTCTAGATCATTATTTTTGTGTAGTTAATATCTTTTTGAAGATAGAGTTGCCGAACTAGTCAATTTTGGTACTTGCGGGTAGTGATCTTTTGAAGACATCGATTCTCCATATTTTGTCTGATGAACCTAGTTGGGTTCAGCCGAAAAATAGTCAGGATAAATGTCTAACTTTTTGTGGTCGTACATGTTAGTGCTCCATCAACGACCGCTGAAGTCAGTGACCAATGAAGATTTCAGTGACCGTTAAAGATGTCAATGACCACTGAAGATGTCAGCAACAACCAAAAAATTAGTGACCATTGAAGTCATTAGCGACCACTGAAGATTTCAGTGACCGCTGAAAATATCACCAATCATTGAATCTGTCAGTGACCGCCAAAGACATCAGTATCAGTGACTACTGTCACCCCACAACATCGAAAACTTTTGGGTATGAACCCGTTCGGATTCACCCAAAAATAGTCAGATTCAACCAAAAAGGTTGGGTTCACCTAGACCGAGTCGGGTTCAACAATGAATATCGCAAAAGTAATCTCAATAACCATTGAGAATAAGTGAGCTCTGAAATGTCGACCATCATAGAGATGTCAATGACCATGTTTCAAAGACTTGAACCTGGTCAGGTTCACCCAAACCTGGGGGGTTCAATGCCACTTAACCTATACACTTTCCCATTCCTATAAATACCCCATGGCTAACTAGAGGGGGGTTGACTTTCTAAGTCTGATTCGAGATTTCATTCGACAAACAATAGCTCCCAGAGCTCCATGGGAGATCTCCAAGGTATGAAAGGGCTAAATAGAACACCTTATGTTGACCACTTCATTTTTCCTCCATCTACCATCATTTCCCACCATCATCCAACATTTCCATCCATTCCCAGCCACCTTCCACCTCACTACACCCATCAAAGTTGTTGTATGGGGAGGAATCAATAACAAAGGAGGCCATGGAGTCTGAAAGATCAAGGACAACCCAAGGATAATATTCAAGTTTCCCGAAGACTAAAGAGAAAGAGGAATCTCACTTCCAAGGCTAAATCTCTTCTTTGACCTCTTTCTTGTACTTTTCTCCTTATTTTCTATACAAATGATGTTCTTCCATCTTCGTTCGGTGCCAACTATGCTTGTACATGGCTAGTTGAGCTCCTTCTTATCTATGTAGCATTTTTTGGGCATGTTTATGTACTTCTATTTTAAGCAAGTAGTTTTATTCTAGGTCTAGTATCTTTTCTATTCTATCTTCTCTTTTTTATTATGATTGTTGGTTTATTTGAACACTTTCTTTCTTGAACTTCCATTTCTACCAAGATCAATGTATAAATGGGTAAGAGAAGGTGGTTTTGATCAAAATCTAAGAAATTGACATCTAAGTAAGGACCGGCAGAGTACACCTGTCAAATATTTCTAAGTTGAACCATGAACCTAGTTGGAGTCATCTCAACCCGCCCAGGTTCACGATCTGTGTTCTACGTAGACCCTCTATTGTTCCTAACATCCCAGAATATTCTAGACCTATGAGAGAATCTGAAATATTTAGGAGTTTTGACATGTTAATCTTGAGAGAGATTTTGGATCATTGATGATGGGGTTTTAGTCACATTTGTTGGATCAATGGGCTCTAGAAGGGGGGCATTGAATAGATCTTCACAATCTCACAAGATAAATTAGACCACCATATTATATATTTGAAAAGCTTAAACAGGCATCAATTTGATGTCCTAATCTAACATACATAGCAAGGATGAGAGATAGTGAAAAGCAAACACTTGGACAGGTGGTTTAGAGTGGTTCCATGTCCTAAACATAGGAGCAATGTTAGTCTACTACCTAGAGTGGGTTAGTCTCTAGGATTTGCAATCTTGGTACTCTTATATTCCACAATAAGATTACAAGACACAACAACCACACATCCAAGGGCTTAGTACATCAAGAAAAGATCATCAACCTATAGAAGGAGCTTACCCACTTCAACCATGGAGTCTTCAGCCATCAACATGGACTTACCCACTCCTTTCTTCAAGTCTTCTGCCTTCAAGGGATTACCGATCTTCCTTGAGCATTGCCTTGCTTCTCTCCTTCACTCAGAGATCTAGAGAACCTATCTCCTTCACTTGGAGACCTGGAGCAGCTTGCCTTCTTCAATCTTGAAGAACAACACCTCCTCCTCCTTCACTTGGAGAGGTATCTTCAACTTGACTTCAAAAGAAATTGAGGTTAGAAGATGGAGGAGGAGAGCTTTAGAACAATACAAGGAGTAGCTCTCTTACACAGGAACCTATCTCACTCACACTCATGAATTTTATGTGAAGGTAGAGAGAGAAAGGGTCTCAAAGGCTTAGAACACTCTCAACTATGCTAGGACTAAGTTTGCAATGAATGAGTAGCCTTGGAATGAACTCAAAGTGTTCTATATAGCTGAGGGTGTTTCTTTGAGTTAGGTGAACTCTTGGGCTGAAATATAGCCATTTTTCCTTCTATAAAATGTCTCTATTTTCGATCCAATAACCGACCAACCATCACATCACTTTTTTCCTGCAAATTCCGTACAGTGCAATCAGTCGAGTTTCAATAAAGTTAACTCGACCGATAGAGTAAATGAAAAACCAATTTTCAAAGTATCGGTCGAGTTTGTTTCAAAGAAACTTGACCGATCAATGAATGATCATTTTGGTCAGGTACTCCATCGGTCGAGTTCTGTGAAGACACAACTCGACCAATGCAATCTTCGGAGATTGTATCAAGGTGGATCGACCGAGTTTGTCCTGGGGAGAAACTCAATCGATTGACAACCTAATGTCAATCTTTGAATATGCATCTAAAGTGATCTAACATTGGTGTTTTATGTCCCAACAATTTTCTCACCTTATTTACAAGTCAATTCATCATTACAAGTGATTACAAATATGTTCTAAGGTCATTTACATAGATTTCCAAAAAAGCACACTTGTAGCTCTTTGACTTGAACTTGAGTCAGTCTAGGGTTTTGGATTTGGGATCCTTTTCATGTTCCTAATACCTGAAATCAAACTTTAATAGACATATTAGATACATATGAATGGAATGGTTAAGTCATTATCAAAATATAGGCCATGTATAACCTCTAGGTCAACATTCTTCCCCTTTTTGACAATGACAAACCATTCCTCAAAAATATTAAAAAGTATGTAGAAATTGTACCTTTACTTTGTGAAATAGGGAGATTCATGAAATGAACAATGTGAATTGCTCCCCCTCAATATGTGCTTCTATTAACCTGCATGGTTAATCTATCTACACAATGCAGTAGCAATATACATGTAGTATGTAGTCCTTTGCAAGTTCACATAATAAGCAGTGAATTGAATAAGAAAGGATCTCACTAGAAAAAAGCAATATTATAGCAAAGAAAAATCAATATGATTGAGTTTCAAGACTTGAGCTATCTCTTGAAATATCTCTCCCCCTTTTGATATTATCAAAAAGGTCGGGGGTAGAAGAACATATGCCAGGTCTTCTCCAAAACACACACAACCATATATGCAAAGGAGTAAGCAATAGATTAAAAGAATATATCACACAAAGACGACAGATAACATACATGCAAAGTCATAATCAAAAGATAACTCAAGATGGCACCAACGCATAGGATAAAACCAGAGTAAATAGTCATAGTGCACATCAAAGATATTACAACTCAGATATATGTCCACATGAGAGAAACTACAAGCACAAAAGTGATAACATAAAGATAAGAAATAGTATAGCTCAGAGAAATGAGCCAAGATGTTTCTTTTACAAAAATAGTCTAGAAATATGTATATAATAAGCATGCTAGACTACAAACTAAGAAACCACCTAAACATCTAAGCAATCTATATCAACAACGTCATCATCGCCAGGTGTGTAGTCCTTGTCCCCGTCAGAAGGTGTTGCAGTAGTGCCAGCATCATCGTCAGCACCATCACCATCACCATCGCCGAAAGCATCCTCATCGTCACCTTCATCAGCATCAGCATCCTCAGTCAGGTCTGGCATCTCCTCATCAGTAGGAGTTTCAAAGGAACAACTGGGCCAGCGGACATTCTGCTCAGCCCAAGACATACCAAGAGTGTGAAGCTCATTGTCCTGTGGGAAAGACAGAGCAGAGTCACCCAGTGAGGCTAGTAGGGTGGCCAGGGGGCCAGCAGGTAACGGGAGGATGGCAAGTGCGGAGCTACCAGTAGCAAAAGGTGGCGGAGCAACAACGAAAGGCTCAGGAGCAGGATAGTAATGATCATATGCATATGAAGCATAAGCACTACTGGGATAGGGCTGGTAGGTGGGATAGGGGTGAGCATAGGAAATGTTCATGGTTGATATGATGGAACACATATCTTGGTGTAGGTGGTCCTGAACCTATTGGTTGTACGCATGTTGATGCAACATATAACCCAAAAGGGTTTCATTTGACACACACAAAGATGCATGGCTAGGTCTAGGAGGAGGTTTTAGAGGTGGAGCTCAGGTCGAGGAGGATGGGGTAGCTAAAGCAGAGGCAGAGGTAGAAGCACTAGAGGCAGAGGAAAACATGGGAATAGACTTTTGAAGAGTGGTTTCACTAATACAAACACCTTTTCTAGCAATGGGGTAAGGGAAGTAAGAAAAGAAGGAATTGTCAGTGACGAACTTGAAAAGACCACAAATCAAAGCCAGGTAGGGTGGGTGGGTGCCTTTGGTGTTCTTACCAGTGTTGAAGTAGGTCAGATGATGTAAGATGTATCTAGACCACTTGACACTGATATTTTTCAACAAATAATACATAATGACTATAGTGTTCTATGCAATGTCCATTTGATTTTTCTTTGGATGGACATTATAGTTGATCACGAAAGCCAATATGCGCCTCTTTAGGTCAAGAGAGGATGAGGGTAGGGTGGACTTCTTCTTGTAAGCCACGTCAGGTTTCTTCAAAAATTGATGAATATCCAGTAACATCAATTCATAGTGATTGTAAAAACCTTCTAGGTCAACAAGATTGAAGTACTCACCATAATCCTTACTCCAAGTGTCATTTTCCTTGTCTCCGGTAAGAAAGATATTTAAAGTATCCTCAGAGATTTGGAAATGAAGACTGACGATAATAGATGTAAGAATTACTTGAGTATTCAATGGTGGGATAAGCGAATTGTAGTTCCAACGCAAGTTGGCATAGAACTCATGAACAACCTTAGTGCTTGGTATGGAGTTGTGAAAGCAGTCATGTTCAATCACTAGGGTAGACAAATGGTGGACGGCGAGCAACCTAGCTACCTGAGCAAGAATCGCTTGATACATAGGAGAAGGATCGATCAAAGCGTGAAAAGGAAAAGGGCTTCGAGGAAGAAGGTCCTTGTACCTATTTACAGCCTCAATCGACACAAAGGAGGTATTATTAAACGGAACCAAGCGATTTTGTGAAGAAGAAGTAGGTGCATTGCTTGGAGCAGCTCATTTTCTTCTTTGGGAAGCCATGCATGTGAAAATGAGATAGAAAAATGTGCAAAAAAGCAAAAGCAAACCTCAAACGCCATACAAAAACCACCAGAGATGCCCGAGAAGGTCTAGGTTGAGCATTCTAGGTCGAACTAGGGCTAGGAGCGGGAGGTTTAGGGCTGGGGATGAGAGCTTAGGGCTGAGAGATGAGGAATCGGTCAATTATTTTCAAGTTGAGTGGGAAAATAGTCTGCCGATCCTAACTTAATATTGACTCAACTCACAAATCAATCTAGTTTTGAGCATGTAAAAATCGACCAAATGGTTCTCTAAAGAACAGTTCTCGACTCCTAATCAGTTGAGTTTTTCTTGGTGAAACTTGACCGAAGTTTAACCTGACCTAAAATTCACATTCTTGGTTTCTAGCCACATACATGCCAATTAAATTCATTTTTAAATACTATTATGTATCATTAACATACTTGGGCACATTTAACTCATCATTGGGTACTATTTAGAGATAAAAAAGGAAATTCGATAAAAACCCAAAACAAGCAAAAACTAAGCATGTTAACAAGCAATTTAGGCAAATTGAAGCATATATAGGCATATAAGATGAGAAATGACATGAGCAAGCATATAGGTTGAAAACAACTAGCTAGATCACATAGAAACATCATCCAAAGAAACAATAAGTAGATTAGATCAAATAAAATAAAATTGATCTCTAGCTAGAGGCTTAGTAAAGATATCTGCCAATTGATTTTCCGTCTCCACATGCGTGATATAGATATCCTTCTTGGAAATGTGATCAAGGAGAAAGTGATGGTGAACCTCTATATTCTTGGCTCTACTATGCAATATCAGATTGTAAGAAAGATTAATTGCACTAGTATTGTCATAAAAGATAGGAGAAGCATAAAAAAATATGTTATAGTCTTAGAGAATTTGCTTCATCCATAGGACCTGGGCACAACAACTCCCAGCTACAATGTACTCAGCCTCAATAGTTGATTATGCAATGGTGCTCTATTTCTTGGAGAACCAAGACACCAATCATGGTCCTAGGAGAAAGCAAGTGCCACTTGTGCACTTTCTATCAACCAAACACCATGCGTAATCCGCATCACTATATGCGCTAAGAGTAAAATCCCTTGATTTGGGATACCATAGTCTAAACTTTTGGGTTTTGGCTAGGTACCTCAAAATCCTCTTAACAGCTATAAGATGCGATTTTTTAGGGTTATATTGAAAGCGAGCACACAAGCCAACACTAAACATAATATCAGGTCTAGAG
The DNA here is from genome assembly GCA_963693085.1 of Alisma plantago-aquatica. Classification (NCBI taxonomy): domain Eukaryota; kingdom Viridiplantae; phylum Streptophyta; class Magnoliopsida; order Alismatales; family Alismataceae; genus Alisma; species Alisma plantago-aquatica. The sequence continues at coordinate 306,671,989 of OY856414.1, forward strand.
GAAGTTAAGTAAAGAAAACTTCCAATCATACCTATATAGAGCTTCTCATCCACTTTCTCACCTTCTTCATCTTTATCAAATTTGGCGGTGTTGGACATGGGTGTATCCATTGGCTTCATATTCTCCATCCCAAAGAATTTGAGTAGTTCATTTGTGTACTTGCCTTGGTTGATGAAGTTTCCTTCTTTGGTTTGTTTGATTTGAAAGCCAATGAAGATGGTCAACTCACCCATCATGCTCATCTCGAACTCACTCTGCATAAGAGAACTAAACTCCTTGCAAAGATCAAGATCAGTTCTGCCAAAGATGATATCATCAACATAAATTTGAATAATAAAAAAATTGTTAGAAGTGTGTTTTAGAAACAAGGTAGAATCAACTTTGCCCATGACATACCCATTATCTAATAAAAAGTTCTGTAGTTTCGCATACCAAGCTCGAGGTGCTTGTTTGAGTCCATAGAGAGCTTTTTGTAACAAATAAACATGATTAGGTAGCTTGTCATTTCCAAATCCTGGAGGTTGAGCAACAAATACTTCCTCCTCGATTGTACCATTTAAAAATGCACTTTTAACATCCATTTGAAATAGTAAGAAATTTTTATGACTAGCAAAAGTAAGTAGCATTCTAATGGATTCAAGTCTAGCAATAGGAGCATAAGTTTCATCAAAGTCAATATCTTCCTATTGGTTGTAACCTTGTGCTAATAACCTTGCTTTGTTTCTTACTACTTTGCCTAGCTCATCTAGCTTATTGCGGTAGACCCACTTGGTGCCAATGATCTTTCTATCACTTGGTCTTAGCACTAGAGTCCACACACAATTCTTCTCGAATTGCTCCAGCTCTTCTTGCATGGCAAGGATCCACTCATCATCACCAATGGCTTCTGTAATGTTCTTTGGCTCTAATTGTGAGATGAAGGCACTGTTTGTTTATTCTTTGTTGTATGCAGCTTGTAACATCCCTGACCTGGGTTATGTGTTAACCCTAGAGGTTTTGCTTAATAAGGTTGAGTATATTCTTAATCTTATCTTGGGAAAAGTAATTCGGGCTCATGAGAAACTTATGTTTCAATTTTGGTCCTGTTTGAACAATGTTGAATCAATGTTTTGTTTGTTTTGGACTAAAGTGCAAATTACCCAAGTTTAGGGGTTTATGTGAAAATTGTGCATGATAATATGTTCCTCATGTGTTTAAGCATAATGAGAGTGAATATGATGTTGAGGTATGGCTTATGGAAGCCTGAATACCAAGAAAGAGCTGATAAAGCAATGTTGTGCATTAAAACCTAGTTTTGGTGTAATGTGCAATTCACCCAAAACCTAGGGTTTGATATGCAAATTACCACTTCAATAAAGTCCCTAATATTTCTTGGCATCATTTAGAGCAAAGAAAATGAGAGTTACTTCTCATTTTAATTAAGATGGAGGAGAGAGAATCTTGATATTAAAATAATCAAGATTTAATCCTAAGTGAAACCCTAATTCAATTTAGGGAAAAAATGAATGTATTAATTAAAGGGCCTTCACCCAAAATGTTATTGGTTTATTTTGAATAAGGATGGACGTTCCTTTGCCAAGATAAGGAACGAAAATATCTAAAGGAGGTGAAATTCCACTCACCTTATGATAAGTTAAAGAATTCCCACTCAAAAAGATATATTAGTATTATAATGGATTAAGGTGCTTATTTTCTTTTCCCTTAATTCATGGATAATGGAAGGGAGTTCGGTGGGGATAGAGATTCCCTTGCATGCAAGAAACCAAGGGGGAAGTGGTGGCAACAATTTTGGAATTAAAAGACTTTTATAAAGTATCTTCTCTCTCCTCAATTTTCTTATAAAAGTACCTTTTCCAAGCCAAATGAAAGGCTTTTACGACCCCACTTCTTCTCCTTACTTGCAAAACCGACCAATAAGGCTAAGGACAGCAGGGAGCACGTCCCCAACCTGTTGGTAAGCCTTTGATCTTCGTTCTTCATGATTTCATGGTGAAAATCATAAAACAATGTGTAATTCCATCATTTCTTCACTCAATCTTCAATTCTAGCCGATCATTTCACTCCAAATCTTGAAGTTGAGCCTTGGAATAGTTGGAGCAGATTCATCCACCATTAGAGCCGTGTATCCTGGAGCTTGGAGATCAGATTTGAGGTGGGTTTTATAACTCAAACACTTAATCATTGATATTGCATCAATTCTCTATACTTTGTTGATTGTTTTCTTTAAATTGCTACACTCTTGTTTCTTTGCTGCACTTTCCATCAAGAACGGTTGCTGTTCTTGGTTGTTCGAAGGAAGGGGATGATGACATCATCCTAGATGCTTATCCAAAGAAAAGTACCAAGCCAAACGGTTTTGGTAGCTACTCCAAATCGTTTTAATTTGATTGGTTATGCGGTTTCAGCAAATCGTTTAAGGGCAAACGGTTTGAAACCGTTTGGGAGAAAACGGTTTCAAAACCGTTTGAGATGGTTGACCAAGCATTTACCGTTTGGGAATTTTGTTCCTAATTATGTAGTCTGATAACCCACCAAATTTTAGGGGTTAACTCCAAAGTATTCGTAGGTTGAAGGCCAATCAATTAGGCAAATCGAATTGAATTAAATGCTGATTTTCAACCTGATTAACTTGACCTGTTTGGGTAAACGGTTTCAAGACCGTTTGAGTGACTTGACCAAGCGTTGACCGTTTGGGATTCCTGTTCATAATTATGTTGGTTGATGACCCTCCAAAATTTAGGGATTAACTCCCAAGGAATCGTGAGTTGAAGGCTAATCAATTAGGGAAACCTAATTGGATTAAGTGCTGATTATCAATCTGATTTAATTGAACTTTTTCGGAAAATGGTCTCAAGACCGTTTGAGTTCGTTGACCAAGCGTTGACCGTTTGGGATTACTGTTCCTAATGATGTGGTATAATGACTCACCAAATTTGAGGTATTAACTCCCAAGGAATAGTGAGTTGAAGGCTATTCAATTGGGAAAACCCTAATTGAAAACGATGCTGAAATTCCAATGAGTTAATTGGAGATTTTGGGTTAATTAGCCCAAACGGTTTCAAGACCGTTTGGGGATCACCCAAACGGTCTCCAGACCTTTTGGGGGTCACCCCAAGACCGTTTGGAGGTCTGGGGTCAAGTATAGTTGACCAATTGAAGGTCTAAAGGTACCAAATCATATTGCAATTAAGTGTTGATTTGTTGATCAACTCGATAGACCAAACCTTGATGAAATTTCACTAGAATCCAAAGGTTGGATGAGCCAAACGGTCTCAAGACCGTTTGGTGGTCACCCAAGACCGTTTGGAGGTCTAGGGTTGAGTATGGTTAGGTGTTTGAAGGTCTAAAGGTACCAAGCTGATATACAATGCAATGCTGATTTGGTGATCAATCCCATGATCCAAACCTTAATTGGATGGCTTGAATTTGAGTGATATGATGGGCAAACGGTATCAAGACCGTTTGGAGGTCATCCAAACGACCTCAAGACCGTTTGGGGCCAGGTCATACCCAATTTGGATGATGGTTAAAAAGTTTCAAAGTAAACAATCTTGCATTGATGAGTGTTGTTGAATCATCGATTCTAAACCCTAATCCAATTGAATCAAACCCTAATTGATGACCCAGTGAGGGTCAATTGAGGGTCAAATCAGTTGAAGGTTGACCTACTAAACTCAATTGAAGTATGAGCATAGGTCCAATTGGTGATTGGTTCCATGAATTCAACGGTTGAAGATCCAATGCAATCAATTGAAACATAATTAGTAGCTTGATTAATGATCAACTTCAAAGCTCTAATTGGTGTTTATAAACCCTAATTACATTGAGATCAGACGCTAATTGAAGTTCCAATTAAGGGATGAGTTCATGACTCAATTCATGATTGAGTTGATGATCCAATTGGTTGAGATTCCATAGATTGGAATTGAGTGTTGTTAAAGTCTTGATTGACTCTTTGGTCCATGCGGTTTTGAGAGGTTTGGACCAAACGGTCTCAAGACCATTTGAGTCCAAACGGTCTCAAGACCGTTTGGGACCAAACGGTCTCAAACCGTTTGAGACTCATGCGGTTTCAAGTCCATGCGGTTTCAAAGCTTTTTGCTTAAACGGTTTCAAACCGTTTGTGATTCAATTTGGTTAATTCAATTGGATGCCCAATGCAATTGAAGGATCAATTGGTTAATCCAATTGAGTACTTAAAGTAATTGAAGGAACAATGGGTTGATTCAATTGAGTGCCCAATGATATTAAAGACTCAATTGACTAATCCAAATGGATACCCAGTGCAGTTGAAGGTTCTATTGATCAATCTATTTGGATACCTCAAGTTATTGAAGGTCCAATTGATCAAACATTTTTGTAAACCTAATGTGATTAGGTGGGAGATACCTTTAATGGTACTAATCATTAATGCATAACAAATGCATGGATCCAATATATGATGTCAACCCTAATTGAGGCTGATTCCATGTATAATCCTATTAAGAGGCTGTCTACATGTGAAATCACTAATTAGGATGAATAGTAAACCCTAATTCAATTGGATACCTTATGTAATGGAGGTCCAATGTGATTGAATCTTTGAGAATTAAGATGATGAATGTTCTATTGATCCAATAATGATTAGTAATGATAATATACAAATGGTTGAAACCCTAATAGTACCTAAGTAATTAAGTGCCAATTAAGGGATGAATCCCTAATTGCTTATAGGATCACTGACTTGGTACACTATGTTAATCATAGTTGTATGTACTCGACTGAAGGGTTGATATGACCTAATCAAGTTGAGAAGTTGATAGTATGAATTCATATATGAATATGATTCATTTGATGATTAAGGGTTATGATCCTTAAGCAAAGAGATCATGAAACCCTAAACATGAACATAAACCCTAATTGACAGGGTTATTGAACTCAAACCTTAATTGAAGGTGTATCCATGTAAATCCCTAATTGAGGGTGATTTTATGAGAAACCCTAATGGGGATTGAGTAGTAAACCCTAATTATGGGTAATGTAATATGAAACCCTAATGAAGGGTGATGCTATATGCAATCCCTATTCTAATGAATGGAAATGGTATGTGAAACCATAATTCCCTAATAAGAGAATAGAATTCATGCTTGAATATGATTCAAGAGGTGAACTCATGTAGCACGACCGTGTTAGGTAGCACAGCCGTGGTATTTTCACTTTGCACGACCGTGCAAGGTAGCACGGCCGTGGTAGCTTCCCTTAGCACGGCCGTTTTTGGTTGCGCGGCCGTGGTACTCTAATCTTGACTTAGAGTTGTTTTGAAAAGGACCTAGCATGGTCTTTTTATTAATTCCTGACTTATGTATGAATCCATAGTATATGCAATAGTTGTATATTCCAAGTAAGTGACAATTGATCACTACTTTACATGATGAATGTGATAAACTGGTTCATAAAGTATTAGGATGGGTAATACCCTAATACAAGCTAAGTATGTGAACTTAAGAAAGTTAATGGTGTTAAGGGCAGTGAGAATTCAAGATATGATAGATATCATATCCAACACCCCAAATACTGGTATACCTTGTTGTGATATAAGTCCAATATGATTGGATGAATGATACATGAGATGTGTGATGGAAATCCTAATCCTAGTAAAGGATTAAGGGTAATACCCTTGAATTCTTAATACATTGTTTTTGCATGATGTTGATAGATAATTGATGTGCTGCTATCATATGTGCTAACCATGCAGGTATCATGAGATGATGGGCATAGCCAGGTATGCGTTGTGATATGTTATTAATTTGAATTTGTTTATTGGGCCTTGTGTGCCATAATATATATTGTTGTCTGATAAGAGGTAGCAAGAGAGTTAATAGGCATCAAGTATCATACTTACCTTGGTCAAATGACCTAAAGGTGTTAGTTACCTAAGGAAGTGGTAACAATGCTCAGGTGATGAGCTAAGGGTTTAAACACCTAGAATCCGATGGTTAGGGTATTGAAATTGTGAAAGGATGAGAATTTCCAGTGGTGAATTGAGGGATTAAGATCCCAACACTTTATGAAAAGAATATGGCTACGGGCCATGACTTCATAATGATAATACCAGGCTTTAGATATATGATCTAATCCTAAAGAGAGTTAAAGCAGTGGTAATGATTCTGTAGTTTGAATAGATGTTATACATGTTCTTTATATTCCTTAAAGGATAAATGACATGTTGATTCTATCAAGTTATAGTTGCAATGCTTCTGATATAGAATAATGTTCTAATATGTTAGACATTGAAATATCTGCTGCTCTACAAATATGATTCTTCCATTCATATTTATCTTCTTAAGTTGCAATAACAATATTACTGGCGGAGAGTTATAACTCTCGCTGGGGCAATTTTTATAATTGTCTCACCCCCGTGGGAACCACATTTTTAGGTGGACGCGGACGAGGAGATAGGAATCCTTCAATAGGTGAAGGACAACACTAGCAGCAGCAGAGACAACAGTGAAGTCTCAGGTGGAGACACTGACTGTTATGCCTTGTATAGATGTAAATAGAGTCCTATGTGTCGTCTCTATACTCTAAGGTCCTCGGAGTAGTAGTTAGTGCTTTCGAGATTTTGGCTTAGAGCCTCGAGATTTTATACTGCCTGTGTTTAGCTTGACAGGACAGTTAATGCTTGTAATTCTCAAAAGGAGATGATACAAAATATGTACCTGTGAACAAGAATGTAATTATGTTACTTTGGTTCTATGTGAGAAAGTTTCCCTTCAATGGATATTTTGATAAAAAGGTTTTAATTTTTAGTGCTTTTCACTAATCCGCTGCTTGAGGAACGCTTCCGCATTAGTTAATCTTGTTTTCGCGAGACGGTCGTCACAATTAAGTGGTATCAGAGCTCTAGGTTCGCTGAGTCTATAGAGACATAGGACTAAGGTTGTAGAGACTGTTCTAAGTGTCTTTCAGTTTATCTGATAGTATCTTCTGCTCACATAGGAGAAGAAGAACTTGAAAATGACTGGAAAACATGAGGAAAACATTGTTGAGGGCAATGTTGTTGCACCGGGAGGGGGTGCATGGGACTAGGCAAGAGGAGAACAAGTGCCTGAAAATTCCCATATTGACCTAATCAGGATAGAGAATCCTATGTTGTGCTCTTGAAGAGCAGGTTACGACAACAATGATGCATAAAGAAGACTGGATACTGGTATTACAACCTAGGTTACCAGTCCTCAATGCAGAAACTTTGGACTTTGAAAGGATTCCTGAGTGACATGGTCATGATAGAACAGTGGAAATGTGGGAAAGATTATCATATGGCAAGAATGTAGACTCTGCCATAAGTTTGGACAAATAGTACATCTGTGATGGTAGTGCCCAAGGAAGGGCAATAAGCTAAGAATTAAGGTAAGATCTCTATAATTTTAGAGACATTTGCCTAAATATTCTGAAAAGCTAAAGTTTTTGGTGTCACCAGTACAATAAATGCCTAGTGCACCAGGGCAGTAGCCACTAAGTGAAGGCAAAAGTAGTAACATGAAATAACTAAACACTATGTGTTGAGCCAACCTAAAGTAGTAGATAATCATGATGGGTAATAGTCAAATGAAATATATTCATTCTAATACTTCATTTCATGATTCTATGTGTTGTAGTTGTTTTTTAGCTTCCTTTGACTAGTCCTATAAGGACACAAGGAAGATGAGAATCTACATTTTACTCAGTGATTCCTTAAAAATGTTTTATAATCTCCCTTATCTGTGTGTTGAAAGATGAAATATAGAAGTGATACCTAAAGAAAATTTAAGAATGGAGAATCTTGTGTGTATAATGATGTGAAAAATGAGGAATATGATAGCCAATAAAGTGCATACTACCTAATCTCCCAAAACTTATATACCCTGGCCAGGTATACAACTATTGATGATAAGGTGAGTATGGAAACTGTTAGATTGATATCTTTTTGATTGCTCTAATCAAGTAGTCATTCTGATACAATCTAATGAGTATCATGAAATACGAAATATGGAATCAATAAAGGAAGATGATTTGTGTAATTCCAATAAAGGAAGATGCTTTGTGCAATTCCAATAAAGGAAGATGCTTTGTGCAATTCCAATAAAGGAAGATGCTTTGTGCAATTCCAATAAAGGAAGATGCTTTGTGCAATTCCAATAAAGGAAGATGCTTTGTGCAATTCCAATAAAGGAAGATGCTTTGTGCAATTCCAATAAAGGAAGATGTTTTGTGCAATTCCAATAAAGGAAGATGCTTTGTGCTATTCCAATAAAGGAAGATGCTTTGTGCAATTCCAATAAAGGAAGATGTTTTGTGCAATTCCAATAAAGGAAGATGCTTTGTGCAATTCCAATAAAGGAAGATGCTTTGTGAAATTCCAATAAAGTAAGATGCTTTGTTCAATTCCAATAAAGGAAGATGCTTTGTGAAATTCCAATAAAGGAAGATGCTTTGTGCAATTCCAACCCTAAACAAAAAGGGAAAAGCTATGTGACATTCCTAACTAATAGGAAGAACTATGTGAACATTCCCAATTACATAGAGTTTTCTAAGTGAATTATCTCTGTTAGATATATATGTTTTTCCTTTTGATAAGTATTCTTGAGTGATTATTGAAGTATGTTCTTTTATGCTTCTTCCTTTCAAGGACATGGACATCATATGTTAGGGGTTTATGCTTTGCATAAACATAAACAGTGATATGGAGGAATTAATGAAAGGAGCTTTGTGTGGAATCACAGAGTTCATAATATCTCCAGGATATTAAGATGATATGTGGAGACTTGAGGGCATGATTAATGAACAATCTGTTCCTCCTTTTCCTGGGATTTCAAGGACGAAATCCTTGTTAGGGGTTTATAATTTGTAACATCCCTGAACTGGGTTATGTGTTAACCCTAGAGGTTTTGCTTAATAAGGTTGAGTAGATTCTTAATCTTATCTTGGGAAAAGTAATTAGGGCTCATGAGAAACTTATGTTTCAATTTTGGTCATGTTTGAACAATGTTGAATCAATGTTTTGTTTGTTTTGGACTAAAGTGCAAATTACCCAAGTTTAGGGGTTTATGTGCAAATTGTGCATTATAATATGTTCCTCATGTGTTGAAGCATCATGAGAGTGAATATGATGTTGAGGTATGGCTTATGGAAGCCTGAATACCAAGAAAGAGCTGATAAAGCAATGTTGTGCATTAAAACCTAGTTTTGGTGTAATGTGCAATTTACCCAAAACCTAGGGTTTTATATGCAAATTACCACTTCAATAAAGTCCCTAATGTTTCTTGGCATCATGAAGAGCAAAGAAAATGAGAGTTACTTCTCATTTGAATTAAGATGGAGGAGAGAGAATCTTGATATTAAAATAATCAAGATTTAATCCTAAGTGAAACCCTAATTCAATTTAGGGCAAAAATGAATGTATTAATTAAAGGGCCTTCAACCAAAATGTTATTGGTTGATTTTGAATAAGGATGGACGTTCCTTTGCCAAGATAAGGAACGAAAATATCTAAAGGAGGTGAAATTCCACTCACCTTATGATAAGTTAAAGAATTCCCACTCAAAAATATATATTAGTATTATAATGGATTAAGGTGCTTATTTTCTTTTCCCTTAATTCATGGATAATGGAAGGGAGTTCAGTGGGGATAGAGATGCCCTTGAATGAAAGAAACCAAGGGGGAAGTGGTGGCAACAATTTTGGAATTAAAAGACTTTTATAAAGTGTCTTCTCTCTCCTCAATTTTCTTATAAAAGTACCTTTTCCAAGCCAAATGAAAGGCTTTTACGACCCCACTTCTTCTCCTTGCTTGCAAAACCGACCAAGAAGGCTAAGGACAGAAGGGATCACGTCCCCAACCTGTTGGTGAGCCTTTGATCTTCGTTCTTCATGATTTAATGGTGAAAATCATAAAACAATGTGTAATTCCTTCATTTCTTCACTCAATCTTCAATTCTAGCCGATCATTTCACTCCAAATCTTGAAGTTGAGCCTTGGAATAGTTGGAGAAGCTTCATCCACCATTATATCCGTGTATCGTGGAGCTTGGAGATCATATTTGAGGCGGGTTTTATAATTCAAACCCTTAATCATTGATATTGCATCAATTCTCTATACTTTGTTGATTGTTTTCTTTAAATTGCTACACTCTTGTTTCTTTTATGCAATTTCCATCAAGAATGGTTGCTTTTCTTGGTTATTCGAAGGAAGGGGATGATGAAAGCATCCTAGATGCTTATCCAAAGAAAAGTACCAAGCCAAACGGTTTTGGTAGGTACTCCAAATCATTTTAATTTGATTGGTTATGCGGTTTCAGCAAACCGTTTAAGGGCAAACGGTTTGAAACCGTTTGGGAGCAAACGGTTTCAAAACCGTTTGAGATGGTTGACCAAGCGTTTACTGTTTGGGAATTTTGTTTCGAATTATGTAGGATGATAACCCACCAAATTTGAGGGGTTAACTCAAAAGGAATTGTAGGTTGAAGGCCAATCAATTAGGCAAATCGAATTGAATTAAATGCTGATTTTCAACCTGATTAACTTGACCTGTTTGGTAAAACGGTTTCAAGACCGTTTGAGTGAGTTGACCAAGCATTGACCGTTTGGGATTCCTGTTCGTAATTATGTTGGTTGATTACCCTCCAAATTTGAGGGATTAAATCCCAAGGAATCGTGAGTTGAAGGCTAATCAATTATGGAAACCTAATTGGATTAAGTGCTGATTATCAATATGATTTAATTGAACTTTTTGGGAAAACGGTCTCAAGACCATTTGAGTTCGTTGACCAAGGGTTTACCGTTTGTGATTACTGTTCCTAATAATGAGTTCTAATGACTCCTCAAATTTGAGGGATTAACTCCCAAGGAATCGTGAGTTGAAGGCTATTCAATTGGGAAAACCCTAATTGAAAACAATGCTGAAATTCCAATGAGTTAATTGGAGATTTTGGGTTGATTAGCCCAAACGGTTTCAAGACCGTTTGGGGATCACCCAAACGGTCTCACCGTTTGGGGGTCACCCCAAGACCGTTTGGAGGTCTGGGGTCAAGTATAGTTGACCAATTGAAGGTCTAAAGGTACCAAATCATATTGCAATAAAGTGCTGATTTGTTGATCAACTCGATAGACCAAACCTTGATGAAATTTCACTAGAATCCAAAGGTTGGATGAGCCAAACGGTCTCAAGACCGTTTGGAGCTCATCCCAACGGTCTCAAGACCGTTTGGAGCTCATCCCAACGGTCTCAAGACCGTTTGGTGGTCAACCAAGACCGTTTGGAGGTCTAGGGTTGAGTATGGTTAGGTGTTTGAAGGTCTAAAGGTACCAAGCTGATATACAATGCAATGCTGATTTGGTGATCAATCCCATGATCCAAACCTTAATTGGATGGCTTGGATTTGAGTGATATGATGGGAAAACGGTCTCAAGACCGTTTGGAGGTCATCCAAACGACCTCAATACCGTTTGGGGTCAGGTCATACCCAATTTGGATGATGGTTCAAAAGTTTCAAAGTAAACAATCTTGCATTGATGAGTGTTGTTGAATCATCGATTCTAAACCCTAATCCAATTGAATCAAACCCTAATTGATGACCCATTGAGGGTCAATTGAGGGTCAAATCAGTTGAAATTTGACCTACTAAACTCAATTGAAGTATGAGCAGAGGTCCAATTGATGATTGGTTCCATGAATTCAATGGTTGAAGATCCAATGCAATCAATTGAAACATAATTAGTAGCTTTATTGATGATCAACTTCAAAGCTCTAATTGGTGTTTATCAACCTTAATTCCATTGAGATCAGACCCTAATTGAAGTTACAATTAAGAGATGAGTTCATGACTCAATTGATGATTGAGTTGATGATCCAATTGGTTGAGATTCCATAGATTGGAATTGAGTGTTGTTAAAGTCTTGATTGACTCTTTGGTCCATGCGGTTTTGAGAGGTTTGGACCAAACAGTCTCAAGACCATTTGAGTCCAAACGGTCTCAAGACCATTTGGGACCATACGGTCTCAAGACCATTTGAGACCAAATGGTCTCAAACCGTTTGAGACTCATGCAGTTTCAAGTCCATGCGGTTTCAAAGCTTTTTGCTTAAACGGTTTCAAACCGTTTGTGATTCAATTTGGTTAATTCAATTGGATGCCCAATGCAATTGAAGGATCAATTGGTTAATCCAATTGAGTACTTAAAGTAATTGAAAGAACAATGGGTTGATTCAATTGAGTACCCAATGATATTAAAGACTCAATTGACTAATCCAAATGGATACCCAGTGCAGTTGAAGGTTCTATTGATCAATCTATTTGGATACCTCAAGTTATTGAAGGTCCAATTGATCAAACATTTTTGTAAACCTAATGTAATTAGGTGGGAGATACCTTTAATGGTACTAATCACTAATGCATAACAAATGCATGGATCCAATATATGATGTAAACCCTAATTGAGGCTGATTCTGTGTATAATCCTATTAAGAGGTTGTCTACATGTGAAATCACTAATTAGGATGAATAGTAAACCCTAATTCAATTGGATACCTTATGTAATGGAGGTCCAGTGTGATTGAATCTTTGAGAATTAAGATGATGAATGTTCTATTGATCCAATAATGATTAGTAATGATAATCAATGAAGGTACAAATGGTTGAAACCCTAATATTACCTAAGTAATTAAGTGCTAATTAAGGTATGAATCCCTAATTGCTTATAGGATCAATGACTTGGTACACTATGTTAATCATAGTTGTATGTACTCGACTAAAGGGTTGATATGACCTAATCAAGTTGAGAAGTTGAAAGTATGAATTCATACATGAATATGATTCATGTGATGATTAAGGGTTATGATCCTTAAGCAAAGACATCATGAAACCCTAAACATGAATATAAACCCTAATTGATAGGGTTATTGAACTCAAACCTTACTTGAAGGTGTATCCATGTAAAGCCCTAATTGAGGGTGATTCTATGAGAAACCCTAATGGGGATTGAGTAGTAAACCCTAATTATGGGTAATGTAATATGAAACCCTAATGAAGGGTGATGCTATATGCAATCCCTATTCTAATGAAGGGAAATGGTATGTGAAACCATAATTCCCTAATAAGAGAATAGAATTCATGCTTGAATATGATTCAAGAGGTGAACTCATGTAGCACGACCGTGTTAGGTAGCACGACCGTGGTATTTTCACTTTGCACGACCGTGCAAGGTAGCACGGCCGTGGTAGCTTCCCTTAGCATGGCCGTTTTTGGTTGCACGGCCGTGGTACTCTAAGCTTGACTTAGAGTTGTTTTGAAAAGGACCTAGCATGGTCTTTTTATTAATTCCTGACTTATGTATGAATCCATAGTATTGGCAATAGTTGTATATTCCAAGTAAGTGACAATTGATCACTACTTTACATGATGAATGTGATAAACTGGTGCATAAAGTATTAGGATGGGTAATACCCTAATACAAGCTAAGTATTTGAACTTAAGAAAGTTAATGGTGTTGAGGGAAGTCAGACATCAAGATATGATAGATATCATATCCAACACCCCAAATACTGGTATACCTTGTTGTGATATAAGTCCAATATGATTGGATGAATGATACATGAGATGTGTGATGGAAATCCTAATCCTAGTAAAGGATTAAGGGTAATGCCCTTGAATTATTAATACATTGTTTTTCATGATGTTGATAGATAATTGATGTGCTGCTATCATATGTGCTAACCATGTAGGTATCATGAGATGATGGGCATAGCCAGGTATGCACTGTGATATGTTATTAATTTGAATTTTTTTATTGGGCCTTGTGTGCCATAATATATCTTGTTGTCTGATAAGAGGTAGCTAGAGAGTTAATAGGCATCAAGTATCATACTTACCTGGGTCAAATGACCTAAAGGTGTTAGTTACCTAAGGAAGTGGTAACAATGCTCAGGTGATGAGCTAAGGGTTTAAGCACCCATAATCCCATGGTTAGGGTATTGAAATTGTGAAAGGATGAGAATTTCCAGTGGTGAATTGAGGGATTAAGATCCCAACACTTTGTGAAAAGAATATGGCTACAGGCCATGACTTCACAATGATAATACCAGGCTTTAGATATATGATCTAATCCTAAAGAGAGTTAATGTAGTGGTAATGATTTTGTAGTTTGAATAGATGTTATACATGTTCTTTATATTCCTTCAAGGATAAATTACATGTTGATTCTATCAAGTTATAGTTGCAATGCTTCTGATATAGAATAATGTTCTAATCTGTTAGACATTGAAATATTTGCTGCTATACAAATATGATTCTTCCATTCATATTTATCTTCTTAAGTTGCAATAAAAATGTTACTAGAGGAGAGTTATAACTCTCACTGGGGCAATTTTTATAATTGTCTCACCCCCGTGGGAACCACATTTTTAGGTGGACGCAGACGAGGAGATAGGAATCCTGCAATAGGTGAAGGACAACAATAGCAGCAGCAGAGACAGCAGTGAAGTCTCAGGTGGAGACACTGACTGTTATGCCTTGTATAGATGTAAATAGAGTCCTATGTGTCGTCTCTATACTCTCAGGTCCTCGGAGTAGTAGTTAGTGCTTTCGAGATTTTGGCTTAGAGCCTCGAGATTTTATACTGCCTGTGTTTAGCTTGACAGGACAGTTAATGCTTGTAATTCTCAAAAGGAGATGATACCGAATATGTACCTGTGAACAAGAATGTAATTATGTTACTTTGGTTCTATGTGAGAAAGTTTCCCTTCAATGGATATTTTGATAAAAAGGTTTTAATTTTTAGTGCTTTTCGCTAATCCGCTGCTTGATGAACGCTTCCGCATTAGTTAATCTTGTTTTCGCGAGACGTCACACAGCTCGTGTCTTCACTCTCTCGAATGGATTACTGATGATTAGTTCCTTGGGATGATTCTTTGCAAAACGAGGAGTAGGATCCTTCTTTTCTTCTTCTTCTTCTAACACTTTCTTTCCTTTGTTGTTAGTGTTGAGATCTTTTAAGATAGGAATTAATTCATATGCAACATCATTATCCACAACATGTTTTCTAACAACAGGGTTAGTTTCAACAAACTTAACATTTGTAGATTCTTCAATTTTAGACAATTCAATATTGAATACTCTATATGCCCTGCTAGTAGTGCTATAGCCTAGGAAGAAAGCTTTATAACATTTCCGATCAAACTTGTCAAGAGAATCCTTCATGTTTAAAACAAAACAAGGACATCTAAAAACATGGAAGAAATTAATAGATGTCTTTCTACCACGCCATAGTTCATAGGGGGTTTTCTTTAAAGAAGGATGTGTAAAAACTCAGTTTTGCACAAAGCATGAGGTCCTAACGGCTTTAGCCCAAAACATCTTAGGAGTGTCATACTCAAGAAGCATGGTCCTAGCCATCTCTTGTAGTGACCTATTCTTCCTCTCTACAACCCCATTTTGTTGAGGCATACGAGGAGAAGAGAAATTGTGCGAATAACCAGATTTTTCACAAAACACTCAAAAAGATTATTTTCAAATTCTCCCCCATGATCACTATGGATAGAAACAACCTGGAAAGAAACTTTGTTTTCAGCCCATTTGCAAAAGCTCAAGAAAACATCAAGAGTATCGCTTTTAGAAATGAGAAAGAAGTTCCAAGTATATCAAGAGAAATCATCAACAATAACAAGACAATACTAGGAACCACAAAGTGTTTGCATTCTCATTGGTCTGAATAGATCAATATGAAGAAGTTCAAGAACTCTCTTGGTACTCATGACTCCTTTAGATTTGAAGGAGGATTTGGTTTTTTCCCTTGTGTACAAGGTTGGTATTCCTCATCCTTTTCAAAATTCAATTTGGGAAGTCCTCGAACCAAGTCCTTTTTTCTCAATTTCTTCATTTGATGCATATTCACATGACCCAAACGGCGATGCCAAAGAGAAATATCATCTTTATCCACTACCAAGCATCTATCTAGTACGGGCTTAAGAGCATTAAGAACAATAACATAAAGATTACCATTTCTAGTTCCCTTATATATAACATTGTAGGAGAGAGAATCTAGAAGCAAGCATTCTAAAGAAGTAAACAACACAAGATATCCATTGTCACAAAGTTGACTAACACTAATCAAATTGTGATGTAGGCCATCAACAAGGAAAACATTCTTAATACATAGCTCATTGCCCACATCACCCTCACCTATGACCTTATCCTTCTTGTTTTCTCCAAAGGTTAACGATCCTACTTTCTTTTTCATGAACTTGTTGAAATGGTTGATTTCTCCAGTCATATGTTTAGAACAACCACTATCAACAATCCATCTCTTTTTAACTTGCAAGAAAGAAGGATGTCGGAACCCAACTCAAACTTTGGGATCCGGGGTTAGCTTAGGGACCCATTTCATCTTTGGGTTAGTCCCCTTGGGCTTGTAAGGACAATAAGTAGAGTAATGGTCATCACATTTACAATGAACACAAACCATAGGGTTCTTAGAGCCGGAAGTATCTCCATGGAAAATAGGAGGTTCCACACTCTTCTTCTTACGCTTGTTCTTTCTCTTTTTCTTACCTTTGGGAGCAGTCCCATCATATTCCAAACCGCTAGTACCAATTTGTTTGTTAGAGTGTTCTAGGACATCATTGAGGGATTTCTTTCCCATGAGAAACTTTTGCAAAAAAAAAAAGATCTTAGCTGGGCATTATCATCACTAAGGTTAATGACATTAGTAGAAAGACTAGAAAGATCATTTCTAGCATGCAATAGGTCAGCCTCAAGATAGAGGGCTTTAGTATGAAGGGAATCTCTTTATAAAGCTATGCTAGCAACTTCATTACTTTGAAAAATATACCTAGAAGATAAGTCATTTACTTGAGAAAGTAATTTGGCATTTTCATATTTAAGCAAAACAATTTCTCTTTGATAAGCATAAACTTCATTCCTCCTAGCATCATCAATGAGTTTGAGTTCTACATTTTTAGTTTTAAGACCATCCAGCTCATCTAGCCACTTTTGGTTTTCTATCTTAATATTTTCAATATTTTTAAGATATACACCATTTTCAACCTCTACTCCATTATGTTTAAGCTCAAGGTCAAGAAATTGCCCTTGCAAAGAGTCTATGCTATCAAGGAGAAGTTCTTCATTTTTATCAAGGATTTCAATTTTAGCATAAAGATCATCAACTATCTTTCCTAACCTTTTCCTTTTAGATTTACATTTAGTAAAGGATTATTGGCATTCACTTAGCATATCAATGATAGTTTCTTTAGGCAGCTCTAACAAATATACTTCACTTACCTTGCTTACCTCACTTACCTCACATACATCTTCACTAGTAGAGGCCATGAGAGAAAGATGGCATTCTCCATATTCGGAGCTTGAGGAGCTTGAAGAAGACTCCTCCCAAGTTGCATGGGCTGCATCTCTTGATCTTCTTTCTTTCTTGTCCTTCCTCTTGTACTTGCCTTCTCACTTGTACTCCTTATCTTTCTTGTGGCTGCTCTTGTGATGTATCTTCTTGGCCTTGGGGCAGTCACTCTTATAGTGGACTTTTTGACCACACTCATAGCACCTTGGAGTTGAAGAGGAGGGTTTGCTCTTGATGTGTTTTTCCTTTGAGTAGTTTGCCTCATGCTCATTAGGGCCTTCATGTTCACTTGAGGAAGGATTGGGGGACTTCATAGAAAGTTGTTGTTGTCACACCATTTCTTCAATTTGTGATTTGAAGGCTGTGTCCTTTATCTTCTTGGACTCTTTTTCTTCTCTCTTCTCTTTCTCTTCTTGTTTGTCAAGCCTAGGCTCATGAGCTTGAAGATTACCAACCAGCTCCTCGGTTGATAGCTCACTTAGCTTGTACACCTCTTCAATAGATGTCACCTTGGGCTCCCATCTCTTTGGAAGAGATCTCAAGATCTTGGAGTTGATGGTGCCTTTGTCTAGCACACTCCCAAGGCTTGCCAATCCATTTATGATGACATTGAGCCTAGTGTACATATCAGCCACTCTCTCATTCTTTCCCATCTTGAAGTTCTCTAAAATACCACCAAGCATGTAGATCTTGGCTTCCTTCACTTGCTCGGTTCCTTCATAGGTGACACACAATTTGTTCCATATCTCATGCGTGGTGTCCCATGAGGAGATCTGGTTGAACTCAGATGGAGTGAGGGTGGCATAAATGATGCTCAAAGCTTTGGCATTGAGTTGAGCATGCTTCATTTCATCTTCAGTCCATGTGGTGATGTCCCCCTTTGGATCTTCATATTTGAGGTGGACTATCTTCCACATTTCATAGCTCACACCTTGGAGGTAGAACTGCATTCTTCTCTTCCAATAGAGGAAGTTGGTGTCATCAAAGACCAGAGGTCTCACGGAGAATCTTACTTCTAGGTTAAGCAAACCAAGTGTCGAATCGACCATCTTATCCTACTTGTTGAAGTAGCTTGGAGAAGACTTGCTCTGATACCACTTGTTGGATCAATGGGCTCTAGAAGGGGGGGGGGGTTGAATAGAGCTTCACAAATTTTCACAAGATAAATTAGACCACAAAATTATATATTTGAAAAGCTTAAACAAGCATCAATTTGATGTCCTAATCTAACATACATAGCAAGGATGAGAGATAGTGAAAAGCAAGTACTTGGACAGGTGGTTTAGAGTGGTTCCATGTCCTAAAATTAGGAGCAATGTCAGTCCACTAACTAGAGTAGGTTAGTCTATAGGATTTGCAATCTTGGTACTCTTATATTCCACAATAATATTACAAGACACCACAACCACACATCCAAGGGCTTAGTACCTCAAGCAAAGATCTTCAACCTATAGAAGGAGCTTACCCACTTGAACCATGGAGTCTTCAGCCATCAACATGGACTTACCCACTCCTTTCTTCAAGTCTTCTACCTTTAAGGGATTACCTATCTTCCTTGAGCATTGCCTTACTTCTCTCCTTCAATCAGAGATCTAGAGCACCTATATCCTTCACTTGGAGACCTGGAGCAACTTGCCTTCTTCAATCTTGAAGAAAAACACTTCCTTCTCCTTCACTTGGAGAGGGATCTTCAACTTGACGTCAAAAGGAATTGAGGTTGGAAGATGGAGGAGGAGATCTTTACAACAATATAGGGAGTAGCTCTCTTACACAAGAACCTATCTCACTCATACTCACGAATTTGACTTGAAGGTAGAGAGAGAAAGGGGCTCAAAGGCTTAGAACACTCTCAACTATGCTAGGACTAAGGTTACAATGAATGAGCAGCCTTGGAAAGAACTCGAGGTGTTCTATATATAGTTGAGGGTGTTTCTTTGAGTTAGGTGAACTCTTAGGCCGAAATATAGCCATTTTCCTTCTAGAAAATGTCTCTATTTTTGATCAAATAACCCACCAATGGTCACATCACTTTTTTCTACAAATTCTGTATAGTGCAATCGGTCGAGTTTCAATAAAGTTAACTCGACTAATAGAGTAAATGACAAATTGATTTTCAAAGTATCAGTCGAGTTTGTTTTGAAGAAACTCGACCGATCAATGAATGATCATTTTGGTCAGGTACTCCATCGGTCGAGTTCTGTGAAGACACAACTCGATTGATGCAATCTTTAGAGATTGTATCAAGGTGGATCAGCCGAGTTTGTCCTAGGGAGAAACTCGACCGATTGACAACTAGATGTCAATCTTTGAATATGCATCTAAAGTGATCTAACATTGGTGTTTTATGTCCCAATCAATTTTCTCACCTTAGTTACAAGTCAATTCATCATTACAAGTGATTACAAATATGTTCTAAGGTCATTTAAATAGATTTCCACAAAATCACACTTGTACCTCTTTGACTTGAACTTGAGTCAATCTTGGGTTTTGGATTTGGGATCCTTTTCATGTACCTAATACCTGAAATCAATCTTTAATAGACATATTAGATACATATGAATGGAATGGTTAAGTCATTATCAAAATATAGGCAATGTATAACCTCTAGGTCAACAACGTTGTGTGAGAGTGAGTGGATACATGCCATTTTTGGATGTTAGACAGTTTCTAGGGTGTTCGAGGGTTGTCTATGCCCGAGAATAGGTGCATAGATTGCCCAACTTGTGATTACATAGCCAGGAACTCCTTCTCTTAATTAGTAGGATTTTACAAACGTTGTTTTCTTTACATTATTTTGTTTTGCCTCGTATCCTTTGGCTAGACTATTTCTAATTCTTTACATATATCAACTATCGATTTGGCATAACTCGCATAAGAGTGGCATCTTAAGTCTCCTAAACATCCCCACATCCCTGTGTTTGACCTTGTATTTCTACTTTGACCCTGTATTGAGTTGTGAGGGTCCTTGAAGGTTTTGAGTTATAAATTTGAAAGTTTGATTCACCTTTGGGATCATGCCTCAACTTTTAGACACTATCTCAGGGCTGATTAGTTCTAAATCCAACACTATATCCTCATCCCTACTATGAATAAAGTGTGGAGATCCCTCTGGAAACTACATACATCAGAAGTAAAAGGACATGTAATTTTCTTCCTGGAGGTTTCATGATACATTTTCTTCCTTATTGGAAATAAGATAATAGTTAATTAGATTTATAAAAACAAACCATAAAAAATCAGTAGTAATGATAAATTAAACTGGAGAAAATAAGTGATTTAGTTTAAGGAAGCAAACAATGAGCTTGAAGAAAAGGTGTGTAAGCACTTTTTCTAAGACGGGTTTTGTCACTCTTGGCACGAGCTTTTTCCAGTGTTCTTTCCCAAAATTTCAATCATTTTGGTTCCAATATGGTCGTTCCATGCAAGCAAGAGGTCAATGTTAAATTGGTACATTGACCTAGTAGTCACAGAAGAAAAGAGATTGATCTAAAATATATTCATGGAAATTACAACAATGAAAAACTCAGAGAAGAAATCAATTGAAATGGAAGAAGGAAAACATGTGTTGTTTTTTGCATTTTTTTTAAGGCGAGAGGACAACACCTTCAAGGGAGAAGGACCATCCTAGGCATGCCCTGTGACAATAGTCTGCACATTGCATGTCACGATGGAAGGTATTCTCCAAAGACTAACATGTCTTTTAACATCTTGTTAATAGGCCGCTTAAATGGTGATTAAAAAAGAAAACAAATTTTGTTGTTGATGCGCTTGTAATAATTCCAAACAACACAAAACACAACTTCAAAATACCATTCAAAAACCAAAAAGGAAAGAGAAAATTATTGAACGATAGTATATTAATGATGTAAACAAAATGAACCCAAAAAAGCACTAAAAATGAGTTTTTGGAATACAAAAATACAACCTTCCTCACAAGTTCCACAAAACCTTATAAAATCAATAAATAACAAAATCTATTTTTCTATACTTTTAGCAAAGGTAGCTTGTCAGTTTGAACCATTTCCTAGTATAAGTCACTTCCATATGGAGAGATTGTTTGTTATACATCATGGGAGCCATCATTGATGATTGTAAAAGGGGTATTTGTACTTGATAAATATGTATAAAAGGTAATTTTACTTATTATGCTTTTGTAAATTTATGAGTTAATGATTAAACTTAACCATTTCCAAAGAATGTTTTATCTAGATGACATATGGCTTTGGTTTAAGACTTGAACGTGAAATCATATGTTTAATAAGAGTGCTCATTTTTGTTATGTCCCTAGTCAGTTTATTGTGGATAGTGTAATACAATGGTAATATATAAGACTTGCACGTAGGGTGAGTGATGACTCTATTTTTAGCCGTGTTATTGGATATCAACTTAGATGCATCAGCACTTTTTAGAAAATAAGTTGTATTGGACAGACCCACCTTAATTGTCAATTGGTCAACTGAGTTGTCTAATGTCCTTACGTGATCAGCCAATAAGGAAATCTAATCAGGCAATCACGGTGTTATAGGAAAGTATGGAATTGAAATAAAATTCAAATATGGATCTGAACCATTGTGAGGGCGATCAAGGGATATGATCAGCCAATTAAGAAACATGATCTGTTGATGACGATAAAGTCCATTTTTTTACATTGTACCATTTTGGGATTTGGATTAGGAAAGGGATTTAAATTATCTTTTTCCTTGCCTATGAGTCTCCAACATAAATGGATCACATCTCAAAAGTTGAGGCATATATTTTGAGAGAACTTGTCATACAAGTCGGTTGACAAACTTCATGGAGAGAGGAAGTCACTCTAAGGATTAATTCCCACATTTGGAGAATAAAGGGAGTTCCAGGACACCTAGAACATCAAAAACTCTTGTTCCTCTTTGACTTGGTGGCCAAGGTGGTGCACCATGTTGTCCCTCATCTGTGTGGACTAAGAAGAGTTTGAGCTACACATATTGAGGCATGGAGAAACTATTCCTAAAGAATACAACCGTGCAACAACTTGGTGGCCAAACTTCTCATCCGTCCAAATTTTTTGGTGGTCATTTTGGATCCAGATCTTGAAGATATTGTTCTTAACCTACATAAGACACATATAGTCATTTGACAACTAGTGTGCTCAAAGGTGTCACCTTTATCCCTTTTAATGTCATTTGTTCACTAATGTTTTGTAGCTAAGTTACCTCCGATGGAAGGGTATAAAGGAAGACTTATTTTATGATGTGCCTCCTTCCAAAAAAACCCAACAGTGAAATCATAGCTAAGGTCATATGCTTTGGGCACTAGTTTGGGTTTTGAACTACAAGCCTTTTGTGGGAAAAATTATGTTCAAACTTATATCCATGATAATCACCTAATATAATATATGATTTGTATTACGTATACAAATGCACCATGAAAATTGTTTTTTTTGTGGTTTTGGATATGAAAATTAGATTGTTCTAGTGTAATCTGAAACATGTAATATCAATGTTTTTTAGTTGGATCAAACATCAGGTTACATGTATATGGCTTGCATGTCATGAGAGGAGGATATGAAAAAAAGCTTGTGCCAAATAAAATGGTCCTTAGAAGGTTCATGATCAAGATGAGATCTACTTAAATCAAGGACTTTTGATTGGCCAATTAGCTTGCCTAATCGGGCAATCGGGATGTGAATTTGTTCGTTGTTTTAATACAACATTTGTTGGCTAAAGTTGTTGTACTAGTTTGCAAATCATATTTTATCACATTTCACTACTACAGAAATAACCTTTGGCGTCAGTTATTTAAGGCCTAAGGCGTGGGCGCCGCTAAAAGTCAACACCTTAAGCGTCAGTCCCCCAACCGATGCCATAAACCTTCCTGCCACCAAAACTGTGCCAGCAAGGGGACTATCGATGTTGGTTCTTAAAGAAAACCGACATGATAACCTTATTAAAAATGTTGATTATTAAGTAACAACTGACACCATACCCCTTCCCGCCACGAAAAAGGTGCCAGCAAGGGCATCATCAACATCGACTTTATATAGGCAACTGACAATATATCAACAGCCACAACGGCCGTGCTACCCAGCACGGCTATGGTACCTGGCCAGAATCTACTAATAACCGACACCATCGATGGCGGTTTGTATACTAATAACCGAAACCATATCCCCTATCGCCGCGACCGTGCTACCCAACACGACCGTGGTACCTGGCCGCAATAGGCGTCAATTTTATAGATAACCGACGCCAGATGGGGATAAATACGTTGGTTTTACACTAACAACCGACGCCTATGTTCTGATCTTTTTTATCAGTTTGCAGACATGTTGTATGGCTAGTAAGCATGATGCAAAACCTACAGTTCAGTTTTGAACCGTAGGTTTATAGCATCCATTGATATCATCCAACAACAGGCCACAAACCTACAAAATCAACAAGATATACAATATTATATACTTATCATGTGATTCACACACATGTATAAGCACATTTAATTCATACTATTTTCCATCACACACATGTAGAAACCAGTAGTTCCATTTCAAATTTCCTACATTTTCACTCACATTTAGCAACCTATAGTTCCATTCATTTCATCTCTTTTCACATTCAGACACATGTAGAAACATTCATGTGTTGATCATCTTCACATTCACACATATGGCAATTACTAAAAATTCATTCACATTCACACAAAAATAATTATGAGAACAAAGTTTAGAAATATCATTCTTTATTCATCATCGTCATTATCCCAATTATATTTAAAAATTCCCACTACTTGTAGGGCTTCTGCCCATTGTTCTCTTATATCATTTAACTCATCCATCGTATAGTGAGTATGTACATCTAATAACTTTTCACCTATAGTGAAGTTAGTTTAAACCCTACAAAGAGAATGATGTATATATATAATTAATAATATATAAAAATATTGATATATTTCATATTATCTAATGAGACTACATATAATACTTGATGTATGATATCGATTTCCATTACGGCATGTTCGATAATTATGCTCATAAATTGCATCACATAGTATCCACATGCCCAGCCATTGTCTTGTGTAGCACACTATAAATTGAAACATACAAAATATTCAAAAATACAAATAAGCACAGTTCACATAAATAATATATACATTAGAGTTGGGAAATTACTTTCACATTCTGCCAACTTAGTGGATCGTTCTTTTTCTTGGGGACCTTTCCTCCAGCTTTGGCGTATTCTTATAAAGCCCTACATGTTAATGTAACACATTAAATTCGCATAATTAAAGAATAATATAATAATAGATGTTAACAGATATAAAAATATGAAATATTTCTCACAGGAATAATGGCCTTTTCATTGTGTGTCCATAAATATTCGATTCCTTCCCCGTAGGATCTAGATAATAGACAGTGAATGTCTCGGGGACAATAACTAGTAACTCCCAATGCTTACCACTAGTTGTAAGAAAGTTAAAAATGAATAACTCAAAAGTCACCATAAAAATATAATTTTCTTAAGTCCAAATTATAAGCAAAGTAAACATACCCAACATTGAATGGAGATATTATCACCGTCTTCTTGTTTTTACCAAAATATTTAAAAACATCACAGTAGTATGAAGTAACTGACCTAGGGTTTTTACCTACAAGACTAATCAAAGATGGAACCAAAAATCCCACATGGAGAAATGAAAAATATGTACATATCGTGTGTAAGTAGTTGCAAAACATGTATTACATGTGTATTAATATATAAGAAACCAAATCACCATATATAAAACAAGGTATATGGATGTATAAACAAGATCTCACCATATCCATAGCTCTATCATAGATGTATTCAGCCAAGCATAACGAAACATCTCCAAAATATCTTGTATAAATAGCTTGTTATCGTATGATTGACCTGCAGCTTCCTCCAGAATAGTCACATTTATAGGACAATTTGGATCATGTTTGCCTATCCAATCTACCATACCCCTACGATTAGGACCTAATGAGGCATGTAGGTCCCTTGGAAGACAACTTGGTATTTCAGGAGGTGGAGGTCGAAGCTGATATGTAGTGGGTCTCTTCCTTTTAACCCGTATATATAATTTCAGATCAATTGACTCATATATACATACACACTAACAAATTAATGTAATGTAAATTTATCATACAATATTAGTATAGACGACATCTGCTTTGGGCCACAATATCACTCCGCCTTCTGCCTCACCAATTGTTTCAGAATCTAGGTGGGCATATGGCAATGTAAGATCCCTCCATTTGGGGACTACATTTATCAGGCTCACACGAACCACACCATCTGGTACTGGAGTCCCATGAAACATTTCCACTGGAAGGGGTGGGTAAGCTGACACCTCTGCAACAATATTTTCTTGACTTTTTAGACGGCATGGCTTCAACCCCTACAAATTTACGTAAAGAATGTTATATGCATATATACACAAACATATCATCTTGAAAAGACTAGATACTATGTCATAAAAATACTTACAGAAGATGTGCTAGGTGGTGGGTCTATAGGATTACTCCCAACCTCTGTAGTTGGAGTAATAGAAGTGTGGCATGCCACAGGTACTGTCTGAGTGGCCATCTAAGACGACTTCTACTTCACCATTGCTTCTTAGACTTTCCTCTCAATTAATTCATCTACCTATACATGGATAAAAGAAATGCTAGCTATTGATTATTGAACTCACTTTCGCAATAACATTCTAAAAAATAATAGGTTACCTCAACTTGTGAAAGTCTCGCTTTTGGGACAGGTTTGTGCTGGAATGGCCCAAAGAACACTTTGATGCCCACACCAGTGCATTCACCCCTAACATGTCCAGGATGCTCTGGGTTACCCAGAGCAACTGTCAATTCATCCCTTGTGCCCTCAGGGATGAACTTGCCTTCCTTCCTCTGCTCATGCATCTCCCGCTAATCGCCATCAACAGAAATTGGTAAGTAAACATAACAATAATCAATATTGATCGATTTCTCTAAGAGTTGAATTTTACCATTTTTGTAGCCGCCTCAGCAGTTGCGGGCTTCGTTATATATCCATTCTTATTTTGCCTCCCAGCTATCCACATAGCATGGCGAGGTAGAGGTGTGGGAACAATAGTAGAGGACTCCTGAGTAGCAGCAGATTGAGCAGTAGACTGAGCAATATACTCAGCCTGTAGTCTTTGGTGAACGCCTACATAGCCTCTTGGACCCATTGTGTGGTCATGCACATTCAGTGCACGTCTTTCTCTTTGAGCATCGTTGATAGCCTTGTTAGTAAGCACATTGATTTGGTTAGTAACACTAAAGGTTACTCTTGAATATGTGAATACATAAGAACGTATATTAATTAAATTGGGAGTGGCACATAATACCTTGAATTGATCCATTTTTCTTTGGGTAACAAACTCCTCCCAGCCTTTGGGGTCCAGGTAGTTCCATTGATCAGGGGCTTCCTTCTTCCTAAATTTATTTTTTAAAGAGAATACAAACAAAAATTATTAGTGTAGAGTAGTCAAAAAGTGATCAATGTCTAGAATTGGAAATCAATCAAGAACCTCTTCTCATCATCGCGTATGTAATCTCGGGTGAGATTTGTCCTATAGTTTCTTAGGACCCTCCCAAAGCGTTGCATCACGCATTTATGATGTAGCTTTTCATCCAAATCAATAATACTCTACAAAATAGAATTGCTATTAACTAGTATCCTAAAAATTAGTAATCTACAAAAATAGAATTGCAAATAATGATAACTCACACATAGTTCCTTCCAGATTAAGTCTTTCTTCCCCTTAGGAACTCTATGCTAGGATTCAAAAATAGGACTACAATGGTTGCGAGTAAGAACCCCAAGATATGAAATAAATGAGTTGTGGTTCACTCCAACTAGATTTCCTGCATGATCGAAATCCACAGTTTGGGTCCATTGCCTCTTTGCTGTAGTAACTTGTTCATCATTGTGATGCCCCTCACTTTCTCAATTTTTTTTTTTGCTCATCAATTGCCCCAATTTCTTCAGGGGCTACATCACCAACCTAAAATTTGACAAAAAAAACACACTTACAGGATATAACTATAAATGTGAGGTGGGATATATTTTTAAAACTTACATTGTGAGGTGGCACATTGACGTCCTCACCCTCATGGTAATCATCAGCACGGTCATAATATGAATGCTCAGCCATCTGAAAGTTCACATTCAGATTGTAAAGTTCACATTGTAAAGTAATTCACATTATAAAGTTCACATTCACATTGTAAAGTAATTCACATTCACATCGTAAAGTTCACATTCATATTGTAAAGTTCACGTTCACATTGTAAAGTTCACATTCAGAAAAATAAAACATGTAAAAAAATATAAACATCGCATTCGTCATTTCTTGTTTGTGGAAAATTTGAAGAGAGATTGAGTTGGAGCATACTTGAGGATAAGTATGTTTTAAGTTTGGGGTGGTGATGTAGCCCTATTTTAGGGATCCATCCTGTGCCATTTTGTACTTAAATCACATCTAAACATGTCAGATTACAAGCCTTTTTCCCCTAATATGCTTATCACTGCCAAATGCACTTATGGATGTTCTTTGCACTATTTTCAGGTACTTGGGCCATGCCTTAGATGGACGAGAGAGAAGGAAGGAGTTCTAGGGCTCCTCCACTCATGGGGGGTCCTAAGAAGGCACCAAAATATCCCTCAACCTACCTCTAATGGCCAAGGGTCGTCATCTAGCAAAGACATCCATAAATGATGAACTTTGAAGGACAATCAAGTGATGCAGACCCCAACACGGCTATGGGCACAACCACACGGTCGTGGAATTTATTGTGAAAGATCAACAGACAATAGGGGATTTGCACTCAGATCGCCACGACCATGGCCGTCTGCCACAACCGTGTCCCTTTGAAGACACCACGGCTGTGGTCATCCGCACAGTCGTGGTGCTTATTGTGAAAGATCAATAGAGACCGTAGGGGATTTGTACCCAGATCGCCACGATTGTGGCCGTCTGCCACAACCGTGGCCACTAAAGATTGCCTCGACCATGTTTTTGTTCCACGACCATGCCCCCCTCCTCCAAAATGGCTGTGTTACTCCAACATGGCCGTGTTCCTTCCCCACGACCATTCCATCCTACCCTCACCATGGTCATGGGACATCAACACGGTCGTGGTGACCCGCCAACCCTACTAAACTTTACACTGAATTTCCTATCCTACCCCTACTTACCCTAGTTCTTCCCCACCACCTATATATACATATGTGGCGGCTGGGGCACGAAGGTTGGACACCCCACAACTGCTCTAATTTCATGCTTGTTTCATTATCTTTCTTTCTATTATTTCTACTTGAATTGCATATATAATCAATTTCATATACATAACAACCGCATTATGTTACTAATCATTACTTCATATTATGTCCTATTTAATTTTTACTTAAATAGTAATATGACCATTTCTCTCCAAGTGACACATTAATAGCTTATGAATGTTTAGATGCATTTATACTATCAATTCCTAGGGTTTACTTTTTTACAATAGAAAAATATAATAGGGGTTATTTTGATCATTTTGTTACTAAAAATTGCATGTCTCTATGTAACTTCTATAAATAAACTATTATATATTAATATGATACTTTAATTGGTTGTGTTCATAGAGTCCACTTTAGGGTCTGGACAAAGGTCGACAGTTCTACCAAATAGATCTTCTATTTTAGAGGCAATACATATAGTATAAAGGTGAAAAAAAGCAGATTGAAGATATAATTTTGGAACAATTTCAAAACATGAAAATTTAGAACTATGAGACAATACATCGCTAGGGCACAACTAAATAGAAACAATAATATATTTCATGGACATGGATGTATCCAGTTGTTATTTTTAATCATATAGAACAGTCAAAATGTCCTCTTGGGATGTATAAATAGAAAACGGGTTTGGAAGTGACATCACTTTTGTTTCATACATAAAATTGAGTTTAACACTGACTTCATCTTATTTTGAACTGTCAATCTAAGAACCCTAACCGTGGTGATTTTGAACTATCAATCTAAGAACCTGTCGTGTGATTAGTTGTGCTTAGGAACAAGCATCTACTGAAGGATGTAAGTAGTGTATGGCCTTCTCAATGGAGGAAATAGAGTAGGAAGAGGGTACCTTTGTCAAGCGGTGGTGGCAGCGAGAAGTGAGAGGGCAAGCAGGTGTCGAGCGGTGGCGGCGAGAAGTGAGAAGGTGAGTAGGTGTCAAGCGGCGATGGCAAGCAGCAGGTGTCGAGCGGCGGCGGCGGCGAGCAGCGAGCAGGCAAGCGGCGGCATGAGCATCGGCGGTAGGTGGCACACCAAAGCTCTAAATCGGCGGCGGCAGAGAAAGGAATTTCCAGACCAAAGCTCTCTATCGGGAATGAAACAGAGAAGGGGGAAGAGTCTGGCTCACGTGGGTGCTATTAAGTTAACAATAGGTATTGGTTATTCAAAACAGCCGACACATAAAATAATAGGTGTCGGTTACCACAAAAAAATGACACCTATATTCAATGATAGTTGTCAGTTTCAACTAGAAAAACTGACATCTATCTACATATGCTGACAAAAGAAAAATTTCTCAAATTATGACCATAGTTGTCAGTTTCTGTAGAAAATCGATGCCAAAGGGGGGAGAAAATTTTCATGGGGACAGCGCGTGTAAACACACCGGTGTCAGTTATCGCAAGAAAACTGATGATAAAAATGGGCCCAATTTTCTGTCTCATGAAAAACCTTTAGTCGTTTGTTGGTTTTTTAACAACCGACGCCGTATGTTAAATTTTGGAGGTAATTTTTTTTATTGGAAAATTTGGATTTGGCGGTCGATTTTGGGCACTGGTTGCTTATTGAGGAACCAACGCTAAATAAAAAGCGATACCCGTGTTTGGCCACTCCCCACATATTTATGTCAAATTTTTTTATTCAACCGATGTTGTAGGTTTTAGGCGTCATTTTTTATAACAACCGACATGACGTTATAAGCCATTTCTGTAGTAGTGTTTAGTGATTGTTATAGTATATGATACATATAATAATTTATATGTAATGGCGATTGGATACGTATGGATATATATATATATATATATGTGTGTGTGTGTGTGTGTGTGTGTGTGTGTATATAAATCGCTCAATATAATATCAATGTTGAAGATTCCTTCCAAGTGTGAAACTCTTAAAAAAACTTGTTTGCCTAAGTGTGGGCATGGAGTGATGCACCTCTACCTAAGGAAAAAGTGATAATAAGTATGTCTTCCTTCCATATTGAATGCATATCTTATTGTATTGGGCTTGGGTTGGGCTTGAATAGGTGATCTTAATAGGATTAAGCACCTAGAGGCATAAAGATGGCATATAATTAGTATGATGCATTATTGATGTACATTATTGCAACCATCTATCAAAGAATTGCATATGGTACAATTGGTAATTGTTACATACAATCATAATTAAGTTTTGGGTAGCAATGTTTGTTGATCAATGACTTAATGTATTTTAGATCTCATCTCTCTAGAAGATTGCTCATTGTAATCTTCCAAATAAATAGCGAGGGATATAAATTTTAATAAAATAGTGGGACATAATTAATTAATGTCCAAAGTAATTTTGTCATGTCAGATTTTCATAATCAAATCAATCCATTGACCCATGTAAAATATCTTCTATCTATATCAATGGCAAACACAACCGCAGTCCATTTTCACTATGATCAGTCCTTGAGAAAGAGAAAATCAATGGGAATAAATTTATTGACTAGTTCAGATGTTGAGAATTTCTCTCTCACATGAGCATAAGATTATGTCATGGACACACCGATACCTAATGAACCAACTTTGAATGTGCATAGGGTGGAAAGGGGTGCTTTCAAGAAGCATTTTATCATGCTATGGACATCAAATGTCCAATGCTTTGCTCCATGAGTCATGACCTTGGGACAAAACATGAGATCATGGATGTCATTGAGATGATACCACATCTCAAGAACATATATCAAGAACAAGCAAGATAAAAGAGGTATGATGTCTATAATGCCCTATTTAAGTGCAAAATAGCAGAAGGTGGTTCAGTTGGACCCATTGTGCTCGAGCTAATTGGGTATGTGGAAAGTCTTGAAAGACTAGGATTTCCTTTCGGTCAAGAGTTGGCCATAGATGTAATCCTACACTTGTTGCTAGACTCATAACAACAATTTGTTATGAATTAGAACATGAACAATTTTGATATGCCTTTAACTGAGCTATTTATCATGTTGAGAACTATTAAGGGGTAAATAAATGACAAGCCCAATTATATGTTGATGGTTAGAAAAGGGAAAACAAAGGGAAAAGGAAGTTATGAGAGATTTCTAAATCTACATAAAATTCTTCAACACTTAAAGAAAATGGAGGAGAGGCTTTGGGAGGCAATTATCACCATTATCACTAGGTAGGACATTTGCAGATAAATTGCCCTCTCTTCCTTGAAGAGTTGAAGAACAAAAAATAGCAGATACACATCTCCACTTAAGGTATATGTGTTACTAAAATAAACTTATCTGCTTCGTCGTCATGGGTATTGGATACTGGATATGTATTTCACATATTCTCAAATATGCAGTATCTCAAAAGAAGTAGACCCTTCAACAAAGGGGAGGTGGAAATATATGTTCCAAATGGAGCATGAGATGTTTTGACTTGAGTACGCATTTATTTTTTATACTTGTCCAATGGGCTTGTAGTAGAGTTAGAGAACTGCTATAATGTATCTTGCATTAATAAAAATATTATTCTAGTATCTAGTTTGGCCAAGAATGGATTTCATTTTCTATTATAAAGAATGATAACATTTCCATTTCTAAAGATAAGATCTTTTACGGCAATGCCCATGTGTCTTATGGTCTTTATTTCTTAGATCTTGAGACACATGTATATAACATATATACCAAGACGTTAAAGCTCAATGAATCAAACAAAATACATATATTTGGCAAGGTCACATAAATGTTAAGTACATTTCTAGACTCCATAAAGATGATTATCTGGACTCTTTTGATTTTGAATCAATAGAGACATGGAATCTTATTTATCAGGAAAGATGAAAAAACCTCCTTTCTCTAGTAACACTGAGAGAGCTAGTGACTTATTAGGACTTGTACATACTAATGTGTGTGGACATTTTAGTACAAGTCCTAGAAATGGGTATAAGTACTTTATCACTTTTATTGATCACTTTAGTAAATTTGGATATGTATATCTTATGAAACAAAAATCAAAATCTTTTAACAAGCTCAAAGAATTATGACTAATGTGAAAAAACAACTTGGTAATAGTTAAAGCACTTCAATCTGATCGAGGTGATGAATATTGAAGCCTAGAGTTTGAGGTCCTTCTAAGAGATTGTGGTGTTGTACCACAATGAACCTCACCTGGAACACCACACCATAATGGTGTATCACATAGAATGAATCACACTTTATTGTACATGGTACCATCAATGTTGAGTTTAACTGATCTTTCAAGTTGCTTTTGAGGACACTTTGTTCAAACAACCACCTTTAAACTTAGTTGAGTACCTTCCAAATAAGTTGAAAGGATAAGATATGAGGTATGGAATGGTAAACATACAAATATGTCTATTGTCAAGGTTTGGGGATGTGAAGCTTATGCCAAGAAGTAGTTCTACAAAAATCTTGGACCTGAATTAGGTAAATGCATCTATGTTGGGTACCCTAAGGAAACTAAGGGTCACTACTTATGTATTTGATCTGACCGCAAAGTGTTTGATGCCAGAATTGATGTATTCCTATAAAATGATTTCATTTCTAAGGGAACCAGTGGGTGGAAAATATAACTTGAAGAAGTTCAAGATCAACAAGATAACATTAAAATTATGTAGATGGACAAGAATCAAGAGGAACCACAAACTATTATGGAACCTCAAGTCGCTTTTCTAGCATAAGAACCTAGAAGATCTAGTAGGGCATGTCTTGATATAGACACATATCGAGTTATCATGAATCAAGAAGACACCAGAACCAGCAACCCAATCCCCCTTTATCAATTGAACCAACAAAAACTGTTTTGGGGTATTTGTGAATCATGTATTCCATGTGACATATCCTAACACCATGGACCACAAGTTAATAAGCATAAAAAATTTGAATGGGGAATACCTTTAAAAAATCATTTAAAGTGCTAGGATGATCCAAATATAGCAAATTATATACCATTCTAAACATAAGGATGAGACATACAATAATTTTGACGACCCCCTCATGGGGAATACCCACCATTAATGAAAAATTGTAGTGGCATCGATCACAATCTCATTTATCTGAAATCATGACTTAATATAAAACAAACAATAGTGAATATTTTCATTTTGTGACTTTGTATAATACAAAAGGTTACAAATTTCTCATGAAAAGAGTTTACATAATCTTTCAATAGGGAAATACTACATGAGAGGGAACATTACTATAAAAAAAGAATATATCAAGAAATACTAACTGACTAATTCCCCTGGTGATGATAACTTTGTAAATTTTGAAGTATTTATCTGAATCTTCAAGTCAACATATCTTCATGTAAGCCAGATACCTAAATTTTCAATAAACAAATATGTGGATTAATATATTACTATACTTTGTATGTGAGTGCATACTAAAGTGTACATGCATGTATGTATTCAACGAGTAAATAGGTATAAATATAATGTTTTATTTTATTTTATATAATCTAAGCCATGTTTGTCATACCACAATTAGTGTAATCACCTTTGTTTATCCATCATTGGAATTAGGTCAAGTACCCCTTGGTAGGTATATCCTTGGGTTCAAAATATTAGAAGTTTCATTATGTAATAAACATATTGGCATTATAATGAACTGAAATTAAGTAAACATACAAGTAATTTAATTCATGAAACATTAAGAAATCATCGACTATCTTCAGAATTCAATATTTAAATGTACTCATAAATAACTGCATACCTTTATCATGAATCATATAGTATACTTCAATGACTTCAAATATGCAGTCCAATAACAAAATTATATGTAGATCTGAGAAATGAACATGATTTGTAATTTCATACACCCATAATGTGTCACCATGTATCCATATGACACTAATTAAACCTACCTTAGGTCCTAAACTTGGGTTTAGAGTCATCTTGGGGTTTGGTTTTAGAATAAAGTATCAAACCCTAACTAAATCACATCATGATTTCTAAGATTATATGCCATAAGAAACCATTAGGTGTAACTCTAATTCATAGATTGAACATATCATGTTCTTATGAACACCAAATTAGATCATGTGTTTTAAGTTCATAGCAAGTTCTAAACATTGGATTCAAGCCCTAATTCTACATGTATAAGATTATGACTTTTGAAACTGTATATATACATCATTATAATTATTGTGGGTTCTCATTATAATAAAAAAATATTATGTATTATTACAAAATAAACATATTCTATGAATTCATCATGTTGCTCCTCAAATGTAGGCTTTGTATGCATGAATAACCTTAAAACCATGAATTAACTATAGTTTTTAAACTATATTTAGAACTAGGAATTGATTGTATTTTATTCTTAATATGCAAAATTATATTATCATTTTGGTACATAATATCACAATCTATAATATTTTCAACATTTAAAATAAATAAATATTACTAGACTAATCAAAATAGTCCATGTCAAAAAATATATAAATATCTATATTAGTTGTAGGATTGAGCCTGATTCAATGGGCCTGTGCCACTTTGGCACCCCACACCCGCATGTCTTAGGAAAACAAAGGACTGAAAGATAGCGATGTCCTTTACCTTATAATGCCTGACCCAGGGAAGAGATGTAATTTTACTTGTCTTGCTCTTCTTCCTCTCGTTCATGCAACCTTGACATTATTTCTCTATGGAGGAGGTCAACCTCATGGTTGACTCTCCATTCTTGGTTGTTGTTGGTGGAATTGAAGAGCTAGGGAACTTTGACATGCCCTCTTCAACTTGCTTGACTATTTCCCCAATATGTGTGGTATTTAGAGTGGCATGGTTGTGAGAGTTGCTAGAGGAGTAGAAAGTCATAGGTCAGAGAGTTGTTAAGATGGAGGAAGAGGTGAAATTGGAGGAAGGGTTTCATTCCTAGAGTTGTGATGGATCTACAGGACCCTTTTTATAAGTGTGAGGGGTCTAGAAACTTACAAGAGTTAGAATATGTGATATCTATCCTACTAGATATTTGGGAATTACCTCCATGGGAGGAAATAATGGAAAATATAGGGGTTTTAGGGTCAGCTGGAGCTCCCAGAGCTATTGTAAGAGTTATGTCAAGAATATGTGGGCTACAGAGAGACAAAGAGTTAAGTCAGAGAGCAGTCCAACTACTATGTGTCTCCTAGTGGGAGGTTGACGATGGTTCCTACATGGTTTGATCTCATATCATCTATGGAATTATATGATCAAAGCTTGTGTCACACACTTAAGGTC
The DNA here is from genome assembly GCA_963693085.1 of Alisma plantago-aquatica. Taxonomy (NCBI): domain Eukaryota; kingdom Viridiplantae; phylum Streptophyta; class Magnoliopsida; order Alismatales; family Alismataceae; genus Alisma; species Alisma plantago-aquatica. The sequence continues at coordinate 306,707,827 of OY856414.1, forward strand.
CCACATTATTTGGAACTTAATGTGACAACATGATATTATCTAATAACTTAAATTATCAACAATCTCTATTAGAATTATTTCTAACTTCTAAAACCTATAGGTCTCTAAAATTATACAATCAATGCCAAACATCAATATTATATTCCTATTACAGTTATCTTGTCTTGTACAAAGTTTGAGACTAAAAGGTATACAATATATACCCTTTTCTTGCTCTTTAAATATTTACTTATGGTAATTCTAGTTCAAAACTAATGATGTCATTATCTTAAAAGTTAGATTTATTATCTTTTAATTATTATCTCATATTGAAGAAACTATTAGTTAAAACTAGGTTTAGAATCCAAGTAAAGACTAGATAGAGAATCCCTTAATTGTCTAGGTCATTTATTACTTTAGAAACTTCTAGTATTTTGCAAACTATATTATAATGAGTTTATCAATCATCTTATAGTTTTATTTTCATACTGGTTTTCACAAATTATAATGTCTTTATCATACATCCCAGTGGACTTATTTTCCATCCCAATAGTCCAATTGAGATTAAATTGGATCTTGAGGCCCATGATCATATCTAGGCCTTCCAAAGGGTCCACATGCTTCACTATCTTCTTAATTATGAAATTTAGGCTTGAGTTCATCATAACATCTCATTTGAAGCCTTATGTCAATATATATGATCATTATCACTTTATTTACTTTATTTGAAGACCTAAGATATGTCTCGGAATGCCATTAATCAATTAGCTTTGTCATACTCCCTTTATTATTCATCTTATGTTATCAAATCATATCAATGAAGTACATATGAAATTCCCAAATTTTATGGATGTTGCATCCACCCCCAACTTAAATTGAATTTTGTCCCCAAAATAATCAGGTTAAGGTGAATGGCCACTCATTTAGCCTCATTCATTAGGTATATCAACATCCCTTGAACACGTTTTAGCTATCTTATCATTATTAACTTTCATGTATATGAAGATTTTTCACTATGTTGAGGACGAAACCGAAATTACTCAAGGGGTATTTCCACATCCTCATTCATTGCATGATATTATCATTTGATGCTTTCACTCAATTGGTGAATTTATTTCCACATAGGCCTCAAACCCACTAATCGTAATTCAGCTATATTCTTGAGACAGTGAGATAACACATGTATACCCCAGATCATGTAATGAATTTATTTAACTTACACCTCATATGTCAATTATATGTATCATATGTGGCTACCCAATCCCTTACACCTATTGTAAGATCCTCAAAATTGGAAATTTTGGATTCTAGGGTTATGAAATTGATAATATTGCATTAAGAATTAGTTGAAGTTATTCTTAGAAAGATGATATCAATGATATGATTTTGATTGAATTGGAATGATGAATTTGAGTTCTAGACTAAGATTAAGTCTTAAATTTAGAGAAATATTGTATGAGGATTTAATTGTGTTATTATGATAATTGAAGCCTTGAGTTATTAATTAATAATATAATTAATCTTGTGGGCCTTTTGGAAGGCCCAAAGTATGAGTCATGGACCTTGAAGCCCAATTCAAGCCCAATTGGGCCATCAGGGTTTACAAATGGGTCACTGGGATACAAGATTCAAAAAATTGTATCTCGTGTTTATGGTGTATACTTAAGATAATTTTACTTGATATATAATTGAATTATTATATTATAGGATAAATTCTATATGATTCCAGATTATCTAATGCCCTAGGTAATTAATTTAGTAATTATCAAATATTTATTTGAATGTCAAGTTATCAAGGGAAAACACACTAATTTGAAGGTGATATCTAGCCTAAGAGATATAATAGCAAAAGTAACATTATAGTAGAAATTGGGATTCAACGGATGACTTAAGTGGGTTATACATTTAATATCAGGAAAAGGATTTTTTTTTTTAATTTGGAAGAAAAAGTTCTAAAGGCAGAGACCCCATGGATCCAAACTCCCAGATCTGATCCCTACCATGTGAAGAGAGTCCATCTCGCTTTCCAAAATCTATGTGAGTCCCACGTGCACAAATACCCTGAGCATCCTCATGGTCTCTCTCCCTATTTGACTCTCATTATCACTAGATAACAACGACACTATCTTTAGGACTAAAAGCCACACCCAGCCAGACTCATTCAAGCAGAGGGATGACTTTATCATGGGAGATTGCAGTGGATGATTGCATTATATATTCGGCTACCTAACAATGATCTACACAAAATTAAAACCCTCACATTCAAATCATGCTTAAAGATTGAGGAATCATGCTCAAAACTAGCACACATGTTGTCCCAATTGATAAGAGGAAGTTCCTCCACTCCCAGATGAGCTTAATAATTTGAGTAGATCCATGTCTTCCTTCCTTTGACCCCTGGGCACAAGGGACTACTCCAGAAAGCCTTCAAGATATGTCCGGACTCTTGAGAATAACTTTGACATCCATGAATGTTGTGGAAGATCTCTTGGAAGTCCATGGTGTAGGTAAATATGGCATTAAAGTAGGCATCGGAAACAAAATTTTCTATACGTACTTTCCATAACAGCAAAATCGCATCAACAACTTTGTAATGGTCATACTTAGTTCTAGAGCAAGTCTAACGAATATTCCTGATTGTAGTTGTGCAACTTTTTTCTAGTTGCACTCAGACAACGTTAGTAGTAGCTCATGGTCTCCACCATGGACAACAAGCTGACATTGTCCTCCTAGCGGCAGATAGGAATCTCCTCGCCTCTATAGTTGTCCACACAGACCACCTATAACTCCTATCGTTCTAGTGTAATAGACAGTAAGGAGTTATCCCTCTCGTTGGTATACTAGTCATCAAATTTCTCTCCCACAATTGTTCTCCCTTGTTATCCCTCCCTTTTTTGGGTAGGACTTACTTAGGCTCTCTATTGGTTACCACAACCAGAGAAGAAAACAATTGTCAGAGGCAATTGAGTTGTGTCTGAGAAGTCCCCAGTACCCCTCTATTTATATGAGGGCTGGGGTCAAGGTTCCCAGTCTGAGTGGGAGTTGAAGGTACCGAAATTCATGACAATCTACAACCTATGACAAGCAAAAAAGTTAGTTCTTAGAATGAACTTGTCAGTTTGAATGTGAGCCAATATGTTCACCTACTGAAATGGTCATTTCATTATGTTTCCCAATCACATATGAATTGACCATTCTAATCCAATTAATGCACGACATGACGTCAAAACTAATCCTTGATTCAGTTGAATTGAACCACTAACTGGGCGTCTCACTCTGCAAAATAGTCATCTCACAAACTCGAACCAGTCAGTTCACTAAGTGAACTGGTCATTTTTTCCTCTGGTTCATCTAGAATTCAGCTAATACAATTTCCAATCAACCTGACACTCCAAACAGTCATTTCAATAATTTAGCCAATTAGTTGGTAGTCTAGTCAGCTAATTCATTGCTCAAATTGAATATCTAAACACTTTAGTAATAAATTCAATTATCATTCATAATTAAACTCCTCTTCTAGGTGTATCCTATGTGTGTGGCCCTATAGGTTTCAATATATGTTGGAAGTGAACATTCATAACTAATTTATGACATCACAAGCAAAGAGTGGTTCCTAGTCACACATCATTGCTACCCAAGTAGATGGAAAGTTGGAGAACAATTTCAACCTACAATATGTGTCAGGTGTTATAGTAATTGTCTAATTCCTTTGTCTCTAATATCCAAAATGAACTCAAGGCATGGAATCGTAATCCTCTCAATGTTCAATCCATGTTCCTTGAAATAGAGAAGAATCTGAGATATATGTGACCTCAATATCATATCTTGATTCACATGTGCATGTGCATGCTTTTCATAGTCTCTATGATCAAGTGGCCAGGATATCATACTCAAGTAGGAGGGGAAACTCCCATCTACATCACTCATAGTCATCCCCATGTGTTATAGTTTACCCAATCATCACCTATATGGAAACCCTTATTCAGTGTCACATTGGATGATGTCAAAGCATATTGAATGACATGTAATGAGTGTAGTGATTTCAGGTATAAGAACCACACTCACCACCTTCACTATGGGAGATGACTATGACCATCATTTATGGTTTCCATGTATCACTCTCAAGGTGGGTCTATCTGATACTATTATAACTTCAATTTTACTTGTATTTTGTTTGATCGAAATACAATTATTTGAATAAAAAAGGACATATTGAAAATATGATGTGCATTATTTTAAAAGTGATTTTCTTGAAAAATGCCCATTGCTATGATTTTTGTGGCTTTCACTATTTTGTTAATCGAATAACAGATAAAAGGGAAAAGAAGAAAATCTCACAATAAGTAGAGAGCAAAATAAAATAAGTATTAATGACATATGCTTAAGAGAATAATGTGGAATTCCCTAGAAAGTGGCATGTATAGCCACAATTAACTAGTCTTTGGTTTCACATGATTGCTAATAGGAATAATAGTCTCGAAAAGAAAATAGAAAAGAAAGAAAGAGAATTTGAGATATTGGGATAATAAGAATGGTCCAAGAGGTTATGGTAATTGTTTTCCTTAAGAGGCATGTTTTTGTATATGAAACTTATTCCAATAAATCCCAAGAATCGAATATAAGACAAAGGAGACATTTATTGGATTTCTTGGTTGCAAGGATGGGTAATAATCAATAGGGAGGAAAACAGATTAATACAAGGATACAAAAACCTTTGATATAGAGGAAAGGTGTATCTTGTCCCTTTTTATTGCTTATTAGATTTCATATTAGAAGGTTCAAGCCGTGATTTGAAGCAATATAATTAATTACCTTCCTTTTTTAAGGTATATTAGTATCACCCTTATATGTGTTTGTATGAAAAGGGAAACTCATAACTCCCTTGACCCCAACACCAACCTATACTTAAAAGGACAAGAAACTTCTCCCTATCACCCTTCTTCTAATCCTAGGTATTATATCCTATCCAAATAGTGGTTAGGGAGAGACTGATCACCCCAATCATATCCATTCCATGAAGAAGGATGGGAGGAGGAGTCGTGAAGGAGGTGGCCCATGGATGGAGTTGATGGAGGATCGCTTCAAGCTGAGTCTAAAGAATGATGAACAATGAGGGATTTCCCTGGTGATCTAGATCTACATATTACTCTTATTACTCCAAGAAAGACAAGCCATAATGGCCATTTACTTACCAGCAAGGGTCTAAGACCTACAACTCTCTTCATGCCAACCCGGACATTTTCTTGTTCGTGGCACTTAGCCACGACCTTGCAGTCTACCAAATCTGGCAAGGGTGCACAGAGCTTCCAGGCCTGGTGCCAATCGAAATGGATAAGAGCCGTCATCACATGGTACGGTGATAATAGCTTTGTCATGGAAGCATGGCATGATGAAAACACCTTCAAATATCCTGAGGTTGCGACAGGTGAGAAAGAAGGTCAGGATCACGAGCAGTTTAGAGGATAGAGAGAGAGATGATGGAGGAAGGAGAGTGGCATAGCAACAAACTGTGAATGCATCACCTTAAAGGCAATGATGTGTGTCGCATGCACTAAGAAGCCCGGAGCCACGGGCACACACAAGGGGAACTACAGAGTCAAAAGTCTCTCTTGCCCCTACATGCACGATCAAGACATAAGGGTGCTCTGGTCTTTTTCCATGCCACAACGGTTGCTAACTTAGGTAATCATGATGACATGGCACTCTTTAATTGGTCAAGAAGTGTTTAACTTGCAAATATCCTAGTAAATCATAGGATTATACAAAAGCAGCAAATAATATATGTATTTTCATCATAAAAATTCAAGGTACATGATAAAAATATGGTGTTGGCCTATATCTACTTACAATTTGAAATATGTTCAAAGTTGATGTCTTCAATGCTTTTAATGGATAAAAACCCTAATTTGTGAATGTTGATGAATATAATAGACTTAGTTAATGTTTTTAGTCAAAGTTTGATCTCTTAAAAATGAAAGGAAAACCGTGGACTCATATGGATATTATAATCCAAGTTTTGAAGAGTTAGGATTTATTTATGCATAAATGTGTACTAAATGATGAACATTAGGGTTTGTCCACTGAATAAATATAAAAGTGTCAAATATTCATGTGTCTAACCCTAATTTGACCAAAACATAATAAAGATGGGGACTTTTGTATAAAAGTCACCTTTTTGTAACACAATAATGTGTATGAAACCTAAAGTAGGGTTTGTGGATTAAGAAAGTGGAAAGGATCAATAATTAAACTTAAGGGGTAATATGGATAATGACATAAGAAAGTGGACATAAAACCCTAACTTGAGAATCAAATAAGTCCTTTGATAGGATTTAGAGTCATGTAGTGACACCTTGGTGTATGCCTTGAATTTCATATTGACTTGCTTGGTTGATTGTGTGGTTAATTCTACTTATTCTTATTTGGAGTAAAAATTCTCCTAAGATAGGTATGTGGTTCCTCCTAAGATTATTCATTGTAGTTTCACATGGTTTCTCAAAGATTTCCTTGCATCATTGAAGTTATATAATTTCTTGTTTTTTTAATTCCATGCAAATGTTTAAGTGACTATGACTATCACATTATATATGAACACGACTAGCCCAATTATAGGCCACCTCTGGATCTATGGAAAGGCCATCTGCATGGATAGGGGAAGGAATATTTTGGTAATAGTCTGAATAGAGGGTACATGAGAAGTCATCTGCCTGGATAGGGGGAGATATGATAAAGTCATCCTCCTGGATAGTGGAAGACAGTGAATACTACAGTATGAAGCCCTGAGGGGTTATGACAGAGGGTAGAGAAACCTTAATTGGGTAGTCATGGTGAAAATGTTAAGTTTGGTTTGTTAAACATTAATTGTTGAATTATGTTGTTATCATTACTTGTGAGGTTTTGTTTCCCCCACATACTAGTATGACTTGTCATACTGACCGACATTTTGATTGTCAGTGTTTTTAGGACAATCTTACTGGAAATTGGACATTCAAAGAAAGAAGACATTGAAAGCAAATAAATGAAGTAAGGCTCAGAGGATATAGATAGATAGTTTATTTCTCAGTAAATTCTAGAACCCATTTTTTGTAAACTTTGAAAAAAGTTTTTTTTTAATCTTGTACTAAGTTTAGTTAGTTTAGTAAAATTTAGTAATTATTTCTTATTATGTGCAAAACCATTTGATCCTATTTTTGGGATAATGTCTCTAGTTTGTTGGCCTTCCTTAATTAGGGGTTGTTGGGGACTAGATTCGTTACATTTGGTATCAGAGCTTGGTTTTCTACATAATATTTCATAATTATTAAATTTTACAAATTCTTTAGAACCCAAAAGGGAGTTATTAGATATTTTTCTAAAGATGGAGGTGTCTAGAAAAGGATAACAATCCAGGGGCTGGAAAGATTTTCCTCTACCCCCCTAGTCAGTTTATGAGGACTCCTAGAATTTGTGTGATTGTCTAGCTGAAAGAAGAGGATTTGACTTGAAATAAGATACCTCTAAGATTTTTCATCTACTCTCATCACTTCTTGACCCCTTTTCATTTACAAACTTTAATTAGTTAATGTTTTCTCTCTCTCCACCTCCTCCTAGATTTTGGGGTTAAGAGTGTTAGGGATTAAGGCATCCTTCGTCACATAATAAAAGTGGACATAATGATAAAGAGAAAATATTTGATGGGTTCTACCCTATAAAGGAAAACCCTAGATGGACTAAGGCTGGGAAGGGACAACAAACTCAGTGGGTTAAGAAAATAGCAAACCTAAGGTGCAGGTTGTAAACGTTAATCTCAACCCAAAACCTTAAGTAGTGGATAAAGAAAGAGAGAACCCATTAAGTTGGACACCTTAGTTTGTCCATACATGTGAGTATGTAGGTTATGTATGCATGATATACATGGAGTATTGGGTATGCATGGAAAACATAGACAATAAGTGGTTGCATAACCCCTAGTGAAACTTTTGGTTTTGGTCATCCCTAAAAAAGGAGAAAAGATCCATGAGAGCGATAAAACTCTAAATTGGAAGTTTAGTTGTGACCAAAAAGCCTAAGATCCTCCGGGTATGAACCCTAACAAAAGTGTTTTCCCGGACAGATACAAGCGGGAGGTAAACATGCACCTACATGGAAGTGAGTGACATCCAAACTGGCAACAAGCTTAGTTCTGAGACAAAGGGGTAATGCCTATTTGACTGGATTATGAGATAGGCATACTGGAGGAAATGAATGAGCAGATTCATGTTATTTAATGAGAAAATATGGTTTATGATGACCTCAGTTGGACATATGTTTTCATAGTACGCTTCATCATATAAGGTAGGTGAGAATAAGATGTGAATATGTAGGAACCTGAACCTCATATACAAAGAGGGAACCTCTAGTGCTAGGACAAGTTACATGGTTAACGTAGGAAAGAGTGAGACCCAGAAGAAGAAGGTTGGGAACCTAAACTCCAAGACATTAGGAATTATGAGAAATATGTGTATGATGTGTCCTAGACTAGACTACCCTGAGTAGATGGGTTGAGTTGCTTCATGCATGATCCTTAGAGGCTTGTTGTACCCTAATGTCTGTTAAAGGACCAAACCTTAGAGATAGAGAAGGAGGCTTCTTATAAATATGTTGAAATGATTTGAGTGCTGACCATCCAGGTAAGGGAAATATAATTGAAACGCTAAAATTGTGCGTATAAATGCAAGTGTACGTGCCGAATAATATAGGCCTATGTGAGGCTCGAGTCAAACTCAGGGAGACATAGTCTCAGTGACTACTACTAACTATGGTGCGATCAGCTAAGCTGATTAAAAAGGTTGAGTTTGAGTTTAAACAAAGCAAAAGAAAATTAAGCAAAAATAAAGGGTGATTGATTCAAATGAGATGGATTCCTTAGGATTACTGATTTCACCACGGGGTCTTGTTATATCGTATTCCTACCAAATTAATATAAATTTTACTCCTACCCTTGATAGAAAGCATGTAGTCAGAATTGCCCACTTCCACGGTTCAATCCACTACCTAGATCTACGTCAATTTCACGTCTGTAGAAATGTATATCTTAGTCTAGGTGCATTATCGAAGACTCTGGGTTTCTTTCTACTAACTGTGTGTCACCTTTCCCAAGGAACATGTAGGAAAGTGTATAACTTGTGGTTTTCCAACCTTTAATCTTCCTTTTAGAGCGATTATCAGTCTATTACTCTACCAATGGTGATCAAGCATAGGTAGATCATTTAAAACACAACTATATATCCAGGAATAAAGAGATATCAATATTAATTCATGTAAAAAGTTGATACAATGATTTCCCGGGCTACTCCCGAGTCCTAAGGAAAGGAGGGGTTTAGGCCCGCATGGTTTTCAAGTGAGAATACATGGAGAGAGGGTAGAAAAATGTGGGAAACATGAAAGAAATTTGTATAACCCATGGAGAGAAGATGTTTCGGATGATCCTCCTCGAGAAATGCATGTTCTGTAGTCTTCTGGAAGCAAAATTGTCTGTTAGAGATGCTTGGATCTCCCGGTTGATGTCCTTTGACTTTGTGCTCCTCTCTCTCTCTCTTCTTCGGTCTTCGTGCAGTGCAACGTGAGATCCCCCTTAGGTCTGGCTATCCTTACTTAGGTCATAGGCCAACTTACGGTACCACTTAACATGGACCGTCAGATCTAGACAATCTAACTTTATTGTTGACTTTTGACAGAGTTAGTGGCACCAATAGCCTCAGGTTGCGGCCTTTGCCCTGCTAAGTCGGTACCACCGATACATGATAGTTGGTGGCACCGATCTGGTGTTCTTATTTGATCTGTCTTTCTAAACCAATCTTAGTGGCATAGACTATGAAGGTCGATGGCACCGATTCTTCTATTCTCTTATTACCCGACCACTATTGTTGTCTCGGTGGCACTGACTTTGCATTGTACATGAAGTACCTAAAAATGCATAAAAATGTGTATAAGGCTAGGGAATACATAAAATCATGTAAATATGATAAAATAAGCATGATTTGATGCAAACAGAGTGTACATGCAAACAATAATGATTTATGCACATATGATCAATTAATTGACTAATAAATGCACAAAACAAGTATAAAATTGGCCTGTAAAAGTGACTCAAAGCCCATGCATCAAGAATCCCAAGATCCTGGAGTGATATGGAATAGTAACATGTTGTGAAGACTCATACTCGTATTGGTAGTTCCTAGTGTAGGACTCGAAGGGCTGTTTACATAGAAGAGAAAGCGGGGAAGAAATGCCATACCATGTTTTGGTTTGGTACGAGCTTGAGTGGCTAAGTCTTGCAGTTTAAATGACGTATGCTATACAGGATAACCCAAGGTTCTAGACCAATGAGGAAAGTGGTGATATTCAGTGCTTAAAGAAACCACAAGGTTGAGTGAGTTCATAGAGATTTAGCATGGTACCCCCTCAAATATTGGGATAAAGGAAACCCCATTTGGACTATGATATATTTTTGATAAGCCATTCATACAAGTTGGTCTAGCACTACTATACTCTCATAGGTATGTTTGAAAGTGGTCCAACATTTAGGGATAATGAATATGATCTCTACTTGTTGTTGGTTAGCCACATGCATGAAGTATGATAAAGGAAAGTGACCCACTAACTTCAGCATGAAGATTTAATAATGAACAAAAATTAGCATGAGGAAGTGAAGATGGAATAATGACCATAGAAATATTGAAGCATTTGACTCTGGGATACGTGGTGAATAAATTTACCTTCTTCAAAGTACACTATATATACTTAGGATTACTTTATGGAACAGATCAAGTAATGTACTTGGAACTTGACATTAGATAGTGTTCCTAAAGACCTTAACACAACATATGTAATACATCAGCCTTATTTCAATTTGTGATAGTAAAATACCATGGTGATCCAACCCTACTCCCAGGAAGAAAATGGATAGACGATATGATGGAAACATGCCTTAGTACAAGATTGTTTATGTTGGTTTGTAATGAATAATAGTGTTGTCTTGTCTTGGGATATGACCTTCCCTAGGGAGGGAACTCCACAAATCAGTTCAAGAATTCACTAAAAAGACTTGAGAGATTATGTGTAGGAAGCATAAAAGCACATAGTTTGAGAATGATTCTTGGAATCCGTGTATGACCACCTCTAAGGGATATGAAGAAAAGTCACTATGGAAGTGACTGATAGAACGGGAGCATGCCCCGATGGGTTGGTTGACATGGACCCAATAAAGGGGCATAAAGAAAATTATGGGTACCCTAAGAGATGAAGGAGTACAGGTAAGAGAATCATAAAAGACATGATGTGCTTGGATATTTCAGGGACACCTCAAAAAATATGTATGATTGAACAAAATAAAGTCATAACATGTCAACAGAATTCTAAGTCAATCCTAAGGTCAAGAAGGGGTGATTAAAGTTACATATGGCCAATGGGATTAGGAGGTGATCGTCCCTAACTACATATGACCATAGGGTCAGGAGGTAACTATAATATTTGCATGAGGCTCATGGGTCAGGAGATTGGCCACTTCCATGGGTTCATGAGGCCAAAATGTGAATGAGGAGCACTCCATATACACATACGGATGAGATCACTCCACAAGTACTTGTACCCCTATAGATCATGAGGACATGACTAAGGCTAATGAGACATGAGATGTAGAATGGGAAGATATAGGGAGCTAAGTGATTGCACAAACCCTAGAGTGAGGAAGCTTTTTGACTTCATGAATTGAAAAGCATGTATGGTTTAGAGTCATGTTGAGAGGGATTCAATCAGAAGATGGAGTAAAAATTGGTAGTGTTTGATGCACTGTCTCTACTCTTGGAATGGGATGAGCTTTGTATTTAGACTGCATCCAAATGCTTATTTCATCTTGTTATGAGAGTAAGAGAGGAGACATACGCATGTTATATTAGAAATGGAAATGATATGAGGAATAAAAACATAAGTCAAAATCCTTTTAGGATGATCAAGGACTCGAGGTATTACCACACCCCTAAGAGAGAATATTGGATACGTAGTTGGAAAACCTAGGTGAGAAAGGTAACTGTCAAATTGGAAATTTCAATTGAGGATAAAATTATGAAGTGGAGATGGAATTCTATAGGTATAAGATTGAATCTAGTAATCAAAATAGTGGATGCAAAAGTTGAGGTATCAAATAAAGATAACCCAAACCTAATTTGTTAATCAAGATTTTAGCAACCGATTTGATGACCTAGAATTAGATGAGATGAAGGGTTTGATGGATAAGTCTCAAACGCATCTCTGGTTGGGTGTGAGTGGTGGGATCTGATATGCAATTTGTATTTGGATTCATGAGGATTCACCCTTAAAGTTACATAACTTGCAAAAAGTTAATAGGTTCTAAGTATACACTACACCCTAGCACTGTGAAGATCATTAAAAACTCCCAATGATATTTCTGAGAATGCATAGATATAGAAGTAGATCTAGCTAGTTGTCTCACATTCCAGATGGTGAAGGTTGAACACCAATGACTCGGTGGGTTACTACAACCAATTGAAGAAATGTGAACCGACCACTATGGATTTTGTGGTGAGCTTCCCCAAGATAAAGAAATGTCATGATGCAATAAGGGTTAGCTGACCTATCTATATAAAGGAAATAGTTTCCTTGCATAGTCTTTTAAGTTCGAGTATTTTTGAACATAACCCAAAGTTCATCCCTATGCTTTGAAAATAAGTGCATGAAGAACTTAGTACAAGATGGGAATTCAGTACAAATTATCACTCCCAGACTGATGGACAGTCAAGTTAATATGATTCCGACCTTAGAAGTTTTTTACTCAGATTGGGGTGGATCATAGGAGCAATACTTGCCCTTAGTTGAGTTTTCCTATAATGATCGTTACCAAGCCAGTATCAGAATGCCCTGTATGAAACTCTATATGGGAGGTTGTTTCAGTAACAACATTGGTGAGAGGGCCTTGTTGAGGTTATAGGAACTACATATATATGTGGTTAAAGTTGCTTTGATAAGGAAAAGGCTAAAGAGAGCCCAGAATCGACAGATGTCGTATGCTGATGCAAAGTGGATAGACTTGTACTCCACTATAGGTGACTATGTGTTCCTAAATATCCAACCCCTCCTAGCTATAGCTAAGAACAAAGAAACTTGCGTCCTTGATCTTTGGGTCCTTTTGAGATCCTAGAACATATTGATGAAATTTCTTAACATCTAGAGTATGATGGATGATGTGTTCCATGTACCCAATATGAAGCACCATGTCATGGATCCTAGCCATGTACTAAGAACTAAGCCTATATCACTCCAAGGGAGGTTGACATACCCTGGGTCACATGTGAGGGTACTGGATACCAAGATGAGAAAGAATTCAAGAATAAAATATAGAAATGGTAAAGGTTCTTCGGAAGCACCATGGAGAGGGTGAAGCATGTGGGGCTAAGGACGGATATGGAATAGTTCCTTTCTCAGTTGCCTGTATGAGTAGTCACAATTTGAGGAAAAAATTCCTATAAGAGGGGAAGGATGTTTTAACTTGAATTTTACTTGTATTTTATTTGGTTGAAATACAACTATTTGAATAAAAAAGGACACACTGAAAATACGGTGTGCATTGTTTAAAAGAATGATTTTCTTGCAAAATACCATTTGCTATGTTTTTTTGGATTTCATTATTTTATTAATCGCATAACAGATAATAGGGAAAAGAAGATAATCCCATAATAAGTAGAGAGCAAAAGAAAATAAGTATTAACTACATATGCTTAAGAGAATAATATGTAATTCTCAAGAAAGTGGCATGGATGGCCACAATTAACTAGTTTTTAGTTTCACATGCTTGCTAATAGGAAGAATAGTTGAGATAAAGAAAATAGAAAAGAAAGAAAGAGAATTTAAGATATTGGGATAAAAAGAATGGTCCAAGAGGTTATGGTAATTGTTTACCTTAAGAGGCAAGCTTTTTGTATGAAACTTATTCCAATAAATCACAAGAATCAAATATAAGATATAGGAGGCATTTATTAGTTTCCTTGGTTGCAACGATGGGTAATAATCAATAGGGAGGAAAACAAATTAATACAAGGATGCAAAATAATATCCTTAATGTTCGAAGATGATCCTTTGATATAGAAGAAATGTGCATCCTGTCCCTTTTTTACTTGGTGGCTTTCATATTAGGAGGGTCAAGTAGTGATTTGAAGCTAATACAATTAATCACCTTCCTTTTTGTTTATGGTATATTAGTATCTCCCTCATACATGGTTTTATGAGAAGGGAAACTCATAACTCCCTTGATCCCAACACCAACTTATACATCAAAGGACTAGAACCTTATCCCTATCACCCTTCTCCTAACCCTAGGTCTTCTATACTATATAAATAGTGGTTAGGAGAGACCAAGCACCCCAATCATATCCATTCCATGAAGAAGGATGGGAGGAGGAGTCGTGAAGGAGGTGGCCCATGGACGAAGTTGATGGAGGATCACTGCTAGTTGAGTCTAAAGAATGAAGAATAACAATGGATTTCCCTGACGATCTAGATCTACAAATTACTCTTATTCCTCCCCGAATGATAAGACACCATGGCCTTTTAGTCACAAGTGAGGGTCTAAGACCTACAACTCTCCTCATGCCAACCTGGGCATCTTCTTATTTGTGGAACTTTGGCACGACCTTGTAGTCTACCAAATATGTCAAGAGTGCACAGAGCTTGCAGGCCTGGCGCCAATGGGAACGGAGAAGAACCATCGTCACATGGCCTCACAAAAACAACTTTGTCATGGCCACATGGCACGATGACATTATCTTCAAATACCCAAACATTACAGTAGGTGAGGAAGGAGGTCTGGATCATGACCCATTCAGAGGATAGAGAGAGAGACGATGGAGGAAGGCAAGTGGTGTAGCAACAGACTGAGGATGCAGCACCCTAGAGGCAGAAACGAGTGATGCAGGTGTTGAGAAACATGGAGCTGTGGGCACACACAAGATGACCGACGTTTTGATTATCAACATTTTTAGGACAATCTTTCTAGAAATTGAACATTGAAAGAGAGATGAATTTCAAAACAAATAAATGAAGTAAGGATTAGAGGATATTGATAGATGGTTTATTTCTTGAAAAATTCTAGAACCCATATTTTGTAAACTTTCAAAAAAGAATTTTTTTATCTTTTACTGAGTTTAGTTAGTTGAGTAAAATTTATTAATTATTTTTTATTATGTTCAAAACCATTTGATCTTGTGTTTGGGATAACGTATCTAGGTTCTTGGCCTTCCTTAATTGGGGGTTGTCAGGGAATGGGTTCGTTACAGAGGCATTGTTCCCTAACAAGTATATATGTGCTTGGTTTGATATCACGTAGCATGAATGATGAGATTCTGTCATCAACCAACACACACTCTAGTCTTAATTGTTAATGTTGTCTATCAGACTTCCATTGTAACATCCGACTAGGGACATAACAAGAGTGTACATACTCTTAACATATGTATGATCTCATTGTTCAAGTCACGTACTTGAAGACACACATCATTGATTAATATCATTCTTTAGACATTCATTATGTTTCCTCATTATCTCAGAACTGGGTGTAATAGAAGAAATTAGAAGTCCTTTATTATTAATCAAATTCTTTACACAATATGCCATCACAATCATCATATGATTGACTCTCTCGGCATACATACCGATAGACTCCCACTTGTACTTAGAGTCAATCACCCACCAATCTCATTATTAGTGATCTAAACATGTCAATCATTTTTCTATTGTGCAAGTGCTAATCCAATAGGTTAGCAATAATTTTCCTTTAGTCAATATATTACATGTTTCTCATCTCTTTGTTGTATGAGATTTCATATGAGACGGAACTCATGTAATATGCTATATGATATTTCTTGTCTAACAAGTAGCTCCATTGTTGTCATAGTATCCACACTGTGTCATCAATGGTTGCAACATCTTTAAGTTCACCCATATGAACTTCTAGATCCATATAGTACCAATTTTTGTGTTCATAACACCAGGATACTCAATTTCTACTATATAATTGAAATAAAGGTCTATCATTTGGAACCCTTCCAAATTACAACTCTTTTTTTTAAATTAAACACATTTTATATTGGGATCACTTTATGTCATTTCAGAAGCTTGCATCAGTGTAACTCCTTACACCCAACTCTTCCTTATTGCCATAATATAGAGACTAATCCTTAGTTCTTTTCAAGTACTAATGGATGTCTTTTAATGGCATTCCAATGACCTTCATTGGAAAATAACTAACATCATCTTCTCATGTCCTATACATACAACATTATAGGATGAGTACATTATATACATCATACATGATAGATCCAATTGATGGTGCATATGGCATCTTGCTTATGTCTTTCCATTCTTCATAAGAATTAGAACATAGAGCTCTTCAGCGACTAATCCCATAAATCATGGTTATACCATCTCTCATGTAATCCTTCATGCAGAACTCTTTCAGCATCTTGCTATTGTATGCACTCATACTTAGGTTAAGAAACATTCCAGAACTATCGATATAGATCTCAATTCCTATCAAAAAGGTTGTTTCACCTAATCCTTCATTGTTGAAGGTGTTTTCCATGCTAGGTTTCAATACTTCTAGTATTCAGATGTTATTCCTCATCAATATGTGTCATATTCATATATATTGTTATTACCTCAATTTTCCTAATTCAAGATTGAAATGTAATTTCTCCTTTTATAGATATATGAACAAATATTTAAGTGATTTGATTTGTATGTCTGGATTTAGTTAATAAATATCCTTGCATGTGTGATTTCATGAGCCTTATTGGCTATTGGGACCAATATCAAGAAAAAGGAAAAAGAAATTTAGTTAATAAAAGAATAATTAAGAAAAGGAGAAAAGAAAGAGGTAGAAGCCTCTAGAAGGCTAGGAGGTAGCCTCCAAAGGTAGATTTTGTATCTTTGGGATTTCTTGGGTTCCAAGGATCCCAAGTTGCAAAGATAATAAGAAAGGAAAGAGAAAATATCAATTAAATTAGCTTTATTGAAAGATAACTTGCCTTTGAAGGTAATGCACTTTTCCTTTGGAATTTGGGACACAATTTTGGTAAATAAGTAGATAATATCGACCCAAAGTTTCCTTTAAAATTTGGTTGGAAAAGGATGCACAATTTACAAGATATGGATTTTTGAAGTCCTCCTAAAGTGGAAAGGAATATGTGTCACAGTTTATTTGGGATTAAAATCCTGAATTTTGTTTATTAAGCACGCACTCGTGACCGTTGGATCAACGATCCATGGTTGGGACCAAATCCTAGTCTCGTGGGAAACTCGAACTCATTGTCCATATCACAGGAAAGTCAATCGAGGATTGCTCGAGTTTGAGCCTATGTGTAAGGCTGGAAAGGAGTCCATTGACTCTGGGAGATTGTTCTGACTCTATCTAACCCAGGTTTCTAGGGGTTTTGTCATGAATTGGAGGAATCCCCAATTCAGCGGGGACCTGTAATGAACCCTATATAAAGTGTAGAGTGGGTGGATGCATGAGCAACCCCAAAAACCCTACCCTCGAGGCTGGAGCTCTGTGACGATCGCACTCGTGCTCTCAATTCAACTAATCACCTTGTTCTTCCCTCTCGTCTAGCAACAACCATCGTCGGAGGAGCTGAGCTTCGTTGGCGGTGAAGGAGCAGCATGGAGAAGGAATTTATCGGTCAAGTAGGTTAATGGGAAGAGAACAAAGCTACTAGTGGCATTCATTTTCTTGTAGAAGCCTAGGAGTGTTGAGTCAACCAGTGGGGTTGACCATCAGTCTACGCGAAGAACAACCAGAGGTTGAAGACGACCTCCAGTGAAAATACAAACTTGCCCTCCCGCTTCTTCAGTCCAGGTAAGGTCATAATCATCCTTTTTGTCTTTTGATCGCGAGTGAGATGTGTGTCGTGGATCGTCGGATCCCGCGTGGTCCAACGGACCACTGATTAAATGACTAAGGTTTTATGGTGATTTTCGAAAAATAGTTCATCTCTACTAGATTATCTAAGAAAATACCTTTCTTTGCAAAAATCATATAAATTAATAGGAAGGTCATATGAAGGAACTTTATATATTAAAAATTATCAAAAAAATGCGAGTAGTCTGATAAAAATAGTTTTAGCACCTGATTTTGTTTATAATTGCATAAGTACCTTGATTTGATCATAAAGTGCATTAAATTTAGGTTAAAACCCCTAATGATGATTAGAGATCAATTCTAAGATTCTTAATGGGTTATTTCGAGTATGAATAACTTGTGGAAAAGAAAAGTAAGGTTTGAATTTGAAATTAGATTATAATTGGCTTGTTTTAGGGTTTTAATCCATGAATCAATGATAATGCATATGGAAACCCTAATCTAGGGTTAGAAGGGTGATTAACTTGAATAATCCAAAATTGTTTGGGATAATGTCAATGTCAGTTGATCATAAGTCTGTTAGGGGGAATATAACAAGTTAATTAGGGTGTATGCTTAGTTTTGTTGTTGTAGGGTTTGTAGTATCAATAATAAAGATGAACCCTAATGAAACCCTAAAAGGAAGTCGAAAACCCTAGGAAGCGAGTTCAAATGAATAGATATTGATAAAGTGAATAGTGAATAGATTATATGATGGTTTTAGGATCCTTGCTTGTGTGAACTGCTTGCTTGCCTAGATATTTCCTTGTTTAGATTATTGTTAGCTTGTTGATTCGACTGAACAGATATGTGGTTACTTATGAATAATCACCTTTTGTTTCACGGTGTTGCCCAAATGTTTCTCGATTGATTGCAACCTAAACTGTTGAATGTTCAATTCTGCAATCCTACAAAGTCATATTTGTATCACATTTAATTATGCATGTGCTTCTCGAACCTAGATGCCACGCTGAGGTATGTTGTAAGACCAAGCCCCAGAGGGAAGGTCTGATTTGGTAAAACCCCAGAGGGAAGACAATTGGGCACCTAGAGAGGTGACCCCAGGTACCAAGCTTAGGATGGAGAAGGTGTCATTATGTCCCTTGCATGGACAAACCCTAAGAGAGGGTAATCTAGGATTTAGGGAAAAAGCGGTTGAGATGTCACATTGAAAGCATAAATTGGATTGTTAATAAATTATTTGTGATAATTAGGTTGTTAGAAACTATTTGTGAAATTGTGTTTGTTCCCCACATACCAGTATAGAAATATATTGACCGATGTTTTGTTTTTCGGCGTTTTAGGTACAATTCAAAAAATGGACAAATAGTAAATCAAAATATTGTGAAGACACAATTAACCTGTGCAAGGAGGATTAGTTAGATTAGACTTTTTCTATGGATAGAAGTCTAGATCTGAATTTTACAAGGAGATTTATTTTATTCCAACTTTTCAGTTTAGTAATAGTAGAATTTGATAATTATTTTTGATTAAATGTCAAACCATGAATCCTGAAATATTGGGATAATGCCTCTAATCTTTTGGTCTCTCTTGATTGGGGGTTACCGAGAGGCGGGGTCATTACATTTGGTATCAGAGCTATGGTTTCTCATTTAATCCTTAGTAATTATTGAATTTTACAAACTTTGTAGAACTGAGGGAGTTATTAGAGGATTTTCCAGAGACGGAAGTGTCTAGAAAAGGATCACAATCTAAGGGCTACTAATATTTTCCTCTACTCCTCTAGTCGGTCGTGAGGACTCTCGAATGTAGTGTGACTTCCTGGCCAATGTCTGAGGTTCTAACTCGAAATAAGATACATTTAGGACTCTCTCATCTATTTTGTCCCTTCTCAACCCTAATTCAATTAAGGATTCTAGGATTTAGGGTTTTTCTCTCTCTTCCCCACCCTCTTGAGGTGAGGGTAAGTAAGATAAGGATTAATGGATCCTCCACCAAATTAATAAAAGGTACATAAACAAGATGTCATCGACATAAGTATAAATAGTTTAAATGTAATCTAAAGTTTGATTGTATGCTTATGTAGATGGCTCATGTGAAGACCGTAGATACTCCTATCAAGGCCACTGAGAACCCAACTAGGGGTAGGCCTCCCTGTAAGAGGAGGGGATCTTACAAGAAGAGGAAGAGGGACTGGGGTGACGAGTCCTCAAAAAAGAGAAAGAGACCTGAGGGAGCCTCAGAAGAAGCCCCTGATCCTAAGCCAATACAGTTTCACAACCCCGAGATGGACCAGGAAGAAGAACAAATGTTCAAGGACGAGGTCAAGTTTGAGGAGAACCAGACTGGTGGTTCAAGACTGGCAATGGTAGTTCACACCCCTGATGCCCTCTGGATGGAATAGAAGAAGAGGCTAATTGAGTCCATTAGTGCCCTGGCCAGAGATGAAAATGGTGAGTCGCTTTATGTTCGTCCCCGACTTGGAGTCACCATTCTGGTCTTAGTCAAGCTGAATATCAAGAGATTCTGGGGAGAGGATAAGACCGAAGTGGTCGACAAAGCAGATGCTTGGTTTCTGGCAGTCGAGAATGATTTCCGCATGTTAGAGGTGAAGCTGAATAAGAAGGTTCCTTTTGCTTCTCATCTCTTGGAGGGAGCAGCCAAGATCTAGTGGGAGAACCACATCATGGGTCAAGATTTGAGTGAGGAGCTGATGGCATGGATTGACTTTAGGACTATCTTTATAGCCAGATTCATCTCCACCTCAGCTAAGAAGGAGAAGGAAAGAGAGTTCACTAACATGATCTAGGGTAACCTATCCATTGCAGACTTTGGCTGCAAGTTTCACATCTTGGAGCATTTTGGGCACATGATGACCAAGTAAAGGCAGGTGGACCAATTTGTGGAGCATCTTCACCTTGCAATCAAGCCTCATGTGATGGCGAATAAACCAGTAACCTTCTCTGAAGCCTACAACACCGCCTTAGACATGGAGAGGACAGTGTTGCCTGCTCACAACCCACCCAAAGGATATTTGGGTTTCACTGAAGGTACACAAGGATAGAAGAATGACCACAAGAAAGGGTAAGGGTGTAACTACACTAAGGGAAAGCATGGACATAAAGGAAATCCATGTGGTGAGAGTTGCTTTCAGAAGTGTCGTACCTATGGATGAACACATCCTGGGAAGTGCCGCTTCGAGAAGAGGGTGTGCTACCTTTGCCAGTAGGAGGGACACTTCATCGCCAACTGTCCTCTGCCTGATCTGAGAGGTATAGTGGAAGTAGTACCCCCAATAGGAGGAGGATTACCAACTGGAGGTCCCCCTATTAGAGAGAGAAGGCAAGCTAGAGTGTTTTCCATCGACAATGAAGAAGCCCAGACAAATGCTAATAGGTTGATCGAGGGTAATAACCCATAGAGTTTTCCTTTCAGTTTGGTTTGATCATGTAATAGCAGTATGATATAGTATGAAACTATGTAGGCATGCTTAAAGTCATGGGACAAAATGTAAAATCTCTTTTTGATTCTGGTTCTACTAATACTTTCATTCCGAGAAATCTGGCAACTATGCTTTGTTTGGACATCAAGGATTTAGGCTATGTTTTGGATGTCACAACCCCGAGTGGTAGGATATATACGTCTTTTTTAAAAACCCATGTCTTTCTAGCTAAGTACTTGAGTCACGAGCTTCCTGCTGACTTCATCCTCCTCGATATGAATGATTTTGATGTAATGATTGGTATGGATTGGCTTTACACCTATAGAGCACATATTGACTGTACAGAAAAGAAGATCCTTATTAGAAAACTTGGTCATCCACACTTTACCATTCGAGGAAGGACAGATGATACTACCAGTCTTTATGTATCAGCTTTGAAGGCTGAGAAGATGATATCCAAAGGCTACCGAGCATACCTAGCTATAGTCACAGAGCCTGAGGCCAAGGCACGACCCTTAGAGGAGATAGAGTTTGTTCAGGAGTATGCATACGTGTTTCTAGATGATCTATCAGGGATTCCCCCTGAGAGGGAGGTAGATTTATCCATTGAGTTAGCTCCTAGGTCTAGCCCTATATCTAAGGCACCCTATAGAATGGCCCCTACTGAGTTGCTTGAGTTGAAAACTCAGTTGTAGGAGTTTCTAGATAAAGGTTTTATCCAACCTAGTACATCATCATGGAGAGCACGAGTCCTCTTTGTGAAGAAGATGGATGGATCAATCTAGATATGTATTGATTACTGAGTGATCAACCAGGTGATCATTAAGAACAAGCACCCCTACCTAGGATAGATGACCTTTTTGACCATCTCAAATCAGCTTGAGTCTTTTCCAAGATTGATTTGAGGTCTGGGTACCACCAAGTATGAGTCAAGAGTGATGAAATCCCTAAGACAGATTTCCTAACCTGATATGGCCATTATGAGTTCATGGTCATATTGTTTGTGTTGTGTAATGCACCCAATGTCTTTATGAACCTTATGAACTATGTGTTCCAACCCTTCCTTGACTCCTTTGTGATCGTGTTCATAGACAACATCTTGGTGTACTCTGATGACCTAGTTAAACATTGTGACCATCTGGGTAGAGTCCTTGATATCCTGAGAAAGAAGAAGTATTATGGAAAGTTCTCAAAATGTGAGTTTTGGATAGACCGAGTCATGTTTCTCAAACACATCATCTCAAGAGGAACGGTCATCGTAGATCCATCTAAAGTGTCAGCAATTAAGACTGGCCTGCACCGAAGAACCCCTATGAGATTTGCAACTTCTTGGGGTTGGTTGTATATCATCGGCAGTTCATCAAGGATTTCTTGAAGACTGCTTTGCCACTTACCATGTTGACTCAGAAGGATGTGAAGCTTGTGTGGTCCTATATATGTGAGGCTTGTTTACAGGAGCTAAAGGAGAAGCTGACCACCGCCCCAGTATTGACCCTACCTTCTGGAAATGAGGGTTTTGTGATATTCACCGATGCTTCAAATATGGGACTTGGCTGTGTGTTGGAATAGGATCGACATGTGGTTTCCTATGCCTCCCTTCAACTCAAGCCCTACAATGTGAACTACCCAACGCATGACTTAGAGCTAGCTGCAATCATCCATGTGTTGAAGATATGGTAGCATTACCTATACGGTGCTACCTTTGAGATCCTCACCAACCATAAGAGCCTGAAGTACCTCCTGACACAGAGAGACTTGAACCTAAGATAGAGACGATGGATGGAGTACATGAAGGATTACGACTTCACCATCGCCTATCATCCTGGGAAGGAAAATGTTGGAAACAACGCATGTGTGTGGATGTTTTGTCTAGTCATTGGAGGAGATTAGAAGAGCTGGTGGAGTGGACTCTGCAGCCGTTAGGGGAACGAGTTCAATTGGCCAATATTCATATTCAGTCAGAGTTGTTGAGAGAGATAGTGGTGGCACAATTGACCAGTTCAGAACTCAACAAGATGAAGGGCTTGTTGAAGAAGCCACAGACCCGTCTCTCAGTGGGAATAGATGGAGGGATCAGATTCGAGAACCGTATTTGGGTTCCTGAAGATTCACCATTGAAAGAATGTATCTTGCAAGAGGCTCATGGATTTAAGTATACGGTACACCTGGGTACTACAATGATGTTTAAGGATCTGCAGATGTATTTTTAGTGGCCTGAAATGAAGAGAGACATTGCGGCATATGTGGCCAGTTGTCTTACATGCCAGATGGTGAAGGTTGAACACCAATGACCCGGTGGACTTTTACAGTCGATAGAAATTCCATAGCAGAAATGGGAGCAGATCACCATGGATTTAGTGGTGGGTCTACCCCAGACCAAGAGAGGTCATGATGCGATATGGGTTGTGGTAGATCGCCTTACCAAGTCAGCACACTTCCTTGCCCTAAAGACCATTGCCAAGGTATCAAACCTAGCTGAGCTGTATATTAGGGAGATAGTATGTTTGCATGATATACCCAGTTCCATCATCTCCGATAGGGACCCAAAGTTCACTTCCAAGTTGTGGAAGCAAGCATAAGAAGAACTTGGTACAAGGTTGAAGTTTAGTACCACTTATCACCCCAGACGGATGATCAATCAGAGAGGATGATTCAGACCTTAGAGGATCTATTAAGAGCTTGTGTGCTCGATTTGGGTGGATCGTGGGAGCAGTACTTACATTTAGCTGAGTTTACCTACAACAACAACTACCAAGCCAGTATCAGGATGCCTCTATATCAAACTCTTTATGGGAGACTGTGTAGGTCACCACTTCACTGGAATGATTTCGGTGACAGGACCTTGTTGAGGTCAGATGAGCTCCAAGTGTATGCAGATAAAGTCACTTTGATCAAGTAGAGGCTGAAGAGAGCCCAGGATCAATAGAAGTTGTATGTTGATGCAAAGTGGATTGATGTGCAGTTCACTGTGGGAGAGCATGTCTTCTTGAAGATCAGACTGCTCTGAGCTATAGCCAAAAACAGAGGGAAGCTGAGTCCCCAATACGTGGGTCCGTTTGAGGTGTTAGAATGAATTAGTGAAGCTTCATACTATTTGGCATTACCCCCTCAGTATAGTATGATGCATGATGTATTCCATGTGTCCAATCTAAAGTGATATGTGCAAGATCCAAGCCATGTGTTGAGCATTGATCCTGTTGAGCTTCAAGGGAAGCTGACATATCTTGAGTCACCTTTGCAGATTCTTGATACCAAGGTGAAAGAACTCAGATGTAAGAATATAGATATGGTAAAGGTTCTTTGGAAGCACCATGGAGAGGATGAGGCCACATGGGAGTTGAAGACGGACATGGAAAAAGCATATCCTGACTTATTTATTTGATTGCTAAATTTTGAGGGAAAAATTCTTATAAGGAGGGGAGGATGTTATAACCTCAATTTTCCTAATTCAAGATTGAAATGTAATTTCTCCTTTTAAAGATATATGAACAATAATTATGTGATTTGATTTGTATGTATTGGTCTCATTTATAAATAGCCTTGCATGTGTGATTTCATGGGCCTTATTGGCTATTGGGCCCAATAACAAGAAAAAGGAAAAAGAAATTCAGTTAATAAAAGAATAATTAAGAAAAGGAGAAAAGAAAGAGGTATAAGCCTCTAGAAGGATAGTAGGTAGCCTCCAAAGGTATATTTCGTATCTTTGGTATTTCTTGGGTTCCATGGAGCCCAAGTTGCAAAGATAATAAGAAAGGAAAGAGAAAATATCAATTAAATTATCTTTATTGAAAGATAACTTGCCTTTGATGGTGGTTCCTTTTTCCTTTGGAATTTGGGACTCAATTTTAGTATATAAGTAGATAATATCGACCCAAAGTTTCCTTTAAAATTTGGTTGAAAAAGATGCACGGTTTATGAGATATGGAATTTTGAAGTTATCCTAAAGTGGAAAGGAATATGTGTCATGTTTTATTTGGGATTAAAATCCCAAATTTCATTTATTAGGCACGCACTCATGACCGTTGGATTAGCGATCCACGGTTGGGACCAAATCCCAGTCCTACAGGAAATTGGAACTCAGTGTCCCGATCACAGGAAAATCAATCGAGGATTGCTCGAGTTTGAGGCTACGTGTGAGGCTGGAAAGGAGTCCATTGACTCTGAGAGATTGTTCTGACTCTGTCTAACCCAGGTTTCTAGGGGCTTTATTTAGAATTGGAGGAATCCTCAATTCATCGGGGACCTATTTTGAACCCTATATATAGGGTATAGTGGGTGGCTGCATGAGAAACCCCACAAACCCTACCTTCAAGTCCAAACCTCTACGACGATCACTCTTGTGCTCTCAATTCAACCAAGCACCTTATTCTCCCCCCTCATCTAGCAGTAGCCATCACTGGAGGAGCCAAGCTTCATTGGCGGTAAAGGAGAAACGTGGAGAAGGAATAGATCGGTCAAGCAGGTTCGTGGGAAGAGAACAAAGCTAATGGTGGCCTTCGTTATCCTATTGTATTTACATATGTGGCAACACTTTCATACTTATATATACATATACCTGATATAGTTTTCTCCACAGTTAAACATCGGATGGAAAAACTACCATATTCATTTTTCACTAAAACCAAAACCAAAACATGAGTTTCAAACACATGAATTAGTCGAGTAGCTTGACTCCTAGAGAGATAGGATGAACATGGTGTGCATTTCCATAGATACCCTAAGCACATGATCAAGTTTGTATGTCTAGGGTTTTCACTTCATAGGGCCTCCCCTCTCATTCTACTGCACTCACTTCCCGTACCACTAGACACTAGGAGAGGAAGAGGAAGGATAAAGAATTATACAAATCTACCCATTTCTAGAAAATATAGGTTCCAACCTTGAGTATAAGTTAAATCTAGTCCCTATAGAAACAACTTACTAATATTATAAGTTTCAAATTCAATGTTGACTTTCGTTTGGGTTTCATGGTGAACAAATGCTAAGTGTGAATTTTTTCATTCTCTAATACCAATTGTGACATCGCCAAATTTTGCCTTCTGGAAATTGGAGGGGCTGAGAGAATGAATCCCAAATCATTAAATAATCATATATCAAAGTGTGATGCATAATCTCTATAGCATCAAACACTAATGCATACACCATACACATTCTCAACATTCAACTTTTAAATAATAGAACATGAATTATTATATATTACAAATAGATATTTAAAAGAGAATTATACATCTTTGAACATGAAAACTAACTAGGATCTTAAGGAAGCAAGTACATTGTGTACCTCACTCTTTATGTTTTCCCACATTCCATCTAAGAACCTAAAATTAGGTGAACCAAGAAGATCAACATACAAGATGTTAGTACATTGGAATAAACATACATATATTTATGGCTTTTATGACTTGAGAAGATTTATAGAAAAAATAAGATCATGTAAAATCTTCTTATATAAGATAAAAACGTCCATTTTATCATTTTTTTAAATGAGTTGTATTACCAAGGTGGACTAGTACTGAAACGAAAACATTGGGATCAATTTTTTGTACCAAGTACTCTAGGGTCTTTCTCTGTGTGCCTTTTACTCTAGGGAACTCCCAACACACCTTGTGCTCTGGGGAGGTGTACTAGTAAACATCATTTCATCCCTCATAAGGGGTATAATGATCACCTCAATAACTACAAAACATCTATAGATGACAAAAATCAAGTACTACCTAATAATAATGCATACCAAAATTAGCAAAAAGAATAGCATACATATGTATAATAAATTAAACAAAGAACTATGTACTCATATAATTAAATAAAATACATAACCGATTTAGGTTTTTCATAAATTATTGAATTATACAACTCATTGTACCTAGTCAAATCATACACCCACATACATGTATCAGATTCCATATCTATATGATTATAATGACTATATTAGTTTCTCATGTGTGTTTAGGGTCATTCTAACCCAAACCCATTTACCCATGCTTATATGTTACAAATATCATTTAGGTTATCATTAGCTAATTATATACATGTATTGAAAAAATTAGTAATATGATCCAGATTAAGATGCTTAGGTACATTTTATGCAAATTTGTCCTTTGATAACATTAATATATTATAAATGTAACAACATCATCAGGGTCAAAAATATTTTTGCTTGTGACATTTTAACTCAAAACTACATCCTCGAATATCTGGATCCATGAATAATCATATCACATATCATATCTTTATAAAAATGTCTTATAAATGAAATGAAATCCCCAATCTAAGATAATATTATTGTAACACCTCAAAATTTGGGATTTTGTATCTACTTGAATTACATAATGTGATAATCCAAGAAGAGTGACAAAGGGAATCTAACAAACCTTATTGATGAGTGTATGCTCTAGACATGGCTTAAGTCTTCAAATTAAGTAAATGAAGTGATGATGAGCACATATATATTAACATAAGGCTTCAACGGAGATATTACGATTAGCTCAACCCTTAATTTTGCAATTAAGAAGAAAATTACCATATGTAAATGTTGGAAGGTTCAAATATGAATCATGGGCCTTAATATCCAATTGAAGACCAATTGCACTATTGACATGACAAATTGGTGATATTGGAATTCATGCATTATTAGTATTCCAATAATATTATAAGATGATTGATATACTCATTATGATATAATTAACAAAAAATAGAATATTCTAAAGTGATAAATGACCTAGATAATTAAGGGAGTAATTATCTATTCTTTACTTGGATCCTAAGTATTCAAGTATCAAATAAACCAAAATTGACCTAATACTTGGTCCAATACAATATATGACTAAAAAAATGAATCCAAGCAATTAGATAGCTACGTCTTTACTTGTGACCTAGATGATTATTAAAATTACAATTTTGAAGATTAAGAAAATGGTAATTATCATATTCCGTTTAATCCCACACTTTGACAATCTAAGATAACTATGATAGGAAGATAATACTAAAGTTTATCATTGATTGGATAATCCTAGAGACCTATAGGGCTTTTAAAAGGTTTAAAAAATCTAATAAAGTTTTCTAAAAAAATTTGTTGTCTGATAATATAATTCTATCATACTAGGGTTGGGATAAACTAAGACCTCAAGCATGTAACATGGGCTTTAATCACAGATCACACCTGTTGAACTAAGAAAAAGTGATGTAGGTGTCATCATCAACCTCCCATTAGGATACCCACAATGGTTGGACAGATCTCCAACTTTTCTATCTCTTCCTATCCCACAGATTCTTAAGATAACTCTTGAAATAGCTACCGGAGCCCCAAACAAGCCTAAAAAACCCTAGATTTGCCATTATCTCCTACCAAGGAGATAATGCCCAAATTTTTAGTGGCATAAATGTCCACGACACTAACTCATGAGGGTTCTCGACCCCTTACACCTATAAAAGGAGTTCGGTAGCTCCGTTTCAACTTTGGAAATGAAACACTTCCTCCTATTGCACGTATTCTACCGTTATGACAACTCTCCCACCTTTGACTTTGTGCTCCTCTTTCCGTCCTCTAGAGCACGATGCCATGATTACCATGCATCATCAACAAAGAGTCGAGCAAGTTTGTAAGGTTGTGTTGAAGCTCCCTACCTCTTTGATTCCATAATCAACAACTAGGAATGAAGAGTCAACCATGATGTTGACCTCCTAAATAGTGCAATAGTGTTAGGATCGTGTGAATAGTAGGAAGAATAAGAAGATAAGGGAAATTACATCACTACCCCAGATCAAGCGTTATGAGGTGAAGGATGTCCCTATATGTCTATCCCTTTGTTCACCTAATCCACATGGTGTGGACTAGTGGCATGAACCCATTGGGTCTGGCACAGCCGCATGGCTGATGTGGATATTTATATATTTGCTGACATGGGTTTTTTTAATGGTCCAATCATAGTAATCTTGTTTTAAATGATGAAATAAATGGTAGATCTAATGATAGTGATATTATATACCTAAATGATTAGAAAAATATATAGATTAAGAATAAATTACAATCAATACATATTTGAAATTTATTTCAAAAATTAAACTTAATTCATGGTTATAAGGTGTTTATTGAATATAAACCCAAGATTTGATCAATTACATGATGAATTCTTAGAATACATATACTTTGTGATAATACCTTATATTTCTGAATATATTGAGCACCCAAGACAATTATAATTATCTATATTTAGGGTTTCTAAAGTCAATAATCACATACATGTTGAATCAGATTTAAAAACCAATGTTTATAACTTGTTTAAATCTTAAACCACATGATCTAGTCTAGGTATTCAAGTCTCAAGATGAAAGTAAACCAAAATTTAGTGCCAAAATTATTTTAGTTAGTGTCATATGGATACATGGTGACATGTTAGGGTTGTATGTATTTACATATCATGATGATTGATTAGATCTATGTATAATTGATTGGCTGGATTTCAAATATGAAGTACTTGAAATATATATCATGATTGTTCATGAAGGTATATGGTTATTTATGAGTAGTCAATTACATGAATTATGAATTTTTCTAATTTTTTGTTTATGTTTTACGAAATAATCTTGTAGGATGTTAATTCAATTCCATTCATTATAATTCCAACATGTGTATCTTATAGTGAGACCTATGATATTATGAACTAAGGGTTAAACCTACTAAGGGCTAGTTCACCTAACTCCAATGATGGATGGAGAGTGGTGACTACACATAGGGTGGTATGGCAAACATGGGTTAGCTTATATAAAAGAAAATAAAAGATCATATTTGTAACTATTTAATTGTTGAATATATATATATGTATGTATGTATGTATGTGTATGCACCCATGTACATAGTATAGAAATATATTGATTTGCATATTTGTTTGTTGGCGTTGCAGGTGGGTTGATTATGTGGAGATACAATGACCTAAAAATTCTGGTGAGTACATTGAAATTTACAAAGTTAGCATCACCATGAGGATTAGTTTGTTATTTTATCCTAATATCTTCTTTCTTATTGTAGTAGTGTTCCTTATAATGTAGTAAATCCATTCTAAAATATTTTGTATACTCCTTTGTAGGGACATAAGTAACTTGTTTGTAATATTCAAAGTTATGAAATGGAATTATTCGTGATTATTTGTGATTTGTTAAGTTTGTATCTTAGAAAAATGAGATTATGATATTTGTCCCTATGATGTACCTTCAATGATGGGTATTTAGAGGATGGGTCATAACAATTGGTATCAGATCCCAAACTTACCTAATAACTTATAATGATTAATATTTTCATTTGTTCCTTAGAAACATAAGGGAATTTATAGACAATGGTGTCAAGAAAGCATCACTACTCAGGAGCTGGAAATCGTTTTCTACACATCACCAGTTGGTATATGAGGACTCTAGAGACTTTGTGAATACCACCTGGAAGAATTGTAAGATTTTTGGATTAAGTAAAATACCCACCTCTAGGCATTCTCATCTTCAACTTCATCATTTTATCATCATTTTTCTTTTATAATCTAATAATTCACTTCTCACCTCACTTGAATTAGAATTTTAAGAAGAGAATGTATTAAGGTATCCTCCACCAATTAAAGTACACATAGTATTCAAGAAATAGATGGGGAAGGTGTTACATATAATTTATTTCCCTCTACTCAAGGTGAACCCTATAAAGACCTAGGGATGGGTAGGATTACCCTATCCTTCCATCAAGGAGAAGGGTTGGAATAAAACAATCACCTATGATAACCTAAGTCGGTTATAGGAGGAATGAAACCCTAAATGAAGTGTTAGACCTTACCCCTAATCAAAACCCTAACTTTGGTATATAAATTAAGAATACATGCAAAACAATACCATACACAGTAGAAACCCTAAGTAGGGGTAATGGAAAGAGGAAATACAAATAGGTTTAGGTAATTCAATTATGGTACCCCCAACTTAGATAGCAATAGGTCCCATGCATAAAAGTACATTGGGTACATCTAGTCATGCATGTAGGGTGCACATAAAGGGTTTTGTTATATGCATAAGAGACATTGGAAATAAGCAGTTACATAATGAAAAATATACAACCCTCAACTCACTATAGGGGGTGGTGTCCCAACTGTGGATGGGTCGACCAAAGATGTTACAACCCGAATTTTTGGGTTCATTTGGTGAGAAATGTAATTTATCATATTTTTTTTGGTCGGAAAACTTCGATGTAATTTATCATATTAAAGATAAGTGAACAAAGAATTGTATAATTTGTTTTGAATACATGGATTTTGTTTACAATAGCCTTGATGTCTGTGTTGTGGGCTTTATTGGCTATTGGGCCCAAATAACAAGAAAATTCAATTAGTAAATGAATAATTGAATATTTCAGAAAAGAATGAAATAGAAACCTCTAGAAGGCACATCCAAAGAGGATTTCGTGCCTCTTGGGTTCCTTGGGTTCCAAGGAGTCCAAAGTTGCATAGAGAAGGCAATAAGAAAAGAAAGGTTTAATTAATTATTTCTTTATTAAGAAATAAATTGAAAACAATGAGAAAATGTGGATAATGAGTGGAAAGAGGCATAAATGAGATTTCTTGGGGAAATTTCGTATCCATGAGGTTGCTAATATTAAAAGGAACGCCAATGAGGAAAATAAAAGAGAAATAAAAAAGAAATCCTCAAAAAGAGATATTTTAATGAGAAATAAACAAGATAATGTGAAATAATGCATAATGATGCATTTATAAGGATAATAAGTATCCAATAAAAAGAATTTCGAAATAATGGAATGTCTTGGGATCCAAGGAGTCCCAATAAAAAGGAAAGAAAGAGAAAATACCTAATTTGCAAAATAAGGAGATAATATGATACATTATTAATGATTTTGGTGGCATTATGGAAAAGGAAGTGATTTCTATTAAAAGAAGATAGAAATTGGTGCCAAAGAATTTAAAAGCAAACATAAAGTGAATAAGAGAAGGAGAATTTCGAATTCCTAATATCGATGTAATAGAGAAAAACCAAGAATAAAGAAGAGAGAGAAGAATTGCTTCTCTTCAAAGGAAAATAATTCCTATTATAAGAGGGACTTCGTTTCTTTAAGGAAAGCCATCCTAGGGCTTCGTTGACTTCCCCTATATAAGGGGTAAGGCTTGGGGGCGAATCCAGAGGAATTCCATGCAGCTATATCTCTTTCTCTACTTTGTTTCCAACCAAACCCTAACGACCGGGAATAGGGTGACCCATAAGGAGATGGAAGGTGTTCGAGGGGAGTTCTGGCACCCCTCCCTTCCAAGCCGAGCAGCTATAAGGTTGCTAGCTTGAGGGGATCATCACCGGGTCACCTGCAACTCGTCTGTAGAAGGCCTTCGTTAGCAGACATGAAGCCTCTGTTTCCAGCTGACTTAGTCCTAGATGGAGGTTTCTCTGGGTTCAGCGGAGGGCAGCGGAGGTCGAGGAACCTCTTCGGACGTCTACACGACCTTGGGCGGGAGTAAAATCACTGCGGAGCAGACCTACAGCAGCAGCGCCCTAGGGCTGCTCGCGAGGAAGAAGAGCAAGGGCGACGGTGGACGAAAATACCCTTTGTGGGTTGTAGAGATGATCGAATCAAGCGGGGGTAATAACGTAATTTGGTTATAAACTGAAGTCGGGCCGCGTTGCATGGAAACTAATGACGTGGCACTTCCATATTGGCCAAGTAAGTCACATTTTGCTAAAATCATAACTAATTCTAGGAAACTTGGATTAAAACAAGTTATATATGAAAATTGATCCTCAGAACGAGAGGAACACAAAGAAATTATGTTTGAATCTTAATATTGCATGATATTCGAAAAGTAGTGTAAATTATCATCTTTAATAAATTAAAGATTTAAGAAACCCTATTTTGATATGATTAATGTGTTTAATAGGGTTTAATGGATCTTTAGGGTTGATGTTAACCTGTTAAATGTAAAAAGGTACATTATGTTACAAAAGGAATAACTTTGCACGTGATTAGTCTAATTTAGAGTTTATATGCATAAATATGCTTGAAATGGGAAAAGTACATAAAGTTATCATCTTTACTGATTTAATTAAGGAAAAACCCTTAGATTCGATGATAGATGGACTTAATGATGTTATTCAATATGATATTAACATGTTGTTAAATAAAAGAGAACATAGGATCTAAAAAGACTATGTTTTTATATAATTGGCTTAATGTAGGGTTTCGTGCATGATTATGCATTAATGAGCATGAAAACCCTAATTTAGGAGAATATGTCTTTTAATTGGTTTAAGTGTCCAAATCCATGAATAAATAAGGATGTGAT
The DNA here is from genome assembly GCA_963693085.1 of Alisma plantago-aquatica. Taxonomy (NCBI): domain Eukaryota; kingdom Viridiplantae; phylum Streptophyta; class Magnoliopsida; order Alismatales; family Alismataceae; genus Alisma; species Alisma plantago-aquatica. The sequence continues at coordinate 306,741,443 of OY856414.1, forward strand.
GATCCTAAGTCAATTTGGGTATAAAAGATTATTAAAATGAATAGTTGAGCAATTAAGGTTCATATAATTGGAAAAGAGTATTTTAAGGTTTGTTAACCTAAAAGGGATAAAGTTTGAGAAATTGATCTAAGAAACCCTAATAAATATTAATGAAACCTTAATACAGATTAGAAACCCTAGAAAGAGAATCCAAGTCAATAAAGTAGATTCTTATTAAAGTGTGTAATAAATAGAGTACATATTCTTTTCAGGAATTATGTGATGATTGAATTACTTGCTTGGATTTGTTGATTGGCTTGATTGTATATACATGAAGTATATGTTGAATAATCTGCATGACTCATCAAATTAGGTATGTGGTTACGCTTATGAATAATCACTCTAGTTTCACGGCGATTCCCAAAGTTTTGATCGGTTGCTTGAAAATAACTATTGGATGTTTATTTATTTCATGCAACTATAAAGTGACTATGATTATCACTATAAATGTGCGTATATAACTGGCTAGATCCGGGTCCACCTCTATTGCTTTGAAAAGGCTAAGAAAAAAGGGGTAATCCTAGAGCAATGTCTAGGTTACAGAGAGTTAGAAACTGGGCTACCTACGTGTAGTGCCATGAGACTCATTAGCCTACCATGAGTTAAGGAGTGGGCTACTTATGAGTAGTGCCATGTGACTCAACCCTAGAAATTGGTTCACTTATAGGTGGATCATGAGGGGTTTAATGGGGACAACATAGAGGATAGGGTATTCTTGGATCGTGGAGTTATATCTAAAATGTAATCTTGGTTGTTAAATGATTAACTGAATGATTACATTGTTAACGTATTTACATAATTATTGTTTCCACCACATACCAGCTTCGGCTGACTGACGTTTTGTTTGTTGGCGGTTTAGGTACAAGCCAAAAGGACAAACAAAAAATCGTCATATTGTGAAATACATGAAGTTAAATGCAAGGAGGATTAGTTAGAGTAGGATCCTTAAGTGGATAGAAGTTTAGAGATCCAAGTTTTCAAAAAGGTATGCAAAAATTTATTTTCTTACAGCTGTTTAGTATAGTAGGTTAAAATTTGATAATTATTCTTGGTTAATTGTTGAACCTTTGATCCGGAAGTTATGGGTGCGGCTTCGACCTCTCAGTCTGACTTAATTGGGGGTTATCGGGAGGTGGGGTCGTAACATTTGGTATCAGAGCTTAGGTTCCTCACTTAATCATTAATAATTATTAAATTTTACAAACTCCATAGAACCCAAGGAAGTTATTAGAGGATTATCTGAAAGACGGAGGTGTCTAGAAAAGTATCACGACCGGGGGCTGGCAATATTTTCCTCCGCACTGCTAGTCAGAATACGAGGACTCCCAGATCTGTGTGACTTCCTGGCCAAAGTCTTAGGGTATGAATCGAAATAAGATACCTTTAGGACTTTCTCACCTTATTCATCCCTTCTCAAACTCAAATTCTATTAAGGACCGTAAGGATTAGGGTTTTCTCTCTTCTCCTCACCCTCTTGAGGTATGGGTAAGGTTAATAAGGTCTAAGGAATCCTCCATTAAATTAATTAAAAGCATGTAATTAAGATGTCATGGACATAAGCTTAATAGAGTAAGCGTAAACTAAAGAATAGATACATGCTTAGGTCGTATGACATAAGTTTTCATGCCCTTAGGAGAGACCTGAGGATAGACCTCCTTATCAGGAGGATGAGTAGAGAGGGATAGTCTTGGAGGTAGAGACATCTGATGAAAGTAGAGACCTGGCACATTCTATGAGGATGATGTTAACCCTAACCCTATGTGAAGGTTAGAGAGAGAGATGACATGCAGAGTTAGATGTCTTGATGGACCGGGTGTGTGGATATGCCTTTGGATGCCATATGAGCCATGACAGAATGGATAACCTAGTACCTTGGATAACATAACCCCGAAAAGGGTCGTGCATGCTAGGGTGAAGAATAGCTCCTTCTTTGATAAGAACCTATGGAAACCCCATGAGCTTATATGGGCACGGCATAGTAGGCACCCATAGTACATCGGTAGTACGAGTAGGAGGCTGAAACCCTGACCAGTAAGCATGATGAATAGCTTATGAGATAAGCAAAAAGAGATATGGATAACCTTGAGCAAACATAAGTTGAGAATAGGCTTAATCCAAGTAGGGGCATGCTTTTGAGGTAGATCCTTCATGAAGAGGGGACCTCTAATGGTGAGGTTGGTTGTAGGGTTAAAGAGACAGTAGGAAACCAAGAAAAAAGGTTGAAATCCTAGACTCTGAGATATGAGGAACAGTGGGGAGTTGAGGATGATGCGACCTAAGTGGATGATAGTGGTCGCTCCATGCTTGACCCTTAGAGGTTGGCGATGTCTTGGTGGCCATGAGAGGAACCAAACCCTAGAGAGAGGATGAGTCTGCTGGTACCTCTGTACCTATGGTATAGACAAGAAGAAGAGTTTCATGGACCTGAAAGGGTTTAGTAACAGGTTATGAGGCCTTGTACCTTGTTGATTGTCCTTGAGGAGGACTCAACTTTAAAGTGTTGATCAAGGAAAAAGATGACAGGAAGTGTATGTCATACATGTTACATGTTTGGTTTGTGGTTAAGAGATAGAGTATGCAGTTGGACACCTACAAGTGAACCTAGGGTCCCTAGGCCTAAGAGGGGAAGTAGTGTACCTAATGCTCATGATGAGAGTTGAGTTCCTAGAAGCGAGCATGGTACTTCTTATGTTGAGAGGAAAGGGAAGCCCCTTAAGTTTAAGGTATGTTTGATTAACCCCTCACAGCTAGGTTGATGATAAAGGAAGGTATAATCTTGATCCAGCATTGAGGAAAGAGGACAAGTATGATCTAGCATGGTTCAGTAGATGATCTACTTGTGCCTTAACAGCTTGCTAGGGTTAAGTAGGCTCATGTGGATGTAAACCCTAGACCTAAGAGCTTTTTTGACCTTGTTGTCAACAGATAGTTTTCCTCCCATCCTGGGAGAGGGACCCCTTTAGTAGGGTGTATATCAGTTTTGTTGGTTTAAGGTAACCTAAAGAGGTCTCATAGGATCTTAAGAAGCTATGTGTAAAGTACATGGTATGAAAATGAACCTCTAGACCCATAACCATCTCTAAGTGCATATGGATGTGTTACCATGGAGGTAACCGATATGGGGGCTTGACCAAGGTGGGCAGGATTTTCCACGATCCATATGAAAGGATGAAAGTCAGCCCATGAATGCAGAGAGAGAGATGATGAAGGCTTGGGTAAGGTTCTAAGTTGAACATGTACTATAAGAAAATCCTAAGTCTATCCTAGGGTCAGGTAGGGATAAGACCGATGGAAGTAGGAGTTACCTAATTCCCTAAGTTGCACATGACCATAGGGTCGGGAGGTAACAACTATCATTATCTGAGGACCATGGATTAGGAGATTGATCACCTTCATGAACTCATGGGACCCAAAGGGTAGATGAGTAGGGCACTCTCTTGATGCATGAGGGAAGAGGGATGACCCCAAAAGTGCCAGCACCCTATAGACCTAGAGGAGATGACCAAGGGATGTGTGTAAACCTCCTTAGGTTCAAGACTAGTTTTCCATGGAGGTAACTTTGATACCAAGATGATCGTAATATAGAGGCATAAATGACACGTTTCAACTTAGGTTTGAAGGTGTACTGGCAAGATGGGATGTATTATCTCTACTCGTGGAACAAGAAGAACTTTGTATTTGGACGACCGCCAAATGCTTATTTCCTTTTGTTATAGGAGTGAGAGATAGGACAATACGCATGCCATACACTAAGGATAAGAGATGATTTGAGTTGGAACGTTGCTGCGAGGTATGAGGACATAGATGATAACATACCTTGGTGGAGTGAATGGTACATGGATGGTTTACAAACACTAAGAGAAGTAGTGTAGTCAGCTTAAGAGGATGTTTTATAAGGAGCTATGTGGAATTTGCTAGTTAACCAAAGTTGAGTTTGATCATCATGAGGATGAGCTCAGAGTTTCTTGATGAATACAGACTGAGATTTCGAGTTTGGGATGATAAGTGAAAAACATGGGAGCGTATGTCTTCAATGTTACCTAATACCTAAGGATGTGAAGTGGTAATGGATGTTCTGGTTGAGATACAACTGACTTGTTTGACTAGAAGCTAGAAGAGGTTGTTTGGCTAACCTTAAGTTTGAAAAGGAGAGGTGTTTGGATAACACTCAGATATAACAAGATTCGTTGAAAAGTTAAGGGTTGTTTGGTTAGCCAGTCTAATCCTTGATGCAATGAAAGGATGGTGGTAGAACCTTAGATGCACTTCTTTGGAAAAGAAGGTGATGGAACCCTGACTAGAGTGGTTTAGGGTTTCCGAGGAATCGATCTTGAAGAATCATGACATACAGGAAATCATGATTGAAGATCACCATACACCATGGTAAATGGCAATAGCACTTTGGATGCTTAAGATAAAGTTGCATGTGGTTTATGGCCATGCAAGCCAGGAGGTAAAGGACGAACCCCAGTAACCCAGTGTATCAATATAGAGGACAAAAGAGTCCCTGAGATGGAATGGGAGTTCATCACTATGGATGTTGTGATAGGTCTCCCCTAGACCAAGGAAGGTCGAGATGCAATATGGGTTATGGTAGATCACCTTACCTAGTAACATAAGGAAGAAAGAGTACTGTCAAGGGACAGATCGGGTTGAACTACATATGAGAGATATGGTTCAACTACACCATGATGTGAGTTTAAAAGTTCATGAGTATGACTTAAAGGTTCACTTACATAAGGTGAAAGTAGGTACATGAAGAACTCGATGATAGTACATTTTATCACCCCTAACTAATGGTTAGTATAATCCAGACTAAAGGGGGTCTGATGAGAGCATGTGTTCTCGTTGAGGGTGATATCTAGAGACAGTTCTTGTCCTATAAAAGATGTGACAATGACCACCATAGCCAGTATCGGGTTTTATAAGAAGCTCTGTAGGGGAGGTTGTGTCGGTCACCACTTCAGTAAGGTGATGTTGGTGAAAGGACCACATGATTGTTAGAAAAGGGCCACAGTGTGTGTAGATTAAGTCGCTTTGATCATGTAATGACTGAAAGGAGCCTAGGGATGATGAAAACCATGAGCATATGCAAAGTAGACTGACATGCAGTCCACTGTGGGAGAATGTGTGACATGAAAATCCAACCACTCTGAGCTGTAGCTGAGAAAGCTGAGTTCCCGATACATGGGTCCATTAGAGATGGATGAGTGGAGATGGTTAGGTTTTGACCCTACCCCTCAGGATAGAGTAATGTGGGATGTGTTCCATGTGTCCAATTTAGATCACTATGTGAGGTGCCCCAACCATGTGCTGAGCAATGAACCTAGTGAGCCCCAAGGGAGGCTGAAATGGTCTGAGTCACCTGTGCAGTTTATAGACGCCAGGATGAAAGAACTCAGAGAAAAGAACATGTAATGATAAAGGTTCTTTGGAAACGCCATGAGTACGGTAAAGCCACATAGGGGCCAATGATGGACATGGAAAATTCTTATCCTGAATTGTTTGTTTGCTTGATAGAATTTTGAGGACAAAATTCCTATAAGTGGGGAAGGATGTTACAACCCCAATTTTTGGGTTCATTTGGTGAGAACTGTAATTTCTCATATTAAAGATAAGTGAACAAAGAATTGTATAATTTGTTTTGAATACATGGATTTTGTTTACAATAGCCTTGATGTCTGTGTTGTGGGGTTTATTGGCTATTGGGCCCAAATAACAAGAAATTTCAATTAGTAAATGAATAATTGAATATTTGAGAAAAGAATGAAATAGAAACCTCTAGAAGGCACATCCAAAGAGGATTTCGTGCCTCTTGGGTTCCTTGGGTTCCAAGGAGTCCAAAGTTCCATAGAGAAGGCAATAAGAAAAGAAAGGTTTAATTAAGTATTTCTTTATTAAGAAATAAATTGAAAACAATGAGAAAATGTGGATAATGAGTGGAAAGAGGCATAAATGAGATTTCTTGGGGAAGTTTCGTATCCATGAGGTTTCTAATACTAAAAGGAATGCCAATGAGGAAAATAAAAGAGAAATAAAAAAGAAATCCTCAAAAAGAGATATTTTAATGAGAAATAAACAAGATAATGTGAAATAATGCATAATGATGCATTTAGAAGGATAATAAGTATCCAATAAAAAGAATTTCAAAATAATGGAATGTCTTGGGATCCAAGGAGTTCCAATAAAAAGGAAAGAAAGATAAAATACCTAATTTGCAAAATAAGGAGATAATATGATACATTATTAATGATTTTGGTGGAATTATGGAAAAGGAAGTGATTTCTATTAAAAGAAGATAGAAATTCGTGTCAAAGAATTAAAAAGCAAACATAAAGTGAATAAGAGAAGGGGAATTTCGAATTCCTAATATCCATGTAATAGAGAAAAACCAAGAATAAAGAAGAGAGAGAAGAATTGCTTCTCTTTGAGGGAAAATAATTCCTATTAGAAGAGGGACTTCGTTTCTTTAAGGAAAGCCATCCTAGGGATTCATTGACTTCCCCTACATAAGGGGTAAGGCTTGGGGGCGAATCCAGAGGAATTCCATGCAGCTATATCTCTTTCTCTTCTTTGTTTCCATCCAAACCCTAACGACAGGGAATAGGGCAATCCATAAGGAGATGGAAGGTGTTCGAGGGGAGTTCTGGCACTCCTCCCTTCCAAGCCGAGCAGCTATAAGGTTGCTAGCTTGAGGGGATCATCACCGGGTCACCTGCAACTCATCTGCAGAAGGCTGTCGTTAGCAGACATGAAGCCCCTGTTTCCAGTCGACTCAGTCCTAGCTGGAGGTTGCTCTGGGTTCGGTGGAGGGCAGTGGAGGTCGAGGAACCTCTTTAGACGTCTGCACGGCCTTGGGCGGGAGGCAAATCGCTGCGGAGCAGACCTGCAGCAGCGACGCCCTAGGGCTGCTCGTGAGGAAGAAGAGCAAGGGCGACAGTGGATGAAAATACCCTTCGCGGGTTGTAGAGCTGATTGACTCAAGCGGGGGTAATAACATAATTTGGTTATAAATTGAAGTCGGGCCGCATTGCATGGAAACTAATGACGTGGCGCTTCCCTATTGGCCAAGTAAGTAACATTTTGTTAAAATCATAATTAATTCTAGGAAACTCGGAATTAAACAAGTTATATATGAAAATTGATCCTCAGAACGAGAGAAACACAAAGAAATTATGTTTGTATCTTAATTTTGCATGCTATTCGAAAAGTAGTGAAAATTATCATCTTTAATGAATTAAATATTTAAGAAACCCTATTTTGATATTATTAATGTGTTTAATAGGGTTTAATGGATCTTTAGGGTTGATGTTAACCTGTTAAATGTAAAAAGGTACACTATGTTCAAAAAGGAATAACTTTGCACGTAATTAGTCTAATTTAGAGTTTATATGCATAAATATGCTTGAAATGGGAAAAGTACATAAAGTTATCATCTTTAATGATTTAATAAAAGAAAAACCCTTAGATTTGATGATAGATGGACTTAATGATGTTATTCAAGCTGATATTAACCTGTTGTTAAATAAAAGAGAAAATAGGATCTAAAAAATGATCTTTTTATATAATTGGCTTAATTTAGGGTTTCGTGCATGATTATGCATTAATGAGCTTGAAAACCCTACTTTAGGAGAATATGTCTTTTAATTGGTTTAAGTGTCCAAATCCATGAATAAATAAGGATGTGATGATCCTAAGTCAATTTGGGTATAAAATATTATTAAAATGAATAGTTGAGCAATTAAGGTTCATATAATTGGAAAAGAGTATTTTAGGGTTTGTTAACCTAAAAGGGATAAAGTTTGAGAAATTGATCTAAGAAACCCTAATGAATATTAATGAAACCTTAATGTGGATTAGAAACCCTAGAAAGAGAATCCAAGTCAATAAAGTAGATTCTTGTTAAAGTGTGTAATAAATAGAGTACATATTCTTTTCAGGAATTATGTGATGATTGAATTATTTGCTTGGATCTGTTGATTGGCTTGATTGTATATACATGAAGTATATGTTGAATAATCTGCATGACTCTTCAAATCAGGTATGCGGTTACACTTATGAATAATCGCTCTAGTTCACGGCGATTCCCAAAATTTTGATCGGTTGCTTGAAAATAACTATTGGATGTTTATTTATTTCATGCAACTATAAAGTGACTATGATTATCACTATAAATGTGCGTATATAACTGGCTAGATCTGGGTCCACCTCTATTGCTTTGAAAAGGCTAAGAAAAAAGGGTTAATCCTAGAGCAAGGTCTAGGTTACCGAGAGTTAGAAACTGGGCTACCTACATGTAGTGCCATGAGACTCATTAGCCTGCCATGATTTAAGGAGTGGGCTACTTATGAGTAGTGCCATGTGACTCAACCCTAGAAATTGGTTCACTTATAGGTGGATCATGAGGGGTTTAATGGGGACAACATAGAGGATAGGGTACTCTTGGATCGCAGAGTTATATCTAAAATGTAATCTTGGTTGTTAAATGATTACATTGTTAACGTATTTACATAATTATTGTTTCCCCCACATACCAGCTTCGGCTGACCGACATTTTGTTTGTCGGCGTTTTAGGTACAAGCCAAAAGGACAAACAGTAAATCGTCATATTGTGAAATACATGAAGTTAAATGCAAGGAGGATTAGTTAGAGTAGGATCCTTAAGTGGATAGAAGTTTAGAGATCCAAGTTTTCAAAAAGGTATGCAAAAATTTATTTTCTTACAGTTGTTCAGTATAGTAGGTTAAAATTTGATAATTATTCTTAGTTAATTGCCGAACCTTTGATCCAGAAGTTATGGGTGCGGCTTCGACCTCTCGGTCTCCCTTAATTGGGAGTTATCGGGAGGTGGGGTCGTAATACAAGAATAGGAAAGGACCTATGTGGGAGGCATAAACATAAACCTTACAGATCATGTTCTGACTAGAAAACCTAACTTCCTCTAAAAATGTAAAGCACCCTCGGTTAGTACCTTCCCTATAGGGGTGAGTTGACCAACCTCACTTTAATATATAAGGTGACCTTGGATGTCCATAAAAGATGAAACATCAAAGAAATGTATTATGTGGGATGGTATGGGTATAAGGCACAAAAGCACTTAACCTTACTTAAATCATAATAAGTTATCCTTAATAACTGGGAAATGAAATTCCAACACATATTTTTATCATGCAAAACCTTAGTAAGAAACATACTATGGTAAACATGTAATGGCAAGTAAAGTACATGGGAAAGAAATGTAATAATGATGCATATAAGTTATGTAAGCCCTCATACCATGAAGATTAAATAACAAGGGTCTATACTTGCTTTATTTCCATAGATGGATAAATATATAATCATGAAAACTTTATCTAAAGAAATCTCAAGCAACATGTGTAATGAAAGTTAAAACCTTAAAAGAAACCCTATTAAAGATATCTAATGTATACTCTCCATGGGAAAGAGGAGTGATGAGATATAGAAATATAATAAAGTTGGAGTCCTCATCTAGGAACAAGGTGTAATTAATAAGAGAAAATGAAATAAAGCTATGACATCTCAATAAACCCTAGAAAAGGTATATCCCTAAGTTAACCCTAGGGTCAAGTAGGGATTCTTAAAGGTACACAAGACCCAAGGGGTTAGGAGATGATCATGATCTAAGTGCATAAGGCCCATGGGGTCAAGATAAAGCCATCCATGTATACATAAGGCTCATGGGGTCAGGAGAATGGCCACCTACATAAGTACATGAGGTCCAAGGGGTCATTGGGAAAGGCAATCCAAAATACATAAGACCCTTGAGAGTCAATATCATATAACTCCAAGGGTTCCAATACCCATTGAAACCTTGAGGAAATAAATAAGTCTATCAATTCATGAGATGTGGATGTAAGACATGTAAGAACTTATTTAATAGTTGTTGAGAGAGAACCTTTACGGAAGTTGTGGACAAACTCAAGGATTATGAGAAAAGAACTTTCCCGTAGGTTCATGAAATTTCAAAAAATTCATGAACTAAAACATATTCATGGTTTGGAGTCATTGTTGAGGATGAATCAACCTAAAGTTTGAAATTAAAAGACAATATGTGGATGCACCATCCATAGACCTATCAAATAGGTGGGTGGGTTGGGTCGTTGCGGGTGTGGGTCAAAAAGATGAACTTCCAAATGGGTGGAAGAAAAGCACACCCAAACCTGACCCAGTGGGTTATGAGTTGCCTGCATGCACCGATATAAAATGTGTCCAATCAATAATAAGCTACTGGCTTCTTTCCTTAACACTAACAATATCATTCAAAACAACTTGTAACTATTTTTTACGGAAACGATATTACAAAAGAACCAACCAACTACTATGTTTGACATCAAACCAATCAATTAGTTGTCAATATATGTTTTTGCAAACTTATAGGAAAAATACAAGCTAGATGTTGTATGTCATGGAAAATTGGAAAACTGATGTAGTTTTCATAGATAAATATCAAAAACATTAACACCAAATTTTATCATGTAACATTAGACATTCCTAATATTACAAGTACTTGTTATTTCCTATGAAACACAAAATAAAGAGAATACAATTATTTTTAGTAAAGGTAAAGAGTTAACTTGTATGAAATATGTAACATCTTTTAATAGGTGTATGTGTATATTATATATATAAATATATTTGCTTCGATTAACTGGGTCACCCGCGGGTGCCCACGAGTCGCCCATGAAACCCACAAAATAAATGGGTGGGTATGGGTTTGGGTGATTCTCAGCAGGTGGCAAATTTCACCACCCAAACCCAACTTAAATGGGTCCACCCATGGGCGCCTGTGGATTTTGACCCAGATTGACAAGTCTAACCATCCATATACACAAATGAAAGGTGAACTTTGTGTTTGAATTGTAGTCAAATATTTATCTCACCTTAGTATAGGTGTAACGGCCCCAAATTTTAAGTGTCCTCCCATCAAGTTGGACCTTAAACTCAAGATTCATTACCTAAAATTTCCAGGATAGATCTAAAAAATAACAAATAATAGTTAATAACTTCCATGAATAGAAGAAGATTGGTTACAAGATGCATGATGAGAATCCTCTAAGATGTTACATGAATTTTGAAGGAAACTATTTACATAATAAGAAGTACTAAAGACTATCTAACTAATCCTCCAATGATCTTTAGCATGTTCTCTTTTGGTGTTGGCTTTTGGATATCCATGTCTCCCAATAAAATATTTTAATTAACTTAAAATGATGGAAAACAAAACACTATCAATATATCATTGTACTGTGTATGTGGTGTAACCAAAATATGTGCACATATAATAACAACATATAATGCTAACAGTCAAATTATTTGCACATATGAATTTCTATTTCATTACATACTCTAACCCATTATTGTTATTCTATCTCAGGTATAATTGGTGGCCATCCCTTGGACTTAAGTGTATTAACCCTTGATAGTTGTAAATCATGGTCCAAAACATTCTAGCTAGTTTCATTATATGATGCTCATTTAGGCAACATAAAGTAAATATATATATCCAATTGTTTATTTCATCAAATCAATACTTCAAAAATCATCTTGGAAATAATCAACATTTAATAATGAGATACTCATACTTAACCACATAACTCATTGTAGTCACAATATAGTTATACTTCAAGTACTTTAAGCATGTATCCAACATCCAAGAAATCAACATAATCAATCAACATTTACTCAAATATGTATACTACCAATGTGTCACCATATATCCATATGACACTAAATAAACCTACTTAGGTTCCAAACTAGGGTTTAGGGTCAACTCAATCTTCGATTAGGAATTAAGGGTATGAAACGCTAATTTCATAATGTCATGGTTTTTAAGGGTTATAATACCTATTCGCATATTAGGTATAACCATAATTCATAATTGGAATATATCATGTTATTATGAGCATCTAATTCAGATTGTGCGGTTATATGCATGAATTTCAAAACCCTACTTTTCTTGTATATAGACCTCTATAAAAATCCTACAATATCATCATTATCTTTTGAATATTTACCAAGATCTTAGGATCTCATCACTATACATCAATATCAGGTAAAGGCACAAAATGAATGTATTAATGACATTCATCATCAAAAGTAATGTTTGCATGCATTAATTATCTTATAATAATGTATTATCTATACTTTTGAAACTAAGATCAAATCTAGGTCATGAACCCATTTTGTTCATATTCTACTCATTTTTCTAAAGAAAATGATAAGTAATTTGAGTATATTTGGAGTTATCATATATATAATATAATTATTTCAGATATACTTCAGTTGACCATCAATGATTTCCAAGTCAGCAATTGTCATATTATCTAACTCCGACGCAGGATCAAAACCTTCTAAGGGGTAGCTATGAATAGACTCAGGGCTCCAACTTGAGTAAACTTTTGAGAGAGGACAAATTATATAATTTTCCTTGACTTTGTCAAAAATGGTTCCACGCTATCAAAGAAGGCTCAGAAAATTGCCCTGACCATCTTCTTCCTCGTGATGAGGCCTGACCTTGCGCCTCAGTGAGTCAAGTGGAGTGTTGACTTTGCACTCCAGGTTGTCTGGGAGCCGATCAAAGGTCCCAACACCTCTGTGGGTTCTACTAAATCCTATAGGAGGTTTTGTAGTTATTAGAAAGGAAACAAATAAGGAGGATGGTGTTTTTTATCTTCTATGGGTTATAAGGCTAAAGCATCAACTAGGAGGTCATGAATCCATATGTGGGCATCACAGTAGGGATGGCTAAGTTTTGTAAAGCTTCTATAGGTCTTCTGCTTCATACAATGATTGAGAAACTCAATCTTTGAGTTTAGGACATAGTGTGGAGGCTTGTCAGAGCCATCCCTTGCATCCTAGGGTCAAAGGAAGGAAGATAGGGTTATGTGGGGATTCTTTAGTGCATCTGGGATTGCAAGCACTTCCTCTATTAATGCGGGAGGGTGTGGGTTGATAATTCTAATCATAATTTATCGATCTTTATGTAGGATCTGAGAGTGGTGTTTTAATTTTGTAAATTGTCATTTGATATTCTACTAGATATGCAATTATACACTACAATCTCCCATGATAAATCCATCCTTTGCTTGAACAAATCCAGTTGGGTGTAGATATAAATTCCAAAGACAATGGTGTCATTATGTGGTGACAGTGAGAGTCATATAGTGAGAGGGACGCTTAGGATTCCCAAGGTACTTGTGCGTGTGGGACTCAAATAGACTCTGTCTGAGGGAGATAGACTCTCCTCACGCATCACAACCCAAATATGGGATCCAACGGGGATCTACCTCTACAACTTTTCATCCAATTTTAATCAAAACCTTTTTATTGATATTATTTGCACTGTACATGCCACTCATCCATTAAATCACAATTTATAATATAATGTTTCTTTTTTCTATTATCATCTCTTAGACCAGTTCCTATCTTTAGATACATCCATTTATCCTTCAAAACTTGCCATTCAATTAAAAATCCAATAATTACTAAATTAATTACCTAGGCCACTAGATAATTAAAATTTTCTAATTTATCTTATAATCATATTATTCCATGATCCATCAACAATAATTATCTTGATCACATATCATGACTACAAATACAAATGTTCCCAGTTATTCATCCCAAGGACCCATTTGTAAAGCTTGATTAGCTCAATTGGGCTTGAATTGAGTTCTAAGACCCATGTTGAAACTTTAGGCCTTCCAAAATGTTTAGAAGCTTAATTATATTCTTAATTATGAACTCAAGTATTCCATTATCATAATAACTCATTTGAAGCCTTATATTAATATTTTTCTCAATATTACACTATTTCCCTAAATTGAAGACTTCCTCTAAGTCTAGAACTCAAATTCATCATTTCAATTCAACCAAAATCATATTATCAATCTCATCTTTATAATATTTTCTTAAAGTGAATCACACTACAATATTATTGAATTCGTAATTCTAGAATCAAAATATTCCAAATTTGAGGATCTTACATCACTTCACCTCTCTAAAAAAGTAATTTTGTGCTTAAAATTCAAACCTAATAAGGTTAAGCTGAATGATAACTCATACCATCCTCAAAAATCATGGATAGAAACCATGCTTTGATAGTTTTAAGCTAGATAATAACTAATAACATTCATTAAGGTGAAAATTTTCTATGTTATTAGGTCAAAACAGTAATTTTATTCCAAATGTATCTCCACATCCTCATTCATGTGTCATCACTTGTTGATTTTAGTTCCACCTAGGTTTCAAACCTATCATTCATATATTTATCAATTCTATGTATTAATGTCTCTAATTAATCTATGAAACTTATACTAAGATGAAATAAACATTGAATCCAGACCAAATGCAGAGTTCATCCTATAATATGTAGAGATGGTATAACTACACATTACATAATGTTCAAATTCTGGGTTGAGTCATCCCCAACAATGACTTCAAGCCATGAATGCATTTTAATTCCTTGGATTTCCTCAAATTTCATGAACTGAGGAATAATGCTTTTTTTTTAAACCCTTGATTTTATGCAAAACGTACCTTAAAATTCTATTTCAACAATTATTACATGGTTTACGTATTCTTTATATCCATATCTCATGCATCATTACCTTATCCATCCCCTTTAGGTCTCTAGAGGTATAGGTACCTTTAGAATGATCTCCTCTTGACCCTAAGGACCTCGTGAACTTTTGGAGTGCTTTTCATATTGACCAGGCATGCCTGTTGTACTTATGGAGGTGGAAATTTTCCCAAACCCAAGGCCTTAAGTACCCATGCATGGCTTTCTACTGACCCCACAAGCCTTATGGACTCAAGGCGTGATCACCTCCTGACCCCTTGGGTCTTATGTACCTTTAAACATCCCTACTTGAACCTAGGGTTGACTTAGGACTGTACACTTTTTTGAGATGTCATTAATTTATTTTATTTATCTTTTTAATTACACCTTGTACCAAGATAAGGCTCTCCAGTATCATTATAATTTTATATGCCATGACTCATCCTGTCCAAGTAGAGTCTAGGAAGGTAACTTTCATAGAATTTCTTTCAGTGTGTTAAGTTTCATTGCACACCTTACCTTGACATTTCCTGAACCAAAGTTTAGTTCTTATATCCCTATGCATCCATGCTACTAAGCCAACACGCACCCTTCTTTTTCAGACTTAGTGGCAGTAGAAACTACATACCTTAGGTGAACTATTATCATATTTATTATAATTTTATTTACATGTCATTACCTATTTACCCAATATCATTCTCTAACCAAGGTGTTCCCATTTAGTATAGGTTGTATTTAAATCATGTATAACAACCTATTATGACTATGTAGGGCTAATGGATCCCATGTCGTGTTCCCATACCATCACATCCTATACCATCCTTTAGGGTTAGGTCCTTCAAGGACGTCTAGGGTTACTTAAGATTTTTAAAATTTAACACAAGGTGGTTTATCTCATCCTTCCAGGGGAGGTCCTAGATTAGGGTTCCTTCTTGTCTTCTAGGAGGAAGTTATGCCTTCTAGACACAACATGACCCACGAGTATAGGGTTGTTACTTCCTCACATACCTTTCCCATTCTTGGGTTGACCAACCCCAGGTCAGGACACCACCCATAAATGTGATTTATGGGTCTTATGTTTATTCTTATGTAACCACTAATCACCTATGTTGCATATTCATATTTGAAACCCTTTTTCCTTCATGCATTACTCCTCATACATGCATGGGAAACTAGGGTTCTAATTTGTGGTAACCAACTAGATTACCCAACCCATTTAGGTTTGTTGTTTTCTTTCCCCTTTTTGCAACGTGTTTTGGTAGGGTTATTATTTCACCCATACTATTCCCATTACCCATGATTAAGGTTTAGGGTTAAGGTTAGGGACTACACTCTCTATTTTGGGGTTTTATATATCCCTTGATACCACTAAGGATTTCATACCCTATTGGGTTATCTCCCTCAAATTCCTTTATGGACGAATGAGGTTTTCCTACTGATACATAGGTATTTCTAGGGTTTAGCCTCACTTAGAGGGACCACTAGAGTACAAATGATATCTAGCATCAGTTAAAATGACCTTATAATGTCAGTTTCTAAGTGAAACCTAAGTGGGAAACACTAGAGGCACATGTCTAAGGCATTGGTTATTTGGGGATGTGCATACTGATGATGGAGATTTAGCCTCGGTTTCTATGATAAAAGCAAATAACACAGTTAAGTGACTTAGTCTTTGGTTAAGAAAAAATAATTGACATTCTTATGTCCATATAAGGTCAAATTTGTAATTGGAAAAGGTTCATCAGTCATCAATCATATGTGAAATTTGACACTAAATTCATACCATAGTCGTCAGTTACATCACTTAAAATCAAAGAATAAGTAAAATATTTATGGTCTATTCAAAGAAATTGATCACTATAGTCTAGCATTGTTTTGTTGTTCAGTAAGACAATTTCGGTTTAGTTCCATAATGTTGGTTTTTGGCCAAAAACTGACGACTAAGACCTATAATGTCAATTTTTTTGTAACAACCGATGACTAAGTTTTGTTTTTTTAAAATAACAAGTCTGTACACTTGTTGTCTGGCTGTTCAGCAAGATGAAGAACTTGCAATTCAGAACTAGAGTTTTAAACTACAGGTTAACAACATCCTATGAGTTCAACTTAACAACATGCCAAAAAACCTACATAACCTGCAATAACAAACACAATCCACACACATACAAGATCCATTCTCCAATTCCATTCTCATCACATGTGCAAAAAAAATTGTATTCATTCATCTTCACATTCATTCACACACATGATACTTGATTCACATTTGCACCAATCCATTCTCATGACATGTAGAAGATCTCATTATATTCATTCAACTTCACATTCACACACATGTATATAGATCATCATTCACATATGCACCAATAAAGTTGTAAGAAGTCATAAGCACCACATGTATAGAGAAATAATGACATTAAAGTTTAGAAAACTCAATCTTTATCCCAATCAAATTCAACATTCACTTCCTTAATGAAGGTTTGTGCCCATTGTTCCCGTATCTCATCAAGCTGTCTGTCGTATAGGGTTTCTTTCCTGTCAATCACCTACAAAGAGAATGACATACTTAATTAAAATGTTTGACATTTTCATATTAATAAATGAAACTATATTGTTATGATCATTAAAACTATATATATATATTACATTTTGATGCAGTTGATGTTGATTGCCCCATATATGACGATCATCTCCACATATCTCATCACGTAGTATCCCCAAGCCCAACCATTGTATTGAAAAACACACTATAAATTTCAACATACAAAATATTAATAAATAAAAGTAAGTGTAGTTGGCATAAATATGCATTGGAGTAAAAAACCTACATCAACATTTTACCAAAGTCACTTTCTTTTTCTTGTCCACCTTTCCTTTAGCTTTTTGAAATCTTTTGTATCCCTATATGTTAATGTAACACATTGAATTGCATTAGTAAATATTCATGTAATAATATATGTTAAAAAATATAAACATAAAAATTTACTTATGTAAATAATGCCTTTTTCAAGACATGTCCCCCACTATTTACTTCGTCACCCTTAGGTCCAGATAATACACAGTTAGCATTGCGGGAACAATAATGAATAGCACCCAATGGTTATTCCTGATTGAAAATAAGGAAAACAAAATCAAACTCAAAATTCACAATGAAATGTAATTCTTATGTCAAAATTATAAGCAAAGTAAGTAAACTTACTCAACATTGTATAGAGAAAACATCACACTCTTTTTCTCTTTACCAAAATATTTAAAAGTGGTAGAGTAGTATTTTGTAACTAATGTAGGGTCTTTAAGTACACATCTAATCAAGGGTGGAACTAGAAATGCCACATGGGGTAGTGTGAACTCTATATAGACCATATGTAAGTGGCTACAAAACATATATCATGTATGGATTAATATATAACAAAATAGATCAATATATATAAAATGATGTATATAGCTATATAAGATCTCACCATATCCAAAGTACTATCGTAGATGTATTCAATGAAGCTTAATTAAACATCTTCAAAACATCTTGCAAAAATGTACTAGTATCGTGAGGTTGACCTACAATGACCTCCTTAATATGGATCATCATAGGCGACCATTCTTCAAAGTTGCTTATCCATAATGTCAAACCCCTA
Organism: Alisma plantago-aquatica; assembly: GCA_963693085.1. Classification (NCBI taxonomy): domain Eukaryota; kingdom Viridiplantae; phylum Streptophyta; class Magnoliopsida; order Alismatales; family Alismataceae; genus Alisma; species Alisma plantago-aquatica. The sequence continues at coordinate 306,759,692 of OY856414.1, forward strand.
CAATGAGGACCTAATGGGGCAGAATTGCCATTGCTAGGTATCAGGGGTGTGAGAATGGGAGAAAGAAATGTCATGAGTGTTATTAAGTGGATCATAGTTGTCAGTTAGGTAAGGCACACTGACGGTAGAGTTTGCACTTAGTAATCATCTTCACTAATACGAACTGACAACTAACTCCTTATCTTAACCCAAAAGTAGATGTTAGTAAGGGGACTTCATCGATGGTTAGGCAAGACACACTAATGACAGAGTTAGTACTTAGTCATCGATTTCACTAATACGAATTGACAACTAACTCCTTATCCTAACAAAAAGTAGACCTCAATAAGATGACTTACTCATCTTTTTGTATTCTACAAACTACAACTAAATAATCACTTAGATGTTAGTTCCAAACTAGAAACCGATTACAGAGACCCTTCTCCAAACAAAAAAAGTCAGCCTCGACAAGGGGACTAAATTGTTGCTTAGGTCTATAAAACCCACGACAAAGAAGAAGTTTTGGTGGAACATATTTTTTTGGGGACATAGTGTGAAATCTTTTTTGTTGGTTTCTTGACATAAAACTGACACCTATAGTGCAAGTTTTTATGGATTATCCTATGAATCAATGATGGTTTTGTCGAGAAACAAATGATGCCAGATGTATTTTGGAGGCAAAATTTTTGTTACTCATGAAGGTGTTTGTCGTTGGTTCCCTGATAATTGTTGCATAATAAAGTGTTTAGAGGCAAATATTTTTCACTAAAAAATGTATTTAACATGTTATTTTAGACGTCAATTTTGTTAGAAAGTAACCGATGTTAAAGAAAAAGTAGTACCCATATTTTTAAAATTGTCATGACTTGATGAATGATGACGTTTATGCTTTACAAACAACATTTTTTAATCTATAGTGTCGGTTTATCAGTGGAACCAATGTCAATAAAAGTGACATTAGAGGTCAGAAATGTACTAGTGGACATAAATTGCATGTCACATCTTCACATCTATTTTTCTAATTATCATTTAATGTACTTTAATTGGCATGTGATACCTTAATCCTACTAGTTTTGATGTCCTAATTTAAAATTAGGAGAGAAGTGAATTTTATGGTTTATTCAGCAAGGAGATGAGAAGTGGTGTAGAGGAAAATATTTATAGCCCCCAAGGATGATAAAAAAAAAGATGATAAGGGTACAGAACTATATATGAAAAGAGTTAGGGAAATATAACTACATACAAACCCTAGGTTCTATCCAGGTAGGTAGCACATTGGCTTAGGGAGTCCTCATATACCAAATTATTGGTGCATAGGAAAATATTTCTACCCCCTAAGGATGTGATTTTTTCTACACACCATTACCTAAAGAGCATGCCCAAATAATTTTCCTTACAATTCTATGGATTATTTGAAATAATCAACTACTACATATTATTTCATAAATTTGGGGTCTAATACAAAACATAACAACCCCCACATTTGAGTTTCCCCTAATCAAGGTAGACTCCAAAGTCAAGAGTGATTATTTAAATTTCCAAGATCTAGATATAACAATAATAAATAATAATTAATAACTTCCATTAGTTGATTAAATATTGGTTACAAGATGCCTAATGGCACTCCTATAAGGATTTACATGAATTTTCAAGGAAAATATATACATAAGAAGAAGTAACATAACTATCTAACTAATCCTACAATGATATTTAGCATGTGTTATTTAGGTCCAGGTTATAGATATCCATGTCTTCCAATAATAGATTCAGATTAACCTAAAATGTAGCAAACAAATATTCAATCATTATATCACTATTGTGTAGTGCATCAACCAAAATGTGTGCTATTATTATAACAACATATGATGCTAACAATCATATTATTTGCACATATGAACTTGTGTTTTCATTACATATTCTAACCCATTCTCAGTATTCTACCTCCATTGTAATCATTGTCGATCCTTGACCTTATGTGTATTACCCCATGTTACATGCAACCTAGGGTCCAAAATATTCTAGTTTCATTATGTGATACTCATATCAGAATTATAGCTGCACAAAAAGTAAATAAACATCAAACAATTTATTTCATCATATCAATAATTTAGAAATCATACAAAATACCATTGCAGTCAGTAATGCGAGTTCTCATAAGTAACCATATATGTCATCATCATCACCATGCATTTATACTTCAAACACTTTATGCACATACTAGAACATCCAAGTAATAAACATAATCAATCAACATCAACTAAAATATGCATACTACCAATGTATCACCATGTATCCATATGGCACTATATAAACCTACTTAGGTCCTAAAACAAGGTTTAGGATCATCTCAGGTTTGGACTAGGAATTAAGGGTATCAAATCCTAATTCTACAACTACATGGTTTCTAAGGGTTAGAAACCATGATTACGTATTAGGTGTAACTGTAATTCTTGGATTTAATAGATCATGTTATTATGAGTGTCTAATTTGGACTATGTGGTTATGATCATAACCATTTATAAGCATGGATTTCAAAACTGTGATTTGCTTGTATATAGATATATTGATTTACAAACCCTAAAAGATAATCATTATATTTGGAATATTTGCTAATATCTTAGGATCTCACCATTATTCATCAATATCATATAATAACACAAAATTCATAATATTGATCATCAAAACTAAGGTTTACATGTATTAATCATCTTATACCCATGTATTATCTATTTATTTGAAACTAGTATCATATCTAGGTCATGAACCCTCTTTATTCACAGTCTACTCATTCTCTTGAAGAAAATGATATAGAATTTGACTTTATTTAGAGATACCATCCATTTACTCTAATCAGTGAAACATGAACTTTAGTTTACCAATCTATGATCACCAAGTTGGGTATTATTATATTATCTAAATCCAATGTGATACCGTCACCAACTAATGGGCTAGTGCCAAATGGATTGAGGGCTCTAGTGCGACTACTCTTTTGGGAGAGGAAAATTTACAAAATCATCCTTGGATTCATGAAAGTGAGTCCATGTGCTCAGGTGTAGTATCGAAAAATTTCCCTGACCTTCACCTTCCTTGTGATGAGGCCTGATTTTGTTCCTAGGCAAGTCTACCAGAGTGTTGACATTGTGTTCTAGGGTGTTAGTGAGTTGAGAAAACGTCCCATCTCCTCTATGGGTTCTACTAGAACGTAGAGGAGTTCTTAGGGTGATTGGAGAAGGAAATTTCAGGGAGGATGGTGTTTGGGATCTTCTGTGGTTACATGGCTAGAACATTAATTGGGAGGTCATGAATCCATAACTGGGCATCATGGTAGGGATATCTAAGCATTGTGTGTTGGTATGTATGCGCAGAGATCCAATCATATGACGATTGTGATGGAATATTATATAAAGGATTTGATTAATAATAATGTCAAAGTTTTTATTTATTCTATTTCACTCAGTGATGAGATAATGAGGAAACATAATGAACGTTGAAAGACAATGGTGTATGTCTTCAAGTAAGTGACTTGAACAATGAGATCATATGGATCTTAAGAGTCTGTACATTCTTGTTATGTCCCTAGGTAGATGTTAATATGGAAGGTTGATAGACCACTGTAACACTTAAGAATGGAGTGTGTGTTGGTTGATCAAAAAATCTCATTAGTCATGATATATGATATCAAACCAAGCACATAGATACTTGTTGTGGAACATTGTATCAGATAGACCCACCTTGAGAGTGACACATGGAAACCATAAATATTGGTCATAGTCATCTCTCACAATGAAGGTGGTCATAGAGGTTCTCAGACATGAAATCACTCCACTTATTACATGGCATTCAGTGTGATTTGAAATCATCCAATGTAACCTTGAATAAGGGTTTCCATAAAGGTGATGATTGGGTGCATTGTGATATATGGGGATGATTGTGAGTGATGTAGATGGGATTTTTCCCTCCTACTGGAGTATGCTATTTTGGCCACTTGATAAGTGAGATTGAGAAAAACATGTGCATGCCAATGTGAATCAATATATGATATTGAGGTCACATATATCTCAGACAATCTGCTCTAGTTCAAGGAGCATGGATTGAACATTAATAGGATGACGATTCCATGCCCTAAGTTCATTCCAGATATCAGAGACAAAGGAATTAGACAATAACTATAACACCTGCCGTAGATTGTAGGTTGAATTTGTTCTCAAACTTTACATTTACTTGGGTAGTAATGATATGTAACTAGTCACCACTTTTTGTTTGTGATGTCATAAACTAGTTATGGACATTCATTGCCAACGTAAATTGAAACCTATATGGTCACCCACATAGGATATACCTAGAAGAGGAATTCAATCATGAATGATAATTGAATTTATTACTAAAATATTTAGGTATTCAATTTGAGCAATGAATTAACTGACTAGACTCCCAACTAATCAGTTGAAGTGTTGAAATAACTATTTGGAGTGTCAGGTTGATTGGAAATTGTATTGGCTGAATTTTGGATGAACCAGGGAAGAGGAATGACCAGTTCACTTAGTGAACTGACTGGTTCAAGTTTGTGAAATGACCATTTCACAGAGTAAGACGACCAGTTTGTGGTTCAATTTGATTGAATCAAGTATTAGTGTTGATGCCATGTCATGCATTACTTGGATTAGAATTGTTAATTCATATAAAATTGGGAAACATGATGAAATGACCGGTTCACTAGGTGAAGTGATTGGCTTGCACAAAAACTAATAAATTCCCTTCAAGAACCGAATGTTTCACCTATTATAGGTTGCAAGTTTTTGTAAAATTACAGTCCCTTCCACTCCCACACAGACTGGGAACCCTGACCCTAACCCTCCTATAAATAGAGTAATACTAGGGGCTCTCAGACACAACTCAATTGCATCTAACAATTATTCTCTTCTCTTATTGTGGCTACCAATAGAGAGCCTGAGAAAGTCCTACATGAAAAAAAGAGGGATAGTAATGGAGAACAATTGTGGGAGACCAAGTTGGTGGTAGTACACCAACGGAAGGAACAAATCCTTCCTGTTTGTTCTTTTAGAATGACATGAGTTCTAGATGGTCTGTGTGGACTTCTACAGAGGCGAAGAAGTTGTTGTCTGTTGGTAGGAGGACAACATTGACTTGCTGTCTCTGGTGGAAACTAGGAGCTACTGTAGACGATGTCCCTGTGCAACTAGAAGAAAGTTGCACAGGTGAAACGAGGAATAGTCCTTAGACTTGCTCTAGAACTAGGTATGACCTCATTAAATCTTCATTTCCATTAGAAAGTTGTTGACGCAATGTTGTTGTTATGGGAAATATGGACATAATTTTGTTTCTACTGCCTACTCTAATGTTGTATTTCCCTATAGTGGTATTAGAGAGACGCCAATTTTCTATATTTTGGGATTATCATTATGATAAAATTATTGGTTTTCATCATTTATTTATTACGTACAATATGAATACTTAAACTAATTAATTTTCTTGTTATAACTCAGTTTGCACACCGAGCCTCTACCTTCTTTTTCCCAATGTAAAAGTATTATTTCTTTCGTCCCCTCGAATGTAACTCAAGTTTCTTCTTACCATGTAATAAGTTTAATAGTGATAGGATAGTTTCTTTTCTAGAAAGAAAGAAGATAATGATCACATGATGAGCCAACTAGCTGGAGGGTTGAGGAGGGCCAACCGGCTAGAGGACCGAGGAGGGCCGACTGTAGGAGGAGTTAACATACCTTATGGTGGGCTCAACCAACAGTTTGGTGTCATCCAAATATCAATTGGAGTGGATGCTAGATGTTCATTTCAGTCGACTAACCAACCAACCAAGAGGCAAGCCAACCGGTTCTAGGGCTGAACCGATCAACTCAGATTGGCAAGCACAAATCTACACCAACAACCGGTTCTTGCATGTGATGTACACCTATGTGGTAGTAATTCCTTATGGAACCAAGGAATCACTATATATATGAACATAACCACCGCTAATCTTTTCTATTGTATGTTTATGTTGTGGGATATAACCATTATATGATGCATACTATATATATTTGGTGACTGGATTATATATATATATATATATATATATATATATATATGAGTGTGTGTGTCTATATATATATATACACATACATAATAGTAACTTCACGTGCTCTGCACGTGGTATTGGTGCATTACCATTTTCTTAAATTAAGAAGAAATACATATATAAAAGAATTTATTACAAATATAAACACTACATTAAATATACTATCACATAAAAAAGTACAATATTAGATCATAAGAGGCACAAAAGGTTATTGGCCTCCATGTGTTTATATAGTGTTATGTTTGTCTTTGTCTTCATAGTTAGTTTCTCTATTATTCTTTACTACTTTGTTTCCCATGTGGTGACTTCCTTTCTCTTATTTTTTTAGGTCTTCATTTATTTTTAGTAATGGTTTTAAATGGCCCCATTATATATATATATGTTCTTGTTAGTGACTTTGACAAGTTTCTTTACTAATAATAAATCTTGAAGGAAGCATTACTTATATCAGAGTCTAGGGAATTTTTTGCCATTAGGACCAGCAATAAGGAGACACATGAATCTTTTTGTAGTTAAAAATAAATGTAAAATAGCAATGAACATACATATTGTTTACGCTAGGAGAACTGATGCATGCACAATTATTTTGATAGAAACATGACACACTACTCAATAATGTCAAATTACATCATCACTTACTTAATCCCATTGACTTACAAAAACCCATAGAAATGTGAATGTAGAATGATGTTTTGTGACATTAATATGTAAATAAACCCCATCTAGAATTATTAGCTTGGTAGAGAAGATTCATTGGATAGTGAGAATATAGTTACTACAACATTGGTGTATGTCTCAATGCACTATTGTACATTGTATATTTTATTCTGGACATACAACATTTATGTAATGGGTAGTAATTGTCATCAACAACATCATTCTTCCACAATGATGCTTAACGGAACACCACAAAAAATGATAAATACTTGCCAAATTTAATGAAAAAGGATAGTTTATATTTAATAGTTTTATTTTTTGTGACCTCATTTTATGTAAAAAAAAAGAATATATCAAATATGGTATGATTAAAATAGAGGAGTTAGACCCTATTTTTCACCTCTACAACATAAAGTAGGCCCACATTGAGATAGAGGTTGACTAACCTTTAGCATTTACAAACTTGTACCTTAAGTTAATATAAAACATTGTATCATGCAAACTTCCTAATTTGTAGTATTTTTTTACTAAAACTTAGATGGATAAAAAAATAAGAAATCTCCTTGCATTTCAATATACCATTTAGATGACTATGTATATAATCTAAAATGAATGATCTAACCTTAAGTTTTAGCCTTGTAACCTCGATGAGAAACATAGTGTTCTAATCACTACATTTAACTCTCTAGTGGCCATTAGAGACAAAATCACTCAAAGAAAATTGCTAGTATAATCTCTAAGAAGTTTAATAATTTTTACTAAAACCAAATAAATTAACTAACCTATGCTAGCACATATCATGTCGATTAGTGATGAAATATTCAAGTATTTTACAAAAACATAATCAAATAAGATTGTTTACATTTAGATTTTTTTGCAATTTATAATCAAATGTTGAAGATCTTACACCACTTTATCAATCATTTTTTTGGATATTATCATTGGTTGGATATCCTATCTTGTCTCTCATGAGAAAGAAGATTTTTTAATCTCATTAGACTAATGCAGACTAGTATTGATCTAGGTACCTCAATAGTATCTTATGAACACAATTGATGTGAGTAATTGTTACAAAAAATCATAAATGGAATTTTTACGGAATTTTATATTGTTATGGATGACTATTTGATCACTTAAGGATAAGTGGTTTATCATGGTATATCCAATCAACCATTCTAAAAACTATTAGTGAATAATATATGATATAATGTAATAGGACTTTCATAACTCCGACCATACAAATCCTAGAAATTCATAAACAAAATATGTTGTTCATGTATTTTATTTGGAGAATAACTCAAAAAATTTAGGCTAACCTCAACAATGAAACTTAGTTATTAATTAGTAGTTTGAAATAGAAAATGAGTAATCAAGATAAATGAATACTTAATATAAGTGTGTGAAACAAAAACAGTTGTTTTACAATGAGAGGATTACATGTTTTTACAAGTATTGTGGAACCTTCAACTAAAATCATATTTGTTTTATGGTACACATATTGACTTCCTATTCCACATGGTTTCATGATAATAAAATAAATTCTTATGATTTCCCTAACAACATTGACCCACTTAAGCAAAGACCCAATCATTTAACTTTTAGTCACATATACTTTTTTAGACCCTTTTGAAGGAAACATAATGGTTGGATAATAGTACTAATACATTATTGGCTACCCAAGATTTAATACTACAAAATTTGGACACCAAAAAGTTCAAATTCCATTCCATTATGAAGGAAAATTAGTTTATTATTAATCACTACACATTTATTTATTGTTATATAAATATTTGTCATCAACATTCACTATACCTGATATTAAAAATTACCACTTATTTTCTCAACCACATTTTAAAATGGTTCTTTTTTCTCTATCAACATGATAGAGAAAATATTTTTAAGCTCCTTAATATCTAATATATCATATAATTCTTCACTTACAATTTTCCATACTTTATCCAATGTTCACTTCCTAAAATAAATCTTTTAAATTTGCATTTGTAAATAGATTCATGCAAACTTTATACATCTCTCCAAAATCATCATTTCTTATTTTCATTTATATTTTTAATAGTAACTACACAAAAGTTCTATGATTTTAACTTTTAGAGTCTCTGTAGTTTTGTTGATTAAATTATAATTTCGAAAGTTTCCTTAGAAAATAAGTTTTATAACATATGAAAACAATTGTAGCTATCCTACAATGAAGATGATAAAATTTAATTTTCCACTATTAGTTTGTTCAAATCATTATAGATAGTGTGATACATTTGTGATACATTCTAGACATTGAGTTTTTCTTCTTTTCATCTAAAATAAGTAACTCAAAGGCAAATTGGAATTTTTCATCATATTTAGTTATACCTCATTTGTATTTTAGTTTGTCAAAGCAAATGCCCTTCATTGATGAAGATGATCTCTATGGACTATCACATATTGAATCTACACTGAAAAATATAGTTGGTAGATAAGAAAATGAATTGCATACAAGGAAATTGGAATTGTGTTGTTTTGAGTATTTTGTCAATGTGACTTGCATACATTAATTATAGTTTACATTTATATATTAAACATATAAATTGAGAGACCATCTTCCATTATTAGACATGTACTCATCACCATTTGTTATATAAAAAGGGGACTCATAAATAGAAAACTACAAATTCATGACCACGTAATTATGATTACAATGGATGTAGGATTAAATTGAAATTATGTATTACTTAGTCTAGTTAGAAGATTGTTTTTATATGCAGAATTTGTATAACTAAAATTTAATCACATAAACTAAGAAACTATCCATAACCTTGACTTAGTGAAAATTTTTCCTTGTTTGTTTTCTAGTGTGTGGTTCATAATTGTTAAAATTATTTTTGTTCTTACTTTAAAAGTAATATAATGTAGAAAAAATATGGAATATAAAACATTTTTATTGTTCATATATTCTACAACTATAGTAAAAAAAATATAAACCTGAGAAAATGGTTATATGTATCATTCAGTAAAGTGATTGGCCACCCTTGCTTCCATGTGGTGAAATAGATCATGGTAAGATTTCTCTGGTGAAAAATAACATTTACAAACACTGCTCATCGCTGCATTAAAATGAAAAAATAATATAAATAGTCATCGATGATCAATCTAATGTTTGGTAATCAGGATTGAAAATTAATTGCACCTGCCCGACGTATATAATCGATGCCTGAACAATCAAGGCTGCTTTGCCAAACGAAGCATTAGTATGAAATAATTTTGATAAAAAACATTATCATCCAAAATGATATTCTTAGTCAGTTTAAGATTCCATTAAGTTTGCATATCATTACCCATGCCAACAAATGTATATAGCAATCACTGGGAAATTGCAATTGATATGCAAGTCTATGATTGGTCAATTTAAAGAATTGTATCTAAAGGTGGGAACCAATGCCAAAGAAAATTAATCCTAGAAAACAATAATTACCTCCCCTGTAGTACATCTATTTTATGTAATTATTGGAACAATGGTGAAAAAGGTCCCTCCATGATGTGCTTAGATTGTCCATCTTCTTGTCCATCTCTAATCTTTGATTGTCGTCACCTTCCATTCATTATGATACACAATGTTTAGATGTCACCGCACGTGTTAGCATATGATCGCCAATTGTTAGTATTAATAAATCCTCATCTTAATTCTCTTGATTCATAATCGCGGTGGCTGTCGAGTTTTGTATTTTTAATTGCTAGATTATTCACAAAACGGATCTGGCATCCACAATCTAACAATCACATAATGACCAATTTGTCCTTCATGAAATCATGATGGATAGCTAGGACACCTTCTTGAATCAGGATCATAAATATTGGTGCCTTGTACATTCACACAAATAAGAGCAACATTAAGGAAAATTGAAAATATAGTGCTCTGTCCACCATAAACCACAATCGGTCAGAAGAAGTGTTTCCAATCCTTTTCGCCATTGCTGATTGAAGAGGTATCTTCTAAAATCAAATAAAATGAAAATGCCTGCTTTCTCAGAAAAATATGAATGCCAGAGATGAGTCAATTGACTTTTCTGATTTCGTTTCTTTACCATCCTCATTGATCGAACCTATAGCTAACTAATCTTCCAGAATCAAATAAAATAAAATGAACATATCACCTATGTGGTTGGAAAATTATGAACCCCAGAGGTGAGCCAAGCAACTACAAGGAGCAATGCTAAATCAATATAGTGGTCGGTGGATCCCAAAAAATTATCGCCATAGAGCAAGGATGAACCAGTATGACGGTGGATCCCAAAATGGGGGAAATATCAGTAAGATAATTGGATGAGTAACACATGGATATATAGGAGGAATTTCTATATGAGGAGTGCATGGTTGTCTATTAAAGACTCTAGCAATTGACGGGAACTTGAGGAAGACAGAAATGAGTATTTGAGAACTTAGTATGGCAATTGTATATATATATATATATATATATATATATATATATATATATATATATATATATATATATATATATATATATATATATATAATCCCTTAATCAAACATATTAAGTCTAAGATGTTTTCCATTATCAACACACATGAAATGCTTGATCCACTAAGTCTGGACACCCCAAGGGTGGTGTGTTGTATGTCTCGTGGAAGTGTGATGGTAATAATGTGGGCCTGCTAAGTGGGGTGCATTATAATCGTGTTGGCTTTTGGGTCGGGCTTAACTGAGTGTCCTTAATGAGATTAAGCACCAGAGGCATGAAGATGACTTTGTCAAAGAGTTATGCATATCATCTATCAAAGAATTGCATAATATGTAATTGAAAAATGTTGCCTACCTTAATGACTAGTTATGGATGCTAGCGTTGGCCGGGTAAAAATTGAATTATTTTGGATCTTGGCTCATTAGAAGTTTGTTCACTACAATTTTCCAAATTGATAATTGAGGGTTGTCAATTTGATTAAAATAATTAGAGTGGTATTTAATTAAAGACCTAATTGATATCACCAATTTTATACAAATCAAATCAAATCGAATAAAAAAATGATTTTTTGATAAAATTGCAAATTCTTTGGAAGAATCAAATGGCAACACACAACAACAAATTTCTTTGAGATCAGTCCTTGAGAAGGACAACTTAAATGGGAATAACTTCCATGACTGGTTTAGGACGTTGAGAATTGTTCTCACACAGGAGCGTAAGATTTGTGTCCTGGAGACACTAGATCTAGATGAACCACTTTGCACTGCACCTAAAATTGACAGGGATGCTCATAAGAAGCATACTGAAGATGTCGTTGATGTTAAATGCCTAATTTTGTGCTCCATGAACTATGAGTTGCAAAGAGAGCATGATAATATGGATGTTATTGAGATGGTCACACATATTAAGAACATGTTCCCATATCAGGAAAGACATGAGAGATTTGGTGTCTCTAAGATGATGTTCAAATGTTATATGACAAAGGGAGATCCAGTAGGTCCTCATGTGCTCAAGATCATTGGGTATGTCAAGAACCTTTTTTGACTAGGGTTCCCCTTCGATCAAGGGTTGACCATTGATGTAATTCTATAGTCTTTGCTAGAATCATATAATCAGTTTGTCATGAACTACAACATGAATGACTTCGACAAACTATTGACAAAGTTACTTTGCATGTTGAGAATAGTTGAGGCACAAATGAAGAAAGACAAGCCCAATTATGTGATGATGATCAATAAGACAAAAGGGAAGTCTAAAGGTAAAGGAAAAGCTAAGAAGAGTTCTAAAGTTGTCCAGAAGCCCAAGTCTTTAGATCTCAAAGCAAAGGGAAGAGTAAAAAAGGGAGGCAATTGTCACAATTGTCACAAGGATGGACACTATAAAAGGAATTTCCCTCTCTTCCTAGAGGAATTAAAGAAGAAGAAGAATAAGGAAGGTATAGAGACCTCTACTTCAGGTATAAATGTTAAAAGATAAATTTGATTACTTCTTCATCTTGGTATGTGATATAGAATGTAGATCTGACCTATGTTGATGTGCATGATCTTATAAGAAGTAATGCCTTTATGAAAGGGAAAGGAAGGATTGCGATGAAGCAAGAGTTGTTGCAACTTTAATCTACAATGAGAATTTATCTTAGCCCATTTGGCATGTAATAGAGTTAGTTGGACTACTATTTCATTATGCCAATAATTGAAACAGTTTTCTTTATGCATCATATATGACAAGGAAGATAATGAATAAAGAGTTGTTAATGGTTCTACTTCAAAGATGTAAAATTGCATGACAATGAACCAAATATCTACTCATATTTATATGAAAGGATCTAAATATGAATATTTATAATGTAGATACATAGAGGAACACAATTGATAACTCAAACAATCTATAGCATTGTCATTTAGATCACATATATGAGAAATGCATTACTAGAATCCATATTGATGTTTATCTAGACTCTTTTGATTTTTGAACCAATAAGAGAAATGCAAGTCTTATTTATGAACAACATGAAAAACACCTCTCATTAAGTGTAGTAATAGAGCAAGCATTCTATTAGGGATTCTACATATCGATGTATAACAATCTTTCAGAATAAATTCTAGAGGTAGTTATTTGTACTTCATCATATATATTGATGATCGTAGTTGATATAGGATTTGTATTTGGTGAAATACAAACATGAATTTGTTGAAGTGTTCGAGGAGATTATAGAAGTATAACTTTGATAATAGTATTAAGAAACTTTGGTATGATCAAATGTTATAATATTTTACATCAATTGTTTGAGATCCTTCTGGAAGGACCATGATAGTGTATCACAAGTCAAATACACTTGATAGATGATGATGTATCAGAAAGAATGAATTACATCCTGATGGATTGTGAGGTGATTATGATTTAATATAATCTTCTCTCCTCATAGATACATTCTTTGCACTAAAACAATGTGCCATCTAAAATGGTTTAGAGGACATCATATGAGATTTGATATGGAAATGTCTGGATATGTCATAAGGATTGAAACTTATATAAAAAAGTAGTTTCTTGAAAATCCTTATTTGCAAACCATAATTGTTGAATAATACTTTTAATCCTAATCTGACAACAAAATGTTTGTTGCTAGAATAATTGAGTTCTACAAGAATCACTAGGAGTAAAAGTAGAACTTGAAAGGTTTGAGGTTGATAAGGAGGTATAATGGGAACAATTGGGAATCACAATTTTTTGTGGAATGTCAAGTTCCTCATGTAACACATAACCTCATAGTTCTAGTATAACACATCTAAGATTGAAGGATTGAGAATCCAAGAACTCAGATAGGATGGTCATAAGATGATGAGCCAACAAATCAGCTAGAAGCTATTGAGAACTAGATTTTGAGAAGTGGCTTAAGGCCATTATGGAGTTTATGTAGACTAGCAAGGTATGACCTTTCTAGTACCACCTAAAGGGGTAAAACGCATAGGGTGCAGTTGGGTTTTCAAGATGAAGACCAATATGGATAACCTAGAAGAAAAGATTGGTTGTACATGTTTTCAAATAAGTTCAAAGTGTTGAACATAATGAAATCCCCATTTCCAATTGTCATGCTTGTTATTGCAGTTTACCTAACTATGAGATTTGGCATAGTCTAAAAGTCTTATAATTTCATTAATAGAAATAAAGTATATAAGCTACAATGTTCAATCTTGAGACTTAAATAAGCATCTCAGATACGGGATCTTTTGACTCAAAAAGATAGTCAAATAGTTTGACTTAGATCAAGATAAAAGATGGAATTTGTGACTATATAAGAGTTAATGGGAGTATATGTAACGACCCCACCTCCCGGTAACCCCCAATGAAGGGAGACCAAAAGATCAGAGACGTTATCCCAATATTTTAGGATCCATGGTTTGACATTTAATCAAAAATAATTATCAAATTCTACTATTACTAAACTGAAAAGCTAGAATAAAATACATCTTTTTGCATACCTTGTAAAATTCAGATCTAGACTTCTATCCAGAGAAAAAGTCGAATCTAACTAATCCTCCTTGCACATGTTAATTGTATCTTCACAATATTTTGATTTACTGTTTGTCCATTTTCAGAATTGTACCTAAAATGCCAACAAACAAAACTTCAGTTAGTATATTTCTATACTGGTATGAGGGGAACAAATATAATTTCACAAATAGTTTCTAACAACCTAATTATTACAAATAATTTATTAACAATCCAAATTGCACTTTCAATGTGACTTCTCAACCGCTTTTGCCCTAAACCCTGGATTACCCTCTCTCAGGGTTTTGTCCATGAAAGGGACATAAGGCCACCTTCTCCATCCTGAGCTTGGTGCATGGGGTCACCTCTCAAGGTTCCCAATGGTCTTACCTTTGGGGCTTAACCAAATAAGAGCTTCCCTCCGGGGCTTGATCTTGCAACATACATCAAGGTGGCATGTAGGTTCGAGAAGCGCATGCATAATTAAATGTGATACACATAGGACTTTATAGGATTGCAAAATTGAACATTCAATAGTTTAGGTTGCAATTAATTAAGAAGCATCCGAGAAATGTCGTGAAACTAGAGGCAATTATTAATAAGTAACAACATACATGTTCAGTCAAATCAACAAGCTAACAATAATCCAAGCAAGGAAATATCCAGGCAAGCAAGGAGTTCACACAAGCAAGGATCCTGAAACCATCATATAATCTATTCACTATTCAATTTATTGGGATCTATTCATTTGAACTCACTTCCAAGGGTTTCCTACTTCCTTTTAGGGTTTCATTAGGGTTCATCTTTATTATTGATACTACAAACCCTACAACAGCAAAACTAAGCCTAAACCCTAATTAACTTGTTATATTCCTCCTAATAGGCTTAGGATCGACTGACATTGACATTATCCCAAACAATTTTGGATTATTCAATTTAATCACCCTTCTTACCATATGCATTATCATGGATTATATGAAGATTCTCCTCTAAATAATCATATCTTACAAGAAGCTCATGGTTCTAAGTATATAGTACACCCTGGCACTACCAAGATGTTTTCGGTAGCCTGGTGTGTAGAGAGATATAGCAACATATGTGGCAAGTTGTCTCACATGTCAGACGGTGAAGGTTGAACACCAGTGACCTAGTGGATTGTTGTAGTCGATTGAAATTCCTATGTGGAAATGGGAATATATCAACATGTACTTTGTGATGGGTCGCCCTAGGACAAAGAAAGGTTATGATGCAATATGGGTTGTGGTAGATTTCCTTACCAAGTCGGCGCATTTCCTTGCCTTAAAGTCCACTGCCAAAGTGATAGATCTAGATGAAATTTATATATCAGAGAGATTGTATGACTGCATGGTGTTCCAAGTTTAATTATTTCTGACCATGACCCAAAGTTCACTTCCAAGTCATGGAAGCAAGTACAAGAAGAACTCAGCACTAGACTAAAGTTTAGCATAACTTATCATCCCTAGACTGATGGACAGTCAAAAAGAACAATCCAAACATTAGAGGATCTATTGAGAGCATGTGTTCTCGATTGGGGTGGATCATGGGAGAAATATCTGCCCTTACTTGAGTTTGCTTTCAATAACAGCTACCAAGCCAGTATCAGGATGCCTCCATGTGAATCTCTTTATGGGAGGTCGTGTCGGCCACCACTATGTTGGGAAGATGTTGGTGAGAGGACCTTGTTGAGGTCAGAGGAACTATAGTTGTATGCTGATAAATTCGCTTTGATCAAGAAAAGGCTAAAGAGAGCCCAGGATTGACAGAAGTCATATACTGATGCGAAGCAAACTGATTGCACTTCACTATGAATGAACATGTTTTCTGAAAATTTGACCCCTCTAAGCTATAGCTAAGAATAAAGGAAAGTTGAGTCCACAATACGTGGGTCTGTTTCAGAATTTGAAATGAATTAGTGAAGTTGCTTATCATTTGGCCTTACCCCCTTAGTATGGTACAATACACGATGTGTTCCATGTGTCCAATCTAAAGTTCTATGTGAAGGACCTGAGCCATGCTCTGAGCATTGAACCTATTGAACTCTAAGGGAGGTCCACATACCCTGAGTCACCTATGAGGGTACTGGATACCAAGTTGAAAGAGCTTAGCAGTAAAAAGATAGAGATGGTAAAGGTTCTTTTGAAGCACCATGGAGAGGATGAAGCCACATGGGAGATGAAGACAAACATGAAAAAGGCGTACCCTAAATTGTTTGTTTAATTGGTTGAATTTTGGGGGCAAAAATCATGTAATAGGGGAAGGATATTATAACCTTGAATTATGGTTGTATTTTAAATAATTGAAATGCAATTATCCAAGTAAAAGTGACTTGAATGAAATTGTATGCTTTGTGTAATTTTCCCTTTTATCTTGTTGTTCCTATATTTAATCAAAAAGAAAAGAAATAATGGATAATTGTGTGCATATATGAGAATTGTGTACAATTATCCAGAAGGGTGGCATGGATGGCCACTATTGTTTGATGTTCGGTTCCACAATGTATTTAATAAGAAAAAGGAATCAAAGAAAATAGAGAAGAAAAGAAAGATAAAATATGTGTTTTAATGCACAATATATGCATAATGAGTGAATAACTTGCACATAAAGAAAATGACTTATTTCTTTCCAGTTTTGATCTCAATTTGTTTCCACAATAGGATTAAGTCATTAAAAACATTCCCTTAAAAATTTTAATTAAAAGGATGTACGGTTTAAGAGATATGGATTTCTCAAAAATCCCTAAAGTGAAAGGATAATGGGATAAATGCATTAAATGTCACATATATTTTTTTATTTATAAAAAGATTATTATATGGAGTGCACAAAGGAAGCCATTCGATCTGTGATCCAATAGCGTGTGTGCATCGTCTAGCTTGAACCATATCGAGAAAGGTTCAGTCGGAATGAGATTTCAATCTCGGGTTTCTCATAACCTAATGTGTGTGTAAGCAAGGTAATTGCTTGGTTGGATTTGGGAGAGGATCCTGAATAATCCTAGATTCCTAACCTAGGTTTTGAGAGGTCTAGAGACATCTAGATTAAATGCCCAAACCTCACAATAACGTAGTTGGTGGTGAGGGTCGAAAACCCTAAATCCCATCCCAAAACTGATAAGTAGACCACCCCAATCAACTCGCCAAGATCCCACGATCCTAACTGGTCGCTTCCTAGCCATGAGTCCCTCTCATCCTCTTGATTGGACTTTCTTCGATGAGCCTTCCACATTGGTGTTGCCACATTCTTGACATTGAAGATGAGGAAAGGGGAGGAACAAGAACCCTTGGATCGGGGTCAAACGCTGATCCACAAAGAGGATCAACGACTAGGGTATTTCCTACATCCCAAACTGGGTTGAGTGGGTGAGTGCAACTGTCACCATAGGATCAGAGTCAATCACTGACCCACGGCAATCAAACGGCCAAGGAGTTTCCTAAAAAAGGTAATTAACTTGTCTCTCTGCTTAGAAAATCCATACAAAGGTGTTCACTTGATTAATTGATTAAAAGTCGACCCTTTGGCCGAAAAATAAATGTAGATAGTGATTTTTATGAGAAAAATATGTAGAATCCATTAAAAATGAATTCAAGGCCTAAATCTATTTATAACTCAAAAAAGTGCATAAAATGTTATATTTAATAGTTTTAATTAATTTGAAAACAAAAGTTTTGAAGATTAATGGATCTAATGATGTTCCATGATTATTATGAGCAAAGTTTAGTATTTTGACATAAAAATGATGGGTTAGATCTAATTGGATGATATTTGTTCATAATTTTCTTAATTAGGTTTCCATGACTATAAAAGTCCATTGATGACTTTAGAAACCCTAATTCTGATAATTATGAGGATTAATGTATTTAAATATGGAAATCAATCAAGAAGGCAAGAAAATGATGTTCTTGAACTAATTTTTGGAAAAAGACCCTTAATTTGGATAATTTGAGTAATTAGGGTTTTCATGAGTAGAAAAGTTCTTTTAGAGTTTGTTGACCTAAAAAGGGTAAAATTGAAAAGTAAAAAATTTGAAACCAAGAAACCCTAAGGAAACCCTAATAAGGATTAGAAAACCTAGAATGGAATTATAAGTTAATAAACTAATGACAAAAATTAGATTTTGCATGCCTTAATTAGCCTAGGTACAAAATTTTATATTAATTGGATAATGTTTGGACCCTCAATTGAAGAAAGAGAGAAAAGGAAATAATGTAAATATTTGACTTAAATCAAATTTTATTGGATAAGGTTTTCATTTAATTTCCCTATCACACAGTTTTTGATTTCGCAACTTCTCTCTACTGTTCGATCCTAGATCTGATGATGCAGAGGTCATCTCCTACTTTAGGTAGGATACCGACTCTATATGAACAATGTCTATGAGTTTCTCACCAGCTTTCTCACTCCTCAGTATGTTTTTCGTTGAGATTTCTTTTCCATTAGATTTGTCTCCTCCTCCCGGTACCATGGACCCTGTATAGTCTAGGGTTTTGGTCGACAATCTCCCCATCGTACCCAATGACTATCGACACCACTATTCTTCCTCTATTTCCCCACTTCTCACCTCCTTACCCCTTCGGGTCATTGGGAATCCTTTCCTCAACATAGATCGTGATCCCTAGCTTTGTTTCTTAGCATTGGATTGGCCTTGTTTGACCTCAAGCACCTTTCCCCTACTCTGACTTCCTCTGTTGGCCTCCAAAATTCATTAGGGCGTTGCTCAGACTCTGAACCTCATCAAGTTGAACCAGAACTCCTCCATGTTCGTCACTGAAGATCCCTTGGACTTCAATTACAAGCAATGATAAGTATGATGCCAACCCCTCTTTCCTCCTTATGCATTCTATTCTTTGATCCCTAAGGTCCAAAACCCTATTACCAATTGAATTCACCTTTGGTTTTATCTACATCGATCTGTAATGTCCTCGTGAGTTCAATCATGGTGGAAGATGACCACCTTGTTGCGTCTAGCCTTGTGCCATCCTTGTGAAATAAGTCGTTAGTTGCTCTTCCTTGAGATTTTAGCGAGTTTGAAGAGGAAGAAGGATTGGTAGTTTTGTAATATATTGCCCTTATTTTGGTTTTGGTTTTGGTTTTGAGAGGAAGGGTATTTTTGTCTTTTGCTGCTTTGTTACGTCTCTTTGAAGCATTGAGTTTTTGCGCTAACTGGTGTTTAACTCTACTTAGTTGGACTAATCTTATTGGGCCACCTCGGCTTGCTTTGATGCTGATGTGAATTTTCTTAATTTTCTGATCGGACATTTTTCTAAAATTCATAGCAATTAATTTACAGCTCAGAAAACTAAACTAAAATATGTTTTGAATTTGAAAAAATATAATCTTTCTAATGTTCTTAATTTTGTTTCCTAAGTTTGATGTTTTATAAAAGGTGATTCTTAATGAATTTACCTAAATAGATAATAATTTGTAAAATTCATAACTAAATATCTATATGTTAGAAAAATATAATAAAATATGTTTTGGACTCAAAAAAAGGCAAACTAAAACATGGCATGATTTTGATAACCTAGTCCACATATAATAAAAAGGCTATTTTTAGGGTTTTGAATAATTGATGTAAACCTAACCTTAATTCTACATATATACTTAATAGGTTCTTTGGAGGCCTAGGCTTGGACCTAGATTGGACTTTGATTATTTATACTCTGAAGAGAGGTATGTTTGCATCTCCTATTATTCCTTTTGAGAAATTAACCTACTTTTTTCCTTCTCTTGGTCCTATGGACAATATCCTACACAATATCCTTTCTTTTGAAAATTATGGTTCATGTGAACTACTTTATTTGGTACTAATCTTGATATCGTATTTGGACATTATCTTGGTATCCTTCTTATGCTTTGTTCATGATGTAACTCTATATGATTACATGTGATGTATTTTTCCCACTTGTAAGGTGGATGCATATTTTGCTCACTTTTGTGGTGACTACTTTGTATAATCTGACTTTACTTTCTACTTGAATATACATTAAATATTCTATGTGATTCAGTAGCACTAGAGTAATGTAATTGCATTGGTTTTGGATAGTATGCCCCTATTATTATTTTTGGGATGGAGGTGGTGGTGCCCCATACCCAGGTTTCAAGTTTGTGGGGCTTGGACCACTTTTATATATATTGGAAGTTTGGCAGTAAGTCATTCTCTATCAGGTTTCAAGTTTGTGAGGCTTGGATGCCATTGTCTTTATATTGTTCTAGTGTTATGTTTATCTTACTGTATGTGGGTTGATGATTATGGGGTGTATGTCCTAATTCTTTATATGTGCTAATATGTCACTCTTTTTATTTTTTTGGTTATGGAAAGTATCTCTTTTATTATGATTCATTTCTTTTATGCTCGATTGGCTAGTCCTTTATTTCATGAAATTTCTCAACCATATTTTTGTATGCACATACCAGCCTTTGTTGATGTCATCTATTTTTCTCTTCTTGTTGGGATATGCTTCCAACCCTAGGTGAAGGACTTAGATGATATGGCATGAAGACTTGGACTTAGCTTAAGGAGTCAAAGCTTGGAGACAATCTTGTTTTGGTTTAAATTTCCCTCTACATAGATCCTTAAGATGTACATTTTTCATGTAAACCTTTTGTGGGAGATTATGATGTTCTTTTGTAACATATTGATAAATTGAATATAGTCAATATTTTTATTCCATAGCTATACTTTTTTTGTTTTGAATACCATTGCTCATATTTGAAAATTTTACACCCACTCCCACATATCTTATGGGGTGTGATTGGATTGGAGGTTTGATTCTTCAATTTTTTATTAGGGACTGGATCCCCTCTGGGTTCCACTCCTTACAACATGGTATCCAAACCAATGATAGTCGGGATATAACTATTTCAATTTTGTCTTCCTAGTTAGAACCCTGGCTTTGCATAGTTCCTCTTTAAGTGATATGTTTATCTTAGATTTGACATAAGTGTTTCATAAGTTGATCTTACCATACCATATAGGTTAATGATGACATCTATGGTGTTATGAGGTGTTTACTAGATGAAGGCATCATGTTTTGAGGATGAAGTTCTAGTAGGAAGAGGAGATCTTATATGGAAAGATTGTGACTTGGTTTTTGCATTGAATTTTGGCCAACTTGTTTGTTTTACTTTGCAATGTTTCTTATCTTAAAAAAAAATCATTATACTACTATATGTACAAAATTTTCTCTAATTTATTTTTTAGGTTTTCTTGAGCTAATTCACAATAAAGAGATATGTATAGTTTAGTGTAGAAACCCTAGAATTAGTTGGAATAGAATCCTAACCCTAGTTTTGTCTATGAAGAAGATACGAAGAATATATGAAATAATATAAGGTGTAGTGGCCTTACCCTATGACTTTTGGATCTTAGAGTTGTTAGGTTAGAGACACAAGTACCTATAACTCAATCCTAGTTGGTTTTGATGTGTTAGTTGGATGCTTGATCTATGAACAACATAAACCCCATGTGTGTGTGTGTCTCTCTCTATCTCTCTCTCTCTCTCTCTCTATATATATATATATATATATATATATATATATATATATAAACTAAAATATGCATAAGTGACCATAGTACCTTGATGTTTTTAGGTTAAACCTATTAAGGGGTGGAGATTAGTTAGTTGTTGACGTATGAGTGATTACATTTTGAGGACAAAATGCTTTTTAAGGGGTGGAGTGTTGTAACAAATTGAAACCTAGCCTCTTGAACCTGATCATATGTCATGGAGGATGGTCAGCTTGGTTCTTCAGGTTTAGATGAACTAGGTTGAGGTTATACCTAAAAGGATGTTTAGTGTAACCCTAATGAGCTAATGCATGTATAAATCACGCTAATGTAATCTAATGTGTTCACATTAGTGTTAAGCCAATAATGGATACATAAAGTATATCACATGAGATAAATGGAGAGTTCATAATAACTCATGAAAAGTAATCTTACATAAATCCTTTACTGATAATATGAAAATGTGGAACATAATTGGGGTGATAATTGTGATAATGGTGAAATAATATAATAATGGGTCACATATATTAATAATGCATAACTCATGAAAGAAAATCACAAAAGTGAAATCTAATGTGGAAATTGTGTTCCTTGGGCCCCAATTAGCTTGGGAGTCAAGTTTCACCTTATTTGCACAATAATAATTATCTTAATTCCTTTTAGACAAGAAAATATGAGTTTCTCTCCAATATAGCAAATAAATCTTTAAATGACTCCAAAATTGGAAACAAATTTCATATTTGTAATCTACATGTTAATATTTCCATATATGTGCATTTTCAACTAATTTGGACAATTTTTTATGTTTAAGTGTAGTTTAGGAGAGAGAAAGTGTGAAAATCCCAAAATGTTAAATAAGATAATAAAAATTTCAAGGGATAAAATTAATGGTTGAATTGTTCTCCATAAGTATTAGTTGGCTTAAAGGTGAAGTTTCACATTAATTGAAGATTTCTAGAAGTCTCTAAAGTGATAAGAAAGAGAAAATATGATTTAATATAAAATAATTATATAAAATAATTAGACTCTCCAAACTTATAACTAATGCCAAAATCATATTCTACATGCCTTAATTAGCGTAATTGGATAATGTTTGGACCCTCAATTGAAGAACGAGAGAAACAGAAATAATGTAAATATTTCACTTTAATCGAACTGATTTGGATAAGGTTTTCATTTAATTTTCCTATCACATAGTTTCTGATTTCGTGACATCAATCGATCGTTTGATCCTAGATCTGATAATGCAAAGGTCATCTCCTATCTTGGGTAGGAAACTGGCCCTCTATGAACAGTATTTATGAATTTCTCACCAGCTTTTCTCACTATTCCATCTGTCTTTCTTTGAGATTTTTTTCCATTATATTTTTCTCCTCTTCCTGGTGCCATGGACCCTATATAGTTTAGGGTTTTGGTAGACCAAACTGCCCATCCTACCCAACAACTATCGGCACCACTGTTCATCCTCAATTTCCTTACTTCTCACCTCCTTACCCCTTCAGACCATTGGGAATCCTTTCCCCAACATACATTGTGATCCTTAACACTATTTCTTGGCATTGGATTGAACTCGTTTGACCTCGAGCACCTTTCCCCTGCTCTAACTTTTTGAGTTCGCTGCCAGAATTCATCAGGTCGTTTCTAGGCCTCTAAATGTCATCAAGTTGAACCAGAACTCCTCCATGTTCCCCACATAAGCTTTCTAGGACTTCAATTACAAGCAATGATAAGTATGATGTAAACCCCTCTTTCCTCCTTTTGTATTCTGGTCTTTGATCCCTAATGTCCAAAACCTTATTACTGGTTGATTTTGCCTTTGGTTTTCTCTCTGTCGATCTGTAATGTCCTCACAAGTTCAATTGTGGTGGCAGACGACCATCTTGCTACTTCTAGCCTTGCCCCATCCTTAGGAGCCAAGCACAAGTTGCTCTACCTCGAGATTTCAACATGTTTGCAGGGGAAGAAGGATTGATAGTTTGGTACTATATTGCCCTTTTTTGGTTTTGGTTTCAATTTTGAGATGAAGGGTATTTTTGTCTTTTGTCACTTTGTTACTTCTCTTTGAAGCGCTAAGTTTTTGCATTGACTGGTGTTGTCCCTGCTTTGTTGGCCTGATCTTATTGGGCCACCTGGGCTTGCTTTGACGCTGATGTGGATTTTCATAATTTTTTAATTGGACAATTCTCTTAAAATTCATAGCAATTAATTTATATCTCAGAAAAATAAAGAAAAATATGTTTTGAATTCATAAAAATATAATCTTTGTAATGGTATTAATTTTGTTTCCTAAATCTGATGTTTTATAAAAAGTGAGTTTTAATGAATTTACCTAAATAGATAAT
This sequence comes from Alisma plantago-aquatica, assembly GCA_963693085.1. Lineage (NCBI taxonomy): Eukaryota > Viridiplantae > Streptophyta > Magnoliopsida > Alismatales > Alismataceae > Alisma > Alisma plantago-aquatica. Next base: position 306,784,246 of record OY856414.1, read on the forward strand.
AACTTGTAAAATCCATAACTAAATATCTATAAGTCAAAAAAATATAATAAAATACGTAATGGACTCATAAAAAGGAAAACTAAAACTTGGCATGATTTTGGTAACCTAGTTCACATGTCATAAAAAAGTGGTTTTAAGAGTTTTGAATAATTGATGTAAACCTAACCCAAATTCTACATATATACTTAATAGGTTCTTTGGAGGCCTAGGCTTGGACCTAGATTGGACTTTGGATTGTTTAGACTCTATAGAGAGGTATGTTTACATCTCATATTATTCCTTTTGATCAATAAACCTACTTTATTCATTCTCTTGGTCCTATGGACAATATCCTACACAATATTCTTTCTTTTGAAAATTATGACTCAGATGAACTACTTCATTTGGTATTGATCTTGAGATCATATTTGGACATTATCTTGGTCTCTTTCTTATGCTTTGTTCGTGATGGAACTCTATATGATGACATGTGATGTCTTTTTCCCACTTGTGAGGTGGATGTATATTTTGGTCACTTTTTTGGTGTCTACTTTGTGTAATCTAACTATACTTTCTACTTGCCTCTACATTAAACATGCTATGTGTATCACTAGCAATAGAGTAGTGTAATTGCATTAGTTTTGTGTTGTATGCCCTTGTTATTATTTTTTAGATGTATGTGGTGGTGGACCATACCCAGGATTCAAGTTTGTAAGGCTTGGCCCACTTTTATATATATTGGGAGTTCGGTAGTACGTCATTCTCTATCAGGTTTCAAGTTTTTGAGGCTTGGCCATCATTGCCTTTATATTGTTCTATTGAAATTTTTATCTCACATGCATGTAGGTTGATGATTATGGGGTGTGTGCCCTAATTCTTTATATGTGCTAGTATGGTACCCTTTTTATTTGTTTGGTTAAGGAAAGTATCTCTTTTATTGTGATTCATTTATTTTATGCATGATTGGGTAGTCCTTTATTTTTCTATGGGAAGCCTTTTATCTTCATATCCTTTTTTTCATAAAATTTCTCAGCCATATTTTTGTATGTACATACCAACCTTTGCTGATGTCATCTATTTTTCTCTTCTTATTGGGGTATGCTTCCAACCCTAGGTGAAGGACTTGGATGATACGACATGAAGACTTGGTCTTAGCTTAAGGAGTTAAAGCTTAGAAACAATCTTGTTATCGTTTAGATTTCCCTCTACATATATCCTTAAAATGTACCTTTTTCATGTAAACCCTTTGTGGGAGATTATGATGTTCTTTTGTAACATAGTGATAAATTGAATATAGTCAATATTTTTATTCTCTTGTATACTTTGGTTGTTTTCAATACCATTGATCAGATTTGAAAATTTTACATCCACCCCAATGTATATTATGGGGTGTGATTGGATTGGATATTATATTCTTCAAATTTTTAGTATGGAGTGGATCCCATCTGGGTCCCGCTCCTTACTAAACAAAATTGAATTGATAGATTAATGAACCTTAGGATAGTATATGATCATATTTGAACTTTTATTTCCTTGTAATATATATGTCAAATATTTAGTTAACATATGTAGGGATACCAACAACAAATTATAAATATAAGATACTATATGGTCCATGCCCAAAGCATCTAAAGAGGTACTACTGGATCTATACCCCAAGGTTGGTAACTTAAGTTGACATTATCAAGATGAATTATATTAAATAAACAAAATGAAAAATTAAAATGATATGAGATATTAAGAAAATATAAAAATGGTAGAAACTTCCCTCATGTGTGGATAGTGCAAAAATAATGATAACTATTATACTTGCTCACCAATTATTTAATTTATATTAATATTTAGTTGAATAATATCAAAAATATCTAGTATGCTTGATGGTTTGATGTATGATCATGAAATAGGGAACATACTATATATTTTTGTTTGTACATCATAATTAGGGTAAATGCCCAATCTCAATTTAATTAGTTAATGCTATCTACCTTAAACAATTATAAAAAATAATAAGACAATGATTAGCATCCCTAATCTATTATGCGTACAAAAAATATTGTAAACTTAAAAGCAAGGAGTATTTTTGGATTCTATTCATATTAATTAATCTATCTGTCAATTATCATCTTTTTTTTACAATGTTAGGTAGATCAAAAAAAATTGAAGAAAATAAGAAGAAAAAAGAAAATCAATGATTCTATTCAATACAATAAGATTGATTTCCATATTTTGTCAAGCTGTCGCAACAATGTTCCATGGTTTCTAGATTTGAGTTATATGCAAGACACCCTTGCACTGCCATATTGGGATATGTACCTCTTGGGTCATCTCCCACCTCATGTAGGAGATGTGTTTCCTATATCATGTTCATACTATATACAAGGTCTTCTCCCTCGCCTATCTCCCTCTCAGATTCTTTTCCCCCAACTCTTTTACCTTCATCATTCTCTCACTTTCCTGTACATTTTGATAAAAAAAACTTGAGCCTAGTCTAAATTACTTTGAGACCCCCTCATCCATGGTTTAAGCAGTATTTGGTTCTATCCTCAATCAACCTTCATGTATACAATGTTCCTTCTTTTTCCAATTTCTAACCACAATGTGCACAAAATATGGAATTGGACCATCATTAACCTTGGAATTTTCATTTAAGGGTAAGAACCTAAGACCATCTCATAGAAATTCGTTGTGTTTACATGATCCATGTATGCCTATGAATATTTTTTCCCTTTCTTATTCTCTAGTTTTCTACTAGACACTCCCTCCAACTGTGATTTCTTTTATTACTGAGGGTGGCTTTGGGGGTGAGATTGGATGATCATAATACTTTTGAAAATTCTTACCTATGCTTAGTATGTTTAGACACAATAACGTATTGCTAAGGAATTGATTTTCCAACCATGTGTCTTGGTTTGTGTTGTCTATGTTACTCTCTTCTCTGAGAAGTGATTCGTTTTGGCATTGTTGAAGCTTCTTTCAATGTAGTTATCAAAGTTTTTTCCTATTATTTATTCTTTTGGGTTCTTAATGAGGTTGTGATGTAGTTCCTCAAGTCTCTTAGATATGTACTCCTAGTTTTTGGGAGTTAAGATTTTGGTTTCTATTGTAGGTGCCTCCTATTTTGACGAAGAGATGGTCAGACAGCTTTTTTCCTTTTTCCTAACATGTCCCTATTCTGACTTCTATTGTCACCATTGTGCAAACATCAAGGTTTTCATTGTGATGCTTCATTTACTTCAGCATGTGAGGATTTGTGTATAGACAAATGATTGAAATACCCTATCACTCTGTTAATACTAATTCATGATGTGGGGTACATTGTTCATTTGTCTTTGTTTTTTATTTAAAATATATATAAATATATTAACTTTGATAATATATAACTATATATTTATCATATATAAAACAGATTAAAGAATCATAAAAACATGACCAATTTATATAGCTAACGGTTAGGGTCTAAACCAAAGCCTTTAAAAGTTCATTTTTAGGGTTAGATTCACAATTCATATTAACTAAAGTTTGTGCAAACATTTGATAATAGGTGATGTAGGACTTTAATCTAGACCTTGGGTTTGACCCTAGAACTTTTAGGACTGATTCTAAGGCATGTGCAACTACCCTATTGCCTTTTGGTAATTATATTGACTAAAACCTTGAATTTTCCATATGAGCTATTTCATTTGAATATAAACCTTTATTACTTATCTTTTGTGATCTTTTCAATGATCTATTATTATCCAACTTTCTCTCTCTTTGGTCACTAGTATTTGTGGAAACGTGATTGATAGGTCATTTTATCTCAACATGATACATTATAATTTATCATCCCCTTTTATTTGAATAAAATTGAAATTTGACTAAACATTCACCGTGACTCTTTATTTTGCATGTATATCAGACCAATGTTACTAAGAGCAGCAGTACCATTGTACCACCATATAATAAGATGTGCATATTCTGTCCAAAGTGTAATTTTCCACTCATTTTTTATAAATTACTTGTGCATTTCCATTCAAGGTGTGTGTTTTTCACCCAAAATGATTTTCTTGATATTTTTCGGGCTTGAGCTATATTGTAGGTAATCTTAGTCTGGTTGAGTTTTACATGCATTTTTATTGATTCAAATATTTTTGAAAAAAATATAAATGCAAGAATTCTTATTTGTTGATCACCATTTATGGAATGAAACATCTTAGCACTTAACCTTGATAATATCTTGAATGTACTTCCTCTTGAACTATCTATATTTATTGAACCATTTTTGTTTGGGAACTATCTACTTGTTTTACCATTTCCTTTTCTTCTATTTTGCACACACTCAATTTGCACATATCCATACTCTCTTTTGTTAACTCATTTTTGGTGTTGTTTCCAACCCACCCAGAGTGCCTAGAGGAAGATGGCTCAATTATATAGTGTTGCAAGAAGTAGGACTTTGAGGATACCTTGAGATGGCTAGGTTTCCCTATGCAACCAGTCATTTGTATAAGTGTATATTTTAACATTTCATTTTGTTAGACCATCTTTGTAGTGAGAAATAGTATATGAAGCACTTTGGGATAATTTAAATTTTGGTTTTTTTCATCACTATATATTCTTGTTTCTTGTATATCATTATTTTAAGAATTGAAAAGTACACTTGATTCATCATACTCCATAGTGTGTTTGGTTGGATGGGTTTATAACTCAATAAATTAAGTAGTGGATCCCCTCTCTGGTACCAATCCATAAAAGATGATATTAGAGCTTTAATTAATGGTGAATGTAACTATGCCAAGTTATCCTAATTTATTTCTAATTCCATGCCTTTTGTAGGTACATGATGGTGTGTAGATGATATTTTGGGTTCTACCACTGTGTCAAAAGATTGTGATTAAATACTAGGGATGTATGAAAATAACGAATGCATTAATTAACTCTGAAGTAACTTCTACAATCAATGTCAAATGGACGTAATTATCCCTTAACTAGGGTAATTGGGTACTTTTTCCTTAATTGTTCACAAGAAGTGTTAATTAAAAAACCAATATATGTTTGGAAAACCTTCATTGTCTATGTTGTGATCATAACTAACGTAAGTTGTTGGATTAGATTTAAAAATATTGTTAAAATGTTAAACTGGATGCCCATTCAATCCATATTGCTTTAAAAGTATTGTTATGGATGATTGTGCCTTTGAAATTAAGTTAAACACATTAGATATGGTAAAACTAACAAATGCACATCCTTGTCACATGTGGTTATACAATCTAGAGTGCAGAGAAATTAAGCACAACTAAATCATTACCCAATGTATAGTTATTGTGGGACTTAAGAACATGGAGTTCAATACGCTACATATAATAGGGAGTTGTAACAACCTTGATATTTAAAATTTTATAACCCATTGCATAACTTTGAGGTTTTCCTTACATATGTGCTTTAGGCCCTATATGATGACCAACTATTTGTACTTCAAGGAGTATTATATATATATATATATATATATACATATATATATGTATATATATATGTATGTATATATATATGTGTGTGTGTGTGGGGGGTCATCTTTAATACCCGGGCAAGTAGCCTGATTTTTCACTACACGCCCATCTAAAAGAGTAACTATATGGTACACAAGAGTAACTCTGAGATCAACAGAATAATTATGTGGTACACAAGAGTAACTCTAAGACCAAAAAAGTAATTGCGCAGAAAATATATAGTCAGTAAATATATGGACGGGTTTTTTTATTTGGGGGGGGCAAATGATATTATTTTTAGATAAAATTTTTTGGGGAGCTAGATAAAATGATCCTCTACATATGAAAAATAAATAAATAAAAATATCTAGAAGGGTGCGCGGGTAGCTACCCGCGTGGGTATTAAATTATATATATATATATATATATATATATATATATATATATATATATATATATATATATATATATGGACCAAAATAGGAGAGAGGATTTTGTGTTGATGCAATATATATGTGATAAGGAGGCACACCTAGATCATGTAATGAATTTGATGTTTTGGTGTTTCTAAATAACCCACAAGTTCGCCATGAAGCTTATAATCATAAATTAAAGCTATGATAAGGATTTGAGATTTTTTGGAGATCATTTGAATTGTTAATAAAACTCATATGGGACAAAAAAGATAATTTTACTTATATTTTAATAAAATTACTAAACAAAATTATATTTGGTTGAAACTTGATGGGGAAGTTTTTATAATATTAATCTTGAGACATACGATTTAGATTAACGGGAGCTTGCTTGATGGTTGAAATAAATTATAAAAGAACTATAGGCAAACTAGATTTGATGGTTCAAATCATTTACATTATTTCAGTAAAGCACTAAAATTTAATATATCAATATTTCCTTGTCTAGATAGGTAAAATTTGAGTTGGATCCTTTTGAGTATAGTATGGATTTTTTAATAAAAATTTGAGAAATAATGGATAATGCGTTTTGGAAATATTATTTACAAATAGTGTTTGAGATCATGTTTCACGTACGGATTGACAGATAATTGAAAATGTTGAGATCTGAAATAATTCTAAAAGTTTTCACGTGAAAATCAAGTCTTGTTGAAGCTTTGTGTTATTTTATTTAACAATAAGTAAGAATTTGGTAGACAATAATGTAATTTGGAAATCAGTTATGATTATAAAGTTCTTCTGATAGTTTGGTGAATCTTAATGATAATTATAGCTTTAAGATATGCATCATGGAGTGAGTTATTTAGACCTTCAAATCTTTCTATTTTAGTCTCTTTCATTTTCAACACACAAAGAGATAGAGTTTTTACATAATAAAGAAGATCTAGTCAACATTTATATCATTGAAAGTTATAGTTCTTGAGGTTATAATATTTTAAAAATGAGACTCGATGTAAAGTAGAAATCCTACATAGCCACAGGCAATTCATTTCTTGCAGAGTCAACAATGAATGTATCGTTACCTTTATCTACACCAGTCCTCAAATTGGCATAAGGTGCCTGTTATGGAAGCATCTCATCCATCTGGGTAATCTATTCAAAGAACCCTGGATAGCTCTGGGTGACTTCAAGATGACGGTTAGCCCTTGTGAGAAGAGTGGGAGCAACCACTATAACTACAATGAAGCAGCCACTTTCTAGCACACTCTTTTAGAAGCGGACCTGACAGACCTTGGATTCTCTGGAATGAAATTCACTTTCCGCCATAGACTGCTGCAAGAACATATTGATAGAGGAACAACCAACTCTGAATTTATTAGTTAGTATCTCAATGTTAGAGTGGAACACCTTCCGAGACTAGGTTTAGATCAGTGCCCGCTGCTCGTAAGATTTCCACCACCCCAACCTCGCCACGAAAGGTTTTCACATGGGCATCTTGGAGAAAAAACCAGGAGTTCTATGCAATGTTAGATAGCAGTTGGGACTGTAATCTAGACTTCAATGCTACCCTGAAGATGGCTACGAATGGTATAATGAAGTGGGACATGAATCATAGATCTGAATAGTGCAAGCAGAAGAATCGGCTCATCAATAACATTAATAGGCTTCCGATGGAACTAGAGATTCAATATAATACCATTTCTGATGGGTTGTGCACTGATATGCAAATGGAACTAGATAGAATTTTGAAGGAGGAGGAGCCAGATATCAGACACCAGAGCCAAATTGACTGGCTCAAGGAAGGGGATAGCAACTCTAGATACTTCCAAAATGTGATTAATCAGAGAAGAAGGAGGAACATTGTCATAGCTCTTAAGAGGTCTGATGGGGATTAGATCGTGAATGAAGCAGAACTGATGAATGTGGTCAAATCACACTTCAAACAAGCATTGACAGCACCTTAATGAATGCAAACTCCTGATTTCTTTGCCTTCCCAAGCAAGTTCAAACCCATCAGCCCCATGCAGTTCGTGAGAATAGGGGCCAGACCTATGGAGGAGGAGGTGTACATAGTGATTAAATCCTTAAACCCTATGAAGGAGTTGGGGCCAAATGGGGTCAGCAGTGGTTTCATTCAACAGAACTGGGGTATTGTAGGGCCAAGTGTGGTCAAATCTGTGAAAGAGGCTTTCTTTTCTGGCATCCTCCTTGTAGACCTCTGCAAGTCAATCATAGTTCTTATATCAAAGGTACCTATGCCAAAGAGGTGCGAGCATCTGAGACTGATAACTCTAAATAATGTCGTCCTCAAGATCATCTCCAAGTTAGTTGTTGAGAGACTGAAACCTCTCATCCCTGATTGGGTGTCAATAGCTCAGAGTAGCTTTGTTCTAGGGAGGCAGATAATCGATAATATAGCCATTGCTCAGGAACTGATTCATACAATGAATCAGAAAAGAGGAGCCCACAATATGGCAATTAAAGTCGATCTCACCAAAGCATATGACCATATGTCATGGGATATCATCAACGACACTATCAATAGAATAGGTCTACCAATGAATATTATCAACGACATCATTGCATCCATCAGGGGGGGATACCTCGATCACCTTGAATGGGAAAAACTCTGATACCTTCAGGGCAAGCAGGGGCCTTCGTTAAGGCGACCTGCTTTCGCCGTATCTATTCGTCTTATGCCTGGAAAGAATGAGTCAACTAATTGAACAAAAATTCATTGATGGGGACTGGAAACCCATTAAGTTGGGGTTGAAAGTACCCAAGATTTGACATGTGTGCTTCACTGAAGACCTAATACTCTTTGCTCAGGCTACCACTAAGCAAATGAAGACCATCAAAGACTATTTTAAAGAGTTTGAGGCTATCTCTGGACAATCTATTTCCCAAGAAAAAACCAGAATCTACTTCTCCAGGAGTGTGGATAGACGTCTAAGGAGGATAATTAAGGAAGTTAGTGAATTTCAAACTACTAATGAACTGGGAAAGTACTTGGGTGTGCCCATCCTTCACAAAATAGTGGACAAACTAACCTATGCAGATGTGTTAGACAAGGTTAATGGTAAAGTGACGTCCTGGGCTTCTAGAAACTTGTCGTTGACAGACAGTATATGTTTAGCAAAAGCCACTCTTAATGCAATGCCCACCTATGTGATGCAAACATAATTATTCCATGTCGGTCTCCGTGATAGAATAGATAGTACAATTAGGAGATTCATATGGGGAGGGCTACATAAAGCTCACCCAATGGCATTAGTGGCATGGGTTATAATCACTTGTCTGAAGGAAGAAGGATGATTGGGGCTAAAAAGTATGTGAGAATGGAATCAAGCTCTTCTATACATGCATGCTTGGGAGCTCAATACCGACCACAACTCTATCTGGTGCATTGGGATGAGGAGACAGTATGAAAAAGAATACAATGGAAAGTATCCCAATATTTCCAGACTTGGTAGGTTTGTAGTTACAGGGAAACACTTCATTGATGAGAATACCTATGTTATCCCCATGAACGGGCATAGTGTGTGAGCATGGGAGGATAAATGTTGGAGAGAAGGACCTTCACTAAAAAATCACACCAAGAGAGCAATCCCTAATGATCTCGCAGACCTAAGGGTTAGCAGTCTGATTAATTTGGAAGGCAAATGGGATAGTGCATTCCTGTAGGAGTGGCTTCCTACTCAGCTAGTAGAGGAACTAAAGAGAATTAGAGTTTCATCTAAGCTAGATGGGGAGGACATTAGGGTTTGGAAACATACCATGAATGGCACTTACACTACAAAGTCAGCTTAATAGGTCCTGAGGGTTGGGAAGGGGTTACCTATGATAGGAAATTGGACTAAGGTATGGAAGGATAAAGTTTCTCCATGAATCAAAATGTTCAGTTGGCTCATGATGCATGAAGCGTTGTTTCCTAATAGAAGATGAGCTCAAATATATATAACAAATTGTAGCACGTGCCCTAGGTACGATATTGATGAAGAGACTACGATCCATGATGTCAGGGACTACTCCTACGCTAAGGAGGTTTGTATGACTCTCTTCTGATATAGGAACATAACACTACCAAAAAACATAGTATAGGTGACAGTCATGTAAAAGGTTACACATTTTAGAGACATGCTTGTACATCTTATAATCTGTATAGATCTGTGTGAAATAGATGACATACATTTTAGCATTTTGAAAAGGTTACATACTATAGGTGGCATACATGTAAATCATCTATAATCTGTATATTCCTACGTAATATAGATGACATACATTTTATCATACATGAAAGGGTTACACTGAATAGGTGACATACATTTGAATCACCTATGTTATAATGGGGGTTTTCCATATAGGTGACATGTATATGAGTCACATGTAGGGGGTATATATTTAGGTGACACACATGCATGTCACCAAACTTTTAGGTTACACATGTACTTGTCACCTAAACTTTAAGTGATAGACATGTCAGTCATTCAACATCTCCCAAGAAATAATAACCATTAATAAGCTTCATGGGGATATATCAATACATTTATTGACAATTCATAAAGGAAGATATGTGAGAGAAATTGTTGCTGAGAGTCTTTATATGTAATTCAGAGGGTCAATCATAGAGGGATATTGGCATAAAGATCTTCCCCCAAACTCATATATGTCTTTTTTGTGAACATTCTAAGGCTAATGGGCATTTGTCTTGCGAGGCAAGTTGCTCCTTGGAAGCGGCTTGTCTTGACCACCCACCCCCAGCAACAATTGTTGCAAAAGAGTGGTGGTTGTCGAAAGCACTCGAATGACCTTGCTCCCATCATCCCCAAACTCATACACATCTCTTTTATGAATAGTTAAGAGGACAATATTTATATATAAAAGTCTCAAATCTAAGCAATTTTCAAGGACTTTTTATGAGAGGACACTATCATCATATGGCCCCTAGCTCCACCCAGAAGCATTTTCACATACTTTCTACCAATAAAAATTGTCATGATATGGACCATGTCTCCTCACTAATACATTTTGGAAGCTTTCTATGAGTGGACATTCTCATGATATGGGCCTAGACTCCTCACAAATGCATTTTTAGGAACTTATTGTGAGAGGACACTATCAAGATATGGGCCACAAGTCCTCAAAGTTTCATTTCAAGGAACTTATTGTGAGTGAACACTATCATGGTATGGTTCATGGATCCTCCCAAATACATTTATATGGGGATATATATGTACATTTATTTGACAACATGTAAAGGAGATGTGTGAGAGAAAACGTTGTTGAGAGTCATTCTAAGTGATTCATAAAGGGATATTGGCCTGAAAATAGTCACCAAACTCATACATGTCTCTTTGGTGATCATTCTATGGAAAATGAGCCTTTGTCTTATGAGGAAAATTTCTCCTTGGAAACATCTTACATAGACCTCCCACCCCCGACAATGATTCCTACAAATGAGAGGTAGCTTTCTTAAGCACCCAATCAACCAGGCTTCAATTGTCCTCAAACTAATAGATGTCCATTTATGAATAGTTAAGAAGACAATACATATATACACATCTCAAGGACAATATTTGTGACAAGACAATGTCATAACATAGGTCCTAGCCCCTCCTCAAAGCATTTTAATGGACTTTTCTAAGAGGTCATCGTCATGTTATGGGTCGTAGCTCCTTGTACATGCATTTTGGGGGACTTTCCTAAGAGATTCTCATGATATGGGCCTGGATACTCATAAATACAGTTTCAAGGACTTGTTGTGAGAGACCACTATCATGATATCGGCCCAAGATCCTCACAAATGCATGTCAAGGGACTTGTTGTGAGATGATACCATCATGATATGGGCCCAAGATCCTCACAAATGCATTTCAAGGGACTTGTTGTGAGATGATATTTTCATGATATGGACCATTGATCCTCCTAAATGTATTTATGGACACTATCAATATATGGGCCCTGGTACCTCCTTAATGCATTTGAAGGGACGTGTTGTGAAAGGATACTATAATGATATGGGTCGTGGAACCTCCCAAATGCATTTTTAGGGACGCACTGTGAGATAACATTTGTCATGATATGGGCCCTAACACCTTCCAAATGCATTTTTATAGACTTGTTGTAAAAGGGCGTTCTCATGATATGAGATCTGACACCTCTCAAATGCACTTTTAAGGATTTACTATGAGATGGCATTATCATCATATGTGCCATGGCACCTCCCAAATGTATTTTCTAGGACTTGGTGTGAGAGGAGATTGTCATGATATGGACCCAAACATCATCCAAATGCATTTTTAGGGGCTTATTATGAAAGGAAACTGTCAATATATGGGTCATGTCTCCTCCTTAATGCATTTGAAAGGACATGTTGTGAAAGGAAACTATCATCATGTGGGTCATAGCACCTCCCAAATACATTTTTAGGGACTTGATGTGAGATAACATTTGTCATGATGTGGCCCTGACACCTCCCAAATGCATTTTGATGGACTTGTTATGAGAGGACGTTGTCATGATATGGGCCCTGACACCTCCCAAATGCATTTTCATAGACTTGTTGTGAGAAGCATTGTCGTGATATGGGGCCTAACACCTCCCAAATGCATTTTTTAAGGACTTACTATGAGATAACATTGTGATCATATGCTCTATGGCACCTCCCAAATGTATTTTCAAGGACTTAGTGTGAGAGGACGTTGTCATATATGGGCCCAAACTTCACCAAAATGTATTTTTAGGGACTTATTATGAGAGGAAGTTGTCAATATGTGGGTCGAGGCTCCTTTGTAATACATTTGAAGGGACATGTTGTGAAAGGAAATTATCATGATCTAGGTCATGGCACCTCCCAATTGCATTTTTGGGGAGTGTATGTGAGATAACATTTGTCATGATATGGACCCTGACACCTCCCAAATGCATTTTCATGGACTTTTTGTGAGAGGGCATTATCATGATATGGGACCTAACACCTCCCAAATGCATTTTGAAGGACCTACTGTGAGATGATATTGTCATCATATGTGCCATGGCACCTCAAAAATGCATTTTCAAGGACTTGGTGTGAGAGGACATTGTCATGATATGGGCCCAAACTTCACCCAAATGCATTTTTAGGGACTTATTATGAGAGGACACTGCCAATATATGGGCCATGTATCCTCCTTAATGCATTTTCAGGGACATGTTGTGAAAGGACACTATCACAATATGGGTCATGGCACCTCCCTAATGCATTTTTAGAGACTTGATGTGAGATAACATTTATCAAGATATGGGCCATGAAAACTCCCAAATGCATTTTGATGGACTTGTTATGAGAAGACGTTGTCATGATGTGGGACCTAACACCACCCAAATGCATTTTTAAGGACTTACTGTGAGATGACATTGTCATCATGTGTGTAATGGAACCTCCCAAATGTATTTTCAAGGACTTGGCGTGAGAGGACATTGTCATGATATGAGCCCAAACTTCACCAAAATGCATTTTCAGGGACTTATTATGAGAGGATACTGCCAATATATGGGCCATGTATCCTCCTTAATTCATTTTAAGGGACATTTTGTGAAAGGAAACTATCACAGTATTGGTTTTGGAACCTCCATAATGCATTTTTAGGGACTTGATGTGAGATAACATTTGTCATGATATGGACCCTGACACCTCCCAAATGCATTTTCATGAACTTGTTGTGAGAGGGCATTGTCATGATATGGGGCCTAACACCTCCCAAATGCGTTTTGAAGAACTTACTATGAGATGACATTGTCATCATATGCACCATGGCACCTCCCAAATGTATTTTCAAGGACTTGGTGTGATAGGACATTGACATGATATGGGCCCAAACTTTACCCAAATGCATTTTTAAGAAGTTATTATGAGAGGACATTGTCAATGTATGGGCCATGGCTCCTCCTTAATCCATTTGAAGGGACATGTTGTGAAAGGACACTATCATGATATGGGTGATGGAACCTCCCCATTGCATTTTTAGGGACTTGATGTGAGATAACATTTTTCATGATATGGGTCCTGACACCTCCCAGATGCATTTTCATGGTCTTGTTGTGAGAGGACGTTGTCATGATATGGGACCTGACACCTCCTAAATGCATTTTTAAGGATTTATTATGAGATGACATTGTCATCATATGTGCCATGGAACCTCCCAAATGCATTTTCAAGGACTTGGCATGAGAGGACATTGTCATGATATGGGCCCAAACTTCACTAAAATGAATTTTTAGGGACTTATTATGAGAGGACTGCCAATAGATGGGCCATCTATCCTCCTTAATACATTTGAAGGGACATGTTGTGAAAGGACACTATCACAATATTGGTCGTGGAACCTCCATAATGCATTTTTATGGACTTGATTTGAGATAGCATTTTTCATGATATGGGCCCTGGCACTTCCCCAATGCATTTTGATGGACTTGTTATGAGAGGAAGTTGTCATGATATAGGACCTGACACCACCCAAATGCATTTTTAAGGACTTACTGTGAGATGACATTGTCATCATATGCACCATGGCACCTCGCTAATGTATTTTAAGGACTTGGTGTGAGAGGACATTGTCATGATATAGGCCCAAACTTTACCCTAATGCATTTTAAAGAACTTATTTTAAGAGGACACTGTCAATATATGGGCCCTGACTCCTCCTTAATGCATTTGAAGGGACATGTTGTGAAATGACACTATCATGATATGGGTTATGAAACTTCCCAATTGCATTTTTAGGGACTTGATGTGAGATAATATTTGTCATGATATAAGCCCTGGAACCTCCCCAATGCATTTTCATGGTCTTGTTGTGAGAGGACGTTGTCATGATATGGGATAGGACACCTCCTAAATGCATTTTTAAGGATTTATTGTGGATGACATTGTCATCATATTCACCATGGAACCTACCAAATTCATTTTCAAGGACTTATTATGAGAGGACATTGTCAATATATGGGCCCAGGCCCCACCTTAATGCATTTGAAGGGACATGTTGTGAAAATACATTATCATGATATGGGTCATGGAACCTCCCAATTGCATTTTAGGGACTTGATGTGAGATAACATTTGTCATGATATAAACCTTGACACCTCCCAAATGCATTTTCATGGACTTGTTGTGAGAGGATGTTGTCATGATATGGGACCTGATACCTCCTAAATGCATTTTTAAGGATTTATTGTGAGGTGTCATTGTCATCATATGCGCCATGGCACCTCCCAAATGCATTTTCAAGGACTTGGAGTGAGAGGACATTGTCATGATATGGGCCCAAACTTCACCGAAATAAATTTTTAGGGACTTATTATGAGAGGACATTGTCAATATATGGGCCCTAACACCTCCCAAATGCATTTAAAGGGACATGTTTTGAAAGGACACTATCATGATATGGGTCGTGGCACCTCCCAAATGCATTTTTAAGGACTTGATGTGAGATAATATTTGTCTTGAAATGGGCCATGACACCTCCCAAATGCATTTTTGTGGATTTGCTGTGAGAGGACATTGTCATGATATGGGACCTGATACCTCCAAAATGCATTTTAAGGACTTACTGTGAAATGACATTATCATCATATGTGCCATGGAACCTCCAAAATGTATTTTCAAGGACTTAGGATGGTTTTGGTTGTGATGGTTGGCCTTGTTTCAATTGTTATGGTCTGTTCTGCTTCTAGATGTGACACTTCATTTTGGTTTGGTCACGACGATGCATTTATTGCGGTGGCAATGTTGTGCTGTGAGGCTGGGTCATGACGTCGTGTTGTGGGTTGGTCGCAAAGCCTATGTGTAACGCTGGTCATGATGCCTTGCTTTAACACTGTTGTATCACGTTCTATCATGGCCATGACGTGTGTCATGGAAGCAGTCGTGATGTTGTGTTGTGAGATGGTCGTGACACCTAGGTGTAGTGGTTGGTCATGATGTTGTTCTTGGGCTTCAGTCGCAATGTTGCCTTTTTGCTTTGATGGTGTTGTTGTTGTCTCATGTTGGGTGTAACGTTGTGTCATGTTTGTGTTGTCGTCAGCATGACACCATGTTTCATGGTGGTCTTGAAACCTGCTGTGGTGGTGGGTCATGGCATGACACAGGGAGGGTAGGGTTAAAGCTAGTCATATGGTTAAAATTTGTAATGTCCTATTTTAGAACTAATACGGGGAGAGCAGGGTGAATAATAAATATAGCCTCCCAAATTCATCTAAAGTGATCCCTTCTTTTGGGAACACTCTCCTTAGGTCATAAGTGAGGCTTTAACCATCATTGAGTCACAACCATTTAATATGACTACATTAAGCTAACATTGGGTTATTTAAATCTAAGTGCATCTTGTTACAATGTCATTTGATTGGTGAATTCTAAGGTTTAATACTCATTTTCTCTTGCATGGCATGGGAGATGCTATTTAACACATGAGTATTTAGATTATACATCATGTAGGCTTAAGGAAGCATTATATTTATACGATTATACCACCATGATAAGTTTAGATATAGATAAGCCTATGAATCTAGGATCTTAATCAAGTTTACATGGTTAAAACTATAAACTTACTTACCGTTTCAATTGGTGGACTAGGAGTTGTCCTTGACGTCCATTATGCAGTTGAGGGGTTCTACTACAGTTGATGGAGCCATGCATAACTATCATCATGCAAAGGAGATCAAACTCTGGGTGGCGGTGCTCTTGCTGCCAAGGTGGCAGAAATAAAGCAATGAAGAGAGTGGGTGCCATGTCAGAGGGGCATCATGACAGGGTGTTTCTGGCAGGCAGCATCGAGATCATATAGGTGGTGGATGACGCTAGGGGAGTAGATGGGGTGTCGGGGTGCTGTTATGGTGAGGGTGCTGCACCAAGTTATGTGATTTCATCATGGTGTTTATGTAGGAGAAGGGGTTGATGTTGTTGTAAGAGAGGAGTTGACGGTGTTGCTATCAGATTAGTCATCACAGGAGAGAAGGAGGATGGCGTGCAAAAGTCGATGGCATCGTAGTGTTGTGACCATCATAGAGGGGGTTGCTGGGTGTTGAGGGTCAGATGGGCAGGTGTTAGTGATACTGACGCAGCGTTGAGGGTTTCTAGGCATCAATGGTCGGATGGGCAGGTGTTAGTGACATCGATGCAGTGTCGTGGCCCATACTGCACTGATGTTGGTGAGGAGACATCGTCAGGCAGTAGCAGTGCCATCAACTGCCTTGAGTGGTGGTTGTGGTTAAGCACATATGGTGGAGGGAAATTTCTTGTGAGAGGACACTATCATGATATGGGTCCTAACTCCTCCTAGAAGTATTTTCACATACTTGTTGTTAGAGGACACTATCATCATATGGGATTTGGCTCCTCACAAATACTTTTTAGGGGAGTTTTTGTGAGAGGACATTCTCATGATATGAGCCCCTACACCTAACAAATAAATTTTCAAAAACTTATTGTGGGAGGACACTATCAAGATATGGACCCCAACTCCTCACAAATGCATTATAAAGAACTTTCTATGAGTAGAGAAGGAACTTGTTGTGAGAGAACATTGTCATGATATGGCCCATGACTCCTCCCAAATTCAGTTTTTGGGATTTGATGTGAGATTACACTCTCATGATATGTGCCCTGACTCCTCCCATATGTATTTGTAAGGACTTGGTGTGGTTGGCATTGTCACAATATTCCTCCCAAATACATTTTCATGGACTTACTATGAGAGATACCATCATGATATGGACCATGACACATGACAAATGCGTTTCTAGAGACTTGTAGTGAGAGGACAATGTCAAGATATCGTCCATGGATCCTCACAAATGCATTTCCAAGGACTTGTTATACAAGAACACTCTCATGATGTGAGCCCAACTCTTCACAAATACATTTTTAGAGAGTTTATGTGAGAGGACATTGCCCTGATATGGGTTATAGAGAGTATTTCAAGACAAATAAGAGAAACCTTTAAGCCCCACAAGTGAGACCTATAAGCATATCAATCTAGACATGAATGACTTGGACTCAAGACTTGCAGGCCCTATAGAAAAATGTTGCAAGCCCAACTAGAGAAAGTTGCATGCCATTGCAAGACACACAAGTGAGTGTTGCAAACCTCGTCAACAAGAGATGCAAGAACTACATAAGAAAGCTACCATCCCAACAAGCAAGATCTATGAGCCCATCTAGAGAGTGTTGCAAGTCCTACAAGTGAGTACTACAATTGATCGTCTGATTTCTTGGTCTTTTCAGGACATTGTCAAAGCATTTTTAGGGACTTGTAGTGAGAAACAATTGTCATGATATGGGTCCTAGCTCCTCCCATAAGCATTGTTTTGACTTTTTGTGAGAGGATGCTTCTATGATATGGGCCATGGCTCCTTGAAAATACATTTTGTGGGACTTGATGTGAGAGGATATTCAAATGAAATGGGCTCCATCTCCTCACAAATGAATTCTTAGGGACTCAATGAAAGAGAAAATTGTCTGGTATGGGCTACAACTCCATATAGATGCATTTCAATGGACTTTCTATGAGAGGACAATGTCATGATATAGGCTTTGGATCTTCGAAAATGCATTTTGTGGGAATTTATGTGAGAGGATATTCTAATTAAATGGGCTCCATATCCTCACAAATGACTTTTTAGGGACTCGATGTAAGAGGAAACTGTTTGATATGGGCCACAACTCCACATAAATGTATTTCAATGGACTTGTTATGAGAGGAAAATGTCATGATATGGGTCATGACTCCTATCATACACATTTTTTTGGGGACGTATGAATATATTTATTTGATAATTTATAAAGGTGATATGTAAGAAAAATTCCTACTGTGAGTAATTCTAACTCATTCTAAAAACTCTTTCAGAAAGCAATATTGAGAAATTGCTCCTTAACAACAACATACATTGACCACCCACCCCATCAGCAACTGTTGTGAATGAGCAACGACTACTGTAAACACTCAACTGACCCTGCTCAGATCACCCCAAACTCATACATGTATCCATCTAAGCATTTCTAGGGATTTCCTCTGAGAGAACATTATCAAGATATAGGCTCTAGCTCCTCCCAGAAGTATTTATGTATACTTGTTGGGAGAGGACACTATTATGATATTGGCCCTGGATCCTTGCAAATATATTTCGACTTGGTAGCGACTTGTGTAGACTACACACCCCAAGAAACAATTGCTACAAATAGTCAGTGCTTGCCACAAGAATCTGACTCCTTGCGAATGCATTTTCATGTAGTTTTTGTGAGAGTACATTGTCATGATATGGGCCGTGATGAGTGTTGCAAGACTAGCAAGCGACAACTTTAAGCTCTACAAGCAACTGATGTAAGAACAACTAGAGAGACTTGCAAGCACTTGCAAGTGAGTGATACAAGACCCGCAAGTGAGTGTTGCAATCCATTTCATATTAATTTTCAAATATTAAATTTAGGAATAAGGGTATGTTATTGTGTGATTTTGTATAGAAAAATCATGGGAATAAAAAAATATCCACAACATCCTTCGAAGTACCTATTTATTGCATTTTCATGGAGTTGTTGTGAGAGGATAATGCCATTATATGTGCCCTAACACCTCCCAAATGTATTTTTATGGACTTGTTATGAGAGGCCATTGTAATTATGAGCCCCAACTCCACCAACATTTCAGACGAGCCAAGGCCCTAATCATAAGAGTGTCCTCTCATGATAGTGTTATCTCACTAAAAGTCCCTAAAAATGCATTTGGGATGATCCAAGGCCCATACCATGAGAGTGTCCTCTCACAGCAAGTCCCAAAAAATACATTTGAGAGGAGCCAGTGCACGTATCATGAAAGTGTCCTTTCACAAAAAGTCCCTAAAAATGCATTTGGGAGGAGCTAAGACCCATATCATGACATGGATTTCTGACCGAAAGTCTTTGACAAAACATTTCTAAGGATATATGGCCCATTTCATGATAATTTTCTCTCACATAAGTCCTAGTATATACTTTTGGGAGGAGCTAGGGCCCATACCATGATAGTTTCCTCTCACAAAAAGTTTTTGAAATTAATTGGGAGGATCCACAACCCATATCATGACCATGTCTTATCACAACAAGCCCCTGGTAAATATTTTTGGGAGGAGTCGAGACCCATATTTGACAATGTCCTCACACAGCAAGTCCCCAAAAATGCATTTTCTAGGAGAAAAAGGCCCAAATAATGATAGTTTCCTCTCATAGCCTTAGAATGTTCATAAAAGAGACAATTTTACACCTTGAATATACAGATGGCTTGCGTTGTGATGATTTTATGCATATGTAAAATCCGAAAACTTCCCTTCAAATTGCATTTTCCCAGTAGTACTGGTTTAGGCATTGTTCAACCAATGTCATTTCTAATTGAACTGAAACTCTAACCAATTGGTTCAACACTTGAACTGGTTGGTTCAGTATCCAATCAATCAATTTTTTTATCAGAAAAGCATGTTGCCCCCTTTTTTATATATTTTTGAAATATGTACAGTCCCCGAGCAAAGCTCAAAATAGAAAACAAGATCATATATACACAAGTCAATGTCTATCTTGATAATAGACCATCTCCTATCTATACTTAGACTCGTATCAGTAAAGATCCTCATATTCCTCTCCTCCCATAAGTAATGAAAAATCGCCAAAACTGTAATCCTAAATCTCATATCTTTAGTTAGATAGACATCAATAAGAGATCTCGATATCTTCAGAATGTACAACTCCTTAGCAGCTATCTTCCATATGCCAAACAAAAACTCACAGCAGAACAGAATGTGATTCAAGTCTTCAGCATCTGCCTTACACAAAACACATCTAAAATCCATGACAAGCCCCTTCCTTCGCAAATAATCATCAGTATATAATTTTCTCAAGAAACACTTTGATCCATTAATGACATACCTCCTTGTACCTTTAGTACCCCATAGCCAATCTGCCCACTCAGGATTATCTGCTTTCTTCCTGACAGCTTCCCAAGCATTCTTCAAGTTACAAACATCAATCCCTTTCAGTAGAATTTTACCTGCAATAAATCAATTTTGAACCTCAATTGTTTAAATTGAATAACTAAACACTTTCAGTAATCAAGTTAAACATCACTCACAAATAAACTCCTATTCCAAGTGCATCGTATGCATGTTACCCTATAGGTCCCAAATTACATTGGCAGTGAATGTCCATAACCTACTTATGACATCACAAGCAATGAAAAATGTCTAGCAACGCATAATTTCTACCCAAGTAGTTTGGAAAGTTGGAGAACAACTTCAACCTACAATCCTTGATTAGTGTTATTGTGATAGTATAGTTCTATAACGACCCCGCCTCCCGGTAACCCCCAATTAAGGGAGACCAAGAGATCAGAGCCATTATCCCAATTAATAGGATCAAAGGTTTGACAAATAATCAATAACAATTATCAAATTTTACCAACTAAACTGAAAACTGGTATAAAATAAAACTTTGCATACCTTTTTAAAACTTTGGTAAACTACTCTATCCACAACATGGATTCATTCTATCTAATCCTCCTTGTACTTTATTTCTTATTTCCTTAATGTGTCACTTTACTGTTTGTTCTTTCAATTGTTGTACCTAAAATGCCGACAAACAAAACATCGGTCAGCATATAGGAATATGTTGGTATGTGGGAACAACCAAAATTTCACAAATATGGCTAACAATTTAATTATCACAATCAGGGTAATTAGCAAACCAATTTACATTTTCAATGTGTCATTCTCCACCTCTTTTGCCCTAACCTAGGAATACCCCTATAGGGTTTCTCTTTTGCCATTCACTGAAGGCCACCTTCTCAATCCCGAGCTTGGTGCCTGGGGGTCACCTCTCATGGTGCCCCATAGTCATGCAGCATAGACCACCTTCTCATTCCCGAGCTTGGTGCCTAGGGTCACCTCTCATGGTGCCCATTGGCCTACCCTCTTGGGCCTGACCTTTATGGCATCTTCCATCAGGGTGGCTTGTAGGTGCAAGAATATACATGTATTTATAATTGTGATAACCATAGTGACTTTATAATTATAGTATGAACATGTAAACTGTTTAGTTGCATTCAATGCGATTAACCATCCGGGAAACCTTCGGGAAAACTAATGTGATTACTCATAATTAACCACATACCTGTTAGGCTGAATTGAGATAGAATAGCTCAATCAATCAAGACATCCAATCAAGCAAGTACAAGAGTCTTGAAATTACATGCAATTCATTTTTATCAAAATCTATTCAAACCATCTTGCTACTTAAGGTTTTTATTCCCTTTTTAGGATTTCTACCTCTTTTAGGGTTTACTTTGCAATTAGGGTTTTTACTCTTTTAAACCCTAATTTCTCATCTATCCTTCCTGAAAGTTATTAAGGTTACATTTTAACAACATATAACCGTAATTTCATAAAGAGCACAATTAATCATCAAATAAGTCCATTAAGCATATTTTTCATTAAAGCTACCATTTTTATCCTTTTAATCCATGACAAAGTAATTATGCTCATTTATTATCAATTCATAGTTCATTATGGTCTAATTCACCTATGAACGTTATTTATCATTAATTCTACCTTTATCCATTAGAAAAACCCTAATTATCATATTAAGGATATTTATCCACAATTAAGAACTTCTATACTCGAAATAGCTTAAAATCATCATCTCTTAACTTTATTCATGATTTTGAATAATTAAAGCCATTAAGAGTCACATTTACCAATATTAGGGTTTTAAGGCCCATTAAAGTATATTCATGCACATGAAACTCTAAATTAAACCAATTACGTGCAAAGTTCATCCTTTTTGTTCCTAATGTTCCTTTTCATCATTAACTGGTTAATACCCACTTTAATCATCCTTTAAACCCTACTAATCAAATTAATCATCTCAAAATAGGGTTTCTTAATCATTATAGTATTAAAGTTGATAGCATCCATTACTTTTTTAATTTCAATTAGAATAAGGCTTCAATTATATTTTTAATGTATTCCCCTCATTTTTCTGAGCAACTTTCATATTTAATGCATGCTAATCCGAGCTACAAATAATTAACTACGAATTTTACAAAATCCACTTACTTTGGCCAATAGGAAGGTGCCACATCATCTCCTCATGCAATGTAGACGCGGCTTGTTTGGGAAACATAATTGAATGACAAAACTGGCCCCCATGTAAGTGAGTTGCACTTTAGCCCGCGGAGGGGAAGAATCATCAAATGTGCCTGATCTTCTTCAACCTCGCGAAGCTCCACTTGAGCGTCGACCTGCTGCACGTCAGGGTCCTCCCCCCCCCCCCCTCCAAGGCTCGAAACACGTTGCCACCCTCCACCCTTGCTTTGACAGCCTCTGCTGCATCTCGGTGTCGCCCAGCCTGCGACCTACATGTTCGGTTTGGGCAGGGCAGGCATGCGACCTACAACCATGGCTCCAGCCTTCTGCAGGCGCGACATGGTGTATATGGGCATGGTGACGATGGTAGAGCCCTCTTTGGCATTGTATCACTTCACTCATCCACAGTGACGACTCCATATCTCTCCATTGATCCAGGGAAAGCACCGGCCCTATGGCTAGGGTTGGGATGAAGAAGATGAAGAAGAGAGACAGAGTTGCGTGGAATCTCTCTGGAATTCGAACCAAGGACCTAGCTTTATATAGGGGCGTGTAACAAAGCCCTAGGATGGCTTGCTCATGAAGAAACACAGTCCTTTTCCAAAAGGAATTTGATTTCTTCATTACAAAGCAAGTTCCTCTTTCTCTCTCTCCAAATCTCTTTGATATTTCTTATTTCTTGGATACTTAGGAATTCGAAATTCCTCTCACTTATTCTCTTTATTCTTGCTTTTTAATCCATTGACACAAATTTCTATTTTCTTTTAATAGAAATTACTTCCTTTTTAACAATACCCCAAAAACATTCATTATGCATCATATTATCTTCTTTTTTGACATTATTGGTATTTTCTCTTTCCTCTTTCTTCATTGGGGCTCCTTGGACTCCAAGAAACTCCAAGATTTCAAAATTCCTTCATAAGGATACTTATTGTCCTGTTAGATGCATCAAAATTCATTATTTCACGTTATCTTATTTATTTATTAAAATATCTCGTTTTGAGGATTTCTCTTTTTCTTTCTTTTTATTTTCCTCATTGGAATTTCTTTTTACATTAGGAATCCTTTGGATACAAAAATCCACCATGGATAACTCCATTATATCTCTTTTCACTTATTTCCCACATTTTATCAGTGTTTTTAATTTTTCTCTTAATAAAGAAATATTTAATTGATCTTTTCTTTTCTTATTGCTATCTTTTTGCAACTTTGGACTCCTTGGAACCCAAGTAACCCAAGAGGCACAAAATCCACCTTTGGTTTTTCCTTCTAGAGTTTTCCACATTTTTCTTTCCTCTATTTTCTTATTTACTCAATAATAGAGTTTCTTTTGTCCTTTCTTTGTTTTTGGGCCCAATAGCCAATAAAGCCCACAAAACACTCATCAAGGCTATTGTAAATAGAATCCATTTATTCAAAACAAATTATATCATTATTTGTTCAAATATCTTTAATACGAGAAATTACATTTCTCACCAAATGAACCCAAAAATTGGGGTTGTAACATCCTTCCCCTCTTATAAGAATTTTGTCCTAAAAATTCTATCAAGCAAACAAACAATTCAGGATAAGCCTTTCTTACATCCATCAGCGCTCCCATGTGGCTTCACCCCTTTCCATGGTGCTTCCCAAGAACCTTCATCATCTCATATTCTTCCATCTGAGTTCTTTCTTACCTTGGTATATCGTACCCTCATAGGTGACTCAGGACATTTTAGCCTCTGAAGAGATGAATAGGTTCATAGCTCAGCACATGGCTTGGGTACCTCACATAGTGCTCTAGATCGGACTCATGGAACACATTACACATGATGTTATCCTGAGGGGAAAGGCTAAACACAACCATCTCCACCAATCCATCTCAAATGGACCCATATATCAGGGACTCATCTTTCTCAGTTGTATCTTAGAGGGGTCAGATTTTCACATCACATACTCTCCTACAGTGAACTGCATGTCAGTCTGTTTTGCATCAACTCATGACTATTGTCACCTCTGGCTCCCTCTCAGCCATTGCACGATCAAAGCGACTTCATCTGCACACACTATGGTTCTCTTCTGACCTTTGCGAGGCCTCCTTCACCAACATCATCTTAATGAGGTAGTGACTGACACAACCTCCTTATAGAACTTCTTGCATCCCAATAAAGGCTATGGTGGTTAACATCACATCTTAAGAACTGTCTCTATGTATCACCCTGAATGAGCACACATGCTCTCATCAGACCCTCTACTCTGGATCATACTGACAATTAGTATGGGTTGGTAAACTGTACTGGCATCGAGTTCTTCATGTATCCACTTCCACCTTATGGAAGTGATCCTTTAGGTTATACTCACAAACTTTTGAGCTCACGTCATGGTGTAGCTGAACCATCTCTCTTTCTTGTAAGTAGTTCAACCCGATCTGTCCCTTGACAATACTCTTTCTTTCTCCTATCATCTAGGTAAGGCGATCTACCATAACCCACATTAACCTTCCTTGGTCAAGGGGAGGCTTACCACAACATCCATAGTTGTGAACTCCCATTCCCTCTTGGGGACTCTTTATTCTCTATGCCAGAGTATTGGGTTACTGGTGTTCATCCTTCACCCCCAGCTTACATGGACACATGCCACATGCAACTTCATATCAAGCATCCAAAGTGCTACTATCACTTACTATCTTTGTAGTATCATGGTGTATGGTAATCTTAAATCATGATCTCCTGTATTGTCCTAATTCCTTAAGATCGATTCCTCAGAAACCCTAACCTACTCCAATCGGGGTTTCATCACTCTCTTTTGAGTTTTACAACCTTCCTTTCATTAAGGCCTAAGCTGGCTAACCAAACAACCATTAACTTGATCAACCAGTATTGTTACATCTAGGTGTTATCCAAACTTATCTCTTTTTCAACTTAGGGTTAGCCTAACAACCCCTTCTAGTCTCTAGCTAAACTAGGAAGCTACATCTCATCTAGAGCATCCGTTACCACTTCACATCCTTAGGTGTTAGTTAGAGTCAAAGACATACACCTCTGTGTATTCCACTTATCATTTCATCTCGAACTCTAAGTCTATCTTCATCAAGAAACTCTGAGCTCATCTTCTTGGTTATCAAACTCAACCTTGTATCACATGCAAGTTCCACATAACTCATGTTACAACATCCTTACAAGATGACTACCTTAATACTCTTAGTGTTGGTAAACCATCCATGTTTCGTTCACCCCACAAGGGTATGTTATCGTTTCTGTCCTCATACCTCATAGCAACGTTCCAACTTACCTCATCTTTCTCCTTGGTGTATGGCACGTGTATTGTCCTATCTCTCACTCCCATAACAAGAGGAAATAAGCATTTGGCGGTCGTCCAAACACAAAGTTCTTCCTATTCCAAGAGTAGAGATGGTACATCCCACATTGCCAGTACACTTTCAAATCGAAGTTGAAACGTGAAACTTATGTCTCTATGTTACAATTATCTTGATATCAAAGTTACTTCCATGGAAACTGGTTCCAAACCTGCTTGAATCCACACACAATCCTTGGTCATCTCATCTGGGTCTATAGGGCGCCGACACTTTTGGGGTCATCCTCTTCCCTCATGCATCATAGAGTGCCCTACTCATCCGCCCTTTGGGTCCCATGAGTTCATGAAGGTGATCAATCTCCTAACCCATGGTCCTCAGACAATGATATATGTTACCCCCCGACCCTATGGTCATGTGCAACTAGGGAATTAGGCAACTCCTACTTCCATCGGTCTTATCCCTACCTGACCCTAGGATAGACTTAGGATTCTAGCATAGTACATATTCAACTTAGAACCTTACCCAAGCCTTCATCATCTCTCTCTGCATTCATGGCTGACTCCCATCCTTTCATAGGGGTCATGGCAACTTGCCTACCTTGGTCGGCCCCATACTGGTTACCTCCATGGTAACACATCTACATGCACTTAGAGATGATTATCTATGGGTCCACAGGTTCATTCTCATACCATGTACTTTTCACTTAGCTTCTCATGATCCTATGAGACCTCTTTAGGTTTCCACAAAACCCACAAACTGGTACACATCCTACCAAAGGGTTCCTCTCCCAGGATGGGAGGAAACTACCACTCTTGACAACAAGGTCACAAACATCCCTAGGATTTATATTCACATGAGCATGCTTAACCCAGCAGCCACTAAGGCACAAGAAGACCACCCACTAAACCATGCTAGGTAATACTTGTTCTCATCCTCAACATTGGATCAAGATCAACTTAGTTGTGGGGGGTTCATCAAACCTGTCTTAAACTTAAGGGGTTTCTCTTTCCTTTAAACATGAGAAGTACCATGCTCAAATCTAAAACCTCATCATGAGCATCACGTACACCACTTCCCCTCTTAGGCCTAGGAACCCTAGGTTCACCTTTGGGTATCCTAACTGCATGCTCAAACTCTTAATCATGAATCCTGCATGTCCAAGGCATGTCATGTACTCCCATGATTCTTTTATTCAAGCCGCACCTTAGAGTTGAGTCTTCCTCAAGAGTAACCAACAAGGTACAAGGCCTCACAACTTGCTACTTAAACCTCCTCAGGGTCTAAGGCACTCTTTGTCTCATCTCAGCAGGTAAACTCCTATACCGTAGGCACAGAGGTTCCAGAAGCATCATCCTCTCCTTAGGGTCTGGTTCCTCTAAGGCCACCAAGATATCATCAGCCTCCAGGGATCAAGCATGAGGCAACCACTATCATCCACTTAGGTTGCATCATCCTCAACTCCCCACTGTTCCTCATGTCTCAGAATCTAAGCTTCCATCCTCCTTGCTTGGGTCTTGCTCTCTCTCTCTAGATCTACTCCACAACTAGACTTATTACTAAAGGTTCTCTCTCCATGAAGGTGGATCAAGCTCACAAGCATACCCCTACTCGGGTGAAGCCTATGTTCCACTTATGTTTGCTCAAGATTATCCATAGTTCTTTATGCTTATATCATAAGCTATCCATCATGTCCTTCTAGCCTCAATTTTAACCTACCGTTCATACTACTGATGTACTCCGGGTGCATACTATGTCATGCTCATGTAAGCTCATGGGGTTCCATAGGTTCTTCTCTAACCTCATAAATGAATGAGCTATCCTTCTCTCTACCATGCATGACCCTTTCCTAGATTGGGTCGCCAAAGGCACTAGGTCATCCAACCTCTCATGGCTCATATGGGCATCCAAAAGCATATTCACCCTCATGCCTAACATCTAACTGAACATGTCATCTCCCTCTAACCAACACTTAGGGCTAGGGTTAACATCATCCTCAGAGGATGTGCCAGGTCTCTACTTTTAATGGAGATCTCTACCTCCAAGACTAACTCTCTCTTTACTTATCCCCCTGATAAGAAGGTCTAGCCTCAGGTCTCTCCTGAGGGCATGCCAACTTATGTCATACGACCTAAGCATGTATCTATTCCTTTACGCTTAATCTATTAAGCTTATGTCCATGACATCTTATTTACATACTTTTTATTAATTTGGTGGAGGATTCCTTAATCCTTATCAACCTTACCCATACCTCAAGAGGGTGAGGAAAAGAGAGAAAACTCTAATCCTTAAGGTCCTTAACAACATTTGAGTTGAGAAGGATGAACAAGATGAGAGAGTCCTAAAGGTATCTTATTTTGAGTCAAATCCGGAGACTTTGGCCAGGCAGTCACACTAATTTGGGAGTCCTCGTATTCCGACTAGTAGTGCGGAGGAAAATCTTGCATGCCCCCGGATGTGATCCTTTTCTAGACACCTCTATCTTTCGGAAATTCCTCTAATAACTCCCTTGGGTTCTACAGAGTTTGTAAAATTTAATAATTATTAAAGACTAAATGAGGAACCTATGCTTTGATACCAATTGTAATGACCCTACCTCCCGGTAACCCCCAATTAAAGGAGACTAAGAGACCAGAGCCATTATTCCAATTAACAAGATCAAAGGTTCGACAAATAATCAATAACAATTATCAAATTTTACCAACTAAATTGAAAACTGGTATAAAATAAAACTTTGCATACCTTTTTAAAATTTTAGTAAACTACTCTATCCACAACCTGGATTCATTCTATCTAATCCTCCTTGTACTTTATTTCTTATTTCCATAATGTCTCACTTTATTGTTTGTTATTTCAATTGTTGTACCTAAAATGCCAACAAATAAAACGTCGATCAGCATATAGGAATATGCTGGTATGTGGGAACAACCAAAATTTCACAAATATGGCTAACAATTTAATTATCACAATCAGGGTAAATAGCAAACAAATTTACATTTTCAATGTGTCATTCTCCACCACTTTTGCCCTAACCTTGGTATACCCCTCTAGGGTTTCTCTTTTGTCATTGACTTAAGGCTACCTTCTCAATCTTGAGCTTGGTGCCTGGGGGTCACCTCTCATGGTGCCCCATAGTCATGCAACATAGACCACCTTTTCATTCCTGATCTTGGTGTGTGGGGTCACCTCTCATGGTGCCCATTGGCCTACCCTCTTGGGCCTGACCTTTATGGCATATACCATCAGGGTGGCATGTAGGTGCGAGAATACACATGGATTTATAATTGTGATAACCATAGTGACTTTATAATTGCAGTATGAACATCCAAACTGTTTAGTTGCATTCAATGTGATTAACCATCTGGGAAACCTTCAAGAAAACTAACATGATTACTCGTAATTAACCACATACCTGTTAGGCTGAATTGAGATAGAATAGCCCAATCAATCAAGACATCCAATCAAGCAAGTACAAGAGTCCTAAAATTACATCCAATTCCTTTTTATCAAAATCTGTTCAGACCATCTTGCTACTTACAGTTTTTATTCCCTTTTTAGGATTTCTACCTCTTTTAGGGTTTACTTTGCAAATAGGGTTTTTACTCTTTTAAACCCTAATTTCTCATCTATCCTTCCTGAAAGTTATTAAGGTTACCTTTTAACAACATATAACCTTAATTTCAGAAACAACACAAATAATCATCAAATAAGTCCATTAAGCCTATTTTTCATTAAAGCTACCATTTTTATCCTTTTAATCCATGACAAAGTCATTATGCTCATTTATCATCAATTCATAATTCATTATGGCCTAATTCACCTATGAACGTTATTTATCATTAATTCTACCTCTATCCATTAGAAAAACTCTAATTATCATATTACGGATATTTATCCACAATTAAGCACTTCTATACTCGAAATAGCTTAAAATAATCATCTCTTAACTGTATTCATGATTTTGAATAATTAAAGCCATTAAGAGTCACATTTACCAATATTAGGGTTTTAAGGCCCATTAAAGTATATTCATGCACATGAAACTCTAAATTAAACCAATTACGTGAAAATTTCATCCTTTTTGTTCCTAATGTTCCTTTTCATTATTAACAAGTTAATACCAACTTTAATCATCCATTAAACCCTACTAATCACATTAATCATCTCAAAATAGGGTTTCTTAATCATTAAAGTATTAAAGTTGATAACATCCAATTCTTTTCAAATTTCAATTAGAATAAGGCTTCAATTATATTTTTATTGGATTCCCCTAATTGTTCTGAGAAACTTTCATATTTTATGCATGCTAATCCGAGCTACGAATAATTAACTACGAATTTTACAAAATCCACTTACTTTGGCCAATAGGGAGGCGCCACGTCATATCCTCATGCAACGTAGACGCGGCTGGTTTGGGAAACATAATTGAATGAAAAAATTGCCCCCTGTGTAAGTGAGTTGTGCTTTAGACCGTAGAGGGGCAGAATCATCAAATGTGCCTCATCTTCTTCAACCTCGTGAAGCTCCGCTTGAGCGTCGACCTGCTGCACTTCGGGCCCCCCCTCCAAGGCTCGAAATGCGCTGCCACCCTCCACCCTTACTCCAACGACCTCCGCCACGACCTAGGTGGTCGGTTTGGGTAGGGCATGCATGCGACCTGCAGCCATGGCTCCGGCCTTCTGCAGGCGCGGCATGGTGTTTATGGGCATGCTGACGATGGTAGAGCCCTCTTTGGCATCATATCACTTCACTCATCCACCATGATGACTCCACGGCTCTCCATTGCTCTAGGGAAAGCACCGACCCTATGGCTAGGGTTTAGACAAAGAATATGAAGAAGAGAGACAGAGTTGCGTAGAATCTCTCTGGAATTCGAACCAAGGCCCTACCTTTTATATAGGGGTGGGTAACAAAGCCCTAGGATGGCTTGCCCACGAAGAAACATAGTCCTTTTCCAAAAGGAATTTGATTTCTTCATTACAAAGCAAGTTCCTCTTTCTCTCTCTCCTAATATCTTTGATATTTCTTATTTCTTGGATACTTAGGAATTTGAAATTCCTCTTACTTATTCTCTTTATTCTTGCTTTTTAATCCATTGACACGAATTTCTATTTTCTTTTAATAGAAATTACTTCCTTTTTAACAATACCCCAAAAACATTCATTATGCATCATATTATCTTCTTATTTGACATTATTGGTATTTTCTCTTTCCTCTTTCTTCATTGGGGCTCCTTGGACTCCAAGAAACTCCAAGATTTCGAAATTCCTTCATAAGGATACTTATTATCCTTTTAGATGCATCAAAATTCATTATTTCATGCTATCTTGTTTATTTATTAAAATATCTCTTTTTGAGGATTTCTCTTTTTCTTTCTTTTTATTTTCCTCATTGGCATGAATTTTGACATTAGGAATCCTTTGGATATGAAAATCCACCAAGGATAACTCCATTATATCTCTTTTCACTTATTTCCCACATTTTATCAGTGTTTTCAATTTTTCTCTTAATAAAGAAATATTTAATTGATCTTTTCTTTTCTTATTGCTTTATTTTTGCAACTTTGGACTCCTTGGAACCCAAGGAACCCAAGAGGCACGTAATCCACCTTTGGATTTTCCTTCTAGTGGTTTCAACATTTTTATTTCCTCTATTTTCTTATTTACTCAATAATAGAGTTTCTTTTGTCCTTTCTTTGTTATTGGGCCCAATAGCCAATAAAGACCACAAAACACTCATCAAGGCTATTGTAAACAACATCCATTTATTCAAAACAAATTATATCATTATTTGTTCAAATATCTTTAATATGAGAAATTACATTTCTCACCAAATGAACCCAAAAATTTGGGTTGTAACAAGTTCATTTGTATCTGATAACCTGATTGAACTCGACGCAAGGAATCATTATCCTCTTCAATGTTCATTCTATGAACTAGAGCGAACTCTTTGAGATGCATGTGGGTTCACATATCACATATTGAATCACATGAGTATGGCCATACATTTCTCAATCTCTCTCATCAAGTGTGAAACGACCGCCACCAAACTGACAACCAAATCATTACAAATAATGCAGAATAATCATAAGCAGCGGATTAACAAAAATCACTAAAAATTAAAACCATTTTTGCAAAGAGATCCATTTCCAGGAAAACTCTTTAAGGAAGAACCAAAACCTTATATACATCATTATTCACATTGTAAAGACACTGTACCATCTCATCTTGAGGATAACATATAACAGTTGCTTTGTCAAAACATATACTAAAGCAACATCAAATCTTGAGGCATACATGCTAAAATCTCAAATTGATCATAAAACCATCACGTACTAAATCCAAGGACCTGAGAGCATAGATGACAAATATGACTTCTATCTACAAGACATGACATATAGAACACTCAACCTGAGCTATTACTGTTGTCCCTGGTGTAGTTGTCCTTCCTCTACAGAACGGTCTCTACCTCCTCGTGCTCGTCGACCTAAAAATTGTGAATCCCATGGGGTGAGACAATTTTCCCAGCAAGAGATACAACTCTCTATCAACAATGTTATTATCACAAGTAAATAGTATTAAACTAAGCATAGGATAAGCAGTTTAGAACATTCTTATCTTTTAAAGCATTACAACTATCTATGATAGAGTAGTAAATCATCTATTCACTTTATAAGGAATATAAAGAACATGTATAGCATTTACCCATCATACTATATCAACATCTCAAACTTATCCTATGATACTCATTATCATGGTATGACATCCATTAACCATTCTCATTTCTATCTGTTAGCCTCATCCAATCTTCTAGCCAAGTATTGGACTATGTGAATCCTATAAAATCATATCCAAATATTGGACTATGCCAATCCTGTAAAACTATTCTAGGTATTGGACTATGCCAATAATGTGCAATTATTCTAGGTATTGGACTATGCCAATCCTGTGCAATTATTCCAGGTATTGGACTATGCCAATCCTGTGCAATTATTCTAGGTATTGGATTATGCCAATCCTATGAGTGTTGCATCCAGGCATCAGGTTATCCCAATCTTGTGGTTTTATTCTAGGTTTTTGACTATCCCAATCTTGTGACATTATTCTAGGTATTGGATTATGCCAATCATGTGAGTGTTGCATCCAGGCACCGATTTATCCCAATCATGTGGTTTTATTCCAGGTATTGGACTATGCCAATCCTATGACATTATTAGGTATTGGATTATGCCAATCCTGTGAGTGTTGCATCCAGGCATTGGGTTATCCCAATCCTGTGATTTTATTCCAGGTATTGGACTATGCCAATCCTGTGACATTATTCCAGGTATTGGATTATGCCAATCATGTGAGTGTTGCATCCAGGCATCGGGTTATCCCAATCCTGTGGTTTTATTTCAGGTATTGGACCGTGCCAATCATGTGACATTATTCCAGGTATTGGATTATGCCAATCCTATGAGTGTTGCATCCAGGCATCGGGTTATCCCAATCATGTGGTTTTATTCTAGGTATTAGACTAAGCCAATCTTGTGACATTATTCCAGGTATTGGATTATGCCAATCCTGTGAGTGTTTCATCCAGGCATCGGGTTATCCCAATCATGTGATACCATGGCCATGTTGCTAAGGATTCCATAGTAGTGGAATACCTTTATGTTCCCCTTTCACTTTCATTATGGGATATGAATCCCTTAAACTCATCACTGAATACACATCACCTTTACTAGGCATTATACCTTGGTCAAGCCATCATACTTACTCATATCCTTTATGTAATACAAGTAATCCTCTTATCTCATTTAAGCATATTCAAAACACTATAGCCCTTATTTGGCTATAAGCATAAAGCATGTATGATCAAGATTTCATTATTATTATTATTATTATTATTATTATTATAACCATTTATTATTATTATTATGTTACTAAATTTTCATTTCCTATTTTATTTTGAACATTATCATTTCTTACATGAGACTTTTATAAACATCTTGTTACCTCTCACTAGGCAAAAACTATTATCATGGCTCACAAGGACCATTAAACATCTTGTTACGTCTCCTTAAGCAACAACTAATCACATGGCTCACAAGGCCCATTAAACATCTCATTACCTCTCACTAGGCAATAACTAATCACATGGCTCACAAGGCCCATTAAACATCTTGTTACCTCTCATTAGGCAACAACTAATCACATGGCTCACAAGGCCCATTAAAGATCTTGTTACCTCTCACTAGGAAACAACTAACTCTAGGTCAAAAAGACCTATAATTGGTATTATATGAAACATCATAGCTTCATGCTTAGCTATACTTATTATCTCATGCTTCCAGCATGGTTTCGATATGGTTAAGGTTTCCCTTTATTAACCAATTGTAGCTTCAAATCATATCATTACCCTTCATTAGGGTTAACGTTTCCCTTTTTAAGATGACTAGGGTTTTCAAGTACATTCATCAAGAATCACAACCCTAATCCAGACTCCACACATAATAGGAGTATCAATGTATGCTCATTACATGAGTATTAAACAAGTATAAGTTTCTCTTTCATCCTTACTAGTTTATTGATTACATCCTACTCCATTAGGTTGGCTCAACCCTTCTCTCAAGGTACACTGGCCCATATTTATCAAAATGCATTAAACCCTTCATGTCTTAAAGTATCATTTGACATAACATACTACATGTATCACTCAATCAAGTGTATTGGATTGAGGTGCTTCCACCCTATTGAGCAAAGAGGTGTGTGCTTTCTCCACACCATACCGGGCAAAGAGGGGTGTGTGCACTTCACATCATATCAGACAAAGAGGTGTGTGCGTGCTTCACACCATATCAGGAAAAGAGGTGTGTGTGTGCTTCACACCATATCGGGCAAGAGGTGTGTGTGTGCTTCATACCATATCGGGTAAAGAGGTGTGTGATGATTCACACCATATCGGGAAAAGAGGTGTGTTTATGCTTCATACCATATTGGGCAAAGAGGTGTGTATATGTGTAATGACCCCACCTCCCGGTAACCCCCAATTAAGGGAGACCAAGAGGTCAGAGTCGTTATCCCAATTTCCTGAATCATAGGTTTGACAAATAATCAGTAATAATTATTAAATTCTACCATGACTATACTGAAGCTGGAATAAAATAAAACGTTGCATACCTTTTAAAATTTTGGATATCTAACTTCTATCTATGACTGGAATCTATTCAAACTAATCCTCCTTGCACTTTAATTCTTATTTTCACAATGTGCCACTTTACTGTTTGCCCTTTTCACACTTGTACCTAAAACGCCGACAAACAAAATGTTAGTTAGCATATAAGAATATGTTGGTATGTGGGGACAACCAAAATTTCACAATTATGGCTAACAACCTAATTATCACAATCAAGTTAATTTAACAGGCCAAATTACGTTTTCAATGTGTCATTCTCCACCGCGTT
The DNA here is from genome assembly GCA_963693085.1 of Alisma plantago-aquatica. Classification (NCBI taxonomy): domain Eukaryota; kingdom Viridiplantae; phylum Streptophyta; class Magnoliopsida; order Alismatales; family Alismataceae; genus Alisma; species Alisma plantago-aquatica. The sequence continues at coordinate 306,819,982 of OY856414.1, forward strand.
TGCCCTAACCCTGGAATACCCCCTTTAGGGTTCTCTTTTGCCATTGACCTAAGGCCACCTTCTCAATCCCGAGCTTGGTTCCTGGGGTCACCCTTCATGGTGCCCTTTAGTCATGCAATATCATAGGCCACCTTCTCAATCCCGAGCTTGGTGCATGGGGTCACCCTTCATGGTGCCCTTTAGTCATGCAATATCATAGGCCACCTTCTCAATCCCGAGCTTGGTGCATGGGGTCACCACTCATGGTGCCCATGGGTCTTCCCTCCTGGGCTTGACCTTTTTGCATCATCCATCATGGTGGCATGTAGGTGTGAGAATACACACTTATACTATTATTGTGATAATCATAGTGACTTTATAATTTGCAAGTATGAACATCCAACTGATAAGTTGCATTCAATGCGGTGAATCATCTGAGAAACTCTTCGGGAAACTAATGTGATTAACCATAATTAACCACATACGTGTCAAGCTGACTTGATTGCAGAAATAATTCAACCAATTAAGAAACCAAGCAAGCACACACCAAGTTGATCCTGAAATAGGCATCCAATTTTTCTTATCATTAATCATGCCATCATGGTCTATTAATCCTAGTTGTTTCCTAGGGTTACTAGTCCTTTTTAGGGTTTTGATTACAATCAGGGTTTCACTTTGTTTTTATTATTTTAAACCCTAATTTTATAAAATTACTCACAAACCCTAATTGCCTCATCTTTCTTTCACAAAAGATCCTAAGATCATCCTTTAGCAACATGAAACCCTAGTTTTGGATTACAAGCACTTTTCTTTCCTTTTTCTCTTATTTAGGGTTTCTAAGTAGATTAACCATCATATTCGGTTTAAAACCCTAAACCTTGAAATTTCATCTTCAAAATAGGTTAAGATTCATCTTTATCATTAAACAACTTAACCATACTCAAATTAACTTATTTTCAATATTAAATCTATCCTTTATCATCAATTAGGGTTTCTAACCACAAATTAATACTTTTTCCATTATCATTACATACTTTTATAAAAAAATATACTAATTTATTAGGAAGCCTAAATTAGTATATTTTTTATAAAAGTATGTAATGTTAATGGAAAAAGTATTAATTTGTGGTTAGAAACCCTAATTGATGATAAAGGATAGATTTAATATTGAAAATAAGTTAATTTGAGTATGGTTATCTTATTTAATGATAAAGATGAATCTTAACCTGTTTTGAAGATGAAATTGCATGGTTTAGGGTTTTAAACCGAATATGATGGTTAATCTACTTAGAAACCCTAAATAAGAGAAAAAGGAAAGAAAAGTGCTTGTAATCCGAAATTAGGGTTTCATGTTGCTAAAGGATGATCTTAGGATCTTTTGTGAAAGAAAGATGAGGCAATTAGGGTTTGTGAGCAATTTTATAAAAATTAGGGTTTAAAATAATAAAAATGAAGTGAAACCTTGATTGTAATCAAAACCCTAAAAAGGACTAGTAACCCTAGGAAACAACTAGGATTAATAGACCATGATGGCATGATTAATGATAAGAAAAATTGGATGCCTATTTCAGGATCAACTTGGTGTGTGCTTGCTTGGTTTCTTAAGTGGTTCCTAACCATTTTTGACTTATTCCTCATATTTTTCTGATCAATTTTCATGTATAAACCTTTCTCATCCGAGTCTTCTAGAAAAAGATATGATTTTTGTAATGAAAATCCTTTTTATTGATTTATTTGTTACTTTCAGAAAAGCGAGGATCGTCTGATCCATGTCCCGCTGGTCCACTCAGGATCCAACAACCTACGATGTGCGCTCCTTATTCTATGATCTGAAATACACGAAAGACCAAACTAACCTTAACTCGATAAAAGGAGGTGAGGGGTACTCTGGTAATTCTATGGGGTCTCCTTCTTCAACCTCACGACTCTCTTGTTGTTGTGATAGTGAACCTTGCAGTTGACTTCTTGATCTAGTCCACCTGCAAGCATGCCAACGGGTCAGGAAGCTTCACCTTCTTCCGAAGAACATGACTAGGGGTTCAATTGTATGACAAGAACACGTCGCGACCCTCTCCTACTCACCGAACTCTGGCGAGGTTTGCTGAGGTGACAATAGTGCAGGCCAGGGTAGAAGGATCAATTGGAGGCATGAGAGCACTCCTTGCAACTCTCTGCAGGTCGTGGGTTGGTAGGTTTGCATGCTGGAACCCTCATGAACCCTCCCCTATATATAGGGTTGGAGGCAGGTCCCTACTAGATTGGGGATTCTCCCAATCCATGACCAAACCCCTACAAAGTAGGGATGGTTCTCTTCAGTTTCCTCTCCTAAGTCTAAAGGAAACAACAATGGGCTTGCACACTCTTTGGATCGTGAGAAAACTGAGAGGGAAATTCCCTCTACAACTCGGTAGAGTCCAAATCCTTGTGGGACTAGACGATGAGCGCCAAGTGTTGGATCAAGATCCAACAAATCTCGTTGCACGTGTTCATCCAAAAGGAAAAACATATTCCTATTTGCAAAATAATGCTATATTTTGGAGATAATTTGAGAAAATCATATCTCCTAAACCATAGCTCCTTTTTATCTCAAATTTTAAGGGAACGTTTGTCTTGACATTATCTAGATATTTATGAAGTTTGGGAAACAAATTCCAACGTATGAGAAGGCTTCCTTCCCTCCCAAGTTATCCTTCAATTAATCCAATTTTAATTAGTATTTCTTTTCCCTTTGCCATCATCTTGACATTAAGAAATCCTAAAGGCACAAATTCCCATATTGGGGAATATCTATTTGCCTTTATCCTCTTATAAAAGTCTATTTCACATATTTACCTTCTATTAATTTAATCATTTTCCTTTTTATTTCTCTTTTCTTTTCAATTGGGCTCAATGGCCAACAAAGCCCATAAAACAACCAACAAGGCCATTGTAAACGAAATCCTTTTATTCAAAACAAATTATATCCTTATTTTTTCAAATATCTTTAGTAGGAGAAATTACATTTCTCACCAAAAGAACCCAAAAATTGGGGTTGTAACAGTATGCTTCACACCATATCGGGCAAAGAGGTGTGTGTATGCTTCACACCATATCAGGCAAAGAGGTGTGTGTATGCTTCACACCATATCGGGCAAAGAGGCATGTGTATGCTTCACACCATATCGGGCAAAGAGGTGTGTGTATGCTTCACACCATATCAGGCAAAGAGGTGTATCCTTCAACATCATATCGGGTTAGAGATGTGTATGTACTTGACATCATATTGTGCCTAAGGGGTATATTTGACCTCGTATTGTACAAGAGGTGTATACTACATCACCATATAATGTAAGGAAGTATAAACTCATATCCATATCATTTTAGTGGTGCAGGTGCATCATCATATCGGGTAAGAGGTGCTTTCTTATGTGCTTGAACCTGATATCACTTTATAAGGTGATACCATCATCTTCAAGCTCTAGAACTTCGTTCTACTTGTTCTAGATAGGGATATTCTAAAGAATTATTTTTAGCTTGATACACTTTTCCCACGATGATTCTACAATTTTTCATTCAATTATTACATCCTTATCAATATCATGTTTTTGCAGAGCATAAACCCCTAACATATGATGTCCATTTTATCGTATGTAATCAAACCAATCTCAAAGTTGGCCTTTCTAGGTAACCAAGCATTATTCATCTTATCAAGTCATGTTCTCATTTCTTATATTATTGAAAGTTCTTGGATACTAGGATTCTTTACCTTGGTATCCATTATATGTGCCAAAAACACATCACATCATCATCATTTCCATCCTCTGTTGTTATTACCAAAAACCAAACATATAATAGGACCTTTCTTTCATCTCGGGACATTACTTAACACATACACTTTGCCTTGGAGCTAAAATCTAGGACAAGTTGATACTTTTCAACGTATCCTTATATAGATGTCTTCTAATTCATGCACATAAAGTGTCATAAGACTTACTTGATTGTCATGTCCCAAAAGGGAAAGAGCACAAGGAAACATAGTTCTTCTATCACCCCATCATTATTCAGGGTTGTTTATTAAAGAAAAGAGGTTCTCACCTTCCTTGAGTATTACATGAACTCTCTTTTTGTTCATGTGTCATTTAATTTTGTTTCCTATTACGTTCCTTGCCATAAGTATAGGAATTTTAGAGATGATTACATGTCACCAACTCTCAATATTATCATCATCATGATTACTAGACCTGGGTATTCAAATCCTCAGTTTATCACTGAACATTGTTACCTCTCATCAGGTAATTGTTACCTCTAGGTCCTCAGACCAAGGTATACATTATATTAAACATCTACTTTTGTTTATAAGTTGATCTATGATTAGCTCAGATTTCTCCATATATCAATTAGGATGTGGTAGAAATATCCACGCCACATCTCCTACTTCATTATGCTCTTTGTATTGTCTCAAAATGACTACTTGATCAGAGTAATTAGAAGGATAGCAATCTAAGAGTTCCATACTTACCTTGCCTTCAATAAATGAATACTTGGCCAGGGTATTCAAGAATTGAAATTAGTTAGTATGCATTTGTTTTATATTATGTTTCATCTCTTTAAGTTTTATTACTTACTATCTCAGATTTTCTCTAGGTGTTTCTTTTACATCTCTTCCCTTTCTACATGAAGAGAAAAATTTTAAAACATATAAGAGAATATTGCACTGAATATAGGTTCTCATCCTTCTTATCTCTTCCTCATGTCCTCATAGGACTAATTAATGGAATCTCAACAACAATTACCTTCTTATGATTATTAGATAAAATCAAGAGAAGACATATCAGAATGAAAAAGCTTTATCTGATTGTCACCCCTCACGATCATCTACCACTTTAGGTTGACTCAAACATAGAGTCAAGCTATTTCATGTTGGTACTTTTGACTTTTTACACTATTGGGTTGTAACTTTCATAAGCCCTACTGAGTGATCTGCCTCGATTGTTGGGTCATTTCCTCCCTTCTTTTTGAATAAAAGGGTTTAATATGTTCAACATGTCTATATCTATAACATGTATTGTCCTCATACCATAGTCTTATCGGTCTTATACTGATGTAGAAGCTATGTCAGGAGTTCTTATAGGTAGAAAGTTAGGACTTTTGCCTTTACTTAGTGACTACTACCCTGGTGCCCTAAGCATTTATTGCACTGGTGGTACCAAAAACATTGGCTTTCTAGAACAACTAGGCAAATGTCTTTAGAATTATAGAAACCTTTCCTTAATTCTCAGCTTATTGCCCCTCCTTGGCATTGTCATCATAGATGTATCATCTGTCTATACATATGGCAGTCTATTTTCTTGCCATATGTTAATCCTTCTCCCATTTTCCATTGTTCCAACATGACTATGTCATTCAGGAACCCTTTCATATTCCAAAGTTTCTGCATTGAGGGCTGGTAACCTAGGTTGTATTTCTAATATCTAGTCCACTTTATTCATCACTGTTGTCCTAACCTACCCAATAAGAGCATAAAAAGTAGGATTCTCTATCCTGATTGGGTCAAGATGGGAATTCTCAGGCACTCATTCTTCTCTTGCCTGATCCCTTGCACCTTCCCCTGGTGCAACAACATTGCTCTTAGCAACATGTTCCTCGTGTTCTCCAATCATTTTTAAACTTCACCCTTTCTTCTGCATAAGAAGAAGTCACTATAGGATATATTGGAAGACACTAGAACAGACTCAACACCTTAGTCCTATGTCTTTATAGACTCAGCAAACCTTAAGCTCTGATACCAAAACTTGAAACAACTGCCACTAAACCGACAACCAAATCATTACTAATAATGTGGAATAATCATAAGCAATAGATTAACAAAAATCACTAAAAATTAAAACCATTTTTGCAAAGAGATCCATTTCCAGGAAAACTCTTTAAGGAAGAACCAAAACCTTATATACATCATTGTTCACATTGTACATATATTGTACCATCTCTTCTCGAAGATAACATATAACAGTTACTTTTTCAAAACATATACTGAAGCAACATCAAAGCTCGAGGCATACATGCCAAAATATCAGATTGTTCATAAAACCACCACGTACTAAATCTAAGGACATGATATGTGACAATCTGACAACAAATCAAACCATCTCCAGTAAATAATTGCAAAATAACCATAAGCAGAAGATTAACAAATATCACTAAAAATTAAAACCATTTTGCAAAGAGATCCATTTCCAGGAAACTCTTAAGAAGAGAACCAAAGTACTACATATATCACGGTTCACATTGTACATACCATGTATCATCTCATCTTGAGGATAACATATAATAGTTGCCTTGCCAAACTATACATAAGAAACATAAAACCTTGAGGCATTCAAGCCAAAATCTCAAACCGTTCATAAAACCATTAAGTATTGACTCCAAGGACCTGTGAGTACAGAGAAGACACATAGGACCTTATCTATATGACATGATAGACGGTACACTCAACTTGATATGCTACTGCTTCCCCTGATGTTGTTGTCCTCCCTCTATTGTATGGTCCCTACCTCCTCATCCACGTCCACCTAAAAATGTTGGTGACCAACGGGGTGAGACCCATGTCCCAACGAGAGATATAACTCTCCACCAACAATATTATCATTGTAGATAAATAGTAATAAAATGAGTAGAGGACTCTTTTATATTAATAAGCATGATTTAATCATTATTTAAGCAGAATAGAGCAATATCATCTTATGAAATATTGCATCCATATAAAGTAGTAATTCATCTATTCATTTTATAAGGACTATTAAGAACATATATAACATCTATCCATTTGAGATGCATTAAGAAATGTAACATCAACCAATGATTTCCGTATTCCATCCAGAAGCAAATATGATACACATCTGATTACATTTTACAATCACACTTATGCCCTGAGGAGATGAGGTATACCGCTCATACTCCAATCGACAACTGTGAAGTCAAAATTGGTACCATACAAGGTCAATGGAAGAGCCAACTACCATGACCTCACTTGTCTCGGTTAGTGCGAGAATACAAGAAGGACATCTCGTGTCAACTGATAAATAGCTTTCTAGGGTATACATGCAACTTCACTATGGAGATACAGCCGCAACATGCACTCTCTTCAGTATTGAGAGATTTCAGTTATCTATACATCAATCTCGTCATTCATCATTATCAGGAGATTCATGATACATCCATCCTGAAATTTATAATGAAGGATTGAGAGATCTCAATTATCTACACATGAATCCATCATTATGGCATAAGTATATTCACGCCCATCACCCTGGCATATTAAAAAAATACCCTCCAAGAGATCCTGTAGGAAAACCTGTTTCACCATTCAGAAGCTACTAACGTCGATGGATCTATGGTCAGGTCACTACATGATAAGATTACAATTGATTAATTAAGTGCATTACCATATCTTTTAGCATCATTCAAGTTTCAAACATGAATTATTATAATAGATGCTACAAAGAAAGGTGTAATACATCTATCAAGTACTTTTCAAATCTTTAGAACACATAACATTTAAGATCTCAATCACTTATCTCATTAGTGGGAATTATCATCCTTCAACATTATCATCATCATGATTACTAGATCTGGGTATTCAAACCCTTAGTTCATCACTGAACATTGTTACCACTTGTCAAGTAACTATTACCTCTAGGTCCTTAGACCAAGGTATACATGACACTTGTTCTACAAGCTTATCACATGGCTCACAAGGCCCATTGAAATATGTATCACGTAGAACATTATAGCTCATACCTGGGTATGCTCATCATCTCATGACACTTGCATGGTTAGTATTTCATGAAAAGATCCATATCAAATACATATCAACACCATGCAATACAAGGGTAATACTATGATCCCAATATTAGGGTTAGGGTTTCCCTTTCTTACCGATTAGGATTTCACATTACATATCCTCACCCTTCATTAGGGTTAGGGTTTCCCATTATTAACCATTTTGGGTTTCAAGATCATGTTATCAAGAATCAACCCTAATTCACACTCTACTCATATTAGGAGTATGATTATTACATGATTATCATAGAAGTATGAGTTTCTCTCTCATCCTTACTAGGATGTTTATCACTTCATACTTTATTAAGTTGGCTCAAACTTTCCTTCAAGGTACATTGGCCTACTCAATCAATATTCATTAAACTCCATACCTCTTAATGTATGACTTGATATAAAACACTTCATGTGTTACTCCATCAAGTACATTACATCTAAGGTACTTTTCTTCATATGGGTTTTGAGGAGCTTCCACCATATCGGGTATGAGGTGTTTGCTTGCTACCCATATCACTCTTGAGGTGTATGTGTTCTTACCATATCGGGTTTGAGGTGTATGTATGCTTACCATATCGGGTTTGATGTGTATGTGTGCTTACTATATCACCCTTGAGGTGTTTGTGTGCTTCACACCATATCGGGCAAAGAGGTGTGTTCACACCATGTCGGGCAAAGAGGTGTCTATGTGCTTCACACCATATCAGGCAAAGAGGTGTGTGTGAGCTTCACACCATATCGGGAAAAGAGGTGTGTGTGTGCTTCACACCATATCAGGCAAAGAGGTGTGTGTGTTCTTCACACCATATCGGACAAAGAGGTGTGTGTGTGCTTCACACCATGTCGGGCAAAGAGGTGTTTGTGTGCGTCACACCATATCGGGTTAGAGCCTTATGCTCATGCCTCTTCAAACCTTCATGGAATCAACCCTCCCTTCACCATAGGTTAAATGACAGGCTAGACAACTGTTTGAACCTTTGACAACCCATTTTTCAAACCAATAAGGGTGTGGGGTCACTATCATATAGGGTTACATCACCATATCAGGTTGGAGGTGTGTGCTTCAACCCGATATCACTTTACCTTTGATGATGTCATCACCATAAACCTCTATACCCTTGTTCTTACTATTCTAAGTCATGGAAAACAGTCCCATGAAACTTTTAGAACTCAAAGGATCATCAATTATTCAAGATAAATCGAAATTGCAAATAGATCTACAAGTATGACAAAATTGAAAGTGCATAATAATATAATTGGGTTCAAGTTATATAACCCGCCTTAAGAACAACTTCAAAGCTCCAAGATCCAAAGATTCACGTTCCTAAGGTTTAATATGAGCTTCAAAAATCCTCTATATGCAAGGAATCACAATGGATAAGCATTTGGTGAAGAAGAAAAGAAAGGAAGATCATAACCCTAGATTCATGCTTCAATCCAAGGTTGAAGATGATCATGGCCTCACCGTAGGGTTAAGTATTGAGCTCCTTCTTTCTCCTTAGCACCTTGCACGATACCTCACTACTCATGCACGATATGAAATCACTTGTGGCCGATATCCCCTTCACTTGTGGCAAAAAACACTCCACTATGGCCGATATCACCTTGCTAGGCTGATATCACCTTACTAGGCCGATATCAACTTGATATGGATGATACACAAGGCCCTAATGCATGATACCACTTCACTTTTGCACGATACAAGGACCCTATGCACGATACCTTAGGGAAAGAGGGTGGTAAGATTTGAAAATTTTCAGTATGGGTGAAAAGAAGGGTATATAGACTTGAGGTTCATGAAAAAGTGTGTAAATGAGGTGTCATCAATTTGAGTTACTAGGTGCCATGTGTCCATGCATGGTTTACACGTGTACATGCATGCATATATATTTATCTTGACATGAAAAACACTTGAGGATAATATAGGGATGAAATTTCGTTCATTACTTATCTCTTTGAATAAGATATATCAATAAAATCACCACTTTATTCACAAACCAACACGACTTTTCTAGGGAAGTTGTAAACTGATACCCTTCACCTTTGTGAGGGTATTTGCATGTCATGGCCTTTTCCAAGAGTCCAAAAAACGATATGAGACTCCCCCTATGGATCCTTGGCCGATAGGCACTCATATATAATCTTTTCAACTTGATACAACTTAAGTTAGGGTTTCACATTCAACCCCTTTCTTGGTCATTTCATCACCAAGAGTATCATCATTCATAATTGATTCAAACATGGTGTCTCATTCTTTCTCTATCCTATACATGATACTATGAAGGAGTAGTGACACACTAGAGGTCGTAATTTTCATATTAACCCTACATTTTGGGTAAATTACAATTTGTACTAAAATTGGTGCACAATGCACTAACATTATTCAAACAAGTTGCAACTTGAAATTTAGGCTTTCCACAAGACATCGTTTAGCATCATTATCTCTCTTATGATGATAAAACACATGAGGTACATTCAACATGTGACATTTTCAATATAGCCCCTCATCTTGGGTAAATTGCACTTTATTCCCAAACTATCATATTATGCACAAACAATTTGCAAATAAGCTCAAACTTGAAAATTAAACTCTACAACAGTCTTAATTACTTTTTAAAATATTAAAACAAGTTTGAGAACAAATTACTTAAGCAAAACTTCTAGGGTTATGCCATAACCCAAGTCAGGGATGTTACAATTATCAACCCCTAACAGGGATTTCGTCCCCAAAATCTCAAGAGAAAAGAGAAGGGTACTTCCTCCTCAACTCTTCCTCTAGATCCCATGTGGCTTCTTAAATGCCATGGTGATGCCATAGAACCTTCACAAGAACTATATCTTTCTTTTTCAACTTCTTGATTCTTCTATCAAGAATCATCATTGGACCTTCCACATAGGATATATCCTCGTTTAATTCTACCTCTACATGTTGCAACACCAACTCTGTATCAGGATGACACTTTATCAGCATAGATACATGGAATACTGGATGTAGTCTATGTAGCTCAAGTGGCAACTCCAACCTATAAGCTACCTTTCCCATCTTTGTTATCACTGGGTAAGGTCCCATAAATCTAGGAGCTAACTTACCCTTTTTCCGAAATCTGAGAACACCTTTCCAAGGAGAGACTTTGAGATACGCCCTATCTCCAACATGGAATTCTAAAGGTCTATGACGCTTATCAGAATAAAACTTATGTCTATCCTGAGTAGCTTTCAACTATTGTTGTATTACTTTAATCTTCTTAGTTGTCTATTTCACTAACTCAGGACCTAGAAGTTGGTATTCTCCTGTTTCATACCAGCATAACGGAGATCTACACCATCTACCATATAAGGCTTCATATGGTACCATATCAATACTGGTCTGGTAACTGTTGTTGTAGGAAAACTCTATCAAGATCAAGTGTATGTCCCAACTTCCTACAAACTAAAGAACACATGCTCTAAGCAAGTCTTCCAAAGTCTATATAGTTCTTTTAGATTGCCCATATGACTGAGGGTGAAAAGTTGTGCTAAACTTGAACTGAGTACCCAAGGCTTTATGTAGTCATTCCCAAAAATGACTTGTAAACTGGGGACCTCTATCAGATACAATTGTAGTTGGAACCCCGTGTAATAGCACTATCTCATCTATATAGATTTGTGCAAGTTTCTCAGTAGTATAAGTTGTTTTGATATGAAGAAAATGTGCTGACTTAGTCAACCTATAAACTATCACCCAAATGGAATCATGACCTTTGGCTGTCCTGGGTACACCAACCACAAAGTCCATGGTCACATGATCCCATTTCCACTGTGGTATAGGTAAAGGTTGCAATGTTCCTGCGGGCTTCTGATGTTCAACTTTAACCTGCTGACACACTGGACATCGCATAACAAACTCAGATACATACTTCTTCAAACTAAGCCAGCAATACATATCTTTTAAGTTATGATACATTTTGGTTCTTCCTGGATGCATTGCATACATGGATGAATGAGCTTCCTCCATGACTAGCTTCCTTAAGTCATTGGCATCAGGTACTAGCATCCTACCATGGTAACATACTACCTCATCCTCTGACTCATGAAAACCATCCCATTTCTCACTACCATACTCTGACCTGAGCTGCATAATCACAGTATCAGCCTCTTGTGCCTCTTTGATCTGTTGTTTTAGAGTAGGCTTCACATACATCTCAGCTAACAATCTGTAACACCACTGACCTGGTTTATGACCTAACCCTAGATGTTTTTCTTAAGTAAGTGGCTTACAAACTTGTTCTTATCTTTTGAAAAGTAATAAAGGCCTTTGTGAAGTTTATTTTCCAATTTGAGCTTATATGCAAGCTATGTGTGCATTATATGATAATCTAAGTGAGAAGTGTAACTTACCCAAGATGAGGAGTAATGTTGCAAATTTTACATGTTGAATATATTCTAAGTGTTTTGCATATCATGAAAGAGAGTATGATGCTAAGTGGTGGTTGTGCAAAGCCCAAACCCTAAGTGAGAACTTGTGTAAATAATGCTAAGTGCTTGACGCATCGATTGTAGTACAATTTGCAATATGTACAAAATGTAGGGTTAATGTGTAATTTATCACCTCTAGATTGTTTTTACTCTTAACTAGTGTTATATAGAGGAGGTAGAAAGAAGGATACAATATGTTTGAAGCATCTTGAAGTGTTAGTACTCTTAATAATGAAGAAAATAAGAAAGTGCATAAGTTGAAGTTATACACATGAGCCATATCAATTGTGGACTTAGGGAAGGAGTCCTTATCGGACATAGAGACATAAGGAGAGCATCCTATCGGTTTGTGGAGCTTTGGATTGACCCATGATGGGCAAGGCATTTCAAGGACATGTTGAAGCATCGGTTTGCTTTTGCCTTGGAAATGATGGAGTTGAATATAATAATAAGATAGTGGAAAAAAGCTTGCCCTAGAGGACAACTCAAGAGCTGATCCTTGTCTTCCATTTTACCCTTGGACTTTTATTTTTGCATGGCTAAATAATAAGTGGGAATCATGAAACAACATGTGTCAACCTTGCATGGCAAGGTGGCATGAAGTACCTTAAGATAATGACACCTATTATACTCTTTTATATAAACCTCAAGTATAAATACCTTGACCTTCATTTGTTGGCAAGATTTTCAGATCTAGCAAGTGCCCTTCCTCTTGTATCATGTAACAACCTCTCTTGTGTTGCCCTTAGTGAAGATAGTTACGTGGTATCGGCCAAGGAGAAGAGATATCGGCCAAAGAAGGTTGAAGCAACCAAGTGAGGTGATATCGCCCAAGGAGATTGGAGATATTGTGTAAGAGCTTGGAGTTCAAGTCTTGGAGCTTGGATAAGGCTCATCTTCAACCTTGTAACGTGTGGACTAAATTTTGAAGCTTAGAATCTCTTCAAGAGGTGGGTTATATAACTCAAACCCTTCAATATTATTATCCTTTCTTCAATATTATTCAATTTGTTGAATATTTGCACATTAGGACTTCCTATGATCAATTTCTATAATCATGAGTTCCAATATGTAATTAGGACTACTATCCATAGTTTTGAACCAATTAATGATCTTGAGGTTGATGATGATGACATCATCATTGGATACCCGATATGAGTTGATCACTCTTGAACAACCTGAGATGGTCGAGGATCTTGCAACCTGACATGGGTTAAGGACTTGGGACAACCAATATGGGACCCAAAATGGAGACTTGCCCAGTATGGAGATAGGTCATTATAGGTCCTATGAACGATATGGAGGACTCCTATCTACCACCTTGTACATGATACAAGATAAAAGGAATACCTTTTCCCGATATGGGAAAAACCCTAGAAACTCGATATGTTTTTTATCTTTGAAACTTGATATGCCCCTTTACTTGATGTTAGGGTTAAAAGAACAACTTGGTAATCACCTTGTTATGATTTGAGTTCAAGGTTCTTATTAGTAATGGGCACACGATATGGTCATGAAGTATCAGTCAACATGGGTACCCGATATGGTACCCAATACATATGCCCGATATGGTGCCCAATACCTATGCCCAATATGCTGCCCAATACCTATGCCCGATATGGTGCCCAACACCTATGCCCGATATGCTGACCAATACACTTATCTGATATGGTGAACCTCTGAGATAAAACAATATGGTGAAAACTGACATGATGTCCAACATGAGATCATGATATGATACCCAACATATAGCAAGTCCAATGTGAGTGCACGATATGGTAACCCAAGATGGAGCCCGATATAGAAATCCAAGATGGAGTCTGATATGGAAATCTAAACAACCTGATATGATGGAAGACGAATATAGGAGTTTAAATTGGGAGTTGACATAACCAACTAAGGGGTAGAAACAATATAATATTGTTTACATGAGATATGGACATGCCCGATATGGTGTACCCTAGTACACGATATGAAGTGGACTTAAGATGAGAAAGGTAAAATGATACCTAACCAACATGACTACATGATATGGTGATAAGGGATATGCTCTATACCCTATATGAGGATGTGGTTTCACCATATGATTAATTGAATATATGCATTTCCAAATACATTAGAATGACATTATCAATCATTTGACCTGATATGGTAGGCATGCCCTTAATCATTGAGCTTGTCTAAGTGATGATTATGCTTAACTCAACTTGATAATTATGAGTTGTCAACCTTAAAGATGTGAATTAAGAAACCTACCTATTAGTAAGAATGAAAGAGAAACTAAGAATGGCAAGATGACTATAAGATTAACCTTCGATAATACTCCTAAGAAGAGTAGAGTATGAGTTAAGATATAATCTTACTAATGAGATCTTGAAACCCTAATTGGTTGACTATAACCCTAATTCATAAAAGTGGATGTGTTCCTTAGTATCTAATAGACATGTATTTGAAATTATTGATAATATGATATAATAATCATGTAAGTATTTTAAGGCTATGAGCATGGCTAAGTAAGAACTATGTTGTTATGAGAAACAATGCAATAAGCTATGTGGACTATGTGAATAAATACCCAAGTGTGATGATCTAGAGGTAATGATCATCTGCTAAGTGTAGACAGTACTCATTGATGAATTAAGGGTTGAATACCCAAGTGTGATGATGACAAGAGATTGATATTCTAAGAGAACTATGTGATTCAAGGAATATGAAAGTATTTTATAAATGAAATTATGCTTTTCTTTGTAGCATTTGATGTAAATCTTTTTTGTAACTTGATTGATGCTAAAAGCTATAGTAATGCACTTAATTAAGAAAGATGGATATTATCATGTAGTTTCCCAGACCATAGATCCATTCAGTATCAACATTTGTTGAATGGTGAAATGAATTTTTACTCGGAACACATATTTTTTAATATGTGATAATATAAGGGTGCCCATTGGACTCCCAAACTAAATAAGGGTGCTCAGTGGACTCCCAAACTAAATAAGGGTGCTCAGTGGACTCCCTAAATACATCAGGTTACTCAGTGTGCTTCCTGATAAAAATCAAAATAGGATCGCTCAGTGGTCATCCTAACAATCCTGGAAAGCTAAGTGGTCTTCTCCCGAAGAGAGTACATGCTATGGTAGTAACTCTATAGTGAATATGCCTCTATACTACGACATAGCTAATCACAACAGACACAAGATGTCATGCTAAACCTAAGTGTTACCTAAGTGTTCCCATACTGATCGAGAAAGGTGAGGTCTTGACAGCCGGCTCTGCCATTGACCTTGTATGGTACCGATTTTGACTTACGAGTGGTCATTTGGAGTATGAGCGGTATATCTCATCTCCTTTGGGCATAAGTATGAATGTGAATATGTAATCATCCGTGTAGTATATTTGTGTAAGGACCAAATATGGAAACATTGGTTGATTCCTTATTACTTTTATACATCTTGATAGATAGATGGTATACATGTTCTTCATATTCCTTTTAAAGCAAAATATGGTTTATAGATCTGTTATCAATATCCTTGCTTGGTACTTGAAGATATATCTATTAAACAAATAGAATACCTGCAGTTTAGGTTTATATTATTTTTCTATGATAATAATATTTCTGGCAGAGAGTTATATCTCTCGCTGGGACAATAGTCTCACCCCGTGGGATCCACAATTTTTAGGTGGTCATGGACGAGGGACTAGGAACTGAGCTACAGAAGAAGGATTGTGTCAGCAAGAATAGCAGTAGTATTTCAGGTCGAATGTGATGTCTGTCAGGGTTTTGTAGATAGATGTCTATGTGTCATCTCTGTACTCTCAGGTCCTTTGGAGATAGTTCTTAGTGGCTTTCACAAACGACTTGAGATTTTAGTTTGCTTAGATCGAGGTTTTTATAATGTTGTTGTATATATATCAGAGTAAAGTAACTGGTACTTGTTATCATCGAGAAGAGACGACATACTGAATGTATGACATGAACTATGTGTATGTAAAGCTTTGGTCCTTTGTGTAAAAGCTTACTGGATAGGGATCTATGTGCAAAATGATTTTAATTTTTAGTGGTTTTTATTAATTCTGTTATTTGTGATAATTCCACATTTTTACTGGTGATGGCTTGATTTGTAATCAGGTCATCACACAATCCAACTAACAAAGATACTTTAAGATGTACATTGTTTTTCCTCAAAGAGACAAAAATGTCTCGTTTAAAGTACACTAAAGAATTCAACTGTGCTTTATCTATGGGTGGTGATGATGATTTTTGACTTAATGCATCTGCCACTACATTAGCCTTTCCTAGATGATAATTAATTATACAATCATAGTCCTTGATTAACTCCATCCAGTGGCGTTGTCTCATATTCAACTCATGTTGTGAGAAGATATACTTTAAGTTCTTATGGTCTATGAAAATCTGACATGTTTCTCCATAGAGATAATGTCTCCAGATCATCAATGTGTGAACCACTGTATCTAATTCTAGATCATGCGTTGGATAATTCTCCTCGTGTTTCTTAAGTTTTCGGGAAGCAAAAGAAACTACATGATCACTTTGCATCAGCACACATCCTAAACCATTCTTAGAGGCATCACAGAAAACAATGTGTCCCTTTCCCTGCTCAGGTAAAGCTAACACATGTGCACTGGTCAACCTTTCTTTCAACAACTAGAAATAATGGTGACACTTGTCATTCTAGACAAAAGGAACTTCTTTCCTGGTCAACTTGGTTAGGGGTAAGGCTATAGAACTGAAGTCTTTAATAAACCCCCTATAATAACCTTCCATGCCTAAGAAACTATGAATCTTTGTTGGTGTCTTGGGTTGTTCCCATTCTAACACAGATTCTACTTTCTGTGGATCAACACGAATACCTGAAGTAGATATAACATGTCCAAGAAAAGACACGTCTGACAACCAAAACTCACACTTGCTAAACTTAGCATATAGTTTGTGTTGTCTCAACAATGTCAAGGCTTGACGAAGGTGTTGTTCATGTTTTTGACAATCTCTATTGTATATCAGGATGTCATCTATGAAGACCACTATAAAATGATCAAGGACTGGCCAGAAGATTCTATTCATCAAATCCATGAATGCAACTGGTGCATTAGTTAATCCAAATGACATAACTACAAACTCATAATGAACATACCTTGTCCTAAAGGCTGACTTACGTATGTCACTCTCCTTGATACGTAACTAATGATATCCTAACCTTAGATCTATCTTGGAGAATACTATTACACCACGCAACTGGTCAAACAGATCATCTATCCTTGGTAAAGGATATTTGTTCTTAATAGTCACCTTGTTAAGTTGTCTATAGTCTATGCATAACCTCATAGACCTATCCTTCTTTTTAACAAAAAGAACTGGAGCACCACATGGGGAAGTACTCGGTCGAAACAAACCTTTCTCAATCAACTCCTATAACTATTTCTTAAGCTCTGCCATCTCAGTTGGCACCATCCTATAAAGTGTTTGAGCTATAGGTTGTGTACCTGGAATTTAATTAATATTGAAATCAATCTCTCAAGGTGGAGGAATGTCTGGAAACTCTTTAGGAAACACATCCTCGAACTCCCTGACACCCAGAACTTCAGAAAGACTAGGACTCTCTACTCGGGTATCTACCACATGTGCCAAGAATGCTTCACATCCTTATTGCATCAACTTCTCAGCTATCATTGCTGATACTAGATAGGTTGTAAGAATCTTTCTATCCCCCTAAAAGACCCATGTCTCACTATTGTATGTGAACATAGCTTGCTTGGAACCACAATCCAAGACAACCTTATACTTTTCTAGGGTGTCCATCCCAAGAATTATGTCAAACCCATGCATCTCAAGTGGTATAAGATCCACCTGAATGTTATGTTTTGAAAAGGAAAGAACACAGGGAGAACATACCTCCCGCAACACCGCAGATCCAACTAAAGGAGTTTCTAATAACAGATTATCTGCTCTACAATTGACGTCATATTGCAGTCATGAATCACTTCTTGAGTGATAAATGAATGTGTAGCACCCGGATCAATCAAAACTGATACAAAGCAGGATGAAGACATATCAGAATGAAATAATTCCATCTGAAATGTCACGACTCGTGGGTTGATCACTACTTCTGGCTGATTCATAACATAGAATCTCGCCATTACTGGTTGTCAGCCACGCATCCTTTTGTTGGGTGCAGATGAACCATCTTGGGATGCATGTACACATCCTCATGTGCCACTGCTAAACTGTTGCCTCTTAGAGCCTTGTTGACTCTGCCTTGGTGGTTGGGTTACACTCCTGTCTCCAAATGTACAATTCCTCATCAGATGTCCTGGATTCCCACACTGGTAACAGCTTAGGTTGTCCCATTGCGGCCTAGATGGTCTTGTTACTAACATTGATGCTGAACTATGGGCTCTACTTGGCAGTAGACTATGGCCTCTACCCTTGCTGGATGTCCACTGTGTCTGAGCACTGAACTTCTGTGGTGCTATTGGTGTAGAAAACCTTAGTTTCTTAAAAATTTCAGACCTCTGTCCTTGGAACTGTGCAGACACTTTCCTACTGTTGGCTTCACGTTTCTCAGTCACAGACCTTTCAATCCGCCTAACTGACTCCACAAAGGTGGTAAACCTCTCTCTATTCTCTAGAGAAGATACAAGTGTGGTTAAATCAGCATTCAAACCCTTCTCAAAATGTCAAATTCTCTCCTCATCTATAGTAGACATGTGTGGACAAAACCATATAATCTTCATAAACTTAGCTTCATACTCACTAATGTTCATTGGTCCATGCCTAATTCGCTCAAACTGTGAGATTTTCTCATCTAGATAAGTTTTGGGAAAGTATCTACTGACAAACTCACGTCGGAACTATCTCCATTATACCTCAACACTTGGTCGTTTCTCCTCCTCAATGGCCCAACAGTGGCAAGCACTTCCTTTTAACAGGTACACAACATTCCTAACTTTCTCAGTTTCTAGAATGATGTGGATTCTAAAGAATTTCTCCAACTCCATGAGCCATGAATATGCATCTACTGGGTCAGATGTACCGGCATATTCAGTGGCTCCTACTCGGCGTATCCGCTCAAAGGTCTTTCCAGATCTATGCCCCCCATTGGGAGCCAGTGCTCTAGGTGCTAGTACTGGCATCCGATCTTCCATATGCGTCATTGTGTTCATGAACTGTCCAAACCGAGCATGAAAAGCTGGGTTTTCTATCGTAGCTTGGTCAAGCTGGGGATTCTTAGGTACTAATTCCTCTCTAGTCTGATCCCTTGCACCTCCTCCTGGTGCATCAACACTACTTTCAGCAGCATGTTCTTTGTGTGATCCAGCCATCTTTAAGCTTTACTTCTTCTCCTATATGAGCAGAAGTCACTATCAGATAAACTGGAGAACACTAGAACAAACTCAACAACCTTAATCCTATGTCTCTATAGACTTAATGAAACCTTAGGCTCTGATACCAAAACTTTGTGATGATCTAACAACAAATTAAACTTTCACCAGTAAATAATTGCATAGTAACTATAAGCAGCGGATTAACAAATATCACTAAAAATTAAAACCATTTTGCAAAGAGATCCATTTCCAGGAAATTATTAAGAAGAGAACCAAAGTACTACATACATCATGGTTCACATTGTACATACCATGTACCATCTCATCTTAAGGATAACATATAACACTTGCCTTGCCAAACTATACATACGCAACATAAAACCTTGAGGCATTCAAGCCAAAATCTCAGATCATTCATAAAACCGTTAAGTACTGACTCCAAGAACCTGATAGTATAGAGACGACACATTGGACTTATATCTACATGACACGATAGACAGTACACTCAACCTAAGATGCTACCTCTGCCCCTGATGTTGTTACCCTCCCTCTGTTGTATGGTCCCTACCTCCTTGTCTGTGTCCACCTAAAAATGTTGGTGACCAATGGGGTGAGACCCATTTCCCAGCGAGAGATATAACTCTCCGCCAACAATATTATCATTGTAGATAAATAGTAATAAATTGAGAAGAGGATTCTTTTATATTAATAAGTAGGATTTAATCACTATTTAAACATAATAGAGCAATATCATCTTATGAAACATTGCATCTATATAAAGAAGTAATTTGTCTATTCATTTTATAAGGAATATTAAGAACATATATAACATCTAACCACTTAAGATACATTAAGAAATGTAACATAAACCAATGATTTTCGTATTCCATCCTTAAGAAAATATGCTACACGGCTGATTACATTTTACAATCACACTTATGCCCTAAGGAGATGAGGTATACCGCTCATACTCCAACCGACCACTGCAAAGTCAAAATCGGTACCATACAAGGTCAATGGAAGAGTCGGCTGCCATGACCTCACTTGTCCCAGTTAGTGAGAGACCACAAGTAGGACATCTCGTGTCAACTGCTAAATAGCTTTCTAGGGTATACTGACAACTTTGCTACAGAGCTACAACCACAGCATGCACTCTCTATAGGATTGAGAGATTTTAGTTATCTACACATCAATCATGACATCATCATCATCGGGAGATTCATGATACATCCATCCCAGCATTTATAATGAACGATTGAGAGATCTCAATTATCTACACATCAATCCCTCATTAGGGCGTAAGGATATCCGTACCCATCACCCCCACATTTTCAAAAATATGCCCTCCAGGAGATCCCTGAGAAAACCTATTTCACCATTCAGGAGCTACTGACGCTGATGGATCTATTGTCAGGGTGTTACATGATAAGATTCTACTTGATTAATTAAGTGCATTATCGTATCTTTAAGCATCATTCAAGTTTCAAACATGAATTATTATAATAGATTCTACAAAGAAAGGTGTAATACATCTATCAAGTACTTTTCAAATCTTTAGAACACATATAACATTTAAGATCTCAATCCCTTATCTCATTACTAGGAATTCTCATCCCCCAACATTATCATCATCATGATTACTAGATCTGGGTATTCAAACCCTTAGTTCATCACTGAATATTGTTACCACTTGTTAGGTAACTATTACCTCTAGGTCCTCAGACCAAGGTATACATGACACTTGTTGTACAAGCATCTCACATGGCTCACAAGGCCTATTTAAATATGTATCACATAGAACATCATAGATCATACATGGCTATGCTCATCATCTCATGATACCTACATTGTTAGTATTTCATGAATACAACCATATCAAATACATATCAACACCATGCAATACAAGGGTAATACTATGATCCCAATATTAGGGTTAGGGTTTCCCTTTCTTATCGATTAGGATTTCACATTACATATCCTCACCCTTCATTAGGGTTAGGGTTTCCCATTATTAACCATTTAGGGTTTCAAGATCATGTTATCAAGAATCAACCCTAATTCTAACTCTACTCATATTAGGAGTATGCTTATTACATGATTATCACAGAAGTATGAGATTCTCTCTCATCCTTACTAGGATGTTGATCACGACATACTTTATTAAGTTGGTTCAACCTTTCCTTCAAGGTGCATTGGCCTACTCAATCAATATTCATTAAACTCCATATCTCTTAATGTATGACTTGATATAAAACACTTCATGTGTTACTCCATCAAGTACATTGCATCTAAGGTACTTTTCTTCATATGGGTTTTGAGGTGCTTCCACCATATCGGGTATGAGGTGTTTGCTTGCTACCCATATCACTCTTGAGGTGTATATGTGCTTACCATATCAAGTTTGAGGTGTATGTATACTTACCATATCGGGTTTGAGATGTATGTGTGCTTACCATATCACCCTTGAGGTGTATGTGTGCTTCACACCATATCAGGAAAAGAGGTGTGTGTGTGCTTCACACCATGTCGGGCAAAGAGGTGTGTGTGTGTGCTTCACACCATATCGGGAAAAGAGGTGTGTGCGTGCTTCACACCATATCAGGAAAAGAGGTGTGTGTGTGCTTCACACCATATCAGGAAAAGAGGTATGTGTGTGCTTCACACCATATCGGGCAAAGAGTTGTGTGTGTGCTTCACACCATATCAGGAAAAGAGGTGTGTGTGTGCTACACACCTTGTCGCGTAAATAGGTGTGTGTGTGCTTCACACCATATGGGGTTAGACCCTTATGCTCATGCCTCTTAAAACCTTCAAGGAATCGACCTACCCTTCACAATGGGTTAAATGACAGGCTAGACAATTGGTTGAACCTTTGAAAACCCATTGTTCAAACCAATAAGTGTGTGGGGTCACTATCATATAGGGTTACATCACCATATCGGGCTGGAGGTTTGTGCTTCAACCTGATGTCACTTTACCTTTGATGATGTCAACACCATCAACCTCTAGACCCTTATTCTTGTTGTTCTAAGTCATGGAAAATGTTCCCATGAAACTTTTAGAACTCAAAGGATCATAAATTATTCAAGATCAATTGAAATTGCAAATAGATCAACAAGAATGACAAAATTTAAAGTGCATAATAATATAATTGGGTTCAAGTTATATAACCCGCTTCAAGAACAACTTCAAAGCTCCAAGCTCCAAAGATTCACGTTCCTAAGATTGAAGATGATCTTCACAAATCCTCTATATGCGAGGAATCACCATGGATAAGCATTTGGTGAAGAAGAAAAGAAAAGAAGATCATAACCCTAGATTCATGCTTCAATCCAAGGTTGAAGATGATCATGGCCTCACCTTAGGGTTAAGTATTGATCTCCTTCTTGTTCCTTAGAACCTTGCACGATACCTAACTACTCATGCACGATATGACATCACTTGTATCCTATATCCCCTTCACTTGTGGCAAAAAATACTCCACTATGGCCGATATCACCTTGCTAGGCCGATATCACCTTGCTAGGTCGATATCAACTTGCTATGGATGATACCCAAGGCCCTATGCACGATACCACTTCAATATTGCATGATACAAGGACCCTATGCACTATACCTTAGGGAAAGAGGGTGGTAAGATTCGAAAAATTTCACTAGTGGGTGAAAAGAAGGGTATATATACGTGACACTACTACAGAACACGCCTTAGGCGTCAGTTGTTTAACCCCCTTTGGCGACGGTTATCAAGCGATGCCTATGTGGGTGCCACTAAAGGTCAAACTCTTCATCGTCAGTTTTATAACTGACACCTATATGACCTATATGCGTTGATTTTATATAGCCGGCCGACGTCTATAGGGTTCGCGCCACAAAAAAGGGCATCACCTAGGACACTTTCTGCATCGGTTAACAACTGAACAACCGACGCCATACTCCAAGACAACACGACCGTGCTTCGCTGCACGGCTGTGTGTATTACTATAGGCATCGGTTTTATATGAATAAGCAACGCCATATCCACCATGGCCATGCTTTCCTGCACGGTTGTGTTGTTTGTCACATTAGGCGGCGGTTTTACACAATAAACGACGCTGTAGGCATTTGATGTTGGTGTTCTATAAATAACCGACGCCTATATTTTAATTTTTTTTTATTATCAGTTTGTAGGCCTGCTGTGGCTGGTCAGCAGGATGAGAACCTGCAGTTCAGTTTTCTGAACTGCAGGTTTACGACATCCATTGATATCAGCCTACAAACATGCCACAAACCTGCAAAATCAATAAATATTTTTTCACACAAGTAGATACATTCAGACATCAATTCAATTCTCACATTCACACATGTAGAAACAGTCAAATACATGTAAAAACATTCAGACATGTATAAACATTCAGAAATATTCATTTACAAAATATCATTCAGCATCGCTATCAACATCCCAATTATATCTTACAATCGCCACTGCTTGTATGGCTTTTGCCCATTCTTCTCTTATTTCATTTAATGCTTCCATCGTATATGGAGCATGTACATTTTTTAAGCGTTTACCTATAGTGTGGTCAGTTTTAAATACCTGCAAAGAGAATGATGTATATATATAAATAATAATATAAAAATAAGATTGATATATTTCATACTAACTAATGAGACTATATATAATACCTCATGTATGGTATTAATATCCAATGCGGCATGTCGGATAATCATATGCATAAATCGCATCACATAGTATGTGCATGCCCAGCCGTTGTCTTGTGTAGCGCACTATAAATTGAAACATACAAAATATTAAAAAATACAACTAAGCACAGTTCACATAAATAATATATACATTGGAGTCGGGAACTTACTTTTACATTCTCCCAAATTATTGGCTGGTTCTTTCTCCTTGGGACATTTCCTCCAGCATTTTGAATGCATCTAAACCCTTACATGTTAATGTAACATAGTAAATTTCATAATAAAATAGTAATGTAATAACAGATGTTAACAGATATAAAAATGAAATATTTCTCACCAGAATAATGGCATTCTCAATATGTGTCCAATTTTAGTGTTCAATGTACTTCCCGCAGGATCTAGATAATAAATAGTGAATGTTCCGGGGACAATAACTAGTAACTCCCAATGTCTACCGCTAGAGGTAAAAAAAAGTTAAAAATTAATAACTCAAAATGCATAATAAAAATGGAATTTTCTTAAGTCCAAATTATAAATAAAGTAAACTTACTTGACATTGAATGGAGCTATTATTATCATCTTCTTTTGCTGACCGAAAATTTTAAAAGCATCTATATAGTATTGTTGAACACTATCAGGGTCTTTAGCTACCATACTAATCAATGATGGAATTAAAAAACCCACATGATCAAATGCAAATTGTTTGCATTGATCTTTGACTAAGTAGCTGCAAAACATGTATTATGTATGCATTAATATATAAGAAACCAGATTACCAGATCTTACACAAGGTATATGGGTGTATAAACAAGATCTCACCTTATCCATGTCTCTATCATTGATGTATTCAGCCAATCATACATAAACAACTCAATAATATCTTGTATAAATAAAGAGCTATCGTATGATTGACTAGCATAATCTGCTTCTAAAGAAACAATTATAGGGCAATGTATATTATGTGCCCGTAGCCAACATGCCATTCCCCTACAAGTAGGACCTAACGGGTATTTTAGGTCAGTTGGAACCCAACTTGGTAATGCAGTAAGTGGAGGTGGAGGCCTAGGTGCTCCGGGTGTCTTCTTTTTAACCTGTATATATAATTTCAGATCAGTTGACCTCATATATACACATTAACAATCTAAAGTAATGTAAATTTGTCTTACAATTTCAGTAGTGTAGACGACATCTGCTTTGGGCCACAATATCACCCCGCCTTCTGCCTCAGCAAGTGTATCAATATCCGGGTGGGGATATGGCAATGTAGCTTCCCTCCAATCGGGTAACACACATATCAAGCTCACACGAACGTAGCCCTATGGCATTGGAGTCATGTGAAACATTGCCCCAGGAAGGGACGGGTAAGGCTGCACCTCTACAACAACATAGTCTTGCATTCTTAAGCGGCATGGCTTCAATGCCTACAAATTTACATAAAGAATATTATACATATATACATATCATCTTGAAAACATATCATCTTGAAAAGACTAGCTACAATGTCATAAACAATACTTACAGCAGATGTGCTAGGCGATGGGTCTCCAGGATTACTCGCAGTCTGTGCATCAGGAGAAGAGTGGGTCGCCATAGGCTGATTGGAAGCCTGAGATGCCTGCCACCACACTATTTCTTCCTTGACCTTCTCAGCAACTATATCATTGACCTTCTTGGCAACTATATCCTCGACTCTCTTATTCTCCTATACATGGATAAAAGAAACATTAGCTTCTTATTATTGAATTCCCTTTTGCAGTAACATTCTAAAAAAAGAATAGGTTACCTCTTCTTGTGAAAGTCCCACTCTGGGTTTGCGTTGGGATGGCCCAAAGAATGCTTTGATGCCCACACCAGCGCCTTGAACGGCCTAAATCGCACGTCCAAAAGTGGAGGCGGATTTGAGGTAGTCGAGCTTTTACATTTATAAACCCGAATCCTTCTAGACCCCCGCAACTTTGTTTACGGGGTCGAAGTAGATATATGGGGTCGAACACAGGGACAAGGGGGGTAGTGTTGAGAACCCAGAATCGACACACTACACTTCGGAAGGTATAAAGAGATAATAAATTCCCCAAAAGGGAAACAGCAAGATGTCACAAACAAAACAAGAACACTATCTCCAACTGGAGCTACTAGAGAGATTTAAGGTTTTTAGTCATTTAGAAGTTTTTAGGGGGTTTCATGCAACACAAACATAAAGATAAAACTAGAGCTAGAGCGAGGTACGAAGGATAAGACTATAGTAAAACAAGCGGCAGTAGTAACATCCTGCACCCCTCCTCTCAGAGTGAGTACCTCTAACCAAGCGTCGACACCCCTCTTGAAGTTGTCAGACTTAAGTTAGAGTGGAATGTTATTGAAACAACTCCATTCCAGGCACTCTCGTACTCCAGAATCGGACCAAATACTAGAGCCACAACATGACTCTCGAAGTTCTTGTGACGGGAAAACACGGTTCAGTAGCTAAGCAAAACGCGATCCAAACATGCAAGCTAGAGTTCGGATATCAAACATAGCAGCCATCCAACACATGTACCAAGCATAGAGCAACAAGTAATTAAGCTATTGTATTTCCATAAACATTAAATGTCTTAATTACAATGCGTAAATAAAGAATTAAGTAACAGAATTAAAGATAGATGTCGCCTTCTTGATGTAGAAGGTCGACAGGCTACTGTGGCTCTCCAGCCCGATATCGGTCAGGAGCCTAGCCCGATATAGTAGTGTCGGGCGGCACACCCTCTCGGGTGGTATGCTTGACAGCTGACTGTATCACTCAAGGACCCTGGTCGATACGCTCTTGTCGGGCGGTGCACCCTCTCGGGCAGCATGCATGATGGGCGAAGCGTATCGGGTTCGATATCTTGTTGGGCATGGAGCGACGTGTTCTACTGTCGGGCACTTGTGTCGGGCGCTTGTGTCGCTTATCAACGTTGGCCTATATCGGCCCGCAGTGTCACCCAGGACGGTCTTAAGTGAACCATCCCCTCCCTCTCGGGATGAGGAAGATCTCACCTAGAGTTGCCCGACACGAGCACTGGGGCACGATATTCTCGCAGTTCTCCCTCGAAGATCGCTCAAAGTTCCCAACTGTCCGAACCTATCTTTTCGACTTCCTGTAGCTGCTATTTATAGGCAGCGGTTGGGGGAAGTTATGGTGCTCGAAGCGCCATGTGTCCTCCTTATTCGTGAGTCGGTGGACGGCCGATACGGGTATCGCTCGGTGCAGGGGTGTCGGCTATCGGTCACGTGACGGGCGGCGTGCCTGCCGGTGGGTGGCTGTGTCGCCCGACAAGCTGGGTTGTCGTGGTGAGCTTGGCTCCCTGTCGGGTAGAAGGCGTGTCGTCTGTCGACTTCTTCTTGCGCAACATCCCTTTGTCGTGCGTCATTGTGTCACTCCACCCTGTCGGGCAGAGGTTGTATCGGGCGTCAGGTCAGGAAAGCCGAAATAGACTTGGACTTATTTGTGGGCCGGGACGGGACGGCCTTATTGCACCAAAATGAGGAAAAACTCTGCAAAAGATGGAAAATTTGGATTTAGAGCATTGCTTGGCCAATTATTGCGAAAGTGCTAATAAAAGAGAGGAAAATAGCAGAAAAGGGCAGTTTTGATAACAGAATAAAGGGCAAAAACATCACAATAATAGGTGTTATCGACTCCCCCAAACTTAGCATTTTGATTGTCCTCAATCAATATTTAAACTATATTTAGTGATGCTTCTTCTGCTCGGGATAGCTCTCTGTTCAAAAGGTGAAACAAGAATCGTAATGCCTTAAAGATAATGCTGTCTCATTACGAACAAAAGACTCAGTTTTTCCTGCTTATTGTTTAAGTAAGATTCTTCTCTACAGCTTCGGCGAGACTTTGTTGTATGATTCTGAAGTTAGCTTACACACCAAAGAGTGTTATTTTTGGGGCAGAAAGTTGTGTCAAGGGCAGGCTAAGGCTTTTTGGGGTTTTTCTTGCTTCCCATCGGTCCATCTAGGTAAGGGTCCGTTAGCGGGCAAGTGGTCCCTGCAGTCCAAGCCAGTTGGCTTTAGAGCAGTGATTTCACATCCTACGTACCACTGCCCCGGATCTACCATGCCTAAAGATGGGTACTTTTGGAAAACAAGTGTGTATATATATATATATTTTTTTTTCTTTTATTGGGCACAACTCTCATGCTTTTATTCACACTCATAAGGCTTCTTTCTCCTTTTGGGATATTCATTGGGTGAGGGAAAACAAAGAGATTTCTACTATTTGGGTAGCTTTTTCCTTCTCCATACTTGTCTCTTAGCTGTTTGTGAGATTATTGTATTTTTCGAAATTTTTGACATGGCAAAACATACTCTTTTGTTCATTTGAAGCAGCATTATCAAAAAGATATAACAAAACTTGCATCTCGTTAAGCACAAAGAAAACTAACTTTGCAAGAAGTCGCAACAAGTTTTCATTATTATAGCAACTTTGTACATAAGCATGGAGAATAAAAGCAAAAATTTTCAAATTTTTGGTATGAGCATGGCATTTCGTGCGGGCATGGGTACATACAAATGATAAAGAGTAAGGACAAAATGGCACAAAGGGTGGAGGAGAAGAATCTTTTTATACCTCCTTCACTGGTACATGGGTACCCCCCCCCCCCCAAAACTTACTCCGCACTCTATCCTAGAGTAGCAAAGTATACCGGGTGAGGTCATGTTATCTCAGTGAAGGTTGTGTAGCGGGCTCGCTTGTGCCTTCGAGAAGCTACAATATGCTTCTCTGCTGCAGCCCTTTTATTTCCCCAGTTGGAAGTAGTCGGAACAAGTGCAAAGCTCTCAAGAAGGAAGCTCGAAGCTTGCGCAAGGTAGGCCGAGAGCTCTTGAAAACACTTGTGGATGCCCCTCCTCCTCAAGAAGATGGAACCGGAGTGCCCAGATGAGATCCGGAATCCATCGGGGCAAGACTTGTGCTATCTCTGAAGATGGTCCTAAACCACCACAGAAGACAGATTATAATAAGGAAGTACTCCTCTTCAGGGTAGTCACGTTTCTGTCTGATAGTTGTTGCTTCATCTGCGGTCACAACTCTGATTCTTGTGCGATCCACACCTGTTATCAAGTTCATTAACCATTTAAATGTTAGGTAAGAAAAGCAAAAGAAACTCGATAAAACTCGACTTATTTCAAAATCTGGGTATCGTCCATCAAAAGAAAGCTCGAGGCGATACAAGGTTGGACAATACGAGGAGAGTTGTGCGGCACAACACACCGCCCGACACAGATATATCGGCCGATATGGTCGCCAAAGATCAACTGTCTGCTAGGACGTCAAAAACGTGTCGCCCGATATGGCATATCGGGCGAACACTATCGGTCGTTATTTCATGCTTAACTGCGTCGGGTGATATGAAAATCGACTAGGTTCGTAAACCCGATAAGCAGCGCGCGATATGAAAACTCGTGTCGGGCGAAGAGCCTGTCGGGCTATACCTTTTCTCATTGGAGCCATCGCCCGATACAAGGGTGAAGACAAGCTGGCTGATATGGGAGCAAAAGGCAGCTTACTGAACAGAACGGGAGGCAAAAAGGAGTAAGCGTGATAGCCCGACACGATAAATCCACCTTACTATATATAGCAAACCTAGTTGGGGGTAAATCAGGCAGTTTTGGGTGCGCATCAGCCGCTTGAGACATGTCGTTCCTAAGACAACGGTCCCGTCAATCTAATTATGGGCATTTATCCCCATGCACGATACGGCTGTCGCTCGGGAATACCATCCGTTGCGACTCTTGCGGTGCCCAAGAAACTGTGACCTGATACAGGTGAAGTTGCGCGCCAGCTGAGCTGCTGCCCGACACGGCATAAAAGAAGGCGCCAGAAACTTAAAGCAAGGCGGGGAAAAAGCAATTTGATGGGCAAAACATCATCGGTTTAGGGTAGAACTCCTGACCTCAGATAGAATTACTCCTCAAAGCTTTTTAAAATTCAGCGATGACCCATAAAATAAAAGAGTCGGTACGCTCAACACGTATTCTGACTCGAGCCTTATTACAGTCCATAAAATTAGAAAAAATGCATCCTACTCTATGAAAGAAAGACAAACTTGGGCTGCCTCCCGAGCAGCGTTGAAGTTTGTGTCGCCAGCTCGACCGGTGTAAGATCGTCTTGTTCAGCCCTCGACTGTACCCATATCTTGCAGACTGATCTCTACTCTCCTGACAAACGCTTCATCTTCATAGAACCTTTTTACCCTGTGCCCATTTACTTGAAAGACCTTGGTCGGATCGTCTTTGTCATAGAGCTCCATCATTCCTGATGGGTATATTTTTGACACGATGAACGGTCTGGACCACCTCGTTTGTAACTTCCCAGGGAAAAGATGAATAGAGGACTTGAATAACAAGACCTTATCCCCTTCGCTTACATCTTTTCTCCTGAGGTGGGCATCATGCCACAATTTTGTCCTCTGTTTGTAGATTTTTGCATTTTCGTAGGCATTCATTCTCAGCTCTTCCAGCTCTTGAAGCTACAAAAACCTCTTTTCTCCAGCTTTATCGAGGTCCATATTTAGGAAATTGATTGCCCAAAGGGCCTTGTGTTCCAATTCTAGAGGCAGGTGGTAGGACTTTCCATAGATGAGATGGTAGGGGGTGGTTCCAATGGGCGTTTTGTAAGCAGTACGGTAGGCCCAAAGCGCATCGTCAAGCTTCATAGACTAGTCCTTCCTCGTTCGGCTGACAGTTTTCTCCAAGATCTGCTTGATTTGTCTGTTGGAAACCTCTACCTACCCTGACGTCTGTGGGTGGTAGGGTGTAGCGATCTTGTGCTTCACTCTGTACTTGCGCAGAAGTGCTTCAAATTGTCTTTCTCCAAAGTGCGACCCTCCGTCGCTTATAACAGTGCGCGGTACGCCAAAACAAGGGAAGATGGTCTTCTCGAATAGCTTGATAACCGACTTGGCGTCGCTTGATTGGGTGGCTACCGCTTCTACCCACTTTGATACATAATCTATTGCCACGAGTATTTATTGATACCCCTGGGATGGGGGAAACGGTCCCATGTAGTCGATCCCCCACACGTCAAATATTTCTACTTCGATCAAGCTCGCCATTGGCATTTCATTCCTCCTCCCTATGTTCCCTATAAATTGGCACTCTTTGCAAACTCTTACAAATTGTGCAACATCTTTAAATAAGGAGGGCCAGTAGAAACCTGACTGCGGCACTTTTGCAGCTGTTCTCTCGCAACCCAGGTGACCACCATAGGGGGAGGCATGGCATTTCTTCAGGATGTCCGTGGTTTCTTCTTCTAGGATGCACCTCCTGTATAAGTTGTCGGCGCACTTTCTGAACAGGAGAGGATCATCCCAGTAGTAGTTTTTAGCATCCGCAAACAACTTCCTTTTTTGATTGTATGTTATGTCCGGAGGCAGTTCTCCGCAATCAAGATAATTGCAGATATCTGCAAACCAGGGTACGCTTTCTTCTTGACCTTCGGCCAACATAAGAGCCTCGTTGGCGTAGTCGTCCTTGATTGGAGGCCCTCCCTGTCTCTCAGCCACGATCCTTGATAGGTGATCTGCGACCACATTTTCTGCTCCCTTCTTGTCGATAATCTTGTGGTTGAACTCTTGGAGCAATAAGGCCCACCTCAACAGTCTGGGCTTTGCGTCTTTCTTTTGCATCAAGTATTTTATAGCCCCATGATCTGTGTATACTTTGACCTTAGCTCCGATGAGATACGACCTGAACTTATCGAACGCGAAGACTATCACGATCATCTCCTTCTCCGTTGTTGTGTAGTTTACTTGAGCCTCGTCCAACGTGCGACTAGCGTAGCAAATCACATGGTGCTTTTTGTCTTTCTTCTGCCCCAGGACTACTCCAACTGTGTAGTTGCTAGCTTCGCACATCAGCTCAAAAGGTAAACTCCATTCTAGCACTTGAAGGATGGGTGGTGATATTAAAGCATTTTTCAGGGCCTGAAAAGCACTGAGACAATCGTTAGAGAAAACAAATTCAGCATCTTTTACCAAAAGGTTGGACAGCGGTTTGGAAATCTTCGAAAAGTCCTTGATGAATCTTCGGTAATATCCGGTGTTCCCGAGGAAGCTGCGCACCCCCGTCACGGATCTGGGTGGAGGAAGCTTGGATATTTCTTCAACCTTGCTTACGTCCACCTCGATCCCACGCCTTGAGATCTTATGCCCTAGAACGATGCCCTCCCGCACCATGAAATGGCACTTTTCCCAGTTCAAAACTAAGCTGTTCTCCTCGCACCTTTGAAGGACCAATTACAGATTCTTCAGACAGCTATCGAAGTCCTTCCCATAGACTGAAAAGTCGTCCATGAAAACTTCTACGATGTCTTCTAGAAAATTTGAGAACATCGATATCATGCATCTTTGAAAGGTAGCTGGGGCGTTGCAGAGTCCGAAGGGCATCCTTCGAAAGGCATAAGTGCCGTAAAGGTAGGTGAATGTTGTCTTCTCTTGATCGTCGGGTAAGATGGGTACCTGGTAAAAACCTGAAAAGCCATCAAGAAAACAAAAGAAATCATGATGCGCTAACCTTTCAAGAACTTGGTCAATAAAAGGTAGCGGAAAATGATCCTTCTTTGTAGCCTGATTTAGCTTTCGGTAATCAATGCACATCCGCCATCCGGTGACGGTCCTAACCGCCACCTCGTCTCCCTTCTCACCCTTAACCACCGTCATCCCGCCCTTTTTGGGCACTACGTGGATCAGACTCACCCAATTGCTATCGCTGATTGGGTAAATGATCCTCGCATCCCTTAGCTTTATTACCTCTTTCTTGATGACCTCCTTAAGCATCTGGTTCATCTTCCTCTGGGGTTGGGCCAGAGGCTTGGTAGATTCCTCTAAGTTGATGTGATGCATGCACAAGGTGGGGCTAAGGCCTTTGATATCATCCACTGAATATCCTATAGCCCCTCTGTGGAGCCTTAACTCCTCAAGGAGTTGGTCTAATTGATTGCTTGGAAGATTGGCGTTTACGATGACAATGTTTCTGTGCTCTTCATCCAAGAACTCGTACTTCAGGCCTTCAGGCAACGCTTTTAACTCTGGGTTTAGTCTAGGTGCCTGCTCTTGAGGTTCCCCCTCGAGAGAGGCATACATCACAACCTCCACCTCCTTATCCCCTTCTTGCAAGTCTTCGTCAGAAGGGTCGAAAAGGTTGAGATGCCTTGCGACCTCAGGATCTTCGAGGTCGGGATCTTGACAGTTTATGGCCCTCAAGAGGGGGTCTACTGTCTGGATGTCTTCCTCTATTTCCTCACAGAATTTATTGTAGCTATCTACGAAATACGTTGATTCATACAGGGACGGGTTTCTCATGATCTCCTTCAGCTTGAAGTCCATATGGTCATTTCCGACCCTCAAAGTGATCATCCCCTCAGAGACATCAACCAGCGCTCTCCCTATTGCCAAGAAGGGGCGCCCAAAGATGATCGGGCAACGAGGGTCTTCAGTTGTGTTGATGAGGACTATATCGCAAGGGATGAAGAAATCACCAACCTTGATCTGCACATCTTCGACAATGCCGACGGGTCTCTTAAAG
The DNA here is from genome assembly GCA_963693085.1 of Alisma plantago-aquatica. Classification (NCBI taxonomy): domain Eukaryota; kingdom Viridiplantae; phylum Streptophyta; class Magnoliopsida; order Alismatales; family Alismataceae; genus Alisma; species Alisma plantago-aquatica. The sequence continues at coordinate 306,853,801 of OY856414.1, forward strand.
GTGTGGCCCGCCAGTTCAATCCGCATGTTGGTTCGAACCATGTCAGTCAAACCCACCCTTTGTGTGAAACTTAGGGGCATCAGGCTGATGCTTGCTCCCAAGTTTGCTAGACCCTTACGCTCGACATTGTCCCCGATGGCGAACGGGATTGTGAATGCTCCGGGGTCCCTTCTCTTATTTGGCATGTCGGGCTTCACGAAGGCAGAGGAGGCAGAAGCTAGGTGCACCGTCTCAAAAAATCCCCCCCCCTTCTCTTCTTTGTGATAAGGTCCTTGAGTAACTTGGCATATGTAGGCATCTCCTCCAAAGCGTCGAGGAAGGGCACTTCGAGATGCAGTTTCCTAATCGACTCCATGAACTTCTCATGACGCTTCTTCAGATTCACCTTTATCAGCTTGTAGGGGAACGGAATCCTAGGAGCTTAAGAATTCCTTCCGCCAGGTAGCTCTTCAGGGAACCTTTACGCAGACTCTCGAACGTCTGCCCATCTTTCTTCCTCCTCTGTTGGGGCTGCTTCCTCAGGCCTTAGCTCAGGCTCAGGCCTGGCTTCATCCGGACGGACTAGCGTTCTTCCAGACCTCAGTACTTCCATTATGGCAGTTTCAGGGTATGGAAGTGCTTTTATTGCAGGATTCTTCATTGGAGAAGCCATCTGTGTCAGCCGCTGATCAACCTCACACTGGCGCATCCGCAAGCTAGCCATCTGGCGTTGCATTGAATTCATAGCTCCAGGGCTAGGGAGCATGCCCTGCACCAGTTGGCTGATGATGGTATCCTGTCTCTTTATGTAGGCAGAAAGCTGATCAACCAAGTTAGGTTGGCTCGACCTCTCACCTTGGCCCTGACATTCACCCTCAGAAAGAGACTGCTCACAACGAGACATGGTATCAAGGCTCGGTGGAACAGGTCACAGTTCTTCAGAGTTCCTAAAAAGGCATGAAAAATCAAGTTTAGGAAATTGAATTTTTACTTTTTAAAAGAATAACAATAAGAAGAAAAAGAAAAAGAGTGATGTCAAACTCATTTATGAGCTTGAGGCATAGGGGTGTAGTTAGTGGATTCAGATTCATCTACAGTATTGTTTTTGCCTTGTCCCCGGCAACGGTGCCAAAAAGTTGACCGGCCTAAATCGCGCGTCCAAAAGTGGAGGCGGATTTGAGGTAGTCAAGCTTTTAAATTTATAAACCTGAATCCTTCTAGGCCCCCGCAACATTGTTTACGGGGTCGAAGTAGATATATGGGGTCGAACACAGGGATAAGGGGGGTAGTGTTGAGAACCCAGAATCGACACGCTACACTCCGGAAGCTATAAAGAGATAATAAATTCCCAAAAAGGGAATCAACAAGAGGTCACAAACAAAACAAGAAAACTATCTCCAACTGGAGCTACTTGAGAGATTTAAGGTTTTTAGTCATTTAGCAGTTTTTAGGGGGTTTCATGCAACAGAAACAGAAAGATAAAACTAGAGCTAGAGCGAGGTACGAAGGATAAGACTACAGTAAAACAAGCGGCAGTAGTAACATCATGCACCCCTCCTCTCAGAGCGGGTACCTCTAACCAAGCGTCAACACCCCTCTCGAGGTTGTCGGACTTAAGTTAGAGTGGAATGTTACTGAAACAACTCCGTTCCAGGCACTCTCGTACTCCAGAATCGGACCAAACACTAGAGCCACAACACGACTCTCGAAGTTGTTGCGACGGGAAAACACGGTTCGGTAGCTAAGGGAAACGCGATCCAAACATGCAAGCTAGAGTTCGGATATCAAACATAGAAACCATCCAACACATGTACCAAGCATAGAGCAACAAGTAATTAAGATATTCTATTTCCATAAACATTAAAGGTCTTAATTACAATGCGTAAATAAAGAATTAAGTAACATAATTAAAGATAGATGTCGCCTTCTTGATGTAGAAGGTCGAAAGGCTACTGCGGCTCTCCAGCCCGATATCGGTCAGGAGCCTAGCCGATACAGTAGTGTCGGGCGGCACACCCTCTCGGGTAGTATGCTTGACAGCTGACTGTATCGCTCAAGGACCCTGGCCGATACGCTCATGTCGGGCTGCACGCATGATGGGCGAAGCGTATCGGGTTCGATATCTTGTCGGGCATGGAGTGACGCGTTCTACTGTCGGGCACTTGTGTCGGGCGCTTGTGTCGCTTATCAACATTGGCCTATATCGGCCCGCAGTGTCTCCCCGGACGGTCTCAAGTGAACCATCCCCTCCCTCTCGGGATGAGGAAGATCTCACCTAGAGTTGCCCGACACAAGCATTGCGGCACGATATTCTCGTAGTTCTCCCTCGAAGATTGCTCAAAGTTCCCAACTGTCTGAATCTGTCTTTTCGACTTCCTGTAGCTACTATTTATAGGCAGCGGTTGGGGGAAATTATGGTGCTCGAAGTGCCACATGTCCTCCTTATTCACGGGTCGGTGGACGGCCGATACGGGTATCGCTCGGCGTAGGGGTGTCGGCTATCGGTCATGTGACGGGCGGCGTGCCTGTCGGTGGGTGGCTGTGTCACCCGACAAGCTGGGTTGTCGTGGCGAGCTTGGCTCCCTGTCGGGTAGAAGGTGTGTCGTCCGTCGGCTTCTTCTTGTGTGGCATCCCTTTGTCGTGCATCATTGTGTCGCTCCACCCTGTCGGGCACAGGTTGTATCGGGCGTCAGGTCAGGAAAGCCGAAACAGACTTGGACTTATTTGTGGGCCGGGACGGGACGACCTTATTGCACCAAAATGAGGAAAAACTCTGCAAAAGATGGAAAAATTGGATTAAGAGCATTGCTTGGACAATTATTGTGAAAGTGCTAATAAAAGAGAGGAAAATAGAAGAAAAGGGCAGTTTTGATAACAGAATAAAGGGCAAAAACATCACAAAAATAGGTGTTATCACGCCTGCACCCCTAACACGTCCAAGATGCTCTGGGTTACCCAGAGCAACTGTCAATTCATCCCTTGTGCCCTGAGGGATGAACGTGCCTTGTTTCCTCTGCTCGTGGAGCTCCCGCTAATCACCATCAACAGAAATTGGTAAGTTAACACCACAAATAATCAATATTCAAATGATTGCTCTAAGAGTTGTATTTTACCATTTTTGCAGCCGCCTCAGTAGTTACGGGCTTCTTTATTTCACCCTTCTTATTTTGCCTCCCAGCTATCCGGATATCATGGCGAGGCATGGGTGTGGTAGACTCCTGAGTAGGAGCAGAATCCTGAGTAGCAGCAGACTCCGCCTGTAGTCTTTGGTGAATGCTTGCATAGCCCTTTGGACCCATAGTGTGGTCATGCACATTCCGTGCACACCTTGCTTTTTGCGCGTCACTGAGGGCCTAGTTAGTATGCACATTAATGATTTGGTTAGTAGCACTAAATGTTAATCTTGAATAGGTGAATACAACGTATATTAATTAAATTGGGAGTGACGCCTAATACCTTGAATTCTTCAGATTTTCTTGAAGCAACAAAATTGTCCCAATCTTCTTTGTCCAAGAAGTTCCATTGTTCAAGGGCTGACTTCTTCTTCTTATCACCATCTTTTATGTATTCTCTGTTGAGATTTTTCCTATAGTTCCTAAGCATCTTTCCTGCACGTTGCATCATGCCTTTACGATGCAGCTTCTCATCCAATGCAAACAGATTTTGTAAAATAGAATTCTTATTAACTAGTATCCAAAAATAGAATTGCAAATAATATAATTTGTAATCTACAAAATAGAATTACAAGTAATAATAACTCACGCATAAATCCTTCCATATCAAGTCTTTCTTCCCCTGAGGAACTTTATGCTAATTATCATACTTAACACCACAATGGCTTCGAGTGACACACCCAAGATAGTTTACAAAATTATTGCGGTTCACTCCAATTGCATTTCCTCCATTATCAAACTCCACAACCAATTTGGATCCACTGCCACTTAGCGCTATTAACTTCTTCAACAGAGTGATGCCCCTTTTCTTGTTAATTGTTTAGTGTTGCACATCAAGTTGCTCCAGTGCTTCAGTGGGTACATGTGCATCATCAACCCAAAATTTGACAAAAATAAACACATTGAATTAGCGCAATATAGAAATATGGGATATATGACATAACTAGAAGATAATGAATTTTATAGAAATACAGGATATGTTTTTAGAACTTACATTGGTATCCTTGCCATGCTCGTCATGGACAGCATGCTCATCATGGACTTCATGCTCATCATGGACATCATGTTCATCATGGTCAGCCATCTGAAAATGTCATTAAAAAGGTAAACATTTAGCATTTGTATTAACTAGAAGATAATGAAACATCAAATCTGAAAATGATATTGATATTAAAAAGGCAAACATTTAGAATTTGTATTAACTAAAAGATAATGAAACATCAAATCTGAAAATGATATTGATATTAAAAAGGCAAACATTTAGCATTTGTATTAACTAGAAGATAATGAAACATCAAATATGAAAATGATATTGATATTAAAAAAGCAAACATTTAGCTTCAATAACAAAATATAAACATACATGCCTCTAAAATTGTGATCTTTTATCAATTAACAATCCTTCATTGTGATCTCCGCGCACATATAAGTCATCATAACTTCAATATTTTGTGGAGTTGGCAACCCAACTGAGAATGGAGTGGAGTCATCATACTTATCATAGTACTCTTCTTCATCTATAGGATCTTCAATGAACTGTCTTTTACCATGAAGAATACCCGACCATTTATCATTTGCAGGATCATCGATGTAGTATATTTGTTTCGCCTGTGATGCCAATATGAATGGTTCACCCTTCTCGCCAATCTTTTCAAAGTTCACCAAAGTGAAACCCAATTCATCCACTATAACTCCTTTAGTGTTATCAACCCAATTACATTTAAAGAGCAGAATTCTAAAATCTATGTAGTCAAACTCCCATATGTCTTCAATGACACCGTAATATGACATTTTAGCTTCATGTGGACTCTTATCCTTTGCACTTACAAAATACATAGTCGACGCTTGAACAGTGACCCCACTATTTTGGACGACACTCTTATCATCTTGGCACTTTGTGTAATATGTGAACCCATTAATGTCAAACCCTTCATAAGACATACCATTCGGTTTTGGTTTAAAGGCGAGGCATTTGATAGTTTCTGTAATATCATTTGGTGTTTCAGATAGTTGATGTAAGACTTTATCTTCAAACCACTTAGTAAAAGTCTTATTATGCTCTCTAGCAAGCCACATTGAACTTGCTCAAGGATGTTGTCTCTTAATAAAATTGGTATGTTCCTCGATATAAACACTCACTTCGTCCATGTTGTGTAAAATATACAAGTGAGCTTGTTCCAACTGCTCACGGCTGATTACTTTCACCCGTGATCCCAAAATTCCTTTGCCCTCCTCAATATTCTTGTCATTAACAGGAGTGTTATTACCACTCAGAAAGTCATTGCAAAAATCCATAACCTCTCTCGCCACATAACCTTCAATAATACTCCCTTCAGGCCGATAACGGTTTCGAACATCACCTTTAAAAATGCTCATGCATCGTTCAAAGGGATACATCCAATGCAAGAAAACTGGTCCCAACATTTTCACTTCCCTAGTCAAGTGGACAACAAGATGTACCATGATATCAAAGAACGAAGGAGGGAAATACATCTCAAGCTGACATAGGGTAACAACCACTTCTCTTTGCAAATTATCGAGAGTATTAGGGTCAATAACGTTTCTGTGTAGACTGTTGAAAAAGAAACAAAGTCTGGTGATTGCAAACCTTACATGCTTCGGCAATATAGATCGAATTTCCACGGGCAATATTTGTTGCATTAGAGTGTGACAATCATGAGATTTAAGACCTATCAACTTCAGATTTTTCATTGATACCAATCTACATATGTTGGATGAGTAACCATGTGGCACCTTAACATTTACCAAGCATTCACAAAAAGTTTTCTTCTCCTTTCTAGACAACGTGTAACAAGCGAGAGGAAAGTATGTTCTTTTATTACCCATTTCACGTAATTCTGTTAATTCTGACCTTATTCCCATTTCACGTAGGTCCAGTCTGGATTTTATCCCATCTTTGGTCTTACCTGGTATATTTAACAGAGTACCAATGATGCTATCACTGACATTTTTCTCAACGTGCATTACATCGATACAATGCCTGACTGTCAAAGAACTCCAATAAGGAAGATCCCAAAATATTGACTTCTTCTTGAATGAAGAATTGTCACTCCGTGTGGCCATACTACATTGTGATTTCTTACCAAATTCATTGACAATGTCTTTTACTCTTTCATAAACAACATCCCCTGGTATAGGTTTAGGTGCACTCCGTTCATCATTCCATCCATTGAATGCTTTGCGCTTCCTACAATATGGATGAAATTTTGAAAGAAACCTTCGATGACCGAGATATACAGTCTTGCTTCCATGTTTTAGTCTTATTGAATCAGTGTTTTATTCACATATAGGACATGCTTTAGCTCCTTTGACACTATATCCAAACAAATTCCCATATGCTGGAAAGTCATTAATAGTGCAAAATAACATAGCGTGAAAACGAAATGTCTCTTTTAATGAATCATCATAGGTCATCACACCTTCAGCCCAAAGTTTCTTTAAGTCATCAATCAGAGGTTCAAGATAAACATCGATATCATTTCCGGGTTGTTTAGGGCCCAATATCAACAACGACAACATAACGTACTTATTTTTCATACACAGCCAGGGAGGAAGATTGTATATAACAAGCATGACTGGCCAAGTGCTATGTTGGCTGCTCAATGTCTCGTACAGATTCATCCCATCTGTACAAAGCCCAAGTCTTAGATTCCTATCTTCTTCACCAAATTTGGGGTACAATAGATCAATCTTCTTCCACTGTGGGGAATCAGACGCATGTCGTAGGATCTCATCATTATTTTTCTTAACATCTGCATGCCACCTCAAATTCTTCACATCTTTTGGATTTGCAAACAAGCGTTGAAATCGTGATATTATAGGTAGATACCACAACACCTTGGCAGGAGAACCAATTTTAGACTCCCCCAAAGTCGTCAATTTATATCGTGACGCGCCACATTTTGGACAATCTTTCAAATCTAGATAGTCCTTTTGAAATAATACACAATCATTCGGGCATGCGTGTATCTTCTTGGCCTCCATTCCCATTGGGCACAACATTTTATTTACCCGGTATGTTGAGATTGGCAACTCATTTCCTTCAGGAAGCATTTCTTTCAACACAGTCAACAATGAAGTGAAGCTTTTGTCTCTCCATTTATTGTTAGCTTTCAACTTATACAATCCCAACACAACGCTAAGCTTCATAAACTTAGCACAACCTGTACATAACGGTATCTCAGCATCATGCACAATGTTTGTAAAGATAGGAGGTGGATCGGTGTGCTCTACCCTACAACTATCCAGCATCACATCAATGATGTCTACTGGAACTAGTTCGTTCACATCTACGTCATCGGAGGCAATTTCTTCTTCCACCCAAGCACTGCTATCGACATCTACTGGTTTCGAGTTTGAAATCTCTCCATGCCAGTGCCATTCTGTATAGCCTTGTACAATCTCGTTGCACATGACATGACTTTTGATTTCCTCACCAGTGCTGACTTTCAAGTTGTTACCGCAATTCCCACCTGGACAGTAGAACCTATATGTAGGTTTTTTCCTATGTTCCTCGGCAAATCTAATAAACTGATCAAGACCAGATATAAACTCTGGGGTGCAGCGATTGTGAATGGACATCCACGATCTATCCATTCTATGATCAAAGAGAAAACAAGTATATATTAGGATAAGATTAGGGTATACACTTACATCCTATCCAAGATTGTTCACTTTCTAGGCCAACAAACACATGTGATGTCATTCTTATATATAATAAATGTGTACCACCTATCCCATCCTTGAACACCTAATCTCACTAGTAAGTGTATAATGTGTATTGGGTTTTCAAAAAAAATTCGGCAACATTTCCCCGTTGTTCTCTAAGTACATATGTACTTAGAGAACAAATGAGGAAATTCTACTGAAATTTTCTCGAAAACCCAATACACATTATACACTTACATCCTAAGTGAGATTAGGTGTTCAAGAACAGTCCCAAACTGGGGACTATCCAAGATTTACTCCTAATGAGTAAATCTTGGACGGGTTTCTAGGCCAACAAACACAATAATAGATATGTACATGTTAGGGTTTCATCACAATTGATGTTAGGGTTTCATCAATGATAGGGTTTAATCAAATCAAATTAGGATGATAGAATGGACAAGTTTAAATCTTATTTCAACATGCATCAAAATTTACTAAATTAGGTCAAGCATTAGGATTAGAAGCACAAATATATTCAAGCAAAAGATTTGTTCGTATCCTAGAATTTACATAAAGCATTACATATAGATTTGTTCATATCCTTACCAACAACAAACACGGCCATGGTAGGCCAACACAGCCACGGTCGTGTTTGCTGCATGTAGGTAAAAAGCTAGGGAGAAAGAAGAACAGAGGCTACGCGCGGCTAATACCTGGAGAGCAGACCGAAGCTAGGCGGAACGGCACGGCGGACGTGAGCAGGGAGGAAGGAGCGGGCAGCGGCGACGACACAGGACGGAGCTAGGGCGGCACAAGATAGAGCAGGATGAAGCAGAAGCAGCAACAGCACCGTCGACGGTGACGGCGAGGCGAGGCAGCGTCGGCGACGGCGAGAACCAGCATGCAGCTAGTGGGTGATGGAGCAGTAGCTAGCGGGCGATGAAAACAATGAAACAGGAAAGGGGAACACTAGTTGCGATCGATTGTGCGTCTATTAAGTTCATAAAAGGTGTCGGTTATCACATACAAATGACACCTAAAGTCTTCGGCGTTGGTTCCTCTTAAACACCCGACGTCCAATTAGAAAAATTTTGCCCTAAATAATTTGGTGGGAACCATTATAGGCGTCGGGTATCGCAGGATAACTGACACCTAAGCTGGAACTTTTCACGCAAATTTTCATCTTATATAGGCGTCGGTTTGTTGGTAAAAAACCGACGTTGTATGTGACACTTTGTGGCCAAATTTTTTTCGCTCGAAAACTGGATTTCGCGGGCGATTTTACGTGTCGGTTTTTTGTTACCCAGCCGACGCTGAATACAAAGAGGTACCCGTGTCTTAACTATAGACGTCGGGTGGTCTACATCACCGATGTTGAATAGTATAGGCGTCAGATTTCCTAATTGACCGACGCCCAGAAAAGTGTCATTGAATGATGTTTCTGTACTAGTGTGAGGTTCCAAAAAAAGTGTGTAAATGAGGTGTCATCAATTTGAACTACTAGGTGACACATGTCCATGCATGGTTGACATGTGTACCTGCATGCATATATATTTATCTTGACATGAAAAACAATTTAGGATAATCTAGAGATGAAATTTCGTCCATTACTTATTTCTTTGAATAAGAAATATCAACAAAATCACCACTCTCGAGCAAAAAAAACAAAATCACCACTTTATTCACAAACCGACACAACTTTTCTAAGGAAGTTGTAAACGGATACCCTTCACCTCCTTGAGGTGATTTTCTCGTCATAGCCTTTTCCAAGAGTCCAAAAAATGATATGAGACCCCTATGGCTCCTTGGCCGATAGGTACTCATATATAAGCTTTTCAACTTGATACAACTTAAGTTAGGGTTTCACATTCAACCCCTTTCTTGGTCATTTCATCACCAAGAGTATCATCATTCATAATTGATTAAAATATGGTGTCTACTTCTTTATATCTCCTCTACATGATACTAGGAGTGAGTAGGGACACTCTAGAGGTGGTAATTTGCATATTAACCCTACATTTTGGGTAAATTACAATTTGTACGAAAATTGGTGCACAATGCACTAACATTATTCAAACAAGTTGCAACTTGAAATTTAGGCTTTCCACAAGCCATCCTTTAGAATCATTCTATCTCTTATGATGATAAAACACATGAGGTACATTCAACATGTGACATTTGCAATATAGCTCCTCATCTTGGGTAAATTGCACTTTATGCCCAGACTATAATATAATGCACAAATAGTTTGCAAATAAGCTCAAACTTGAAAATTAAACTCTACAAGAGTCTTAATTACTTTTCAAAAGATTAAAACAAGTTTATGAACAATGTACTTAAGAAAAACTTCTAGGGTGATGAAATAACCCAAGTCAAGGATGTTACATGAGAGTACAGAGACAACACATAAGACTTATATCTACAAGACACGACATATAGAACACTCAACCTGAGTTGTTACTGTTGTCCCTGATGTTGTTGTCCTTCCTATACAGAACAGTCTCTAACTCCTTGTGCCCGTCCACCTAAAAATTGTGGATCCCACGGGGTGAGACAATTTCCCCAACGAGAGATATAACTCTCTGCCAACAATGTTATTATCACAAGTAAATAGTATTAAACTAAGCAGAGGATAAGCAGTTGAGACTGTTCTTATCTTTTAAAGCATTGAAACTATCTATGATAGAGCAATAAATGATCTATTCACTTTTTAAGGAATATAAAGAACATGTATATATCTCAAACTTATCTTGTGATACTCATTATCATGGTATAACATCCATGAACCATTCTCATGGTATGACATCCATGAACCATTCTCATTTCTATCTGTTGGCCTCAACCAATCTACTAGCTAGGTATTGGACTATGCCAATCCTATAAAATCATATCCAGATATTGGACTATGTCAATCCTATGAAACTATTCCAGATATTGGACTATGCCAATCCTGTGCAATTATTCCAGGTATTGGACTATGCCAATCATGTGCAATTATTCCAGGTATTGGACTATGCCAATCCTGTGCAATTATTCCAGGTATTGGATTATGACAATCATGTGCAATTATTCCAGGTATTGGATTATGCCAATCTTGTGAGTGTTGCATCCAGGCATCGGGTTATCCCAATCATGTGGTTTTATTCTAGGTATAGGACTATGCCAATCTTGTGACATCATTATAGATATTAGATTATGTCAATCCTATGAGTTTTGCATCCAAGCATCGTATTATCCCAATCCTGTGGTTTTATTCCAGGTATTGGACTATGCCAATCTTGTGACATTATTCCAGGCATTGGATTACACCAATCCTATGAGCGTTGCATCCAGGAATCGGGTTATCCCAATCCTGTGGTTTTATTCTAGGTATTGGACTATGACAATCCTGTGACATTATTCCAGGTATTGGATTATGCTAATCTTGTGAGTGTTGCATCCAGGCATTGGGTTATCCCAATTCAGTCGTTTTATTCCAGGTATTGGACTATGCCAATCCTGTGACATTATTCCAGGTATTGGATTATGCCAATCATGTGAGTGTTGCATCCAGGCATTGAGTTATCCCAATCCTGTGGTTTTATTCCAGGTATTCGACTATGCCAATCTTGTGACATTATTCCAAGTATTGGATTATGCCAATCCTATGAGTGTTGCATCCAGCATCGGGTTATCCCAATCTTGTGATACCATGGCCATGTTGCTAAGGATTCCATAAGTGGAATACCTTTATGTTCCCCTTTCACTTTCATTATGGGATATCAATCCCTTAAACTCATCACTGAATACACATCACCTTTACTAGGCATTATACCTTGGTCAAGCCAGCATACTTATTCACATCCTTTATGTAATACAAGTATTCCTCTTATCTCATTTAAGCATATTCAAAACACTATAGGCCTTATTTGTCTATAAGCATAAAACATGTATGATCAAGATTTCATTATTACTATTGTAACCATTTATTATTATTATTATGTTATGAAATTTTCATTTCCTAGTTTATTTTGAACATTATCATTTCTTACATGAGACTTTTATAAACATCTTGTTACCTCTCACTAGGAAACAACTATTCTCATGGCTCACAAGGCCCATTAAACATCTTGTTACCTCTCACTAGGCAACAACTAATCACATGGCTCACAAGGCCCATTAAACATCTCGTTACCTCTCACTAGGCAACAACTAATCACATGGCTCACAAGGCCCATTAAACTTCTTGTTACCTCTCACTTGGCAACAACAAATCATATGGCTCATAAGGCCCATTAAACATCTTTTTACCTCTCACTAGGCAACAACTAACTCTAGGTCAAAAAGACCTATAATTGGTATTATATGAAACATCATAGCTTCATGCTTCGCTATGCTCATTATCTCATGCTACCAGCATGGTTTCGATATAGTTAAGGTTTCCCTTTATTAACCAATTGTAGTTTCAAATCATATCATTGCCCTTCATTAGGGTTAAGGTTTCCCTTTTTAAGCCGACTAGGGTTTTCAAGTACATTCATCAAGACTCACAACCCTAATTCAAACTCCACACATAATAGGAGTATCAATGTATACTCATTACATGAGTATTAAACAAGTATAAGTTTCTCTTTCATCCTTACTAGGTTATTGGTTACATCCTACGCCATTAGGTTGGATCAAACCTTCTCTCAAGGTACATTGGCCCATATTTATCAAAATGCATTAAACCCTTTGTTACGACCACCACCAAACCAACAACCAAATCGTTACTAATTATGTGGAATAATCATAAGCAGTGGATTAACACAAATCACCAAAAATTGAAACCATTTTGCAAAGAGAACCATTTCTAGGAAAACTCTTAAGGAAAAAGAAAAACCCTATATACATCATTGTTCACATTATACATACACTGTACCATCTCTTCTCGAGGATAACATATAACAGTTGCTTTGTCAAAACATATACTGAAGAAAATAAAACCTCGAGGCATACCAGCCAAAACCTCATATTCCTCATAAAACCATCACGAACTAAATTCGAGGACCTGAGAGTACAAAGACAACACACATGACTTATATCTACAAGACACGACAGACAATATACTCAACATGAGCTATTGATGTTGTCCTTGCTGTTGTTGTTTCTCTTATGTAGAAAGGTCTCCACCGCTTTGTGTTTGTCCACCTAAAAATTGTGGATCCCACAGGGTGAGACAGTTGTCCCAGTGAGAAATATAACTCTCTTCCAAAAATGTTATTATCACAAGTAAATAGTATTAAACTGAGCAGAGGATAAGCAGTTTAGAACATTCTCATCTTTTAAATCATTGCAACTATCTATGATAGAGCAGTAAATAATCTATTCACTTTATAAGGAATATTAAGAACATATATAACATCTATCCATTTAAGATGCATTAATAAATGTAACATCAACCAATGATTTCTGTATTCCATCCTTAAGAAAATATGCTACACGGATAATTACATTTTACAATCACACTTATGCCCTGAGGAGATGAGGTATATCACTCATACTCCAACCAACCACTGTGAAGTCAAAATTGGTACCATACAAGGTCAATGGAAGAGCCGACTGCCATGACCTCACTTGTCTCGGTCAGTGCGAGACCACAAGCAGGACATCTCATGTCAACTACTAAATAGCTTTCCAGAGTATATTGGAAACTTCACTATAGAGCTACAGCCGTAGCATGCACTCTCTTCAGGATTGAGAGATTTCAGTTATCTACACATCAATCCCGATATTCATCATCATCGGGAGATTCATGATACATCCATCCTGGCATTTATAATGAAGGATTGAGAGATCTCAATTATCTACACAACAATCCCTCATTAGGGTGTAAGGATATTCGCACCCATCACCCCCGCATATTCAAAAATATGCCCTCCAGGAGATCCCGTGGGAAAACCTGTTTCAGTATTCAGTAGCTACTGACGCCGATGGATCTATGGTCAGGGCGCTACATGATAAGAATCCACTTGATTAATTAAGTACATTAATGTATCTTTTAGCATCAGTCAAGTTTCAAACATGAATTATTATAATAGATGCTACAAAGAAAGGTGTAATACATCTATCAAGTACTTTTCAAATCTTTAGAACACATTTAGATACTTGGTATTTGGGATCTCAGTCCCTTATCACATTACTGGGAATCCTCATCCCTTCACATCATTATCATTATGAATACCAGATTCTGGTTATTCAAATCCCTACATCATCACATAGCATTGTTACCTCTGTAACAAGTAACTATTACCTCTAGGTCCTCAGACCAAGGTATTCTGTTTGATTAAATATCTTGTCACCTCTCACTAGGCAACAATGTTCACACAAGCTATTGAAAATCTTGTCACCTCTCACTAGGAAACACCTATTCACATAGGTTATTGAACATCTTGTCACCTCTCACTAGGAAACAACTATTCACATGGATCACAAGGCCATATTCAATAAGAGAAGTACAACCTTCCCAGTATTAGGGTTAGGGTTTCCCTTTATAGTCTAACAGGGTTTCAAATTCATATTATTCATTCATATCCTAATTCATTGCTCCATACATCTAGGAGCAAATATTGACATCATAAGTATGCAACCATACTTATCTATTCTCATCATTTATCATTGAATGGTTATTAACACAAAGTATGAGTTTCTCTCTCATCTTTACTAGGATATTGATTACATCATACTCTTAGTCCAATCCTCCTCTTTGAGGAATATAGCTCATCATTTATAATTTGCATCATCATTTATATTGCAATATATGTCACTCAATCAATCACATATGATTGAAGTGTCTCTACCTTATTGGGTATTAAGATGTGTGTGTATAATATCATATCATGCTTTAAGTTACATACTTTACTTCATGTTGTATATCCAAATTGAGAATGTGAGATAGTCACTTCACCATGTCATGTTTTAGGGTGTATTCCCTAATCATCATATCATATGCCCATATCCAATTGAATATCACTCAGTTCTTATTATCGCAAGACAATTTCATATCGGGTATGAGCTAGGTGCTTGACCCCGTATCTGGTATAAGCTATGTGTTTGGTTCCATATCGTGCACACGCCATGTACTTGACACCATACCGTATACAAGGTGTGCACCATATCAGGCATATAGCATATGCCTCATCATATATCATTCGAGTAGTATACCCAAGATACCATATCGGTTTCCCTTCAAGATTGTCATATCGGGTATCCATATCGGGTAACATATCAGGTTACCATATCGGGTTACCATTTAGGTAGACACTTAGACTCATAACCCCTCTATTCCTTCAAGGATCAACCTTATCATATAGTTACTTGACAGGCTTGGTGTCTTATTAAATTCTTATACTACCATTCATTACTCAAAAAGGGGTATATCGGATTTCAATCCATCATCTAGGGTTTTCCATTAGATTGGGTACATCATGCCATATCGTGCATGAAGTATGAATTGAATCTCATATCATTCACAAGATAAGAGTAGGTGATATTCCTTATCAATCTAGAGATATCATTCATATCGTCCATGTGGTATCACTCACCACTTTGTATTGGCTTACCCATCACCTAGGGTTATCGAACTCTATATTGCTTAGAGTGTTCACTTTCTATCGTGCAAGAGTTGTAGTCTGAAACTTGTATCGTGTATAAGGGTGAATGGGTATCTCCCATATCATGTAAAGGGCATGGCTTATATCATGTATGAGCTATCTGTATCTCCAATATCATGCAAAGGTCATGGCTTATATCGTGTATGAGCTATCCTTTATTCCCATATAGGGTTAACCCCATCTTGGGTTTCATATCTGGTTGAGGGGTTTCAAGCATGTCGGGTTACACTTAAAATCCATGCCTTATATCGTGCATAAGTGGTTACTCATTTATTCATATCATGCACCATATGTGTGCTTCACGGTATCGTGTACCAGGGTATATTTCATGATCATATCGTGTAAGGAATACTTGCTACCCTCACTCATATCGGGTTACCCAAATTAGGGTTTCATATCGGCTTACAGGTATATATTAAACCTTGTATCGTGCATGGAGTCTATGCTTGACTTCCTATCATGCAATGGGTTTATGGTTAACACCATATCGTGTTTCAAAGTATAAGCTACAACTCCATATTGTGCAAGGGGACATCATTTCACAAACATATCGTGCAAATAATGCATGTATACTACCATATCGGGTAAGAGCTACTTGTTTGGTTTCTTGAACCTGATATCACTTTATAAAGTGATACCATCTTCTTCAAGCTCTAGACCATCGTCCTAACTATTCTAGTTCATGAAAACATGTCTAAGAAACTACTAGATCTCCTAATTTTATCAACTATTTTAGGAGATTCGGAATTAAAAGTAGCTCATTAAGTATAGCAATTTAGGTGATGAATAATAACATGTTAGAGTTCAAGTTATATAACCCACCTTGTGAACACTTTAAAGCTCTAAGATCTGAAGCTTCTCGTCCATAGGTTGAAGAAGAACTTCTCCCAGGTCTAGGGCTCAATCACAACTCTTCCATGGACAAGAAATCACCATAGTTAAGCACTTGGTGAAGAAGGAAAGAAAAGAATATCCATAACCTGATATTCTACTTCAACCAAGGTTGAAGGTGACCAAAGCCTTACCTAAAGCTTGATGCTCTAGCTCTTTGATCTTCTTTGCACGATACATAAGGGTCTTTGCACGATATCTCCAAGGGATATGGTTATGAGGATTGTAAACGTTCATAGGTTGGTGAAAGGTGAAGTATATATACTTGGATTCATGAGATAAAGCATATAAGAGGTGTCTTCACCTCATGCTACTATATGACACGTGGCCATGCATGGTTGACACGTGGTCATGCATCCACACATGTATATCTTTCCATGCAAGAGTCTTGAGGATGACCTAGAGACAATATCTTGGCCATCCTTTATCTTCTTGGATAAGTTTCCTCATCTTTATCTCATCAACAAGGCAACCCAATACATTTTTTGTAAGGAACTTGCAACTCGTCATGGGCCACCTCCTTGAGGTTCTCTTCCCATCATGGCCTTTGATAAGGCTCAACAAACTGATAGGAGACTCCTACTATGGCTCCTTGGTCGATAGGGCTCCTTATAACAAGTCTACAACTCGATTCATCACATATAAGGCTTTTGCCTTCAACTCATTCTTGGTCTTTTATTACCAAGAGTATCATCACTCAATGGTGATTCAAACATAATGTCTCCTTCTTTCTCTTTCCTCTAAAAGATACATAGAGGGAGTAGGGACACTCTAGATATGGTATTTTACATTTTAGCCTCATATATTTGGGCAATTACAAATTGTACCAAAATTGGTGCATATATCGATAACTTGATCACAATTATGATTAGGTGATTATATTCCATTTACATGCATCAAGGTATATTATGTGATGATGGCACTTAAGATCACAAAAGTATCATGAAGGCATTAAAGATGTATATATGTAGATGTGTATATTCTTAGGGCTATATTATTACACATTAAGGTTTGGGTCAACATGACCACTACATGCTATGCATCCTTAGCATGCACTAGTACCATTATCTTACTAACCATACTATTAGGGTGACATGGTCAACATTATGTGTATTCACAATTAGTGATGAGTAACTCACTATTATGTGCATTAAGAATATGTTAAGGTTCAAGCATATGAACTATACCTTAGATGACTTATAATGTATTCATTTGTATATAAACAAACAAGATGAATTATAATTATAATATGTTTGCTCAATACTAACCATATACGATCACTAATCCCATGTCTATGGAGTTAGGGTTTCCAAATTTTAGAGTAGCTAGAGTTTAAATGTATTATAAATCTCCATCCCCATAAAGAGGATTTCGTCCTCGAAATTAGAAACTCTAAAATCTATCAAGGTATAAAATGCACTACTACTAAAGCCCACTTCTCAAAAGGGTTGAGGTAAAACTATGTATGAGATCCAACACTTAGTTGTTTTACTAAACACCAAACTTCAAAGTCTAGCATAGGGTAGGCTATTGCCAAACATGGAAATCTAAGTCTCACATAAGGAACTTATGGAATATAAGATGTTTTTATGTGGCTAACCAAAGAATCATATACTAGGTTTAAAAGGTTACTAAAAAAAATAAGATAATTTTCCCAAAGGTATGCTATTTTGTACAATCAGTATTAGCTCAGGCCAGGCAGTAGTCATATGGATCCAGGAGTCATTGTAGTGGCACGGAGGAAAACATTGCCAGCCCCCAGACCCTGACCCATTCTAGACACATTTGCTTTCAACTTATGTCATAGTAGCAACCTAATAGACTAATCACCAAAAAGTTGATCAAATTATATTTATAAAATATAAAATATAAAATTAATATGATCCTAAATCAATCTTTCATCATTGGTCAACCCTAAGGTGAAAAACATACTAGAGGGAAACTATATAAGGTAAGGGTTTCTAACAAGGAGACAAATTGAATTAGTCAAGACTTCGACTACCTTGATGCTCTGATACCATGTTGTAAAGAGCTGAGATCAATAACCCAACTCTCTACTAAATTATGGTAAACAAAAACACCAATGTGAAGCAGCAACATTTTAAACTTTGACTATATTCAATTGTAAAAAGAGTACTTTACAAAATTCCCAATAGAGGGTATACAACTTTATACATACAAGGATCTAGGTAGATGAAGACTAAAATCAAATCAATATTGTCTCCAAACAAAAAAAATCCATATATATAGCTAAGTCCAAGATACAAGGTTGAACTCCTTATCCCTGTCCTTAGGCCGATTCACCAAGCTTCTGATGCACACTCTGATCCTATACCTGGGTGGTTGGGATCACCCAGCAAGAGAGAGGTAAAAGTATGTGTTAATCAAGAGGAATAAGGACATATATAAAAACTATAACATTGTGTTATAAAAGATTTCACTATTCTAAGAGATTTCAAGAGTATGAGGCAAATACACAAATAAGAAATAGAAATCTGCCATAGTTCAAACAACAACAATAATCACATAGCATGAATATATTATGACATAAAATCATATCAATGCAGGGTGAGGCACCTATCGGACCTACACCAAGAGGAGAGGGGAACATACACATCCCAAACCTCAAATATCTATAAAGTGACAGGGGGACTAAAACCCCAGTGCCTGGCAGGAGGACTAAAACTTTAGTGCCTATATAAAGTGACAGGGGGAATAAAACCCCAGTGCCCTATGGGTGATTTGTACTCATGTACACTACATTGTCATTTGGCCAAAAATACATCATACTAAATAATTCACTTGAAAATGTAAATAACATTGCTTCATAGCAAATGGGGAGTAAAACCCATAAAATAATCACAAAAATGAGCCAACATAGGCAATAGAATATTCAAATAAGGCAGAAAGAGAGATTCCAAAGCTAGTAATTGCCTCATTAGGAAATTAGGGTTTGGGTAAAAAGCCCAACTGAGGAATATGGGATCACATACTTAAATAGGCTTCACATAACTTATTGTAGATTCACGTCCATCATTATCACTTATTAGATTGCATCTAAGATCATTTTCCCTAATTACAAACATTTCACATGAATTAGTATTTATTAAGCATAAAGTATAAAGGAAATACCCATTATAGATCTTGTTTGCAAACCACTAATTTTGGACTCAAAACTAGGGCCAAAAGATCACTTAGGTTTCACTGACTAAGAAAACATACTTGATTTCTCAATTTGGAGTTAAAATGAATTAATTATTAATTTAGAACATTTAACATACTCAAAATGACATTCAAGGAAAACTTCAAAAAAGGAAATTGAATCAGGACTTAAAAACTACAAAATCAGATTCTACATGAAAAATCATTTCCATAGACTAGTTATTTGTATTTTTCTGACAAAGTATCGATTTATTATGAAATCAATAAATCGAGCCAATCAGAAATTAGGAAAATGTCACGTGGGTAATTCAAACTCGCAGAGACGCGGGCCATAGAGCTGGACCCACGCTGAAAGCTAAAAGACCATATTGCCCTTGAGATATTTATCAACCAATTAAGGGAGCAAGGATGCCCTGGTCATTACACGACCACACATCTTCTTGCTTCAGCCATGGAGAGAGCAAGCTACTGGAGTCTCTGCTCCAGTGTTGCTTCACATCAGCAAGACAGATCTTGGCAAAACGAGGGTGCAAAAGTGACCTTTGAGGTTCGGCGAATACAGAGGACACTCGCCACAGGACGAGGATCACCACAGCTACCGAACTCGCCAGAAAATGCTCGGAAACAGGGGAGACGTCGGAGGTCAAAAACCCAAGCATGGAGGCCAAAAAATGAAAACCAGCGATTGGGAAATCATCGTGGGTTCAATGTAAATTCAAAGAACCACTCACCATAGGTAGAGGTGCACAGGAAAGCCGAAAAGCATGGTGACGGCGGTGAGTTCCCGGTGAGCTATAGGTTACAGCAGTAGGGGGCTTCAAAAGTCCAAAATTGAATGGAAAGACAAAGAGTGGAGGCCGGTGTAGCTTACCGCTAAGCCAATTTGATGCAAGGAGGACAGATTTGACCGGGATAGTACCAAGGTCACTGAGACCTAACCCGAGCAGGTCGCCGAGAACGAGAGACGTAGTGGCAAAATTGGGGGTGGAGGAGGCCAGAAAAATAGCTGAGGGTACTTTCCCCAGCCTTTAATAGGCGTGAGGGAAGCTCTAGGACCCTCTGTAAAACTGGGCGGAGAGAGGAAGAGACCCGAAAATGGGCATTTCATGCTCGGTGAAGGAGAGAAGACGAGTGATGGCTCAAAGTGAGCGGCTCGAGGAGAAGGATCCAACAGTGAAGAAATTGTATGAAAGTGGAGAGGAGAGGGAGAGCGGGGTCCGGGAGTCGAGGGAGTCAGAGCCGCCTGGCTGCTGGAGGTAGAAGAGAATGCCAGAGTCGTTAGATCGTGATTAAACAGGCGTGCGACACATAAGTCGAAGCAACTATAGTGTGACACATTAAATAAATGAAAACAATTAATCTGCTATAGTTTTTTTTATTGCCGGGGAAACCCACCCCCCAGGCGAGCGTCTAGATAGCAGTGATGGTAAACCCAGAGAACCCCTCCATCCACACATTGGGATCCCAAACAAGTCACATCAGAGGTCGGCTGAAGTGGTAGGAAATTCATTTCCGAACAACACCACCGGGAGGATTCAAACCCGAGACCCTTCATGAGGGGCACCCGTGCTTGACCACCCGAGCTACTGCTCGCCGACTTAATCTACTATAGTTACCCTTTATGGAAATTTGTAAAATCCATTTGGAGGGTCAAAAAAATTCCAAAAGACACCAAAATTTAACCATAGGTTAATTACGACTCCTAGATCAACGCTATGCATTTAGTTTCTCATTTTACATAAACTTTGGCCCTTAATTGCTATATTGACTATTAATGCATATATTAATGTATAAAAAGAGTGATTAAAATGAAGAGAGTTTTTTAATGACATATTTGAGTGAACTTCAAGATAGACATCACATATTAATATAAAGAGTCATATTCCACCATATCATCCTCTCATTTATATATTATGGTCCATTTGGAGGAGAGAGAAAGTAAAGGGTTTAATTATTCTCATAACTTAATTCAAATACACATTATTGCCCATATCTTATCCAAAAAGATATTATAGCTCCAAATTAACATTATCCACTAATTATCTCTCATAAATGGTCATTTTGCAAAATTAGCCCTCAATTATCACATTAATTAGAATATTTGTGCAATAACCCATTCATTGTCATGAATGTGGGTAAAATATAGATTTCATCATCAAACTTTGTTCAATTTCAATATCGATACAAACGAAGGGAAATTTATGAAAAGGTCCAAAAGGACTTGAAAGTAAATAAAAGCTCAAAGGTGGGTAAATTATAGAAAGGACCCTGAGATTCAGTATGTTACAGAGAGCATGATGATCAGAATAGCGACAACAAGGACGATGAAGAAGGGAAGACTCTTAGAGAACTCACACCAATAAGAGCCAATGAGTCTAGATGCATGATCATCATACCACACTTTAACGCAACAAATTTTGAGTTAAAACCAATTGTCATCTTGATGATCCAGAATAAACCTTTTTGTGGGAATTTGAGGAGTGAAAACCCATACCATCATCTCTATGCATTTTAAAATACCTTTGATACCATCAAGATGAGGGGAGTCCCGCAAGAGGTAATATATTGTAAAGGCTACAATTTCTCTTTGGAAGACAAGGCTCTATCTTGTTACCTCAATCTCCCTCACCAATCTATAGATGGGTGGAGACCCCTGGTAGAAGCTTTCATTACAAAATTTTATCCTATAGAGAGGTCAATCCGCAACATGCAGAAGATTACTTCTTTTGCACAGAAGTCGAGAGAGAACTTGCGTGAAGCATGGGAACGTTTCTAGGAGTACTAGAGATGTAACATCCCTGACCTGGGTTATGTGTTAACCCTAGATGTTTTGCTTAATGAGGTTGATTATATGCTTACTCTTATCTTTTGAAAAGTAATTAAGACTCAAGAGGAACTTATATTTCCAATTTAGTCTGTTTTGAATAATATTGAAACAACGATTTTCCCGTTTTGGACTAAAGTGCAAATCACCCAAGTTGAGGGGTTAACTTGCAAATTTTACATGATAAAATGTTCCTCAGATGTTGAAGCATCATAGGACTGAGTATGATGCAGTGGTATGGCTTCCACAAGCTTGAGCACTAAGATAGAGCTTGTTGAGCAATCTTTGTGCATTAAAACCTAGTTTTGGTGTAATGTGGAATTTACCCAAAACCTAGGGTTCAATATGCAAAAAACCACTTCAAGAGGGTCCCTCATGATTCTTGGCATCATGTAGAGAAAATAATTTGAGAGGGGCACCTCATTTGAATCATTTTGGAAGAGAGAGAATCTTGATATTAAAATAATCAAGATTTAAGCATAAATGGAACTTTACCTCAAATTAATGCAAAAATAAATATATTAATCGAAGAGCCCTTCAACCAAATTGAGGTGGTTGATATTTCAGAAGGATGGACGAGCATGTGCCTTGCAAGGTCACGAAAATATCCTAAGTGAGTGGAGAGCCCACTCACATTAAGTTAATAAAAAGTAATATCCACTAAAATGGGATATTCGAATAAAATGATTTAAGGTGCTTAATTTGTTTTCCTTTAATTTGAGGATAATGAGGAGGAATTAAAGGCAAGGGAAGGTTCCTTCGGTACAAGGAATTGAGGGGAGTGTGTGGCATAATTTGGGGAGATAAAGGATATCTTTTCTACTCTCTCTCCTTGGAATTCCTTTATAAATACTTCCTTTTCCACTCAACCAAAGATCTTTTTTCGGATTTTCTTTCTTCCTTGCCTTGGACGAGCTCAAGGGGAATAAGGAGAAATAGGATTAGGAACTCCAACCTGTAGGTAAGCTCCTTGATCACTTTCAACCATGATTTCATGGTGGAAATCGAAAATCAATGATAGATTTCTTCTTTTCTTCCATCAATCTTTCTTTCTAGCCGATTCTTTTCACTCAAAAGCTTGAGGAACGAACCTTGTAAAATGAGAAAGCTTCTTTCACCATTAGGGACGTGAAGTTGGAGCTTTGAAGCTTCATTGAAGGTGGGTTATATAACTCGAACCCTTATTCATTGTTATTGAATTCAATTCCTCAATTCAATATGTGCAATTGTTCTTCTTGAAATTCCTTTGATTAATTGATGAAATTACCATGGATATTGCAGTATAATTCGAGGGGTTGAAGCTTGATGATGATGACATCATCTTAAGCACACATCTCAATAAGATCTAGTTGCAAATGGTTTCAACAATATGGTCCAATCGGTTTCACCAAACCGTTTGGAGGTTTGGGTTCCAAACCGTTTGGAGTGGTTGACCGAATGGAGGGGGTTGACCGTTTGAGGGGGGTTGCTGATGTGTTGAATAATGATCTAATAGATTTAATTGATTGGATTCTAAAGGTTCCATGATTGGATAAACTACCAATTGCAAACCCTAATCAGATTAAAGCATTTAAACCCTAATTGATTTGATTCAATTTCATGTTGGTTGAGTAAATGGTTTCATCAAACCGTTTGGTGCTCCAACTATTTTCAAACTGTTTGAGGATCAAGGGTTGACCATTTGAGAAAGTTTGACCATTTGTAGGAAACGGTTTCAAAACCATTTGATAGGGTTGACCGTTTGAGATAAAACGGTTTCAAACCGTTTGAGAAGGGAAAGGTCTTCAAGACCGTTTGAAAGGAAACAGTTTCAAAATCGTTTAAGGGGTTAAGGGCCAAAACCGTTTGAAGGTCTGAACCCAAGACCGTTTGAAGGTCTAACCCCAAGACCGTTTGAGGGTGTGACCTCAAGACCGTTTGAAGGTTATGATCAAAACTGAATGGAGGTCTAAAGTGATCAAATCGTTTGGATATTCAAAGTGATGATTGATCCATTGATCCAATGGTTGATAATAATGATAATCAAAGATAGGTATAGTGGTTGAATCCCTAAAGTACCTAGATGATTAGTACTTTTAAAATGATTAACCCTAAAAGTTTACGAAAGCAATCATTCACTATGTCAACCATAGTTCGATGTACTTGATGGAAAGGTTGATGTAACCTAATCAAGTTGAGAGTATGAGAGAGAAGAGTTCATACATGAGTGTTAATCATGTAGAGTATGTGACTAAGGTATGATTCTTGGTGAAGAGATCATGAAACCCTAATCGAGAAGGTTAAACAAACCCTAACCCTAATTTAGGGCAATTCTGAGTGAAACCCTAATCTAGGGTAATAGTGTAACCCTAATTGAGGGTGATGCCATGTGAAACCCTAATTGAGGGTGATGCCATTTGAAACCCTAATTGAGGGTGATGTCAAGTGAAACCCTAATTTCAGGTAATTCTATGTGAAACCCTGATATAGAAGGGTGTTATGTGAAACTCTAATGTAGAGTGATGTTATGTAAAACCCAAATATGGGGAGATGTTATGTGAACCCTAATTTATAAAGATGGAAAACCCTATTCCTAATAATGGAATAGTGACTAATATATTAACAAGTGAAACATCTAAAGAGGTTGATAATGGATATCTTTATATCCATAGTTCCTAACTCAAAGATGTAGTCCATATCATTGGCAATGGTTGTATATTCTAAATGAGTAACTTATAACCAATACATACATGATAAATGTGATGAACTGGTGCATAAAGTATTAGGATGGGAAATACCCTAATACAAGCTAAGTTGATGAATTCAAGTAAGATAAAGGTGATGAGGGAAGTGATACATCAAGATATTTTATATATCACATCTAGCACCTCAAGATTTATACACCTTGATGTATTTTAAATCCAATATACTTGGATGAGTAACACACGAAGTGTGTCATGTAAATTGTTACATTAAGATGTAATGCAATTTGATAAGTGTAGGCCAACATGCCTTATGAAAAGGTTAATCCAAATCAATAAAGTATGATGTGATCATATTCTGGTAAAGTTGAGAGAGGAACTTATATCTTGTGTTGATAATTCATTCAATGATAAGTAATGAGAATAAATAAGCATGATTAAATGCTTATGTTATCAATGTTGGCTCCTAGCTATGTGAAACAATGAAATAGGGCTTGATCATTAATAAAATGATCATGAGAACCTAAATGGTTATTTCTGGAAAACCCTAATGGAGGGTGATGATATGTAAGAGAAGTCCTAACCCTAAAAAGAGAATAGTGGTATTACTTTGTGTTGCATAGTGCTGATATGAAAGCATTATAACTGTTATCATGAAGTATTAATCATGCATGTATCATGAGAAGATGAGCATAGCCAAGTATGAGTTATGATGTTTCTTTTATTACAGTTGTTAATGAGCCATAATATGCCTTGTTGCCTACTAAAAGGTAACAAGAGGTGAAATGAGCTTTGTGAACTATGAAGAATGCTTGCGTAGCAAGAATCATGATTACCTTGATCAGATGACCTGAAGGTATTAAGTTACCTAAAAGTTGTAACAAGTATTATATGATGAATTGAGGGTTTGAATACCCATATTCTATAATCAAAATGATGAACCTGTTAAGAAATGGAAATGTACCTGATGAGATGAGGGATTAAGATCCCAATATCTTATTAAGAGAGTATGGCTACATGCCATGACTCCACAAAACAATACCAGACATTATCTATGTGATATAAGCCTAAAGGGAGTACATGCTACAGCTATAACTCTATAACGAAGATGTTAATACACTCAGACAAGCTAATTGTAGTTTGATACGTGATGTCCTTGCCATATAATCCCGTACTGACCGAGAAGGTTGATGCTACTTTTCTTACCATATCTTAGAAGGATAAATGTTATACATGTTCTTTGATTCCTCATTAAATAATCATCATGTTGAATTATCAAGTTATAGCTGAAATGCTCAGGATAAGAATATTGCTCTAATCGATTTAGACATTGATCTACCTGATGTTGAATATATAATTCCTCTGCACAGTTTTATTCAATTAAACTGCAATAATAATGTTTTGGCAGAGAGTTATATCTCTCGCTGGGGCAATTTACAATTGTCTCACCCCCGTGGGATCCACATTTTTAGGTGTACGCAGATGAGGAGGCAGGAACCCTTCAGTAGGTGAAGGACAACAACAACAGCAGTAGAAGGGAATGACAATGATTTCTCAGGTGGAAACATTGGCTGTCATATCTTCTATGTATGTATAGAGTCCTATGTGTCATCTCTGTACTCTTAGGTCCTCGGAGTCAGTAGTTGGTTTTAATGAATCGATATGAGATTTTGGCTTGATGCCTCAATGTTCTTATGCTGTCTGAATAACAGTTTAACTAAACAATTGATGTTGTAATCTTTGAGATGAGATAATACAAGACATGTACCTTTAAACCAGAATGTAAATGTATTACTTTGGTTCTATGTGAAAGAGTTTTCCTTTGTTGGGTCTCTTAGTAAAAAGGTTTTAATTTTTAGTAATTTTCTGTAATCCGTTGCTACCAAACGCTTCCACTTAAGTAGATCTTGTTTTTGTGATATGGATGCCACAATTTAGTGGTATCAGAGCTCTAGGTTCGCTGAGTCTACAGAGACACATGATTAAGGTTGTTGAGTCTGTTCTAATGTCTTCCAGTTTATATGATAGTGTCTTCTACTCATATAAGAGAAGAAGAACTTGAATATGTCTGGATCACATGATGAACACACTACTGAGAGCAGTGTTGCTACACCAGGAAAAGGTGCAAGGGATCAAGCTAGGGAGGAACTCGTACTTGAGATTCCACATCTTGATCAAGTTGCATTAGAGAATCCAACTTTCCATACCCTATTCGGGTAGTTTATGGAGACTATGACGCATATGGTAGATAGGATGCCACCACCTGCACCTAGGTCACCAACCCAAAATGAGGGATATGGAGCCGGAAAGACTTTTGAGAGACTTTGCCGGGTTGGAGCCATAGATTATGCTGGTACAGCTAATCCAGTAGATGTTGATTTGTGGCTGACAGAGTTAGAGAAGGCTTTCAGGATCCTTGATATTCCTGAAGCCGAGAAGGTAAGACATGCAGTGTACCTCCTAAAATGGAGTGCTGGTCACTGGTGGATTATAGAAGAAGGTAAGAGGCCAGGTGAAGAAGTTGGATGTGAGGTATTCCGATGAGAATGCGTTAGTAGATACTTCCCTAAGACGTATCTAGATGAGAAGATCTCTTAACATGAGAGGATCAAACAAGGATAGATGAACATTAGTGAGTATGAAGCTAAGTTCATGGAGCTTTTGCGGTTTTGTCTGCATATGGCAGTTAATGATGAGGAAATAATTCAGTATTTTGAGAAGGGATTGAACGCTGAACTGACCACTCCTGTGTCTGCTTTCGAGAATAGGGAGAGGTTTGCCACTTTTGTGGAGTCGGTAAGGAGGATAGAAAGGTCTGAAATTGAGAAATGATAGACGAGTGGTAAGAAGGTGTACACTCAGTTTTAAGGAACAAGATCTGAAAGTTTTAAGAAGCCGAGATTTTCTGCATCAGCAACACCATCGAGATTCAATACCCAGATGCAATGGACATCAAGTAGGGGTAGGGACCGTAGTGTTGCTCTAAGTAGAGCCCCCGACATAGAATCAACATTGGTGACTGGATCTCACAAACCCTATTTTGCAACCAAGGTCTGTTACTAATGTAGACAACTGAGACATCTAGCAAAGGATTGTCCAGACGGGAATTCAATGGTGACTCTACCTCCAAGGTAGAGTCAGTAAGGCTCACAAAGGAGGTAGTTTTCTAGTAACATTATAGGACGTGGACAAGCATCCCAAGCTGGTTCATCAACACCTAACAATCAAGCACAGGGTCAACAACAAGCAACTGTAAGGTTCTATGCAATGAATCAAGCTGATGTAATAGTCAACCCTCGGGTTGTGATAGGTCAGATGAAATAGATTCATTCTGATATTTCATTTCATGATTCTATGTGTTAAAATAAAGTAGTTATTTTTGAACTTCCTCTAACTAGTCCTATAAGGACATAAGGAAGATGAGAACTTAAATTTTACTCAGTATTCCTTAAAATGATTTGTAAACTCTCTTATCTATGTGATAAAAGATGAGATATAGAAGTAATGCCTGAAGAAAATCCAGGAATGAAAAATCATGTGTTTATAATGATATGAAAATTGACGAACATGATGGTAAATAAAGTGCATACTACCTAATCTCAATACTTGTATACCCTGGCCAGGTATACAAATATTGGAAATAGGGTAAGTATGGAACTCTTAGATTGTTATCTTTCTGATTACTCTGATCAAGTAGTCATTTTGAGACAATCTAGTGAGCCTAACACAACTGGAAATATGGCAAGGATATTTTCATCATATCCTAAGTGCAGTAAATTGGAGTCTGAGATGATCTCAGATCAATCTGTGTGTATGAGGAAGTAAAAAAAGTATAATCCTCATGATAAAAGGAAGGAGAATAGGGGAGATGATCCTTATTTAATAAAGTCTGTGTGAATATTAAGGATCTTTTCCATAATATGGATATAGGGATTGCTAAGTGAACTTTCCCAATTATATAGGGATTGCTAAGTGAACTTTCCCAATTACATAGGGAATGCTAAGTGAACTTTCCCAATTACATAGGGATTGCTAAGTGAACTTTCCCAATTACATAGAGATTGCTAAGTGAACTTTCCCAATTATAGAGGGATTGCTAAGTGAACTTTTCCAATTACATAGGGATTGCTAAGTGAAATTTTCCAATTACATAGAGATTTCTAAGTGAACTTTCCCAATTACATAGGGATTTCTAAGTGAACTTTCCCAATTACATAGGGATTGCTAAGTGAACTTTCCCAATTACATAGAGATTTCTAAGTGAACTTTCCCAATTACATAGGGATTGCTAGGTGAACTTTCCCAATTACATAGGGATTGCTAAGTGATCTTTCCCAATTACATAGGGATTGCTAAGTGAACTTTCCCAATTACATAGGGATTGCTAAGTGAACTTTCCCAATTACATAGGGATTGCTAAGTGAACTTTCCCAATTACATAGAGATTTCTAAGTGAACTTTCCCAATTACATAGGGACTACTAAGTAAACTTTCCCAATTACATAGGGATTGCTAAGTGAACTTCCCCAATTACATAGGGATTGCTAAGTGAACTTTCCCAATTACACAGAGATTGATAAGTGAACTTTCCCAACTAAATAACAATTGCTAAGTGGGTTTCCTCAACTACATACATGTGTCTGAGTAGGAGAACCTGGCACTGGACACAACTTAATGCAATCTCTATGACATTGAGATTCTATCTAGAGATAAGATGACATGAGTAACAATTATCTTCTTTTCCTGGGATTTTGGGGACGAAATCCTTGTTAGGGGTGGATAATTTGTAACATCCCTGACGTGGGTTATGTGTTAACCCTAGATGTTTTGCTTAATGAGGTTGATTATATGCTTGCTCTTATCTTTTGAAAAGTAATTAAGACTCAAGAGGAACTTATAGTTCAAATTTAGTCCTTTTTGAATAATGTTGAAACAATGATTTGCCCATTTTGGACTAAAGTGCAAATTACCCAAGTTGAGGGGTTAACTTTTCTTTTGTTAACCCTAGATGTTTTGCTTAATGAGGTTGATTATAACCCTAGATGTTTTGCTTAATGAGGTTGATTATATGCTTGCTCTTATCTTTTGAAAAGTAATTAAGACTCAAGAGGAACTTATATTTCAAATTTAGTCCTTTTTGAATAATGTTGAAACAATAATTTGCCCGTTTTGGACTAAAGTGCAAATTACCCAAGTTGAGGGGTTAACTTGCAAATTGTACATGATAAAATATTCCTCAGATGTTGAAGCATCATATGACTGAGTATGATGCAGTGGTATGGTTCCACAAGCTTGAGCACCAAGATAGAGCTTCCTGAGCAATCTTTGTGCATTAAAACCTAGTTTTGATGTAATGTGCAATTTACCAAAAAGATAGGGTTTAATATGCAGAATACCACTTCAAGAGGGTCCCTCATGATTCTTGGCATCCTGTAGATAAAATAATTTGAGAGGGGAGCCTCATTTGAATAATTTTGTAAGAGAGAGAATCTTGATATTAAAATAATCAAGATTTAAGCATAAATGGAACTTTACTTCAAATTAATGCAAAAATAAATATATTAATCGAAGAGCCTGTGTTGACCCGTCACGCTAAATGAGATTACTCAAAACTTAAAACACAATCAATCACTAATTAATCACATACCCAAAAATATGGGTAAATTAAAACCGATTTCAACATCAACACCCGCTCAGAAACGTTTGAAGGATCCCGACATCTTTCTTGTATCCATGTTATTCCACACAAACAAGCATTAATATGCTAACAAAAGTATGATTCATTTGAAACATTATATACAAACTTTATTTCGCCAGGACTTGAGAGTACAGGGACGACTCTAGAACAAACTAAACATCTAATCAACATTATCAAATATTCATTACCATAGCTCCACTTGGCTGCCACATGTTTGTTTTTGTCACTTCCGATTACCTAAAAAAAATGTGGTGAACCACAAGGGTGAGACACAGTCCCAGCAAGTGATATAACCATCAACAACATTTATTGATTACAACATTTTAAGTAATTAAGTAGTTAAATAGTTTAATCAGATATAACAAATAAGATCAACAATATTGATGATTAATAAAATATATAAAGGAGCAGATAACAATTATCATCATCAAGCTAACTATCATCATTTTCCTTATTAACCGTATAAGAGATTCAATAGCATATGCATGACTAGCATAAGAAACTCTAGTAACATATTATCTCTATTAACATGAATAAGTCTAGCATCATAAGCATATCAACATTAGCATGTCTAACAGTTTAAACAGATCAATATCATAAGCAAAGCTATCACATAAGCATGAGTATTTGCATAAGCATGATTAGCAGTATATGCATTTCTAATTATAGAGGCACGGCTAGCATGCTAAACATAACTAACAACATGAGATAGCTAGCATCATGATTACAGTCAACAGTAGTAGTATAGATATCAATATAAGCATGACTACTGTATGTACACATTTACAGTCTTATGCATATCCACAACATAAGTATAATTACTATCTCTTAATTTCACTAAGAATCATCTTTATGTAAAGAGAACAAATAAGAGTTATCATCCAATGTGAAGCGTCATGTATAACCCTAAACAGATATGCTATACGGCTGTATTACATCTTTTATTATGCCCTGGGGAATTTGAATCGTACCATTCAAAGTCCAACTGACCCCTGAGAAGGGCTATTCGGTTCCGTACAAGATCTAGGAGTACCGACATCCTAAGATCTCTTCCCCCGGTCAGTTGAGTAAAAAGGCAGTGACATATCAGTCAAAGCTACCACCACAACGACATATAGTCAAGCTGAAAACTACTAGTCCGACCTTGGTATAGGTCACGACACTAGAAACCAGGGTATTCAAACCCAAACACTAAGGTACAACCACAATTGTCCTCTAATCACATCATATTATAACCACAGAGACACGACCGCAACAATTCTCAATCACATCAGATGTATGAGGCATAACCATAGCCAACCTCCACAATCTGTATTGTGGATGACAAGGATATATCCTCAACCTGCCACCCCCGCATATTCAACAATATGCGCTCCGAGTTTCCCTTAGGAATACTCGTTTCACCATCCAGCAAGTTCTGACACTGAAGATGGTTCTACGGCACAGGGCACTACATGATTAGAGTTGCACTTGATTAGTTATACCAATTGGGTGAATTAAGGCTGCATCAAACAAGTGGACATACAAACCCTAATTCACTTCTAGCAAGCATATAAATATCAAAACTTAAAAAGATATAAAATGTGTGAAACATAAATTCTCATTTCATCATCACATGGTATTATTCATTTGCCACTCATGAGACTACACCAATCATCATGCTATCGCAAGATAATAATCTTTTTCACAATATCACAGGGTACCAACCCTTATCAACATAAGAGGATTTCACCTCATTTAGGGCTCAACCACGCCCAAAGGTCATTAAGACCATCATATTATTCCCTGCAAGATCATTATTATCTTTGCATGCCTTTTAACAAGGCTCAACAACATTAATTATATATAATACACCAGATCAGTACAATATTGCATTTATGAACTAGGTGGTAATCATAGCAAAGTTATATTAACATTAAGAACATTCCTTTATTACATAAACATGCAAGGAATCTAGATATGATTAACTCTCATCATATTCATTATACACATGTTTAGCATAAGAAAGTATCAACCATGTGACTATAATAACCACCAATTAACATATCAAGGTTATGATCATAGTAAGGAGGTTATTCTACCATCATTCCATCATATAAGAATGTTAAACATGAATACTCATCTTTATCTAATTGCATTAGAGTTAGGTTCAACATGATAAATTATATCAATGTTACTATCCGGCACTCATACCCAAACCCTAACTCACGGCATCCCCATTGGATCATGGATGCATAAGGTGAAGCATCACCTTCACATTTCATACTATTCTCAAGTATGAACCCACACATAAATCAAGGTGTGACCATCACGTTATAGCATACTAGAGTTTTAAAAATAATAACAAAGTCTTCATGATTATATTAGTCATTCAAGTATGATTCATACCCAATTATCATCATTTAGTTATTTTAAAGCTAGGTGTAACAAGCTATACCTCATTAGGGTTACATATCAACACAACATGATTATCTTCCCTTCTATTCATATGAGTGAATAGGTAAGACTAACTTATTAAGGGTAAACCTCCATTTGTTCCATCATCATTCCACCCATATTGCCATACCACAATGTCACCCAGAACCATTGGATGTTTAAAAGGTAAGACTATTGGTTGTTATAATGGTACCATCATCATGTCATGGTTTATAGAAGAAATCAGCTTTAAACCCTAAAATTGACCATTGTTTGATAGGTGCTTAGAACCATAGGTTGTCAAACCAACCTGATCCAAGTCAAATTATACCTTATCAATAATGTACACATGATCACAGGTTCATCTAGAACTGAAAATAGAATAGGGAACATTATAAAAATTGAAATCCAAGTCAAGCATAGCTTTTTAGTGCATGAATAATCATTTTCAAGCAAGAACATGATCTAGAAAGCTTATGGTAAGCAATAAACGTGGAGCAAGTTATAAAACTTGCCTCTAATGAGAAGATGAAACCCCACACAGAAGAAATCTCGAGCAGGTAGGGTAGAAAATCCAAGAATAAGCTATGAATTCATCCATCCAGCACCTTTCTTCAACAAATGAGCAAACCCTAAACATAAGGAGCAAGAAAGGTGGGGTTTTAGATCTTTAGAGCAAATTCTACCATGGAACAACAAGGTTCCATCCTAGAGGAAGGTCTAAGGAAGGAGAAGATCAAGAAAAATGGAGAAGGAAGGAAGAAAATAACTTGCCTTGGTCAAAAGCCCTAGAAGATGACCTTAGGAACCCTAGGTAGGGCTAGATAGAGCTCTAAGAGACTTTCTTTCCCAAAACGAGGTTGTCTTCTACCTTAGACCACTTTTTTATGCAACCAAATAGAGAAAGGTCCGTTCTCTAAGCTATAAGAAAGAGGGAGTGAGCAATGACTTCGAATTGGGGAGAGGAAGGGGTATATATAGCTTC
This sequence comes from Alisma plantago-aquatica, assembly GCA_963693085.1. NCBI lineage: Eukaryota > Viridiplantae > Streptophyta > Magnoliopsida > Alismatales > Alismataceae > Alisma > Alisma plantago-aquatica. Next base: position 306,887,911 of record OY856414.1, read on the forward strand.
ATGTATAGGAAAGGGGTTAAGCTTGAGGTGTACATGGAGTTTTCCATGTGTCAATATCCTAGAGATTCTATGTCCATGCAACACCTCCCTTAATTACTACCCACACTTTCTCTCTTTTATCCATATATTTATCTTTAGCCTTATCTTTATCTTTATCCTTATCTTCATCCTTATCCTTATCCTTATCTTCATCCTTATCCTTATCCTTATCTTCATCCTTATCCTTATCTTCATCCTTATCCTTATATTCATCTTCATATTTATCTTCATCTTTATCTTTATCCTTATCTTTATCTTTATCTTTATCCTTATCTTTATCTTTATCTTTATCTTTATCCTTATCCATAAAGGGGAAAAACCCTAAAATGTCCTTGAAGAGGAATACCTCCGTACCAAGAACAACTAGGAGCCCCATAGCCCAAAAAAAAATTCAAGGATGATAAGGAAAAATATAAGGATTGTAATTCTTATGAAAATATACGAAGAAAACCTTCCAATTGGGAAAATTGCAAGAAAGTCCAAAATGTACATAAAATTGCATAACTTGCTCATGCAATTTTCAAATTGGACCAAATTTGAAACTTTAAGCTTGTCTTATAATTTCAAAACATATCAAAATATTAGATTAGGGTTATAAGTATTCAATTATGGTAATTAAGCTCATTCAACCCATTAAGCAAGTTCAAGGGCCTTACAGAGCCCTTCAAACAAAATGATGTGGTTGATATTGCACAAGGATGGACGAGCATGTGCCTTGCAAGGGCACGAAAATATCCTAAGTGAGTGGAGAGCCCACTCAAATTAAGTTAATAAAAAGTAATATCCACTAAAATGGGATAATAGTATAAAATGATTTAAGGTGCTTAATTTGTTTTCCTTTAATTTGAGGATAATGATGAGGAATTAAAGGCAAGGGAAGGTGCCTTCGTGCACAAGGAAGTGAGGAGAGTGTGTCTCATAATTTGGGGAGATAAAGGATATCTTTTCTACTTTCTCTCTCCTTTGAATTCCTTTATAAATACTTCCTTTTCCACTCAGCCAAAGATCTTTTTTCGGATTTTCTTTCTTCCTTGCCTTGGACGAGCTCAAGGGGACTAAGGAGAAATAGGAGGACGAACTACAACCTGTAGGTAAGCTCCTTGATCACTTTCAACCATGATTTCATGGTGGAAATCAAAAATCAATGGTAGATTTCTTCTTTTCTTCCATGAATCTTTCTTTCTAGTCGATTCTTTTCACTCAAAAGCTTGAGGAACGAACCTTGTAAAATGAGAAAGCTTCTTTCACCATTAGGGACGTGAATTTGGAGCTTTGAAGCTTCATTGAAGGTGGGTTATATAACTTGATCCCTTATTCATTGTTATTGAATTCAATTCCTCAATTCAATATGTGCAATTGTTCTTCTTGAAATTCCTTTGATTAATTGATGAAATTACTATGGATATGGCAGTAGAATTTGAGGGGTTGAAGCTTGATGATGATGACATCATATTAAGCACACATCTCAATAAGATCTAGTTGCAAAAAGTTTCAACAATATGGTCCAATCGGTTTCACCAAACCGTTTGGTGACCAAATGGTTTGCAAACCGTTTGGTGACCAAACAATTTGCAAACCGTTTGGATTGGTTGACCGAATGGAGGGGGTTGACCATTTGAGGGGGGTTGCTGATGTGTTGAATAATGATCTAATACATTTAATTGATTGGCTTCTAAAGGTTCCATGATTGGATAAACTACCAATTGCAAACCCTAATCGGATTAAAGCATTTAAACCCTAATTGATTTGATTCAATTTCATGTTGGTTGAGTAAACAGTTTCATCAAACCATTTGGTGCTCAAATGATTTTCAAACCATTTGAGGATCAAGGGTTGACCGTTTGTAGGAAATAGTTTAAAACCGTTTGATAGGGTTGACCGTTTGGTAAAGGTTGACCGTTTGAGATAAAATGATTTCAAACCATTTGAGAAGGGAAAGGTCTTCAATACCATTTGAAAGGAAACAATTTCAAAACCATTTAAGGGGATAAAGGCCAAGACCATTTGAAGGTCTGAACCCAAGACCGTTTGAAGGTCTAACCCCAAGACCGTTTGAGTGTGTGACTTCAAGACCGTTTGAAGGTTATGATCAAAACTGAATGGAGGTCTAAAGTGATCAAATCGTTTAGATATTTAAAGTGATGATTGATCCATTGATCCAATGGTTGATAATAATGATAATCAAAGATAGGTACAGTGGTTGAATCCCTAAAGTACCTAGATGATTAGTATTTTTAAAATGATTAACCCTAAAAGTTTATGAAAGCAATCATTCACTATGTCAACCATAGTTTGATGTACTTGATGGAAAGGTTGATGTAACCTAATCAAGTTGAGAGGATTAGAGAGAAGAGTTCATACATGAGTGTTAATCATGTAGAGTATGTGACTAAGGTATGATAGTTGGTGAAGAGATCATGAAACCCTAATCGACAAGGTTAAACAAACCCTAACCCTAATTTAGGGCAATTCTGAGTGAAACCATAATCTAGGGTAATAGTGTAACCCTAATTGAGGGTGATTCCATGTGAAACCCTAATTGAGGGCGATGCCATGTGAAACCCTAATTGAGGGTGATGTCAAGTGAAGCCCTAATTTCAGGTAATGCTATGTGAAATCCTGATATAGAAGGATGTTATGTGAAACTCTAATGTAGAGTGATGTTATGTGAAACCCAAATATGGGGAGATGTTATGTGAAGCCTAATTTATAAAGATGGAAAACCATATTACTAATAATAGAATAGTGACTAATATATTGACAAGTGAAACATCTAAAGATGTTGATAATGGATATCTTTATATCAATAGTTCCTAACTCACAGATGAAGTCCATATCATTGGCAATGGTTGTATATTCTAAATGAGTAACTTATAACCAATACATTAATTGATAAATGTGATGAACTGGTGCATAAAGTATTAGGATGGGAAATACCCTAATACAAGCTAAGTTTGATTAATTCAAGTAAGATAAAGGTGATGAGAGAAGTGATACATCAAGATATGATAGATATCACATCTAGCACCTCAAGATTTATACACCTTGATGTATTTTAAATCCAATATACTTGGATGAGTAACACATGAAGTGTGTCATGTCAATTGTTACATTGAGATGTAATGCAATTTGATAAGTGTAGGCCAACATGCCTTATGAAAAGGTTAATCCAAATCAATAAAGTATGATGTGATCATATTCAGGTAAAGTTGAGAGAGGAACTTATATCTTGTATTGATAATTCATTCAATGATAAGTAATGAGAATAAATAAGCATGATTAAATGCTTATGTTATCAATGTTGGCTCCTAGCTGTGTGAAGTAATGAAATAGGGCTTGATCGTTAATAAAATGATCATGAGAACCTAAATGGTTATTTATGGAAGACCCTAATGGAGGGTGATGATATGTAAGAGAAGTCCTAACCCTAAAAAGGGAATAGTGGTATTACTTTGTGTTGCATAGTGGTGATATGAAAGCATTATAACTGTTATCATGAAGTATTAATCATGCATGTATCATGAGAAGATGAGCATAGACAAGTATGAGCTATGATGTTTCTTTTATTAAAGTTGTTAATGAGCCATAATATGCCTTGTTGCCTACTAAAAGGTAACAAGAGGTGAAATGAGCTTTGTGAACTATGAAGAATGCTTGTGTAGCAAGAATCATGATTACCTTGGTCAGATGACCTGGAGGTATTAAGTTACCTGATACTGGTAACAAGTATTCTATGATGAATTGAGGGTTTGAATACCCATATTCTATAATCAAAATGATGAACCTGTTAAGAAATGGAAATGTCCATGATGAGATGAGGGATTAAGATCCCAATACCTTATTAAGAGAGTATGGCTACAGGCCATGACTCCACAAAACAATACCAGGCATTAGCTGTGTGATCTAAGCCTAAAGGGAGTACATGCTACGGCTTTAACTATATAGCGAGGATGTTAATACACTCGAGCAAGCTAATTGTAGTTTGATGCGTGATGTCCCTGCCATATAATATCATACTGACCGAGAAGGTTGATGTTACTCTGCTTAGCATATCTTAGAAGGATAAATGTTATACATGTGCTTTAATTCCTCATTAAATAAGCATCATGCTGACTTATCAAGTTATAGCTGAAATGCTCAGGATAAGAATACTGCTCTAATCGATTTAGACATTGATCTATCTGATGTTGAATATATAATTCCTCTGCACATTTTTATTCAATTAAACTGCAATAATAATGTTTTGGCAGAGAGTTATATCTCTCGCTGGGGCAATTTACAATTGTCTCACCCCCATGGGATCCACATATTTAGGTGGATGCAGATGAGGAGGTAGGAACCCTTTAGTAGGTGAAGGACAACAACAACAACAGTAGAAGAGAATGGCAGTGATTTCTTAGGTGGAAACACTGGCTGTCATATCTTGTATGTATGTATAGAGTCCTATGTGTCGTCTCTGTACTCTCAAGTCCTCGGAGTCAGCAGTTGGTTTTAATGAATCGGTCTGAGATTTTGGCTTGATGCCTCAATGTTCTTATGCTGTGTGAATAAAGTTTAATAGAACAGTTGATGTTGTAATCTTTGAGATGAGATAATACATGACATGTACCTTTAAACCAGAATGTAAATGTATTACTTTGGTTCTATGTGAAAGAGTTTTCCTTTCTTCGATCTCTTAGTAAAAAGGTTTTAATTTTTAGTGATTTTCCATAATCCGCTGCTAAAGAACACTTCCGCTTAAGTAGATCTTATTTTTGTGATCTGGATGCCACAAGAGAGATTGTCCACATCACAATTATCATAAGGGGTTCCTCATGACCACTTTCTATAATGGGCTAACTCCTACTGAAAGGACTTTATTAAACACAGCTGTTGGTAGTAATTTCCTTGGGAAGAATCCAATAAGAACCATGAAGATAATAGACAACATGGTTGCGCTGTAAGAAGGCATAGAATATGTTAGGAATGACAGAGAGTCAATGAGGAAAGTTGGGTTTGAAGGGCCTTCTATTGAATCCAAGGCTTTAGAGACCATAACGACACAGATTCACAAAATAGCAATTGATGTGAAATAGTTGAAAGATACCAGAGCTAAGGGCAAGAAGCATATCGAGAAGGTCATGTAGTGTGTCACCTATGGAGAAGGAGGACATGGGGTTGATAACTGTATCTACACCAGGCCCGAGGAAAGTGATGAAAGTGAAAGTGAAGAAGAGACGTAGAATGTTTCCTACGCCAACTTTAAGAAGCCAGACTGCCACGATTTCAGTTATAGAAACAAAGATGCGGCTGAGAATTTGCACCAACTAAACAACTCACAGAAACCGCCCCCACAGTTTGAAAAGAGAAGTGGATAGATGCAATATACATGAACAACAAACTATCAAACAAATAAGAACAACTATCAGGGTCAAGGAAAGAATCTAAACCATCAAAGCACATGACCGAGTCAAGGGCAGAACCAAAACCAAGGGTTAGGTCAGGGAAGAGATAACAAACAACCAAATTTAGATGCCCACCTATTTGATTTCGCTAAAAGGCAAGCTACGATGAACGATCAGTTATCTCAAAACACTCTTTCTAACTCAGTTGTTTTTACCACTATGCAAGTTTAGATGGCCAATATGCAGACCCATCAACGTCAAATTGACCAACAACTAGCGTAGTTGGCAGAGATGGTAAAGAAACCTTCTGGGAAAATTTTGTCAAACACAAAAACTGCAAATATGGATACCCTCCGATCCAGGAGGATGCTAAGTAACTCAAGAATTGGAAGCAACAATGAAGAAAGAAGAGATGATGAACAACCACCAAAGAAAAAGGTTGCTCCTAAAATATATTTTGGTAAGGAAAAAGTGAAAGATAACTAGAAGAAAGGTGAAGAAGTTAGGAGACCAGATGTTGTCGAGGAGATTTTCATGAAGAAGAGTCCATATGCATCGAGAGTCCCATTCCCATATAAATTCAATAAAGTGCACCTGAAGAGAAGATACGACAAGTTCTTGGAAGCAGTAAAGAAACTACTTCTGGACGTTTTGTTCCTAGATGCTATAGAGGAGATGTCGACCTATGCCAAGTTCTTCAAATATCTCATCACCAAAAGGAGGAGAGGGGACTATATCAAAACAGTGCAGTTAGCTAGTATGTCCAATGCTTTTGTCCAGGCAGAACTGCTAACAAAGAAGAAGGACCCTAGAACATTCAATATATCGTTCGGTGTCAGAGACGATATAAAGAGAAAAGGTTTGGCGAATTTGGGAGCGAGCATTAGTCTTATGACTTTGAGCCTAGCCCAAATACTTGGGATGATGGATATGGTTGAAACAAACATGAGGATTGAATTGGCTGATCACACTTTCAAATGACCTGTTGGAATAGTCGAAGACGTACCCATTCACGTCAGAAGATACTTTATTCCCTATGATAATGTGGTGATTGACACGATTGAAGACCCAAGGTGCCTGATGATATTTGGGAGACCATTCTTGGCAACTAGAAGAGCATTGATAGATGTCGCAGAGGGGATTATTACCCTACGCGTGGGCAATGACCACATAGACTTACGAGTTAAAGATGCCATGAAGGGACCATCTCTTTTTGAATAGATCTACTTTATGGATAGTTACAACCAATATTGTGAGGAAGTCCAAGAAGAAAAGGCAATTGTAGACCCCCTAATGTGGGCCTTAAACAACCCCACTCCTACTGTAGAAGACCCCGAGGTGGTCGAAATCCTCGACTATCTGAATCAAGATGAAGGATACCTTAGTAACGAAGAAGAAATTATTGAAATAATTAAGTATTCTTCACTCGAACAGTCTCCCAAAGAGCAAGAGGCACCTAAGATGAAGCTCAAATTGAAACTACTTCCAGAAGGGCTAAAGTATGACTTTCTAGACTATGAGGAGAGAAACCTTGTTATTATGAATGCAAGCGTGACAAAAGAACAAATGGAAAGACTATAAAGGAGCTGAAAGAACATAGAAATGCCATAGGATATTATATAGAGGACATCAAAGGGCTTAACTTGGCTCTCTGTATGCACAGAATACATTTGGAAGAGTCTGCTAAGACTCTAGTTCAGCCCCAGTGAAAGCTAAACCAAATGTGGAAAGAAGTTGTGAAGAAGGAAATCCTGAAACTACGAGATGCCAGAATTATCTACCCGATTAGCGATAGTAATTGGGTGAGTCCCATTCATTTCATGCCTAAGAAAGGATGAATGATAGTAGTGAAGGGAGAAAATGGTGATGAAGTTACTACTAGAACTATTATAGGATGGTGAATGTTCATAGATTATAGGAAACTGAATGCCGCCACAAGGAAGAATCACTTCCCACTGCCATTCATCGATCAAGTGTTAGAAAGGCTGGATCATCATAACTATTTTTGCTTCTTGGATGGATATTCTAGATTCTATCAAGTTCCTAAGCATCCAGATGATCAAGAGAAAACAACATTCATGTGCATCTATGGCACATATGCGTTCAGAAGAATGTTGTTTGGACTGTGTAATGCACCTACAATGTTCCAACATTATATGATCTCGATATTCTCTGATTTCCTAGAAGTTATAATGGAAGTCTTTATGGATGACTTCTTGGTTTATGGGAGGGATTTTGACACATGTATGAGAAATTTGTCCCTAGTCCTGAAAAGATCCGAAGAGAAACATCTGGTTCTGAATCGGGAAAAGTGCCACTTCATGGTACAAAGTGGCATAGTCTTGGGACACAAAAAGGGGACCAAAGTGGACGTGAGTAAAATAGAAGCCATATCGAAAACTTCCACCACTAAAGTCTGTGATGGGAGTAAGAAGTTTTATTGGTCACGTCGGATACTATAGGAGGTTTATAAAAGATTTTTCAAAGATTTTGAAGCCCTTATCCAATCTTTTACTCAAAGATGTCGAATTCAATTTCAACAACAAATGCTTGGAGGTTTTCAATACCCTAAAGAAAGCATTAACAAATGTACCAATCCTACAAGCCCCTAATTGCAAGTTACCATTCGAGATAATGTGTGACACTAGTGATTACACAATAGGCATTGTCCTAGGCCAAAAGAAAGACAAAAAGCACCACATAAACTGCTATGCCAATCACACATTAGATGAGGCACATGTAAACTATACCACAATTGAGAAGGAGATGTTAGCAATAGTTTTTGATTTTGACAAGTTCAGGTCATACCTAATAGGATCAAAGGTGAAGGTATATACATACCATGGAGCAATTAAATATCTGATGCGGAAAAAAGATATCAAACCACAACTTTTGTGGTGGGCTCTACTGTTGTAGAAATTTGATCATGAAATCATTGATAAGAAGGGGAAATAGAATGTGGTCGCAGACCACATCTCTAGAAGAGTTTTCAACAAAGAGAATCAGTTACTCATGAACGACAATTATGATGATGAATATCTACTGATGGCTCAGTTTGATGAGCAGAGATTGCCTTACTTTGCCGATATTTGTAATCATTTAGCCTATGGCCAACTACCATCGGAAATTACACACCACCAGAAGAAGAAACTATTTTCTGATGTCAAGAACTATTACTGGGATGACCCATTACTGTTCAAGAGGTGTTCTAACAATATATACCATAGGTGCATACTAGAGGATGAGGTTCCTTTGATTATGAAAGAGTGTCACTCTTTGCCTTATGGTGGGCACCACAGTGGAGAAAGAGCTGCAGTGAAAGTACTACAAATCTAGGTTTTATTGGCCCACACTTTTTAAAGATGCAACACCTTTTGTTAAAGCATGTAAGGAATGCCAGCTCATAGGGAATATAAGAAGAAGAAATGAGATGCCCATGGCGGAATGGGTGGAGGTTGAAATTTTTGATGTTTGGGGAATTGGCTATATGGGGTCGTTTCCATCGTTAAAAGGAAATCAATACATACTTGTTGTTGTCGATTATGTTTCAAAATGGGTCAACGAAGTCACCATTCAAATGTGTGACTCCAAATCTGTGATTAAACACTTTGACAAAATCATCTTCCCGCACTTTGGAGTGCCACGCACAGTCATAAGCGATGGGGGATCACACTTAGGAGAAAGACATTTTGAATCATTGTTGAAAAAATATAGAGTGAAACACAAAATCTTCACACCATACCATCCCCAAACATCATGGTAGGTGAAAGTATCGAACAGATAGATCAAGAAAATTCTAGAGAAGACAGTGAGTCGGATAAGAAAGGATTGGTCAATGAAGCTAGACGATGCTCCATGGGCTTATCAAACTGCATACAAGACACCTATAGGGACAACACCCTACATTCTTATCTATGGAAAGTCATGTCATTTACCACTTGAGCTTAGACACAAATCTCTATGGGCCATCAAATTCCTGAATATGGACCTTGACAAGGCGGGCCAAAAAAATTTTCTACAGGTCCAGGAGCTTGAGGAACAGAGATTGCATGCCTATGAGAATGTGAGAATTTATAAACAAAGTACTAAAGTTTGGCATGATGCCCACTTGAAAAACAAGGATATGCATGAAGGGAATAAGGTCCTCCTATTTAACTCGAGCATCAGACTGTTTCCAAGAAATCTAAGAACGAGGTGGTCAGATCCTTTCTCTATAGTAAAGATATACCTATCAGGAATGATGGAAATTTTAAGGGAAAAGATGAGTACTTTCAAGGTTAATGGACATAGGGTAAAATGATTCTATGAAGATAAAGCCTTTGTAAGAAGGTCGAAAATTACTTTGGAGGAACCTAGCCATCCAGGAAATAAAAAGAATGAGGAGACAGCATAGTCATCTTAGGAAGTCAAAAAGTGAATGATGAGGAAGTCGAGCTAGAGAATCTAAACAAGCACTTCTTAGGAGGCAACCCAAGTTTTTGCAGATTTCCTGAGTTTATGTTTTTCCATTGTTATGAACTCTTGATTTTTCCTGCTCTCTAGATTGTTAATTTCCCCTTTTCTAGTAAGATTGTTTATATCTTATGTTTTCTTTGAAAAAAATGGTTTGATTGAAGGATCAAGTTTATGTTTTGGTTTAAGTGTTGAATTTGTTTGGTTGGATCATGAGTCGCGGTCATGACCGCGGTCGCGGTGAAGACCATGGTTGAGTTGTTAACCTTGTTCAATGTAAGGAGATGCACCACGACCACGGTGATTGTCCTAGACCGACCCAGGCCGCGACTCGAGGTACATGCTATAGAGAGGGCCAACCACGTTCACAGTCCTTGTTTGCACCGCGAGTCGTAGTGTCTCTCTTATATATTCAAAAACCCTTGGGACACTATTCCTCTCGCATAAAATATCAGTTTTCTTTATAAGAAGAACTAATCACCAACCCTCTCTCCAATGACGCTGACCGAGCTCACTCCGCTATCGTAGTAGAAGCACGAATCGTCACTGCTACTAGCACTTCAACCCCCCCCCCCATTTTACTGATTTTTCCACCGCCAAGGTAATCCCCTAAACACCTTTTGTTTCAAATTTTCCGATTCACCGCCCACTGCTACGTCCATCGTCGGGCCTGGTTATCTCTTTTTCTTGCCACGTTCACACACCTTTACCCCTTATGCTGGTTCGAGCTCCTCTGCATCATCAATGACTCCTCCGATCATCTTTTTCCCTCCCTCTTTCCGATTATTTTTGTGGTGCCCCTGCCGACCCTAGGGAAGAACATTTGAGCCCGTATCGATCTTGAAACATCGGCGTTTCAGCTACCCTCATCAACCTGCCAATCAAGGTCTCGTCCTTCCGCCCAACCGTTGTTCCCAGTGGAATATGTATAAAACCCAACTCCGCAGTCACGGTGCAAGACCCTTGACCGCAGGTCACGGCACAAAGTTTTTCTCCACTGGTCACAGTGCTCCACGAACAAGCTAAAAATTGAGTAGATGTGACCACGGGTTATGGTGGTGACCTGTTGAATAACTCTTGACCTCGAGTTGCGGTCTCCCTTAGTTGTTTCCTTTTGATCGTGATCGCTTCTTTCTCATAAACATAGATCACAGTCGCGGTGTTGTTCACTTCATAAGTAATGACCATGGGTCGCGGTCTTAAGGGATATAGTGAAAATATACAACATACATGTACATATTATATGAGAAAAGTTAAGTAAAATCACTGATGAATTGAATGATATATTAATTATAAAATTAATTTGAAAATTTTTAGGATGTCTTCTTCAACTAAAGACTCACTGGAAAAGAGGGAAACATCATTAAAATAGGTAGATATGATTTTTGAGAAGTTAGCAAATGTTTTGAAGACCAATACAAGCCTACCACTAGTCAGGAGACTACAACTGCAACTACAGATGGAAAAGTATCAAAACATTTTGGGCCACCAGACACCAAAAGAATCAGATTATGCATAGAGTGCGACATAGATAGGAACCTCAGAATACCATCCCACAGAGTCTAAGCTAAGAAGTCTGGGCAAGAGGAAGGTTGAGCCTAATGCAGCACAAAGCATAAAAAAGGTAAAGGTGATAGCTACTAAAAAGACAAAAGGGCAAGAGGCAGAGACAACCCACAAGGAGGGAGAAGATACTGAGAAGGCAGCTCTATAGCAGCGTAGGCCCCCATTTGTACCCAGGAATGTTGTACACTAGTCGCAATATGATTGGATCAAGATCTTCAGTCCCACGAGACACCTAGACGTATACGACTTCAAAAAGATGAGAGTCTATGATAAAGGCATCAAGTTCTTAGAGGGTGCAAATCTATGCACCCTATAAACCTTGGAAGCCCCATCCTTAAAGTAGTTGATAGCTGAATTGTTATCTTCACTGAAGAAGCTCCTGACAGATGAAAAAGAATGTAAAAAGGGCGGTGGAGACTAAAAGATATATGTGAGACTGGGGGGAAAGTCTCACACAATCACATAAGTAATGTTGAATACTATCTTCACAAAGACAACAATAGAATCCCAAGCCGACTCCTCTACACTGGGAGAGAAGGTATAATGACCCCGCCTCCCGGTAACCCCCAATCAAGGGAGACTAAAAGGTCATAGCCACTATCCCAATAACTCATGATCCATGGTTTAACATTTAATCAAAAATAAATATTAAATTCTACTAAAACTATACTGGAAAACTGGAATAAAATAAAACTTTGTATACCTTTTTAAAATTTCGGATTTAGACTTCTATCACCCAATAAAGTCTACCTATCTAATCCTCCTTGCATTGTTTATTCGTATTCTTCACAATATGTCAATTTAATGTTTGTCCTTTTCAACAATTGTACCTAAAACTCTGACAAACAAAATGTCAGTCAATATATTTCTATACCGGTATGTGGGGACAAACAAAATTTCATAATTAATTGCTAACAACCTAAATATCACAAATAAGTTATTAGCAATAATCCAAAGTTAAGTTTTCAATGTGACATTCTCAACCACTTTTGCCCTAACCCTGGATCACCCTCTCTAGGGTTTTGTCCTTGCAAGGAACATAAGGCCACTTCCTCCATCCCAATCTTGGTTATTGGGGTCACCTCTCGGTGCCCAATGGTCTTCCCTCTAGGGCTTGACCGAATAGACCTTCCCTTCGGGGCTTGGTCATGCATCGTACATCAGGGTGGCATGTAGGTTCAAAAATACACATATATACTTAATTGTGATAATCATAGTGACTTTATAGTATTGCATAAATAAATACTCAATAGCTTAGGTTGCATCCAATCGATCAAATGTTTTAGAAAATGCCGTGAAACTAAATCGATTATTCATAAATAACCACATACTTATTTAGCTGAATCAAGATAGTAATATTCCAAGCAAGTATGAAATCCAAGCAAGCAAGCAATTCACACAACAAGGATCCTGAAATAACAATACAATTTCTTCACTACTCATGTTATCAAGATCTATTCAATCTAACTTGCTTCCTAGGGTTTCTACTTTCTTTTAGGGTTTCACTTGCAATTAGGATTTCATTATCACTTTTGCTACTACAAAACCTAAAATAGTAAAACTACTCATAAACCCTAATTATATCATCCTATATCCTCCTAACATTCTTAGGATCAACAATTAGCAACATATTTCCAAATAATTCGAATTAAACATATCAATCTCTTCCTTTACCCTAAATTAGGGTTACTACATGCATTAACATGGATTCTTGATTTAAAACCCTAAAATAGGAAACTTCTCATCTAAAATAGATTTGAATCTTTACTTTATGTTCTACCAGGCTATTAGTGCTCAAATTAACCAATTAGGCATCATAGATTTGGTCTTTAATCACAATTAGGGTTTTATCAGTGCTTAATGTATAATCAAGGTTAACTTAAAGCACTTTTAAATCTACGATCAGATTCAAGCTATGAAACTATTTTTAATGGATTTTACGCATTCTCGTGATCAATTTTCATATATTACATGTATTAATCTGAGATACCATTTATTTTCTACAAAATTTGCAAGATTTTCTTACTCGAACCAATGGGAAGCCACCATGTCGGAGGGGTGGCCTGCTCTCTCTTTTCCATGTGGGTCAGGGTTTGACGAATCTCGACCCACCACACAGGCGGCTGGCTCCACGCGAGTGGATGCTTGATCTATGGGCAATTTCCTCTTCTACCCTTATGGCTCCCGCTTCCCATCCTCACGCGGGATGGGCAAACCCATCCAAACACCCCCATCCTTCTTCTTCCTCACTCTCGACTCCTCCCACTTATAGAACATTAGTCCGCGACAGTCAACCCCACAGTTGAATCTGGGTTCCTGAGCATCAGAAACCAAAGCAATGGTGCCACCGCCATCACCGGCTTGAGGCGAACTCGCCGGCGGCTTTATCTACCCATCCAGCGGTGTGAAGCAAGAAAGCCTACGGAGCCGCCATGGCTGGCATGGAGGAAGCTGCTCCAAAGAAAATCTCAGCTTTCTTCGCAGAATTGGTACAAGGGACACCTACCAGAGGTCTTGCAGCATCCTATGATTGATTTTGTGCTCTCGTTACAAGTCCCCAGACCCCCTTATATTTCTTGGATGTCCGGCTGAGTGAGGACAGTCTTACGGATTGGGGAAATGTTAGTTTCTCTCCCAAAACCACCAAATATCGGGGTCCATCTACTCAGAACGGAGTCCTGATTGCAAAGGGATTGTGTTCGCAGGTGATCACCCAACTACCAATGAAGAAAAATGATCTAGAGGAGAAATTGCATTTCCAACCAAAAGAACCTAAAAATTGGGGTTGTAACATCCTTCCCCTCTTATAGGAATTTTGCCCTAAAAATTCCACCAAACATACAAACAAATAGGATAAGACTTTCTCATGTCCATCATGGCTCCCATGTGGCTTCACCATCTCCATGGTGCTTCCAAAGAACCTTCATCATCTTATATTCTTACATCTGAGTTCTCTCTCACCTCGGTATCTCGTACCCTCGTAGGTGACTCAGGACTTTTCAGCCTCTCTCGAAGCTTAAAAGGTTCATGGCTCAGCACATGCCTCGAGTACATCACATAGTGCTCTAGATCCAACTCATGGACACACCATACATCACATTATCCTGAGGGGTAAGCTAAACATAATCATCTCCACCAATCCATCTCAAATAGACCCATGTATCGGGGACTCATCTTTCTTAGCTATAGCTCTGAGGGGTCGGGTTTTCATAAAACATATTCTCCCACAGTGAAATGCATGTTAGTCTGCTTTACATTAGCTCATGACTCATGTCGCCCCTAGGTTTTCTCAGCCAACGCATAATCAAAACAACTTCATATGCACACACTGTGGTCTCTCTAACCTTCACAAGATCCTTTCACTGACATCATCCTAAAGAAGCGGTGACCGACTCAGCCTCCCTTATAGAGCTTCTTACACCCCGATACTAGCTATGGTGGCTATCATCATAAGCAAACTCTCTTAGGGAAGGAACTGCTCCCATGTATCACCCGAACGAGCACACACATAGTGTACATGAACTATCTCTTCCTCATATATAGTTCTACTAGATCTGTCACACTAAAAGTGCTCTCTTTCTTAGGCAAGGGATTAAGTCAACTTGGTAAGGCGATCTACCGTAACCCATATTGCATCATGACCTGTCTTGGTCCAGGGGAGACCCACCACAACGTCTATGGTGATCTACTCCCATTCCCTCTCTGGGACTCTTCATTATCCATAGTAACTTACCAGGTACTGGCGTTTGACCTTCACCTCCTGGCATGCATGGCAACAAGCCACATGCAAATCTATATACTTCTTCATCTCAAGTCTTCAAGTTACTACTACAAACTTTTACTATCTTAGTAGTACCATGGAGTATGGTGAACTTAAAATCATGATCTCATACATGTCATGATTCATCAAGGTCAACTCCTCAGAAACCCTAAAACACTCTAGTAGCGGGTTTCACCACCTTCTTTTCCCTATAAGTGTAGCAGAGGTTCTTACAACCATCTTTGTATATCATCAAGCTCTAGGTTAGTTAACTAAGAAACCACTAACTCGACCAACAGATCTCGTTGTATCTTAGTGTTAGACAAACATATCTCACTAACTTAGGGTTCACCTATCCACCTCTTCTAGCCTCTCTACTGGCTGAACTAGACAGTTGTGTCTCGACAAAGAGCATCCATTACCACCTTACATCCTTATGTGCTAGGTAACAGTGAAGACATAAACCTTCATATATTCCACTTATCATCCTCATCTCAGATTTAGGTCTAACAGAGTCAAGAAAACTCTAAGCTCATCATCTTGGTTATCGAACTCAAACTAATATAAATTCCAACTTTCCATTCATATAGGGCTTCACCCTCTTTACAAAGATATCAAGAAAACACTATTCACATCACATGAAATACAAAATAGTATCTGACATATATTTACTACACATTCAGATAAACAATCATTCATAACCAAGGGGATCCAGATAAACAATTTCTCTATTTAATTATACAACAATTTCAGTCACCGACAAATTCCCTATATTTCAGTTTACTCTTATAACCTCTGTGAATACTTAGGGAATTATCATTAGGATGTATTGTATACACTTCTAATATGATTTTATCATCTAAAATTCATCCAAACATAGGAAGAATCCATTTCATATCATTTTGCAACAACTTAGATCTAACACACAATTCAGGGTTTGTAGTCGCATACTAAGCAATTAAAGATTATGGATTATTTAACCAATTTTTGTGCAATAAACTGTTTAAAGAAAGTTCCCACTCACCCTAAGGTGTAAAGCCACCTTAAAAACACAACTTGTAACATCCCAGGATTTGAGGCCTCAGATATGATGATCTTAAAAGGAATGATTGGACTACCCATATCACCAAGGTGCACCTCCTTTTCAGGGAGCCCATCTCTAAAGAACTCCATAGTTAAGCATGCTCAGCTTGGAGTAGTACTAGGATGGGTGACCAGTCGGGAAGTTGATCCTGGCTTGCGTGTTAGTGTGGACAAAGTGCACAGTTAAGGCTAGTGGTGGTCTGTGGGGCCAGTCGTCATTCATAAAACTCTATTGGAGCCTTGGGCAGTGGGCCCGGGCATTACACAACTCATCCCTGAAAATCTCGATCTCATATCAAATCCCTAGCAATTCACCCGATTCTTCTTCCTTTCAACTCAGAAACCCTAGAAATGAGGGATTATGAAGAAAGAGTGAGAAAAGAACTTGATTTTATATGATTTCAAATCCAAATAGGGGAGGGACGGAATCTTGACATATGATAGAAGATTCACCATGAAAGGCTATGCAATGAAGCTAAACTTACATGATTTCATCATTCCTCAGACCACAAAACCCTAGGTCAGCATCTCCATCAATTTCTCCTCTCAAACCCTAACTCTCCCTCTCTCTCTAGGATTTCATTTTTCTGGAATGAATCACGAATTATGAGAGTTACTAGTGTGTTAGGTTGACCAAATAGAGCAATTGATCTGCTTGTGTTAATTGCACATTGACCCCTCACTATACTTTTTCTTATTTCAGCTGAATTTTCTATCATAAAAATATTACTGTAATTCATATACTGATAAGGTCTAAACGCATCCAAAAATTATGAAAATTTTACATCTTGTTTATGATTGAGTTTCAGATCTTTATTTAAAATTTCAAATCATTTGGAGTTACCAATAAATAAATTAAAATAAAACACTACACTGCTAAAAAGTACTCTGTCAGCATTTTGGTCGAAGCATAGTTCGACCGAGAACCACATTCAAAGAACACTCAAATATTCTGAAATTTTTCTCCAATATGCATGACTGAGTTATCCATATAATATCCAAAATTCAATTAAATACTTTTTTTTTATAAAATACGAAAAATCATTTACCACACTGCTATCCTGATCAAATTCCATATTCATGCACTATCAAAACCCTAATTTTTGCCGATTCGGGTTTACATTTCTCAAACCCTAATTCTTCAAACTAAAATCATAGTTAGATTTTATTCTTAGGTTTGAAACATCAAAATTGATCTAATATCATTAATCAAGTCTAAACGATGTTGAATCTAATAAAGCATGTAATCATTCTGGTAAACCCTAATTTACCAATCAAGCACAAATGTGGTCATTACAATTCTCACCCCTTAAAAAGTTTCATCCCCGAAACATAAATACGCAAACAAAGTATATTCAAAGTTTATTTTAAGCTTCTTAAATCTTACATGCCATTACATTCTTGTATTTTATACATGAATGTAGTTTTCAATGTTAAGTCCTTTATTTCTTTTCTAATCACAACATGTTAAAACAATTCTCAATAATAACAAACAAGTTCTCTATGCCACAATCAATCATAGGATAGAGAGAGAAATAACCATTTCAATATTTTCATACTCTTGAGGTGTTACCTCAACATTGATAATCCGATCCAACTATCTCAAATCATATGATTCAATATGTAATATTGTTATGTATTACCTCTGAGTCACAAAAGAGAGTACACCATGTTGTTTTGACATTTACTATTATGCTACTCAAATAGCAAAATAGTCTTGAGTTGGAAGACTAGATTCAACAAAAATTGTACCATACTACTCACGGCATCCCCATTGGATCATGGATGCATAAGGTGAATCATCACCATCACATTCCATACTATTCTCAACTATGAACCCACACATAATTCAAGGTGTAACCAACAGATTATAGCATACTAAGGTTTCAACAATAGTAACAGAGTACTCCATTATTGTATTAGTCATTCAAAGACTATTCATACCCAATTACCATCACTTAGTTATATTAAAGCTAGGTATAACAAGCTATACCTCATTAGGGTTACATATCAATACAATATGGTTATCATCCCTTCTATTCATATGAGTGAATAGGTAAGACTACCTTATTCAGGGTAACCCTCCATTTGTTCCATCATCATTCAACCCATATCACCATACCACAATTGTATAATACTAAGATGGATTACTGGTATGAATGACTACAACTATCAGACACCTGAAATTAACATATTGTTTACACATATACACTGAAATCATATGTAGAACCAATTTACATCCCTTAATATACCTTCAACAAATTCTAATTCTAAAAACAAGTTCACATATTACTAAAAGCCATTGTTTTCTCTCATCTCTCTCCTCATTCACTACTACTTAGTTTTTGCTACTTATCCTTCTCATTTTAATCATGTAGATTAAACATTCTTAAAATTGAAACATACAAGGTACAAATAGATTATTCATCATTCTTGGTATCACTGCAAGAATTTATCTCATATCGCACTTCACTCAAATTGTATTTCTCCTTTTATTCAAAACACACTTTTTACATTTCAAATTTATATCTTACTTTTTTCTCCGAATCATATCCATATTGTTTATCTACCTTTCACATTAGCTATCTTTAAAGCCTGGATTACTATCAATGCTAGTTTACTTCTCATAGTGCAAATCTCATGATCTTGTTTTATAGAGATGCTAGTATTCAAGGTCAAATCACTAGTGACATCCCTTGAACTACTATAACTCTAAACATTCTAGGATTTGGTCCTTATCAGTAGAATGACTTTATTGTGATGTGACTTTTCTCCCTTAGTTTGAAATTCAAACTTTGGATCTCACAAGTTTTACTAAGGTATTTCTTATCTCATCAATTGAGTTTTCTTTCTCTTACTTGGCCATTCAGATAGATTACATTCTCAATTACCCTGCTAGGGTTTCATCATCATATTGTGTGTCATTATTACATTCACTAGATGTCTACCGTGGTGGTTATGCATCATATATGATTCATTTTCTTATCACTTCATTCCCACATTGCTCTCATTAAGGAAAATATGAAAGAGAAGATGATTTTGAGACTTAGAATTCTTATCTTCAAACATCCAATAATACATTTCTCATATGTAGGTTTAATTAATTATCAACAAGGATACTTGACAAATTAGCACTTTCTTGAATCTCACAACCTCTTTCTTTTATAATCTATATTACTTTATTATGTTTCAAACCCTTCCTTACTTTCCATAATCCCCGTATAATATACTACTATTCCACATGTCATCTTTAACTTCTACTTTTCTCTTATGATCATGTTGTTTATTCATATGTCTGATCATGTATACCATGTTGCACATATTTCTTTTTATCCTTTTACTAATGTGAAGTTGAAATTCTAAATCAATAATCTCTCTAATAATTTCACCTCATGTTTAATACATTACACATCCTTCATTTTAAATCAAATGGCTCATGCATGGGTGAAACATAGTTTCTCTTTCAATTAAGTTTTTTTCTTCCTGAATATAGTCTACCTTTGTATGACTTATTCATTTATTTAGCTTCACTTTTGTTCTTCTTTTTAAAACTAGTTTGTTGTTCTATAGAGACTTAGAATCCAAAGACAGTAAGGATGAATGTATTAAACTTATTAATAAAGGTAAACATTCCATGCTCTCGATTATATCATAACCCTCATTCCTTAATCAAGCTCATTATTTCCAACATTTCTCTTTGTTTCAACTAAGTTTCTTATCCTAGTTTTATGATTTACATGTTCATCTAGTTCTCTTCACTTTAACTCTTCTGAAGACTCTTCACTTCTATGTACTTATCATATACTTAACTATTTTCTTCTATTTTCCCTTTGCTTTGGAGTACATAAAAACATTGTACTTGGTTATATAATCCATTCCTCATGATTGATTCTTACTATCTTGTCCCCTTACATACTTTTCTCATATCTTTTCCACATTTTATATTTAGATTTCATATAATACTAATCATTAAACTTAATCTGAACCTTATGTCGCGTTCCTTTATTCCCAATTAAGGGTTTCTCATATGAGGCCCCAAAGTTGGATCTCAGATATCAGTTCCAACTAATTCTTAGTTATCCTAGTATTTCCCTTATACTTTAAAATATTAGGGTATATACATTAATACTAGAATTTGGATCTAATCTATCCAGAATTTACTCTTGTTATGTTACTAATAGGAGGTATTAGATCCCAGTAATGCATCCTGCCAGCCGGACCAGGCCAAACATGCAGTCCTGAAGCCAAGAGCTACTTAGGATTACTCAACTCCTATTCATCTCAAATGTGTAGAAGAAAACTTATCCACTTAGGAAAGCTCATTCAAAGATCATTTCTAGTCTATTTTATACAAAGAATGTAATCAATAAATGCTAAAACTGCATAGTGTACAATAAATCTTAAATACCCATATATATTTCAAAATACTAAATATCTGAATTCAAACATATAAGAGCTTTTCTATTCATCTCCAATAAAACAACAATATGAAATGAAAGTTCTATCTCATTTTATATTTATGATCTTAATTCATGTTACTTATTGTGTTTCTAACCCTAATATTTCTAGGGTTCCTCTCTAGACCATCCTTCCACTATATACCTGGCCAGGGTATACATGAAAGAATAGACAGAGTAGCTTCATATTGGTTGATCCCAATACTCGGATACCGGGCCAGGATATCCAAATACTCAAATCCCCAGAGCTAACATTATAACATCTCCTATCTACCACACTTATGACTCTAAGTTACTAACTTAATGGTCCCTGACAACTCAGCCTAAGCTCTAATACCAAGTTGTTACAACCCAATCTCACATTTACCATTAATCATGAGATTAGGGCATAAATTGAGGATTTAACATAATATAAAGATCACCCTTAACTTTTTCTTCTTTTTCAAAATCTTTGTTTTCTTGCATTAAACCACATAAACTAACTTTACAAGGGAATCTAAACATTGATTTCTTTAATCTGATTTCAACAGTAAAAATGCATGTATGAACATTCATTATGTTTCTCATACTTTTAAGCACATAAGACTTGCTGATTCACATATATTGCTAAAAGAGGAATAATGTTATACATCATCGTTTACAACTATATCTTATTTCTTTATAAGGACCTAGAGTGACAAGGACCGATTGAACTTAACTATACTTAGACTTAACTCTTGTGGCAGATCTACTCAGATACAATGATATCTTCAATCCACACAATTTCCCTAAAAATTTTGAGTAGAGGGGTGAGCCTACTCACTCAGTGAATGAGTACTTCAAAGAAACAGTCTAAAGCACTGATATATTTACTGATATACTTTTGAGCAACTAATTTCAATTATAACAGCAGTAAGCTTTTAAGAGTCTAATAATTGACAAGCATAAATATGGCAGGATACTCTATATATCTACACGAGTGAATCAATATATGAAATGCTTGATTGATCATAAAGAGAACTAATAATTCAGAAACATACAAAGAATAATTGAATAGATGCACACACTTATTTAACCTCTACTATACTGAGCAGATCTAAAACAATACAATTAAATAACATCGAATGCCAAAAATTACATTTAAAGGACAACTACTCTACATATGAAGACTCGTAGTGAACTATGATCTCACCATACAAGACTTAGTTAACACCCTGAGATAGCAAAGTCTGACTACTCTCCTTCTCTGTAATAGGGAAACTAGATCTCTGACCTTGGCACTCCTATTGTGTCATTAACTGGACTCCTCCTCTAACCTGAGCACACAGGAGGAGAGTCAAGCCACCTATTGGCTTTTCTATACTCTAGTGCCACCAAGACTTCTGGTTGATGTTGGACACACTTTTCTGTACTCTAGTGTCACCATGACTTCTAGTTGATGTTGGACAATGCAAACTATAATTTAAGGAGACTTCCATTAGGGCTTCGCCTCCCCCCCCCCATGCCACCTGATAGCACATTCTGACCCCCATATACTGGACGCTGCCAAGGTTAGGTCGTTTCACCCCTAAGGCGCAGACCTCACATAGGGGTTCTACGGTGTCAGGGCCCTTAAGTCTATTATTTTATTAATCCTAGAAAGCACTTTCTACATTGCACCTTTATCTTGCTTATACTTGACTCTGGTATCTCTATGGTGTCATGTCTACTTATTTAAAGTTATAATACAACATGTATATCATTCTAAACTTGGCCAAGCAGTATACTCAAACACTATAATATACTGAGAAATCAACATACTATACATGCAGGCAGACTGAAATACTTAAATAAACATAAAGCATGTCCATTTGGCACTTATACACTAGAATCATGCAATTAAACATCTTAATATACTGATAAGAGCTAATTACTTGGCATACGAGTAATCGTCATTTGCACTCATAAATTATTTGCACTTTCTTGGAAAACATGCACATCGACCCAAATCCTGGGTTGAGCATCTCATACCGATAAGATGGTAATCAAAATGCTTAATTCATTGAACACCCTATCCTTAGGGCTTCATTTACCTCATTCACTTATCACATGGCTCTCATAAGGATTTAATATGTCATAAACATCCACTAAATACAGATTGCTTTTAACAAGTCATATAAAATCAACATATGTATGAAATCCTCGAATTGAGCTAAATTAGGGTTTTCCATGCCATTCATTAAGATATTATGAATCAAGAATAACATTGCATAAATAGAGTCTATGATGCCAAGAAAAACACTTCAAATGGATTTCACCATATTTATTCAAAAATTTCCAACTTTCCACTCATATAGGGCTTCACCCTCTTTACGAAGATATCAAGCAAGCACTATTCACATAACATGAAATCCAAAATAGTATCTGACATATATGTACTACGCATTTAGATAAACAATCATTCATAACGAAAGGGATCCAGATAAACAATTTTCTCTATTTAATTATACATCAATTTCAGTCACCGAAAAATTCCCTATATTTCAGTTTACTCTTGTAACCTCTGTGAATACTTAGGGAATTCTCATTAGGATGTATTGTATACACTTCTAATATGATTTTATCATTTGAAATTCATCCAAACAGAGGAAGAATCCATTTCATATCATTTTGCAACAACTTAGATCAAACACACAATTCAGGGTTTGTAGTCGCATACTAAGCAATTAAAGATTATGGATGATTTAACCAATTTTTGTGCAATAAACTGTTTAAAGGAAGTTCCCACTCACCCTAAGGTGTGAAAAATCCTAATATCACAAGAAGAAGGAATATTAAGGAAATAGGAGAGAGAGAGAAGCTTGCTTTTTCATGAAGGAATCAGATTCCTAATAGGAACATACCCGATTTCTTTGTGAGCAAGCATCATAGGGCAGTGGACCGTTATGCCCTCCAAGGGCTGAAGACACACCGGACTTATGCGGGGGCAAAGTGGTAAATTCGAAATGTGTCCAAATCTGCAAGCAACGTTACATGGAAATAAACACATGGCGCTCTCTGATTGGCCCAAGTAAGGTTTTTTTTGCAAAAATCATAGTTAAATATTGGTAGCTCGGATGGTTACACATAAAATATGGAAATTGCTCAGACAAATGAGGGGAATCTAATAAAAATATAGTTAGAAGCTAATTCCTCTTGCAATTTGAAAAGTGGTGGAAGTTATTAACTTTAATGAATTAAAGATAGAGAAATCCTATTTTGAGATTATTAATATATTTAGAAGGGTTTAATGGATGATTAAAGTTGATATCAGCCTGTTAATCATGAAAGGAACATTAGGAACAAAAAGGAGGAAATTTGCATGAAATTGGTTTAATTTAAAAATTCATGTGAATAAATATGTTTTAATGGGCCTTGAAACCCTAATATTGGTAAATGCGACTCCTAATGGCTCTAATTATTCAAAATTGTGAATAAAGCTAAGATATAATGATACTAAGCTATTTTGAGCATTAAAGTTCCTAATTGTGGTTAAATACCCTTAATGTGGAAATTAGGGTTTCTCAGTGGATAAAAGGTGGAATTAATGATAAATAACATTCATATGAGTATTAGATCATAATGAACTACAAATTGATGATAAATGAGCATAATGACTTTATCATAAATTAAAAGGATAAAAATGGTGGCTTTACTGTAGAAGAGGCTTAATGGACTTAATTGATGATTAATTGTGTGGTTTCTGGACTTAAGGTTATGTGTTTATAAAAGATAAGCTTAATAACTTTCATGAAGGATAGATGATAAAATTAGGGTTTAAAAAGAGTAAAGGGAAGTAAAACTCTAATTGCAAAGTACACCCTAAAAAGAGGAAGAAACCCTAAAAAGAAATAGAAACCATAAGTAGCAAGATGGTTTGGATAGTTTTTAATAAAAAGGAATTGGATGTATATATCAGGATTGAACTATGTACTTGCTTGATTCTGGATTACTTGCTTGTTTGGACTATTCCTACATCTGAGTCTGCGTGACAGGTATGTGGTTACGCCTATGAATATCCTGAATTAGTTTCCCCAGGATTTTTGAGGTTTTATCGATGACATGAGTTAAACTGTTGGTTGCATTTAATTCTTGCAAATTATAATGTGGATATGACTATCACCTAAGATATGTGCCTACTAGATCAGATCCTAGTCCCCTCTGTAGCTTAATCGATTGACCTAGTGCATGGCTACTAATGGGGTAGGTCCATCAGGTCATTGAATGACTTAGTACATGGCTACCAATGGGGTAGGACCATCAAGTCACCATGAGTCAGGGATTGGGCTACCTTTGGGTAGGGCCATGCGAATCCATAACCCTAGGTATTGACTACCTGTGTGGTAGGGCCATGGGGTAAGGATCTACCATATGAGAGAGGTAGTATCTATGTCCACTACAGGGACAACACAGAGATAGGGGATAGGTAAGGATTGAGTAGTATTGCTTAAAGCGTAATCTTGGATGTTAAATGATATTTGGATGACTACATTGTTATTATAATTGCACGATTATTGTTTCCCCCACATACCAGCTTCTTGCTGACCGACGTTTTGTTTGTCGAAGTTTTAGGTACAATGAAAAGAACAAATAGTAAAGTAGCATATGTGGAATTAAATGAGGATTAACGCGCACAGGAGGATTAGTTGGATCAATATCTTCATGGTTAAAAGTTTAGAAGTCCCAATTTTAAAAAGGTAAGCAAAGTTTTATTTTATACCAGTTTTCAGTTTAGTTGGTAAAGTTTATTAATTTTTATTGATTATTTGTCGAACCTTTGATTCGGGTTATTGATTAACGGCTCTGACCTTTCAGTCTCCCTTAGTTGGGGGTTACCAGGAGGCGGGGTCATTACAATTGGTATCAGAGCGAAGGTTCCTCACTTAATCTTTAATAATTATTAAATTTTACAAATCCTGTAGAACCCGAGGGAGTTATTAGAGGATTGTCCAAAAGATTGAGGTGTCTAGAAAATGATCATGTCCGGGGGCTGGCAATATTTTCCTCCGCACCGCTATTCGGAATACGAGGACTCCCAAATTGTGTGACTGCCTAGCCGATGTTTTAGGATATGACTCGAAATAAGATACCTTTAGGACTCTGTCATCTTGTTCATCCCTTCTCAACTCAAATTCTATTAAGGACCTTAAGGGTTAGGGTTTCCTCTCTTCTCCTCACCCTCTTGAGGTATGGGTAAGGTTAATAAGGTCTAAGGAATCCTCCACCAAATTAATGAAAATCATGTAAATAAGATGTCATGGACATAAGCTTAATAGATTAAGCACAAACTAAAGAATAGATACATGCTTCAGTCGTATGACACGAGTTGTCATGGCCCTCAGGAGAGACCTGAGGATAGACCTCCTTGTCAAGAGGATGAGTAGAGAGAGTTAGTCTTGGATGTAGAGACCTCCATTAAAAGTAGAGGCATGGTACCTCCTCTGAGGATGATGTTAACCCTAACCCTAAGTGGAGGTTAGAGAGAGAGACAGGTGACACGATGAGTTAGATGTCTTGGTTGACTGGGTGGACATGCCTTTAGAATGCCATATGAGCCATGAGAGGTCGGATGACCTAGCACCTTTGGCAACCCAACCCTGGGAAGGGTCGTGCATGTTTGAGTGAAGGATAGCTCCTTCATTGATGAGGTTAGTGAAGAACCTATAGAAACCCTATAGGCTTATGCAAGTAGGGGATAACATGCAACCTGAGTACGTCAGTGGTACGATAGTAGGTTGAAACCCTGGCCAGGATAGCTGATGAGATAAGAGCTATGGATAACCTTGAGCAAACATAAGCTGAACATAGGCTTCACTCAAGTAGGAGCATGCTTATGAGCTTGATCCTTCATGAATAAAGGACCTCTTATAGAGAGGTTGGTTGTAGGATTAGCTCTAGAGAGAGAGCAGGACCCCAGGTAAGAAGGTTGGAAGCCTAAAACCCCAAAATATGAGGAATAGTGGGGAGTCGAGGATGATGCGACCTAAGTGGATGATAGTGTTTGCCTCATGCATGATCCCTGGAGGCTGATGATATCTTGGCTGCCTTTAGAGGAACCAAACCCTAGAGAGAGGATGATGCTTCTGGTACCTATGTGCCTATGGTATATGTGTTTACCTTCTGAGATGGGAAGAAGAATTCCTTAGACCTAGAGAGGTTTAGTAACAGGTTGTGAGGCCTTGTACCTAGTTGGTTGACCTTGAGGAGGACTCAACTCTGAGGTGTTGCTCAAATAAAAGGATCATGGGAGTACATGACATACCTTGGACATGTTTGATTCACGGTTAAGAGTTTGAGCATGCAGTAAGATACCCAAAGGAGAACCTAGGGTTCCTAGGCCTAAGAGGGGAAGCAGTGTATCCAATGCTCATAATGAGATTTGAGTCTCTATAGTTTCGAGCATGGTACTCCTCATGTGTAGAGGAAAAAGGAAACCACTTAAGTTAAAGGTATGTTTGATGAACCCCTCACAACTAAGTTGATATGATGTTGAGGGAAGAGAACAAGTATGACCTAGCATGGTTTAATAGATGGTCTGCTTGTGCCTTAGTAGCTGTTGGGTTAGGCATGCTCATGAGAATGTAAACCCTAAGGACAGTTGTGACCTTGTTGTCAAGAGTTGTAGTTTCCTCCCATCATGGGAGAGGGACCCTTTGGTTGGGTGTTTACCAGTTTTGTTGGTTTTGAGGTAACCTAAAGAGGTCTCATAGGATCTTGAGAGACTAAGTGAAAAGTACATGGCATGAGAATGAACCTGTAGACCCATAGATAACCATCTCTATGTGCATGTGGATGTGTTACCATGGAGGTAACCAGTATGGGGCCTGACCAAGGTAGGAAGTTCACCATGACCCCTGTGAAAGGATGAAAGACAACCTAAGAATGTAGAAAGAGATGATGAAGGATTGGGTTAGGTTCTAGGTTGGACATGTACTATGATAGAATCCTAAGTCTATCCTAGGGTCAGGTAGGGATAAGACCGATGGAAGAAGGAGTTGCCTAATTCCCTAGTTGTACATGACCATAGGGTCGGGAGGTAACAACTATCATTGTCCGAGGGCCATGGGTTAGGAGATTGATCACCTTCATGAACTCATGGGACCCAAAGGGCAGATGAGTAGGGCACTCTCTAGATGCATAAGGGAAAAGGGATGACTTCAAAAATTTCGGCACCATACAGACCTAGAGGAGATGACCAAGGATTGTGTGGTGACCAAAGTGGGTTCGAGAACAGTTTTCCATGGAAGTAACTTTGATATCGGGATGATTGTGATGTAGAGACATGTGTGGCACATTTAAACTCAGATTTAAAGGTGTACTGGCAAGGTGGGATGTACCATCTCTACTCTTGGAATATGAAGAACTTTGTATTTGGACTGCAGCCAAATGCTTATTTCCTCTTGTTATGGGGGTGAGAGATAGGACAGTATGCATGCCATATACCAAGGATAAAGATGGTGTGAGTTGAGACGTTGCTATAGAGAGGATAACATACCCTGGTGGAGTGAATGATACATGGATGGTTCACAAACACTAAGAGAGTTAAGGTAGTCATCCTATAAGGATGCTTCTAGTGGAAGCTTTGTGGAATTTGCAAGTGATACAAGGTTGAGTTTGATCACCAAGAAGATGAGCTCAAAGTGTTCTCAATGAAGATAGACTTAGAATTTTAGTTTGAGATGATAAGTGAAATACATGGAAGTGTATGTCTTCAACATTACCTAACACCGAAGGATAAGAAGTGGTAATGACTGCTCGGGTTGAGGTATAGCTGCCTAGTTTAGCTAGAAGCTTGAAAAAGTTGAGGTTGCTAGGGCTTAAGTTGAGAAAAGAGATAAGTTTGGCTAACACCCAGATGTATCAATAGCAGTTAATCAAGTAAATGATTGTTGGTTATCCAGCCTAGTCCATGATATAATGAAAGGATGGTTGTAGAATCTCAGATGTACTTCTTTGGAAAGGAAAGTGATGAAACCCTGATGAGAGTGGTTTAGGGTTTCTAAGGTATCAAGTTTGAGGAATCATGACATACAGGAGATCATCGTTTTAAGATCACCAAACACCATGATACTACAAAGATAGTAAGTGATAGTAGAACTTTGGCTGCTTGATATGAAGTTACATGTGATAGGTGACCATGCAAGCCAGGGGTGAAGGACGAACACCAGTAACCCAATGCTTTACATTTAAGGTTAAAAAATCCTCGAGAAGGAAGGGGAGTGCACCACTATGGATGTGGTGGCAAATCTTCCTTAGACCATAGAAGGTCAAGATGCAATATGGGTTATGGTAGATCGCCCAACCTGGATGACAGGAGAAGGAAATGATTATTGTCAAGGGACAAATTCGGTTAAACTAATTAAGAGAGAAAGATGGTTCAATCACACCATGATGCGAGTTCAAAAGTTCTTGAGTATGACCTAAAGGTTCACTCCCATGAGGTGGAAGCAGATACTTGAAGAACTCAATGTTAGTACAGTTTAGCACCCCATACTAATGGTTAGTATGATTCAGACTAGAGTGTCTGATGAGAGCATGTGTGCTCATTCAGGGTGATACAAAGAGACAGTTCTTAAGACGTGACGTTAAACACCATAGCCAATTATCAGGATGAAGGAAGTTCTATAAGGAGGTTGTGTCGGTCACCACTTCATTATGATGATGTTGGTGAAGGAGGCCTCACAAAGGTTAGAAAGGAACCAAAGTGTGTGCAGATGAAGTCGCTTTGATCATGCAATGGCTGAGAGAGAGCCCAGTGGTGACATGAGTCACGAGCTGATGCAAAGAAGACAGACATGCAGTTCACTATGGGATAATATGTGATGTGAAAATCCGACCCCTCTAATCTATAGCTGAGAAAGCTGAGTCCCCGATATATGGGTCCATTTGAGATGGATTGGTGGAGATGGTTGTGTTTAGCCTTGCCCATCAGGATAACATGATGTGTAATATGATCCATGAGTCCGATCTAGAGAACTATGTGAGGTTCCCAAGCTATGTGTTGAGCCTTGAACCTATTCATATTTTGAGAGGCTGAAATGTCCTGAGTCACCTATGACGGTACAATATACGAAGGTAAGAAAGAACTCAGATGGAAGAATATGAGATGATAAAGGTTCTTGGGAAGCACCATGGGAAGGGTAAGGCCACATGGGAGACATGTTGGACACAAGAAAGGCTTATCCTAAATTATTTGTTTGCTTGGTGGAATTTTGAGGGCAAAATTCCTATAAGAGGGGAAGGGTGTTACAAACCCAATTTTTGGGTTCATTTCAGCGAGAAATGCAATTTCTCACATTAAAGATATTTGGAAAAATAATGATACAATTGGTTGTGAATAAATTGATTCCGTTTACAATAGCCTTGATTTTTGTGTTGTGGGCTTTATTGGCTATTGGGCCCAATAACAAGGAAATTCAATTAGTAAATGAATAATTGAGTTATTGAGAAAAGAAAGGTGTGGAAACCTCTAGAAGGAAAAAGAACTTAATCTAAAGGTGGATTTCGTGCCACATGGGTTCCTTGGGTCTCAAGGAGTCCAAAATTGCAATGATAAAGCAATAAGAAAAGAAAAGATCAATTAGAGCTTTCTTTATTAAGAAAGAAATTGAAAATAATGATAAAATGTGGAAAATGAGTGAAAAGAGGTATAATTGAGTTATCCTTGATGGAATTTTGTATCCCAAGGATTCCTAATGATAAAAGGAATACCAATGAGGAAAATAAAAGAGAAATAAAGAGAAGTCCTCAAAAAGAGGTATTTTAATAAGAAATAAACATGATAATGAGAAATAATGCATTTAGATGCATCTAGAAGGATAATGAGTATCCAATAAAAAGGATTTCGAAATATTAGAGTTTCTTGGGGTCCAAGGATCCCCGATGAAGGAAAAGAAAGAGAAAATACCAATAAAACAAAATAAGAGGATAATGTGATGCTTAATGAATGAATTTCATGGTATTATTAAAAGGGTGATATTTTCTACTAAAGGAAACTATAATTTCGTGCTTATGGAGTAAAAGTCAAGCATAAGAGAGGCTAAGAGAAAGGATTTTCGAAATCTTAATATCACAAGAAGAAGGAATATTAAAGAAATAGGAGAGAGAGAAGCTTGCTTTTTCATGAAGGAATCAGATTCCTAATAGGAACAGACCTTATTTCTTCGTGAGCAAGCATCGTAGGGCGTTGTTACCCTCATCTATAAAAGGAGAGAGAGAGAGTTCTGGGCCAAGTCCAGGAGAGAGATCCCACACATCCTCTTTTCTCCTTCTTTTCTTCTTGTTTTTGGCATATAAACCCTAACTAAGAGGGGTTGCGTGATCTTGAAGTCTTGAGGCAGCGAGTATGGGTTACAAAAGAAGCTGGATGCTCCATGATGTCGGGGAGCTACATTGCCATCGGGGCCATTCCCTAAACAAGGCACGATGACAGCTGCAGGTCTGCAGCACCTGCTGCAGGTTGCACGCTAGTTCTGCCCAAACCAGCCGCATGGGCCGCAAGCTGGGCAGTGCCCCAGGCGCGGGGGAGGGTGGCGGGGCCAGGGCAGCCTCTGATGGGGTTCTCGAGCCCCCAGGAAGGTCAGGCGGACCTCTGAAGAGCTGCAGATCACGACCGCTAGGGCGATCTGAAGGACGAAGATGACCCTTTGGGTCATTGGACAATTATGTCCTCCAAGGGCTGAAGACACAACTAACTTATGCGGGGACAAAGTGGTAAATTCGAAATGTGTCCAAATATGCAAGCAACGTTGCATGGAAATAGACACATGGCGCTCTCCGATTGGCCCAAGTAAGGTTTTCTTGCAAAAATCACAATTAAATTTTGGTAGCTGGGATGGTTACACATAAAATATGGAAATTGCTCAGAAAAATGTGAGGAATCTAATAAAAATATAGTTAGAAGCTAATTCCTCTTAAAATTTGAAAAGTGGTGGAAGTTATTAACTTTAATGAATTAAAGATTAAGAAATCCTATTTTGAGATTATTAATATATTTAGAAGGGTTTAATGGATGATTAAAGTTGATATCAGCCTGTTAATCATGAAAAGGAACATTAGGAACAAAAAGAAGGAAATTTGCACGAAATTGGTTTAATTTAGAAATTCATGTGCATAAATATGTTTTAATGGGCCTTGAAACCCTAATATTGGTAAATGCGACTCTTAATGGCTCTAATTATTCAAAATCGTGAATAAAGCTAAGATATAATGATACTAAGCTATTTTGAGCATTAAAGTTCCTAATTGTGGTTAAATACCCTTAATGTGGAAATTAGGGTTTCTCAATGGATAAAAGGTGGAATTAATGATAAATAACATTCATATGAGTATTAGATCATAATGAACTACAAATTGATGATAAACGAGCATAATGACTTTATCATAAATTAAAAGGATAAAAATGGTGGCTTTAATGTAAAAGAGGCTTAATGGACTTAATTGATGATTAATTGTGTGGTTTCTAGACTTAAGGTTATGTGTTTATAAAAGATAACCTTAATAACTTTAATGAAGGATAGATGAGAAAATTAGGGTTTAAAAAGAGTAAAGGGAAGTAAAACTCTAATTGCAAAGTACACCCTAAAAAGAGGAAGAAACTCTAAAAAGAAATAGAAACCATAAGTGGCAAGATGGTTTGGATAGTTTTTTATAAAAAGGAATTGGATGTATATATCAGGATTGAACTATGTACTTGCTTGATTCTGGATTACTTGCTTGTTTGGACTATTCCTACATCTGAGTCTGCGTGACAGGTATGTGGTTATGCCTATGAATATCCTGAATTAGTTTCCCCAGGATTTTCAAGGTTTTATCGATGACATGAGTTAAACTGTTGGTTGCATTTAATTCTTGCAAATTATAATGTGGATATGACTATCACCTAAGATACGTGCCTACTAGATCAGATCCTAGTCCCCTCTGTAGCTTAATAGATTGACCTAGTGCATGGATACTGATGGGGTAGGTCCATCAGGTCATTGAATGACTTAGTACATGGCTACCAATGGGGTAGGACCATCAAGTCACCATGAGTCAGGGATTGGGCTACCTTTGGGTAGGGCCATGTGAATCCATAACCCTAGGTATTGACTACCTGTGTGGTAGGGCCATGGGGTAAGGATCTACCATATGAGAGAGGTAGTATCTATGTCCACTACAGGGACAACACAGAGATAGGGGATAGGTAAGGATTGAGTAGTATTGCTTAAAGCGTAATCTTGGATGTTAAATGATATTTGGATGACTACATTGTTATTATAATTGCACAATTATTGTTTCTCCCACATACCAGCTTCTTGCTGACCGACATTTTGTTTGTCGGAGTTTTAGGTACAATGAAAAGAACAAATAGTAAAGTGGCATATGTGGAATTAAATGAGGATTAAGGCACACAGGAGGATTAGTTGGATCAATATCTTCATGGTTAAAAGTTTAGAAGTCCCAATTTTAAAAAGGTAAGCAAAGTTTTATTTTATACCAGTTTTCAGTTTAGTTGGTAAAGTTTATTAATTGTTATTGATTATTTGTCGAACATTTGATTCAGGTTATTGATTAACGGCTCTGACCTTTCGGTCTCCCTTAGTTGGGGGTTACCAGGAGGCGGGGTCATTACAATTGGTATCAGAGCGAAGGTTCCTCACTTAATCTTTAATAATTATTAAATTTTACAAATCCTGTAGAACCCGAGGGATTTATTAGAGGATTGTCCAAAAGATTGAGGTGTCTAGAAAAGGATCATGTCCGGGGGCTGGAAATATTTTCCTCCACACCGCTATTCGGAATACGAGGACTCCCAAATTGTGTGACTGCCTAGCCGATGTTTTAGGATATGACTCGAAATAAGATACCTTTAGGACTCTGTCATCTTGTTTATCCCTTCTCAACTCAAATTCTATTAAGGACCTTAAGGATTAGGGTTTCCTCTCTTCTCCTCACCCTCTTGAGGTATGGGTAAGGTTAATAAGGTCTAAGGAATCCTCCACCAAATTAATGAAAATCATGTAAATAAGATGTCATGGACATAAGCTTAATAGATTAAGCGCAAACTAAAGAATAGATACATGCTTAGGTCGTATGACACGAGTTGTCATGGCCCTCAGGAGAGACCTGAGGATAGACCTCCTTGTCAAGAGGATGAGTAGAGAGAGTTAGTCTTGGATGTAGAGACCTCCATTAAAAGTAGAGGCATGGTACCTCCTCTGAGGATGATGTCAACCCTAACCCTAAGTGGAGGTTAGAGAGAGAGAGGTGACATTATGAGTTATATGTCTTGGTTGACTAGGTGGACATGCCTTTAGAATGCCATATGAGCCATGAGAGGTCGGATGACCTAGCACCTTTGGCAACCCAACCCTGGGAAGGGTCATGCATGTTTGAGTGAAGGATAGCTCCTTCATTGATGAGGTTAGTGAAGAACCTATAGAAACCCTATAGGCTTATGCAAGTAGGGGATAACATGAAACCTGAGTACGTCAGTGGTACGATAGTAGGTTGAAACCCTGGCCAGGATAGCTGATGAGATAAGAGCTATGGATAACCTTAAGCAAACATAAGCTGAACATAGGCTTCACTCAAGTAGGAACATGCTTATGAGCTTGATCCTTCATGAATAAAGGACCTATTATAGAGAGGTTGGTTTTAGGATTAGCTCTAGAGAGAGAGCAGGACCCCAGGCAAGAAGGTTGGAAGCCTAAAACCCCAAAAAATGAGGAATAGTGGGGAGTCGAGGATGATGCGACCTAAGTGGATGATAGTGGTTGCCTCATGCATGATCCCTGGAGGCTGATGATATCTTGGCTGCCTTTAGAGGAACCAAACCCTAGAGAGAGGATGATGCTTCTGGTACCTATGTGCCTATGGTATAGGTGTTTACCTTCTGAGATGGGAAGAAGAATTCCTTAGACTTGGAGAGGTTTAGTAACAGGTTGTGAGGCCTTGTACCTAGTTGGTTGACCTTGAGGAGGACTCAAATCTGAGGTGTTGCTCAAATAAAAGGATCATGGGAGTACATGACATACCTTGGACATGTTTGATTCACGGTTAAGAGTTTGAGCATGCAGTAAGATACCCAAAGGAGAACCTAGGGTTCCTAGGCCTAAGAGGGGAAGCAGTGTATCCAATGCTCATAATGAGATTTGAGTCTCTATAGTTTCGAGCATGGTACTCCTCATGTGTAGAGGAAAAAGGAAACCCCTTAAGTTAAAGGTATGTTTGATGAACCCCTCACAACTAAGTTGATATGATGTTGAGGGAAGAGAACAAGTATGACCTAGCATGGTTTAATAGATGGTCTGCTTGTGCCTTAGTAGCTGTTGGGTTAGGCGTGCTCATGAGAATGTAAACCCTAAGGACAGTTGTGACCTTGTTGTCAAGAGTTGTAGTTTCCTCCCATCCTGGGAGAGGGACCCTTTGGTTGGGTGTTTACCAGTTTTGTTGGTTTTGAGGTAACCTAAAGAGGTCTCATAGGATCTTGAGAGACTAAGTGAAAAGTACATGGCATGAGAATGAACCTGTAGACCCATAGATAACCATCTCTATGTGCATGTGGATGTGTTACCATGGAGGTAACCAGTATGGGGCCTGACCAAGGTAGGAAGTTCACCATGACCCCTATGAAAGGATGAAAGACAACCTAAGAATGTAGAAAGAGATGATGAAGGATTGGGTAAGGTTCTAGGTTGGACATGTACTATGATAGAATCCTAAGTCTATCCTAGGGTCAGGTAGGGATAAGACCGATGGAAGAAGGAGTGGCCTAATTCCCTAGTTGTACATGACCATAGGGTCGGGAGGTAATACCTATCATTGTCCGAGGGTCATGGGTTAGGAGATTGATCACCTTCATGAACTCATGGGACCCAAAGGGCAGATGAGTAGGGCAGTCTCTAGATGCATAAGGGAAAAGGGATGACTTCAAAAAATTTGGCACCCTACAGACCTAGAGGAGATGACCAAGGATTGTGTGGTGATCAAAGTGGGTTAGAGAACAGTTTTCCATGGAAGTAACTTTGAGATCGGGATGATTGTGATGTAGAGACATGTGTGGCACATTTCAACTCAGATTTAAAGGTGTACTGGCAAGGCGGGATGTACCATCTCTACTCTTGGAATAGGAAGAACTTTGTATTTGGACTGCAGCCAAATGCTTATTTCCTCTTGTTATGGGGGTGAGAGATAGGACAGCATGCATGCCATATACCAAGGATAAAGATGGTGTGAGTTGAGACGTTGCTATAGAGAGGATAACATACCCTGGTGGAGTGAATGATACATGGATGGTTCAAAAACACTAAGAGAGTTAAGGTAGTCATCCTATAAGGATGCTTCTAGTGGAAGCTTTGTGGAATTTGCAAGTTATACAAGGTTGAGTTTGATCACCAAGAAGATGAGCTCAAATTGTTCTCAATGAATATAGACTTAGAATTTGAGTTTGAGATGATAAGTGAAGTACATGGAAGTGTATGTCTTCAACATTACCTAACACCGAAGGATAAGAAGTGGTAATGAATGCTCGGGTTGAGGTATAGCTGCCTAGTTTAGCTAGAAGCTTGAAGAAGTTGAGGTTGCTAGGGCTTAAGTTGAGAAAAGAGATAAGTTTGGTTAACACCCAAATGTATCAATAGCGGTTAATCAAGTAAATGATTGTTGGTTATCCAGCCTAGTCCATGATATAATGAAAGGATGGTTGTAGAATCTCAGATGTACTTCTTTGGAAAGGAAAGTGATGAAACCCTGATGAGAATGGTTTAGGGTTTCTAAGGTATCAAGCTTGAGGAATCATGACATACAGGAGATCATCATTTTAAGATCACCAAACACCATGATACAACAAAGATAGTAAGTGATAGTAGAACTTTGGCTGCTTGATATGAAGTTACATGTGATAGGTGACCATGCAAGCCAGGGGTGAAGGACAAACACCAGTAACCCAATGATTTACATTTAAGGTTAAAGAATCCTCAAGAAGGAAGGGGAGTGCACCACTATGGATGTGGTGGCAAATCTTCCTTAGACCTTAGAAGGTCAAGATGCAATATGGGTTATGGTAGATCGCCATACCTGGATGATAGGAGAAGGAAATGATTATTGTCAAGGGACAAATTCGGTTAAACTAATTAAGAGAGAAAGATGGTTCAACCACACCATGATGCGAGTTCAAAAGTTCTTGAGTATGACCTAAAGGTTCACTCCCATGAGGTGGAAGCAGATACTTGAAGAACTCAATGTTAGTACAGTTTAGCACCCCATACTAATGGTTAGTATGATTCAGACTAGAGTGTCTGATGAGAGCATGTGTGCTCATTCAGGGTGATACAAAGAGACAGTTCTTAAGACGTGACGTTAAACACCATAGCCTATTATCAGGATGAAGGAAGTTCTATAAGGAGGTTGTGTCGGTCACCACTTCATTATGATGATGTTGGTGAAGGAGGCCTCACAAAGGTCACAAAGGAACCACAGTGTGTGCAGATGAAGTATCTTTGATCATGCAATGGCTAAGAGAGAGCCCAGTGGTGACATGAGTCATGAGTTGATGCAAAGAAGACAGACATGCAGTTCACTATGGGATAATATGTGATGTGAAAATCCGACCCCTCTAAGCTATAGCTAAGAAAGCTGAGTCCCCGATATATGGGTCCATTTGAGATGGATTGGTGGAGATGGTTGTGTTTAGCCTTGCCCATCAGGATAACATGATGTGTAATATGATCCATGAGTCCGATCTAGAGCACTATGTGAGGTTCCCAAGCCATGTGTTGAGCCTTGAACCTATTCATCTTTTGAGAGGCTGAAATGTCCTGAGTCACCTATGACGGTACGATATACGAAGGTAAGAAAGAACTCAGATGGAAGAATATGAGATGATAAAGGTTCTTGGGAAGCACCATGGGAAGGGTAAGGCCACATGGGAGCCATGTTGGACACAAGAAAGGCTTATCCTAAATTGTTTGTTTGCTTGGTGGAATTTTGAGGGCAAAATTCCTATAAGAGGGGAAGGATGTTACAAACCCAATTTTTGGGTTCATTTCAGCGAGAAATGCAATTTCTCACATTAAAGATATTTGGAAAAATAATGATACAATTGGTTGTGAATAAATTGATTCCGTTTACAATAGCCTTGATTTTTGTGTTGTGGGCTTTATTGGCTATTGGGCCCAATAGCAAGGAAATTCAATTAGTAAATGAATAATTGAGTTATTGAGAAAAGAAAGGTGTGGAAACCTATAGAAGGAAAAAGAACTTAATCTAAAGGTGGATTTCGTGCCACATGGGTTCCTTGGGTCCCAAGGAGTCCAAAATTGCAAAGATAAAGCAATAAGAAAAGAAAAGATCAATTAGAGCTTTCTTTATTCAGAAAGAAATTGAAAATAATGATAAAATGTAGAAAATGAGTGAAAAGAGGTATAATTGAGTTATCCTTGGTGGAATTTTGTATCCCAAGGATTCCTAATGATAAAAGGAATACCAACGAGGAAAATAAAAGAGAAATAAAGAGAAATCCTCAAAAAGAGGTATTTTAATAAGAAATAAAGATGATAATGAGAAATAATGCATTTAGATGCATCTAGAAGGATAATGAGTATCCAATAAAAAGGATTTCGAAATATTTGAGTTTCTTGGGGTCCAAGGATCCCCGATGAAGGAAAAGAAAGAGAAAATACCAATAAAACAAAATAAGAGGATAATGTGATGCTTAATGAATGAATTTCATGGTATTATTAAAAGGGTGATATTTTCTACTAAAGGAAACTAAAATTTCGTGCTTATGGAGTAAAAGTCAAGCATAAGAGAGGCTAAGAGAAAGGATTTTCGAAATCTTAATATCACAAGAAGAAGGAATATTAAAGAAATAGGAGAGAGAGAAGCTTGCTTTTTCATGAAGGAATCAGATTCCTAATAGGAACAGACCTTATTTCTCCGTGAGCAAGCATCGTAGGGCGTTGTTACCCTCATCTATAAAAGGAGAGAGAGAGAGAGTTCTGGGCCAAGTCCAGGAGAGAGATCCCACACATCCTCTTTTCTCCTTCTTTTCTTCTTGTTTTTGGCATATAAACCCTAACTAAGAGGGGTTGCGTGATCTTGAAGTCTTGAGGCAGCGAGTATGGGTTACAAAGGAAGCTGGATGCTCCATGATGTCAGGGAGCTACATTGCCATCGGGCCCATGCCCTAAACAAGGCACGACGACAGCTGCACGTCTGCAGCACCTGCTGCAGGTTGCACGCTAGTTCTGCCCAAACCAGCCACATGGGCCGCAAGCTGGGCAGTGCCCCAGGCGCGGGGGAGGGTGGCGGGGCTAGGGCAGCCTCTGATGGGGTTCTCGAGCCCCCAGGAAGGTCAGGCGGACCTCTCAAGAGCTGCAGATCGCGACCGCTATGGCGATCTGAAGGAGGAAGACGACCCTTTGGGTCATTGGACCATTATGTCCTCCAAGGGTTGAAGACACAACTAACTTATGCGGGGACAAAGTGGTAAATTCGAAATGTTTCCAAATATGCAAGCAACGTTGCATGGAAATAGACACATGGCGCTCTCCGATTGGCCCAAGTAAGGTTTTCTTGCAAAAATCACAGTTAAATTTTGGTAGCTCGGATGGTTACACATAAAATATGGAAATTGCTCAAAAAAATGTGGGGAATCTGATAAAAATATAGTTAGAAGCTAATTCCTCTTAAAATTTGAAAAGTGGTGGAAGTTATTAACTTTAATGAATTAAAGATTAAGAAATCCTATTTTGAGATGATTAATATACTTAGAAGGGTTTCATGGATTATTAAAGTTGGTATTAGCCTGTTAATCATGAAAAGGAACATTAGGAACAAAAAGAAGGAAATTTGCACGAAATTGGTTTAATTTAGAAATTCATGTGCATAAATATGTTTTAATGGGCCTTGAAACCCTAATATTGGTAAATGTGAATCTTAATTGCTCTAATTATTCAAAATCGTGAATAAAGCTAAGATATAATGATACCAAGCTATTTCAAGCATTAAAGTTCCTAATTGTGGTTAAATACCCTTAATGTGGAAATTAGGGTTTCTTAGTGGATAAAAGGTGGAATTAATGATAAATTACGTTCATATGAGTATTAGAGCATAATGAACTATGAATTGATGATAAATGAGCATAATGACTTTATCATAAATTAAAAGGATAAAAATTGTGGCTTTAATGTAAAAGAGGCTTAATGGACTTAATTGATGATTAATTGTGCTGTTTCTGGAATTAAGGTTATGTGTTTATAAAAGATAACCTTAATAACTATCATGAAGGATAGATGAGAAAATTAGGGTTTAAAAAGAGTAAAGGGAAGTAAAACCCTAATTGCAAAGTAAACCCTAAAAAGAGGAAGAAACCCTAAAAAGAAATAGAAACCATAAGTAGCAAGATGGTTTGGATAATTTTTAATAAAAAGGAATTGGATGTATATTTTAGGAT
The DNA here is from genome assembly GCA_963693085.1 of Alisma plantago-aquatica. Taxonomy (NCBI): domain Eukaryota; kingdom Viridiplantae; phylum Streptophyta; class Magnoliopsida; order Alismatales; family Alismataceae; genus Alisma; species Alisma plantago-aquatica. Next base: position 306,928,087 of record OY856414.1, read on the forward strand.
TGAACTGTGTACTTGCTTGATTCTAGATTACTTGCTTGTTTGGACTATTCTTGCATCTGAGTCTGCCTAATAGGTATATGGTTACACCTATGAATATCCCGAATTAGTTTCCTGAGGATTTTTGAGGTTTTATCGATGACATGAGTTAAACTATTGGTTGCATTTAATTCTTGCAAATTATAATGTGGATATGACTATCACCTAAGATATGTGCCTACTAGCTCAGATCCTAGTCCCCTCTGTAGCTTAAAAGATTGACCTAGTACATGGCTACCGATGGGGTAGGTCCATCAGGTCATTGAATGGCTTAGTATATGGCTACCAATGGGGTAGGACCATCAAGTCACCCTGAGTCAGGGATTGGGCTACCTTTGGGTAGTGCCATGTGACTCCATAACCCTAGGTATTGGCTACTTGTGTGGTAGGGCCATGGGGTTAAGGATCTACCATATGAGAGAGGTTGTATCTATGTCCACAACAGGGACAACACAGAGATAGGGGATAGGTAAGGATTGAGTAGTATTGCTTAAAGCATAATCTTGGATGTTAAATGATATTTGGATGACTACATTATTATTATAATTGCACGATTATTGTTTCCCCCACATACCAGCTTCTTGCCGACCGCCGTTTTGTTTGTCGGTGTTTTAGGCACAATGAAAAGAACAAACAGTAAAGTGGCATATGTGGAATTAAATGAGGATTAACACACACAAGAGGATTAGTTAGATCAGTATCTTCATGGTTAGAAGTTTAGAAGTCCCAGTTTTAAAAAGGTAAGCAAAGTTTTATTTTATACCAGTTTTCAGTTGAGTAGGTAAAGTTTATTAATTATTATTGATTATTTGTCGAAACTTTGATCCAGGTTATTGGTTAACGAATCTGACCTTTCGGCCTCCCTTAATTGGGGGTTATCGAGAGGTGGGGTCGATACACTTGGTCTCCCACTTGAATGTCTTTCCTCTTGAAATGACCGTCATGCCACAACTTGGTGCATTCTTTATAGATTCTAGCATTCTCATAAGCTGTGATTCAGAGTTCTTCCAGCTCTTGGAGTTGCAGAATCCTGACTTGGCCTGCTTCTTTCATATCAAAATTCAGTTGTTTTATTGCCCACCATGCTTTGTGTTCCAGTTCTACCAGCAGGTGGCATGACTTTCCATATATTAGTTGAAAAGGTGTAGTCCCTAGGGGAGTTTTAAAAGTAGTTCGGTAGGCCCACAGGGCGCCATTGATATTTACTGACCATTCCTTTCGATTGTGGCTTACAATTTTTACCAATATAGCCTTGAGTTGTCGATTAGAAATTGCTACCTATCCACTTGTTTGTGTATGGTAGCATGAGGCTACTTTGTGAGTTACACCATATTTTCTCAATAATGCTTCAAAGCTTCTTTCAAGAAAATGAGAACCTCAGTCAGATATCACAGTTCGTGGGACTCCAAAATGGGGGGAAATAATATATTTGAACATCTTGATGATGGGTTTGGAGTCGCTAGTGACGGTTGGTATGGCTTCAACCCATTTTGAGACGTAATCCACCGCCACTAGGATGTAGGGAATCCATGAGAGGATGGGAATGGACCCATGTAGTCCACACCCCACACATCAAATATTTCGACTTCTTGCCACAAGTTCAGTGGCATCTCATTTCTCTTTGTGATGTTACCTGTTCTTTGACATTTGTCACATGATAGGACAAAGTCATAGGAATCTTTGGATATGGTTGGACAAAAGAATCCACATTGCAGAACTTTCAAGGTAGTTTTCTTTGAGCTCATATGGCCTCCAACTGGGCCTGAGTGACATTATTCTAAAATAAGTTGAGTTTCTTCCTCAGCGATACAATGTCTGTATAGACCATCAACACAGAGTTTAAAAAGGTACAACTCACACCAGTAGTACTGTTTCACATCATGCATAAATTTCTTCAGTGCATTTCCGGTGCATTCAGGATGGATAACCCCAATAGCTAGGTAGTTTACATAATCTGAGTACCAAGGTGTAGCATCTGAGATTTTCACAAGGTGTTCATCTGGAAGGGACTCATTAATCAGGATCTTCTTGGTATCTAGAGTGTGGATGCGACTGAGGTGGTCTGCTACAATATTCTATGTACACTTTTTTATCTCTTATCTCTAGATCAAATTCTTGCAAGAGGAGAATCCATCTAATTAATCTAGGTTTAACATCCTTCTTTGCTAGGAGGTAATGGATAGCGGCATGATCCGTGTAGACAATGACTTTTGAACCAATGAGGTACGATCTGAACTTGTCAAAGGCATACACGACCTCAAGAAATTCTTTCTCGATAGTAGCATAATTCCTCTGAGCTTCATCGAGAGTTTTTGATGCATAGTAGATCACATGATGTTTCTTTTCTATGCATTGGACCAAGACAACACCCACATCATAATCACTATCATCACACATAATTTCAAAAGGGTGATCCCAATCAGGGGCTCTGATGATGGGTGTTGTTGTAAGCATGTTTTAGATGGTTGAAACTTTTAACACATCCTTCGTCAAAATTGAACTCAGTAACCTTTAGTAGAAAATTTGTCATCGGCTTGGTTATCTTTGAGAAATCTTTTATAAACCGTCGATAAAAGCCCACATGACCCAGGAATGCACAAACCTCCTTTACATTGATGGGGATTGAAATCTTGGAAATCACTTCGATCTTGACCTTATCCATTTCGATTCCTCAATTACTGACCCTATGGCCGAGGACAATGCCTTCCTTTACCATAAAATGACACTTCTCCCAATTTAACACAAGATGTGCTTCTTCACACCATTTGAGGACAAGGGAGAGGTGTTTTAGGCATGAGTCAAATAAATCTCAGTACATAGAAAAACCATCCATAACAACTTCCATAATAGTTTCAGTGAGACCATAAAATATGGCAGCCATGCAACGTTGGAAGGTTGTAGGCGAATTGTAGAGTCTGAATGGCATTCTCCTAAAAGCATATGTTCCAAATGGGCAGGTGAAAGTAGTTTTCTCTTGGTCATCTGGATGTATGGGTATTTGATAGAATCCAGAGTAGCCATCGAGGTAACAAAAATATTCTTGGTGAGCCAATCTTTCTAAGACTTGATTGAGAAAAGGCATCAGGAAATGATTTTTTCGAGTTGCCTTGTTTAATTTCCTATAATCAATGCACATCCTCCACCTTGTGACTGTTTGAGTGGGGATGAGTTCATCATTTTTATTTCGTATCACAGTAGTTCCACCTTTCTTTGGGACTACATGCACTGGACTCACCCATGGTGAATCCGATATCAGATAGATTATCCCAGCGGTGAGTAGTTTAATGACTTCACAACAGACAAATTCTTTCATATTTGGATTAAGTTTCCTTTGGTGTTCAACAGTTGGCTTGTGATCTTCCATAATGGGGATTTTGTGCATGCAAAGTGCCTGACTCACCCCGGTGATATCACTCATCTTGTAACCTATAACTTTTCTTCTTTTCCTTAATTTCATCAGGCGTTTATCCTCTTGTTCTGTCGTAAGATCAGAATTTATGATGACTAGGTAGACCTTGAGGTCATATAGAAACACATGCTTCAATCCCTCAGGTAGGGGTTTCATTTCGGGGGCTTGTGGTTTTTCACATGGTTCTTCAGTAACTTCCACAACTTTGAGCTCCTCAATTTTAATTTTAGGATCATCATCGGCAGTGTCAAGGTCGAGAACACAACTTTTGACTTGTTTGTCAACTGAACTGGCAACATTAGGATTAGTTAGAGCCACTCCTAAGGGATCTTCTGGTTCATAATCCTCTTTTGTGAGCAGTGACATCTGCTCTATGCACTCAATCAGGTAGACTTCTTCTTGCAAGCTTGGTCTACACATACTTTCAAAAACTTTGAATTCAAGAGTCTCTTTCCTAATCTGAGTAGCAAAGTTCCTACTTCAACATCAATTAGGGATCTTGCAGTGTTAAGGAATGGACGACCAAAAATGAGAGGGTATCTGGAGTCTTCCTTTGTGTCCATTATGACAAAATCACACGGGAGATAGGAATCTTTGCCCACCTTGACTGGTACATCCTCAACGATTCCTAAAGGTAGAGACATAGTGTTATCTGCAAGTTGTATTGTCATGTCGGTTGGGAGCAGTTCAACAAACCCTAGCCTTTTGCAAAGGCTAAGTGGCATGATGGAAATGCTAGCACCAAGATCTTCCAATCATTTCTTACATGAAGAATCACCGATATGGCAAGAGATTCCAAAAGATCCTGGATCTTTCTGTTTCTTAGGCATCTTACTCTGGATGATGTCTGAAGTAGTTGTTTCTCACTTGACTATCTCATATTCCTCAGTTATATATTTCCTGGTGAGAAGTGACTTCAAATACTTCGTCCATGCTGGTATTTTAGCCAGCGCATCAAGAAAGGGTATATCAACATGAAGTTTCTTCATAGCTTCTTTGAACTTGTTGAATCAAGTGTCAAGCTTTGTATGCCTTAAATGAGCTGGGAAAGGTATACAAGTCTTATACACTGGTACTTCTGGCTCTGGTTTTTCTGGTTCTGCATCAATAGGTTTTTCAGAACTTGCTCGGCTATCTTATCAGTAGTTACTGCCTCTTTTGGTTGAGACTCAAATGTTGTAGAGTCTTGGATAGCCACAGAGTCATCTTCGTCTGTAATAACCACTGGTGTCTTGACAGGGGGATCTGAATAGTCTTTTCTAGACCTGGTGGTGACATCCTTAAGTTGCTCGGGATGCTTAGGATTGTTCTCGGGTTGGCCAGTAAAGGTTCTAGCAGGTGGCTTCATGCTAGTTGTAAGTTGAGCTAGTTGAGATTCAATAGCCTTCTGATGGGATTGCTGGTTAGCTATCATTGTCTGCTGCGACTACAACATCTTCTCAATGGCCGACAACTTGTCATCAGGAGAGATGGGGCTGGCTTGTTGCCCTTGTTGTTGGTTCTGTTAAGGGGCTTGGTTGGGATTCTGGAACTGAGAATTGTTCTGATAATTATTGTAGTTCCTATTTTGAAAGTTACCCCTAAAGTTTCCTTGATTCTTGAAATTTTGTTGTTGGTTATACTGGAATCCTGGTGGGCTTCATTGCTGATTATTTGAACCAAACTGTCGAAAGTTTTCCGCTCCTGAAGGATTTCCATATTGAAAACTAGGGTGGTTCCTGTTCTGACTCGGATTGTAATATCCTTGACTAGGGATGGTGTTGAAAGCATTAAGATTTTCCATTTGAACATTATCTCCCTGTCCACATGTGTTGCTTAGAACAACATCATAGAGAACATTGCATGCTAAAGTGGAATGATCAGTACCCTTACATGCTTCACAGAACAATGAAGCTGACTTGATCTGTTCTTGTTGTTGAGGTGTTGAACATCCTCTTCCAAATGCAGCAAGGGATGATTCGATATGGTCTTGCTTGGCTACTAAGAGCTTGAGGGTTTCAGTGATAGTCTTGTATTCTGGAATAACTTCATCCATAGCTACCTTCAATACTCCTTTACCTATAGACCTACCCCAATTAGCTTTATTTTTAGCTCCAAGGGTGAAGACTCTCCATGCACTGTCATAACTTTGACGTATGAAATTTCCTCCAGATGAGGAATCTAAAAACCTTTTGATATCATTGTCCACACCCCTATAGAAAATTCCGATGAGTTGATTCTTAGGAATCCCATGGTGTGGACACTTGCGTAGAAGCTCTTTGTATCCATCCCATGCTTCTGCAAGGGTTTCTCCAGGGACTTGAGTGAAATTTGTTATCCTTCCGCTAATTTCATAGGTGGGAGAGGGAGGGTAGAACTTTTCCATAAATACATTTTGAAGTTGTTCCCAAGTGGTGATGGGTTCACTTTGTAATGAATTGTATCAGCTTATTGCTCTATCAGTAAGTGAATACTTGAAGAGACGGAGACGAATGGCATTGTCGGATACTCCATTTTTCCTTGTCATAGCACATAGATCAATAAACCTCAAAAGATGTTCCTGAATATCCTCTCCTTGTTTGCCGTAGAATGGGATGTTTTGAAACAATGTGATCCAGTGTGCCCTAATCTCAAAATTGGCAGCATTGATGGGAGGAGGTTGTACTGGATGACAAACATTAGCAACTTTGGGGATTGAGGACTCTTTAAGATCCTTTTGTAATTTTGCTGCTTGCGTCGCTGCTTGTGCTGCTTGGATTTCTTCTTGAACCGCAACTTTGGCTTCTTGCATGATCCTTTCTCTCTGTGAATTAAGGGCTTGAACTACCCTTCGGGCTATTTCCTCCTCTTGAGCCATTCTTACTTGGTTTTCTCTGTTTTGATGATGAAAGGTTCTGTCTATCACGGGTTCAAAGCTGGCAGTAAGTTAGGGACTATTCAAACGGTGCATGCACTAGTCCTTCTTGAAGTACCTGAAATAAAAAGATTTGAAGTAAGATTGATGGAGTAGAGTGAAATTCAAGTAGATGATCAATGGTTTCAAAAAGAAAAAGTAAAATCCTAGATTAGCCTTAAAAGAACTAGATTTTACTAACTAATTCCGTTGTCCCCGACAACGGTGCCAGAATTTGATGTGGCAAATATCGCACTAAAAACTCACTCAGGGTTGAAAGCCCTGAGCTTTTACCAAAACAACATGCAATAATACCTCCCGCAAGCGGACGGGTCTTATCACAGTATAGTTAAGGATCGAATCCCAATAGACAACATTTTTAAGAATCTTCGTTAGTCGAATCTAACTCAAGCAAGACTAATATGTAGAACGATTGATTGGTTTTTGGTTGATTAAACTAATTGCAAGAAAGTAAAGAGAAGAATTAAAGTTTGTTCTAGATTAATAGTTTGGAATCGCTGGGATGGTCTCAGGTTTCACCATCACTGCACATGCAAACACATCTAAATACATAACATCTAGGTAAGAAACTAACTATCCAAATGAAGCTGCTATAAACCCTCCACGAGGATATGCTCACGTAAGTGTCACCTTAGGCATCTGATTTCTCATCACCCTCTGGATCACTCACTTACAGCTCCGAAGATACACCATCCAACTAAGGCTGAGCGCCCCCCTTGCAGATAGGAACACAGAAGCGTCATTGTGGGCTAGATGGCTCATCCCCTCATGGATCACACACTTACAACCTCAAGGAATCCTGTCAGATTTCTCGTCAAGGAGTCAACCGTGCTAATCAAAAAGCATGTAGGCGATTAGTCTGCAAGCAGTCATTGACGATTAACAAAGAAGATACAACATCCAACTAAGGTTGTGGGTCCCCCTTGCGGGTAGGTATACAGAAGCGTCACTATAGGCTAGATGGCTTGTCTCCTAACAGATCACACACTTACTACCTCAAGGAATCCCATTCTATTTCTAGTCAGGGAGTCTACCTCATTAAACGACATTCTACCCTACATATAGAAATACTCACAACATAGGGAAGAACAAGATGAAAGTAAGTAGGTAATCAAACTACAAACATTATCAATTAAAAACGAAATGGAAAGTTATATACATTGCCTTGGAATGTTAAATGAAAGACATGAAAGCATGGGAAGTGGGGCTAGTCCCTGCACCCTAGTGAAAAGAGACTACTCGCTCATGATGCAAGAAACAAGAAGAATAAGAGAGAGGGAAGGTTCCGCCATGAGCATGATAAAGAAGGTGATCACAACTTAGTGAAGATGATGCGGTCTTCTACGTTGTGTCAGGGCAGATTTGGATGAGGAGGAAGAACCACCAAGGTAGGTAGGCCAGACTTTACTTCTCCACCTTCTTTCTCTTCTTGACCTCCTTGCTCACAGCAAGAGGAGATGGCGGCGGTGTGAAGGATGAAACTGGATCGGACCTTGTGCGTGGGTAGCCTGTCAGCGTTCCTGGAATGATGCCCAAATGAGGACCCTCAGGGTCCTATTTATAGGATCAGATTCGGTCCTCACATTTTTCCTGTGAACTCCTTCCAAACGGTTTGGTGTGAACGGTTTGGATACCGTTTGGATGACCAAATGGTTTGGAGACCATTTGGATGACCAAACGGTCTTATGTTTCTCAACGGTTTCGGGACCCAAGCAGTTTTTCTTTGATCGATCTTGATTGTCCGCATAGTCTCGAGTTCAAATGGTCTCAAGTTCCACAGTCCTGAGCAATCGGTCTTCACTTCAAACAGTTTGTATTTCAACCGGTATCAGAAACCGTTTGACATCCAAATGGTCTTTGAGTATGTCCGTAGGCTAGACGGTCTTAGATACTGTTTGATGACCAAACGGTCTTGCGTGATTGCATCCATGTGGTTTTGATCTCCAACTGGTCTGGAGTCCAAACGGTTTTGAGCTTCTGAGCGGTCTTCGGTTTCTTGATCAGCCTTGGTTTCAACCGGTTTTCATCGTCCAAACGGTCTTGGGTCCAATCGGTCTGGGATCCAAATGGTATTCGTTGTCCAAACGGTCTTGGGTCCAAATGGTCTTGGGGACCGATGGTCTCCAAACGGTGTTCAACATCGAATCGGTTCTGGGTCCAAACGGTCTTGAAACCATTAGGCATCATACGGTCTTGAGATCGTTTAGGCTCATGCAGTTTTGAAACTGTATGGGCTCAAATGGTCTTGAGACCGTTTAAGTGAATGTCTAAGACTGAGAGGTTAAAACCGCATGGGCAGACCGTTAGGGCAAATCGTTTGGTCAAGACTGATTGGTCAAGTCCAAAGTTGAGAGGATCTTTGAGTGAATGCCATATGATGGTTGAGCCTTATCAAGACCTGCACAAAATCAATATAAATCTAGTAAATATTCTAAATAATTGGATCAATCGAGAAGTCATGCATTTTGTAATATTAAGAGGATTGAAAGTGAGAGAATTGAATCGAATTAATCCCAAAAAGGCGACTGAAAATCATGATGAATAGAGATTCATCAAAATGTCACGATTAATTGAGGGTATTTCTGGCCTTTATTTGGGCGTGTGGCATGAGCGTCGTTGGATCTAAGATCTGAATCTAATTGTAGATTAAAAGTGCTTTAGGTTAACCTTTATTATACATTAAGCAATGATAAAACCCTAATTGTGATTAAAGATCGAATCTATGATGCCTAATTGGTTAATTAGAGAACTAATAGTCTGTTGGAACATAAAGTAAAGATTCAAATATGTTTTAGATGAGAAGTTGCCTGTTTTAGGGTTTTAAATCAAGAATCCATGTTAATGCATGTAGTAACCCTAATTTAGGGTAAAGGAAGAGATTAATATGTTTAATTCAAATTATTTGGAAATATGCTGCTAATTGTTGATCCTAAGAATGTTAGGAGGAGATAGGATGAGATAATTAGGGTTTATGAGTAGTTTTACTGTTTTAGGGTTTGTAGTAGCAAAAATGATAATGAAACCCTAATTGCAAGTGAAACCCTAAAAGAAAGTAGAAACACTAGGAAGCAAGTTAGATTGAATAGATCTTGATAACATGAGTAGTGAAGAAATTGTATGGTTATTTCAAGATCCTTGTTGTGTGAATTGCTTGCTTGCCTGGATTTCATTCTTGCTTGGAATATTACTATCTTGATTCATTTGAATAAGTATGTGCTTGTTTATGAATAATCGATTTAGTTTCACAGTGTTTTCTCGAATGTTTGATCAATTGGATGCAATCTAAGTTGTTGAGTGTTTATTTATGCAATCCTATAAAGTCACTATGATTATCACAATTAAGTATATATGTTTATTCTCAAACCTACATGCCATCCTGATGTACGATGCATGACCAAGCCCCAGAGGGAAGGTCTATTCGATCAAGCCCTAGAGGGAAGACCATTGGGCTCCGAGAGGTGACCCCAGGCACCAAGCTTAGGATGGAGAAGGTGGTCTTCTATCCCTTGCAAGGACAAAACCCTAGAGAGGGTGATCCAGGGTTAGGGCAAAAGTGGTTGATAATGTCACATTGAAAATGTAACTTTGGATTATTGTTAATAATTTATTTGTGATATTTAGGTTGTTAGCAATTCATTGTGAAATTTTTTTTTTCCCCACATACTGGTATAGAAATATATTGATCAATGTTTTGTTTGTCGGCATTTTAGGTACAATTTTTGAAAAGGACAAACATTAAATTGACATATTGTGAAGAATACGAATAAACAATGCAAGGAGGATTAGATAGATATACTTTATCAGGTGATAGAAGTATAAATCCAAAATTTTAAAAAGGTATGCAAAGTTTTATTTTATTCCAATTTTCCAGTATAGTTTTAGTAGAATTTAATAGTTATTTTTGATTAAATGTTAAACCATGGATCCCGAGTTATTGGGATAGCGGCTCTGACCTTTTGGTCTCCCTTGATTGGGGGTTATTGGGAGGCAGGGTCATTACATTTGGTATCAGAGCCAATGGTTTCTCATTTAATCCCTAATAATTATTAAATTTTACAAAATCTGTAGAACCCAAGGGAGTTATTAGAATATTTTCTGATGACAAAGGTGTCTAGAAAAGGATCACAGTCTGGGGACTAGCAATATTTGCCTCCACCCCACTAGTTAGTCACGAGGACTCCCAGATGCGGTGTGACTGCCTGGACAAAGTCTGAGGTTTTAACTCGAAATAAGATACCTTTAGGACTCTCCCATCTATTGCTTCCCTTATCAACCCTAATTCAATTAAGGTTCTAAGGTTTAGGATTTTTCTCTCTCTTCCCCATCCTCTTAAGGTCAGGGTGAGTAGGATTAGGATTAAGGAATCCTCCACCAAATCAATGAAAAGCATGTAAACAAGATGTCATGGACATAAGTGTAATAGTTTAAGTGTAAACTAAAGATTAGTTACATGCTTAGGTTGTAGGGTGTGAGTTGTCGTTCCCTTAGGAGAGAACTGAGGTTAGACCTTCTTATCAGGAGGATGAGTAGAGACTTGGAGGCAGAGGCCCCAAGGAAGAGGTAGAGATCTGACGCATCCTCTAAGGATGATGCTAACCCTAACCCTAAGTGGTTGTTAGAGGGAGAGATGACAAGATGAGTTAGATATCATAGTCGACCACGTACGTGGGTTGACATGCATATTAGTTTTGTATACCTGTAAGAAGCATGAGATATGTGGAGTTGGTTGAACTAGTACCTTTTAGGTGACCCAACCTTGGAAGGGTCGCGCTTGTTAAGATAAAAGATAGCCCCTTCTTTGAAGAGGATAGTGGTGGCCTTATGGAAACCCTTATAGGCATATATGAACATGCACTTATGTAGGAGGGCATGTCAGTAGTGCTGACAGTAGGTCGAAACTTAGGTTAGTTTGGTCATGCCTGAAAGGTGAGGAGATGAACATGCATAACTATGGATAATCTTGATCAAACATAGGTTTGAACATACGTTCACCCATGCAGGTGTATGCATGTATCCTTAAGAGCTTGGTCCACCTTCTTAAGAGAGAACCTTTAGTGGTAAGGTCAGTTATAGGGTTAGCTCTAGAGGGAGAGCAAGACCCGAGAAAGAAGGTTGGAAGCTTAGACTCTAAGACATGAGGAATCATGGGAAGTTGGGTATGATATGGCCTAGATGAACTAATCTAAGTAGAAATATATGGTTTCATCATGCATGATTTTTGGAGGCCTATTGTAACATGGTTGCCTTAGAGGAACCAAACCCTAGAAAGAGGAAGAGGCTTTTGGAGTCGATCTATAGATGTTATAGGTGTCTACATTTTAGGTAGAAGAAGAGAGTTCCTTAGACCAAGGAGGTATGGTGACGAGTTGTGAGGCCTCACACCCAATTGGTTGTTCTTGTGTAGGGATCTGAGGTGTTGTTCACGTGGAAGAATGGTGGAAAGGTTATGCCCTAACTTGTGCATGTTTGGTTCGTGGTTGGGTAGTTGATGCATAAGAAGTGAACCTAGGGTTCCTAGACCAAAGAGGGGAAGTAATGGTACCTGGTGCACCTGATGCTCATGAAGATGTTTGAGTTCCTACAGTTTTGAGCATGGAACCCCTCAGGTTTAGAGGAAAAGGAAACCCCTTGGACTAAGGTATATGTTTGATGAACCCCTCACACATAGGTTGTTGACATATGCATGTATGATGTTGGTCCAATGTTGAGTATGACATACTAAGGAACCCAGAGTGGCTTAGTGGGTTGTCTTCTTTCTATCTACGTGCCTAAGTGGCATAATAGGGCTAGCATGCACATCAGGGTGTAAACCCTGGACATAAGGACGTTTGTAACCTTTGTTACTATCAAGAGATAGTTTTCTCCCATCTTGGGAAGGGACCCTTCTGTAGGGTAAGTACCAACTTTTGTTTAGGTTTGTGGTAACCTAAAGAGGTATCTTATAAGAGTTTGATTAGCTAAGTACACATGGTATGAGCACGAATCTATAGACCCTTGTATGACCATCTCTAAGGGGCATGAAGATATTTTTCCATGGAGGTAACCTTATGGGGCATGACTAAGTTAGGTAGGTCACCATGATCCCTATGAAAGGATGTAAGTTTGACCATGAGTGCCCAACGAGATAATGGAGTTTTGGATAAAGATTCAAGAATGATATGTGTTAAGATGGAATCCTAAGTCAATACTAAGGTCATGAAGGGATAAGACTGATGGAAGCAGGAGTTGTCTATTCCCTGGATGCACGAGACCATAGGGTCAGGAGGTAAGAACTACCTTTACCCAAGGACTGTAATGACCACATTTGTGCTTAATTGGTAAACTAGGATTTACCTGAATGATTACATGCTTGATTAGATTGAACATCGTTTAGACTTGATTAATGATAGTAGATCAATTGTGATATTTCAAACCTAAGAAGAAACTATAACTATGATTGAAGTCATTATTTGAGCATAGTATCATAATGAGAACAACCTGATGCACTGAATTGTAAATCAAGTTTCATTCTGATCTGAACTCTCTTCTACACTTCTTCTATCATCTTCGTACCCATCCATCCATCCATAAAAAAGAAACAAAAATAGCCAAAATAGTGCCAAACCCTAAGTTCAGGGTGGCACACCACCTCTTTCTATACCCGCTTCTTACATACCCCTCGCTAATAAATAGGGGCGTACAACCAAGAAAAGATGCCAAAGTGCACACAAAAAAATGCAATCTCAAGTCAAATAGAGGAGAGATTCGCTAAAAAAATGCAATAAATGAAATTGCAAAGAATATAATAAAAATCTTGAGTTGAATAGGTGAGAGATTTATTTCTTCCTTCCATACCACCCTTCACTCCCTTTTCTACCTAAAGGCACAATAAATGCCTCCACTACCCTGAAATACACCAGTGTCAGATCAGGTGCACACTTGTTGTTCTGCGGGTATCTCTGGACTCTTACAAAACTCTTAGAAACACTTGTTGTTGGAAAAAGTGAGGAGGAAGTGATGTTGGAAAATGAACTCAGGAACGAAGATATGGTAATATGTGTTCAGTGGTCTCCAGAAGTTGAGATGCTTAGTCACACTAAGAAGAAAGGAAACAATCGTGATGTGAAGAGGAGGAAATCACATGATCAAAAAGTTTTCATTTGGTGACTGTTTTAGATTTTTTGTTACTCGAGGACGAGCAATGTTTAAGTTCTTGGTATTCTGATGAATCTCTATTCATCATGATTTTCAGTCACCTTTTTGGGATTAATTTGAGTCAATTCTCTCACTTTCAATCCTCTTAATATTACAAAATGCATGACTTCTCAATTGATCCAATTATTTAGAATATTTACTAGATTTATATTGATTTTGTGCAGGTCTTGATCAGGCTCAATCATCGTATGGAATTCACTCAAATATCCTCTCAACTTTGGTCTTAACATATCAGTATTGACCAAATGGTTTGCCCTAACAGTCTGCCCATGTGGATTTGACCTCTCGGTCTTAGACATTCACCTAAATGGTCTCAAGACCGTTTGATCCCATACCGTTTCAAGATCGCATGAGACTAAATGATCTCAAGACTATATGACACCTAACGGTTTCAAGACCATTTGGACCAAGGACCAATTGGATGTTGAAGACCATTTGGAGACCATCGGTCCCCAAGACCGTTTGGACCCAAGACCGTTTGGACAACGAAGACCGTTTGGATCCAAGACCGATTGGACCCAAGACCGTTTGGACGATGAAGACCGGTTGAAGCCAAGACCGATCAGAAAATGAAGACCGATAAAAAGCTCAAAACCGTTTAGACTCCAGACCAGTTGGATATCAAAACTGCATGGATGCAATCACGCAAGACTGTTTGGTCATCAAACGGTCTCCAAGACCGTCTGGCCTGCAGACATACTCAAAGACTATTTGGATGTTAAACAGTCTCCAAAACTAGTTGAAAAAGAAACTGTTTGAAGTGAAGACCGATTGCTCGGGACTGTTGAACTCAAGACTATTTGGATTCGAGACCGTGTGAACAATCAAGATCGATCAAAGCAAAGCCGGTTGGGTCCCAAAACTGTTCAGAAACACAAGACCGTTTGGTCATCCAAATGGTCTCCAAACCGTTCGAAACAAACTGTTTGAAAGGAGTTCACAGGAAAAATGTGAGGACCGAATCCGAGCCTATAAATAGGACCCTGAGGGTCCTCATTTGGGCATCATCCCAGGAATGCTGACATGCTGCCCACGCATAAGGTCTGATCCAGTTTCATCCTCCACACCACCTCCATCTCCTCTTGCTGCGAGGAAGGAGGTCAAGAAGAGAAAGAAGGTGGAGAAGAAGGTCTGCCTAGCCTGCCTTAGTGGTTCTTCCTCCTCATCTAGATCTGCCCCGACACGATGTAGAAGACTACATCATCTTCATCGAGCTGTGACCACCTTCTTCATCATGCTCATGGCGGAACCTGCCCTCTCTCTTATTCTTGTTGTTTCTTGCATCATGAGTGAGTAGTCTCCTTTTGCTAGGGGTGTGGGGACTAGCCCCGCTTCCCATGCTTTCATGTCTTTCATTTAACATTCCAAGGAAATGTATATAACTTTCCATTTCATTGTTAATTGATAATGTTTGTAGTTTTATTACCTGCTTACTTTCATCTTGTTCTTCCCTATGTTGCAAGTATTTCTATATGTAGCGTGGAATGTCGTTTAATGAGGTAGACTCCCTGACTAGAAATAGAATGGGATTCCTTGAGGTAGTAAGTGTGTGATTCGTTAGGAGACGAGCCATCTAGCCTATGGTGACGCTTTTGTGTACCTACCCGCAAGGGGGGCCCAAAACCTTAGTTGGATGTTTAATCTTCTTTGTTAATCATCGATGAATACTTTTAGACTAATCACCTACATGCCTGTTGATTAGCACGGTTGACTCCTTGATGAGAAATCTAAAAGGATTCCTTGAGGTCGTAAGTGTGTGATCTGTGAGGGGACGAGCCATCTAGCCCACAGTGACGCTTCTGTGTGCCTATCCGCAAGGGGGGCACTCAGCCTTAGTTGGATGTTGTATCTTCAGAGCCATAAGTGAGTGGAGGGTGATGAGAAATTGGATGCCTAAGGTGATGCTTACGTGAGCCTATCCTCGTGGAGGGTTTACAACAGCTTCATTTGGATAGTTAGTTTCTTGCCTGGATGTTATGTGTTTAGATGTGTTTGCATGTGCAGTGATGGTGAAACCCGAGACCATCCCAATGATTCCATACCATTAATCTAGAACAAACTTTAATTCTGCTCTTTAATTTCTTGCAATTAATTTAATCAACCAAAAACCAATCAATCGTTCTAAATATTAGTCTTGCTTGAGCTAGATTTGACTGACAAAGATTCTTAAAAATGTTGTCTCTTGGGATTCGATCCTTAACTATACTGTGATAAGAATCGTCCACTTGAGGGTGGAATTATTGCACATTGTTTTGGTAAAAGCTCAGGGATTTCAACCCCGAGTGAGTTTGTTAATGCGATATTTTCCACATCACATTTAATTCGATGCAATGATTATCCATTCACTTTAGGAATCTTCTAAAAATCACAAACCATTATTCCTTTATCCTTTTTCAACCAAAATTTAAGGGAAACTTCCTCTTGGCTTTATCTACTCACATACCAAATTTAAGTCCCAAATTCCAAAGGAAAATGGCATTATCTTTGTGTGCAAGTTATCCTTTAATAAAGCTTATTTTAAGCATATATTTTCTCTCTTAATCTTGTATTTTCTTTATTGTGATTCCTTTTACCATTAGAAACCATTTATAGTCGAAATCTCATTTATAATAATTCCATTATCCATATTTCCACATATTTCTTATATTTTCATCATTATCTCAACTTTCCTTCTTAATAATGCTTTTTTTGATTTTATTTCTTCTCTTCTCCTATTATCTTGCAACTTGGACTCCTTGGAACCCAAGAAACCCTAAAGGCTCGAAATTCACCTTTGTAGGATACTTCCTAGCCTTCTAGAGGCTTCTACCTCTTTCTTTTCTCCTTTTCTTAATTATTCATTTATTTGTTGAATTTCCTTTTTATTTTTCTTTATATTGGGCCCAATAGCCAATAAGGCCCACAAAATAAACAAGAAAGGCTATTACAAACGAAATTCATACATTCAAAACAAATCACACCATTATTTGTTCATATGTCATTAATAGGAGAAATTGCATTTCCAACCAAAAGAACCCAAAAATTGGGGTTGTAAAAGAAGGAGACCATCATATATGATAGCCACAAGATGTGGGAAGACCTGACGGGAGAAGATGAATATCACTCCAAGAACTCCAAGGCTACCCTGATCACCTCATGCTTCATCAGGGTGATATAGAAGATAATTGCTAACATAATATATATGAGATCAGAGACAGGGGGAGTAACCAAGGGAGCATTTGTAATGACCACATTTGTGCTTAATAGGTAAACTAGGGTTTACCTAAATGATTACATGCTTGATTAGATTGAACATCATTTAGACTTGATTAATGATAGTAGATCAATTGTGATGTTTCAAAACTAAGAAGAAACTCTAACTATGATTTTAGTTTGAAGAATTATGGTTTGAGAAATGTAAACCCTAATCGGAAAAAATTAGGGTTTTGATAGTACATGAATATGGAATTTGATCAGGATAGCAGTGTGGTAAATGATTTTTCATATTTTCTACAAATTTTGTATTTATTTGAATTTTGAATAAGATATGGATAACTCAATCATGCATATTGGAGAAAAATTTGAGAATATTTGAGTGATCTTTGAATATGGTTCTTGGTCGAACTATACTTTGACCAAAATGCTGATAGAGTGATTTTCAACAGTGTAGTATTTTATTTTTAATTATTTATTGGTAACTCCAAAATCTGAAATTTTAACTGGAGATCTAAAACTCAATTATAAACAACATGTAAAATTTTAAAATTTTTGGATGCATTTACACCTTATCAGTAGACGAATTACAGTAATATTTTTATGATAGAAAATTCAACAGAAATAAGAAAAAGTATAGTGAGGGGTCAATTTGCAATTGACCCAAGCAGCTCAATTGCTCTATATGGTCAACCTAACACACTAGCAGCTCTCATAATTCATAATTCATTCCAGAGAAACAAAATCCTAGAGAGAGAGGGAGAGTTAGGGTTTGAGAGGAGAAATTGATGGAGATGTTGACCTAGGGTTTTGCGGTCTGAGGAATGATGAAATCATGTAAGTTTAGCTTCTTTGGATAGCCTTTCATGGTGAATCTTCTCTCACATGTCAAGATTCCATCCCTCCCCTCTTTGGATTCAAAATCATATCAAATCAAGTTCATTTCTCAATCTTTCTTCATAATCCCTCATATCTAGGGTTTCCGAGTTGAAAGGAAGAAGAATCAAGTGAATTGCTAGGGATTTGATGAGATTGATATTTTCAGATATGAGCTGCATTTTAAGGTGTTTTCACACCTTAGGGTGAGTGGGAACTTCCTTTAAAAAATTTATTGCACGAAAATTGGTTAAATCATCCATAATCTTTAATTGATTAGTATGCGACTACAAACCCTGAATTGTGTGTTTGATCTAAGTTGTTGCAAAATTATATGAAATGAATTCTTCCTCTGTTTGGATGAATTTCAGATGATAAAATCATATTATAAGTGTATGCAATACATCCTAATGAGAATTCCCTAAGTATTCACAAAGTTTATAAGAGTAAACTGAAATATAGGGAATTTGTCAGTGACTGAAATTGCTGTATAATTAAATAGAGAAATTTGTTTATCTGGATCCCCTTGGTTATGAATGATTGTTTATCTGAATGTGTAGTACATATATGTCAGATACTATTTTGTATTTCATGTGATGTGAATAGTGTTTGCTTGATATCTTCGTAAAGAGGGTGAAGCCCTATATGAGTGGAAAGTTGGAAATTTGTGAATAAATATGGTGAAATCCATTTGAAGTGTTTTTCTTGGTATCATAGACTCTATTTATGAAATTTTATTCTTGATTAATAATATCTCAATGAATGGCAGGGAAAACCCTAATTTAGCTCAATTCAAGGATTTCATACATATGTTGATTTTATATGAATTGTTTAAAGCAATCTATATTTAGTGGATGTTTATGACATATTAAATCCTTATGAGAGCCATGGGATAAGTGAATGAGGTAAATGAAACCCTAAGGATAGGGTGTTCAATGAATTAAGCATTTTGATTACCATGTTCTCAGTATGAGATTCACAACCTAGGATTTGGGTCGATGTGCACTTTTTCTAAGAAAGTGTAAATAATTTACGGGTGCAAATGATGATCACTCGTATGCGATGTAATTAGCTCTTATCAGTATATTAAGACATTTAACTGCATGATTCTAGTGTATAAGTGCCAAATGGACATGCATTATGTTTATTTAGGTATTTCAGTCTGCCTACATGTATAGTATGTTGATTTCTTAGTATATTACAGTGTTTGAGTATACTGCTTGGCCATGTTTAGAATTATATACATGTTGTATTATAACTTCAAATAAGTAGGCGTGACACCATACAGATACCAGAGTCATGTATAAGAAAGAGAAAGGTACAATGCTGAAAGAGCTTTCTAGGAATAATAAATAATAGACTTAAGGGCCCTGACACCATAGAACCCCTATGTGAGGTCTGCGCCTTAGGGGTGAAATGACCTAACCCTGGCAGCATCCAGTATACGGGGGTCAGAACGAGCTATCAAGTGGCACGAGTGGGGGGGAGGACAGAGCCCTAGTGGAAGTCTCCTTAAATTATAGTTTGCAGTGTCCAACATCAACCAGAAGTTCTGGTGGCACTAGAGTACAGAAAAGTGTGTCCAACATCAACCAAATGTCTTGGTGGCACTAGAGTACAGAAAAGCCAATAGGTGGCTTGACTCTCCACCTGTGTGCTCAGGTTAGAGGAGGAGTCCAATTTACGACACAATAGGAGTGTCGAGGCCAGAGAGCAAGTTTCTCGATTGCAGACCAGGAGAGTAGTCAGACTTAGCTATCTCGGGGTGTCAGCTAAGTCTTGTATGGTGGGATCATAGTTCGCTACGAGTCTTCATATGTAGAGTACATTGCAGATGATCAGGGCATAAGCTAAAATATGTTCATATAGGTTTAAAGAGTTTCTTATAAGTAAGAAAGGCTAAGAAATATTCGAGTACAGTTTCCCAGAAACTATTCTTTGTATGTTTCTAAATTATTAGTTCTCTTTGAAATTTATCAAACATGCTCATATATTGATTTTCTCTTGTTTATATCTATAGTATCCTGCAATATTTATGATTGTCAATGAAAAATCCCTTTAAAGCTTACTGCTGTTATAATTGATATCAGTTGCTCAAAAGTATATATGTAATTATATCAGTACTTTAGACTATTTCTTTGAAGTACTCATTCACTGAGCGAGTAGGCTCACCCCTCTACTCACAATTTTAGGGATATCACATGGACTTGAAGAAGGTCATTGCATCAGAGTAGATCTACCACATGAGTTAAGTATAAGATTAGTTAAGTTCAGTCGGTCCCTCTCACTCTAGATCCTTGTAAAGAAATAAAAGAGAGTTGTAAACGATGATGTATAACAGTATTCCTCTTTTAGCAATATATGCGAATCAGCAAGTCTTATGTGCTTAAAAGTATGAGAAACATAACGAATGTTCATACATGCATTTTTACTGTTGAAATCAGATTAGAGAAATCAATGTTTAGATTCCCTTGTAAAGTTAGTTTATGTGGTTTAATGCGAGAAAACAAAGTGTTTGAAAAAGAGGAAAAAGTTAAGGGTGATCTTTGTATTACGTCAAATCCTCAATTTATGCTCTAATCTCATGATTAGTGGAAATTGTGAGATCGGGGTGTAACATCTTGGTATCAAAGCTTAGGCTGAGTTTTCAGGGACCATTAAGTTATTAAGTTAGAGTCATAAGTGTGGCAGATATAAGATGTTATGATGTTATCTCTAGGGATTTGAGTATTTGGATATCCTGGCCCGATATCTGAGTACTTGGATCAACTAATATCAAGCTACTTTGTCTATTCTTTCATGTATACCCTGGCCAAGTATACAGTGGAAGGATGGTCTAGAGAGGAACCCTAGAAATATTAGGGTTAGAAACAAGATAAGTAACATGAATTAAGAGAAAATGAGATAGAACATTCATTTCATATTATTGTTTTATTGGAGATGAATAGAAAAGCTCTTTTATGTTTGAATTCAGATATTTAGTATTTTGAAATATATATGGGTCTTTAAGATTTGTTGTACACTATGCAGTTGTAGCATTTATTGATTACATTCTTTGTATCAAGTAGACTAGAAATGATATTTGAATGAGCTTTCCTAAGTGGATAAGTTTTCTTCCACACATTTGAGATGAATAGAAATTGAGCAATCTTGAGTAGCTCTTGGCTTCAGGACTGTAGGTTCGGCCTGGTCCGGCTGGAATGATGCATTACTGGGATCTAATGACTCCTATTAGTAACATGAAAAGAGTAAATTCTGGATATATTAGATCCAAATTCTAGTATGCATGTATATAATCTAAGATTTTGAAATATAAGGGAAAGATTGGGATAACTAAGAATCAGTTGGAACTGATATCTGAGATACAACTTTGGGGCCTCATATGAGAAATCCTTAATTAAGAATAAAGGAACATGACATAAGGTTTAGATTAAGTTTAATGATTAGTATTATATGAACTCTAAATATAAAATGTGGAAAAGATATGAGAAAAGTATGTAAGGGGCCTAGATAGTAAGAATCAATCATGAGGAGCATATTATATAAACGGGTATAATGTTTTTAAGTACTCCAAAGAAAAGGGAAAATAGAAGAAAAGAGCTAAGTATACAATAAGTACATAAAAGTGAAGAGTCTTCAGAAGTGTTAAAGTGAAGAGAACTAGATGAGCATGTAAATCATAAAACTAGGATAAGAAACTTAGTTGAAACAAAGAGAAATATTGGAAATAATGAGCTTGATTAAGGAATGAGGGTTATGATATAATTGAGAGCATGGAATACATACCTTTATTAATAGGTTTAATACATTCATCCTTTCTGCCTTTGGATTCTATGTCTCTATAGAACAACAAACTAGGTTTTAAAAGAAGAAAAAAAGTGTAGCTAAATAAATGAATAAGTCGTACAAAGGTAGACTATATTCAGGAGGGAAAAACTTGATTAAAAGAGATACTAAGTTTGACCCATGCATGAGCCTGTAACATACTGAATTATGGGCATTTTCCCTTTTTGATCCTATTTTCCATCTTTTCCTTTCATCTATATCCTTTTTAGCTTTTCTGTTTAATTTGTGGAAAATATGATGGTTTAATGAACATTTGTTCACCTTTTATTCCAATATTTGGGTTTTATGCACAAATACCTTAGTAAAAGATTAGAAATGGGTTTAATATGTAAAATGTCCACTTAAGTAATAAAGATAATAAAATATTTCGTCCTAGAACTTTATAATGCTTTTTAGAATATGAAAAAGAGAGGAAATCCTGAAATATACATAAAGGAGATGATAAATGCAATAAATTTTTTTGATTGTCGGGGAAACCCACCCCCCAGGCGAGCGCCTAGATAGCAGGGATGGTAAACCCGGGGAACCCCTCCGCACACACATTAGGATCCCAAACAAGTCACATCAGAAGTCGGCTGACGTGGTGGGAAATTTAATTCCGAACAACACCACCGGGAGGATTCAAACCCGAGACCCTTCATGAGGGGCACCCGTACTTGACCACCCGAGCTACTGCTCACCGAAAATAATTGGAGATAATATGGTATATAATGGATAAAAGGAGATAATGAGGAATATGATGTCCCAAAAATCATATGAAAAAAACCCATGAAGATAATTTGGATGTCAATTTCATTTTCTTGACTTAAAAGAAACTTAAGGGCCAAGTATCATTTAATTTGGAAGATAAATGTATATATTAATGTCCTTATCAAAAGAAAATAGGAAATAGGCCAATAAAGTGAAATAAAATACTTAATGCCCTCAAAATAGAAAACTAACTCCAAATTCGTATTCTAAGCATAAAAATAAGCCTTTGGACAAATTTGCAACTAATTTGGATAATGTTTGAATAATGAGTAAAATAGGAGAGAGAAAGTGTGTAGAATCTTCTATTTATTTAATAAATAAATAAATAATCTCAACTTGTGAAAATAATAACAAATTCGTTTTCTAACCCCTTAGGAAGACTTATGGGTGAAGTTACACAAATTTTAAATAATGTTATCACCTCTTTTGAAGGAGGAAAGAGAAAATGACATTTTGATTATTTAAGCTATTAAAATTCTCCAAAAGGCAAAAATAACTCCATATTTGGATTGTACCTGTCAAAATCAGTCAGAATATAAAATTTGGTTAATTTTAGATATCGTTTGGGCCCCCAATCGAGGAGAGAGAAAAACATTTAATGTAATATGTCTCTTTGGCCGAAATTGGCAAGGAATAAATTTTCCTTGAACAAGGCCATGATTGGATGGACGAGATCCATCCATGGACCTGGGTCCATTGATCGGATGGTTGGTGGCTGTCTTCTTCCTCTAACTGAAAAGGCAACAAGTTGTTTTATTTTTCGAAATTTCAAATCGCTTTATCTCTTTCAATTCTCAACCAAATCAAGAACTTTTTGGTTCGTTGGATTCCTCATTGGATTTTGCTTCATTTTTTTCCTAAAATTTTGGTGTTTTCACATTTATCTGTAGAATCCCCCTTTTGCCAAAACTCCCCTCTCACCTCGCCTATGTAAACCCTAGCATACGCCTCCTTGCCTATATATAACCCTACCCCTAGGTCCGCCAACACATTAGCAACTCAACCAAACTGTCAATTTCAAGTTTCATGGACGATTGGACCTTCATCTAGCTATCGTAGCCTCAGGTCTTGTGGTGCCCCTTACGCTCTGCTCTCCTTGTCTCCGTTCAAATACAAGGTACATATAGATTCCTCTCTTCTTCTTCTTTCTTTTAAGCACTTAACCATCGAGTTTCGTTGAGAATCACATTTTTTCCCAAACTGAGCCCCAGTAAGCTGCTCACAACTTGCTTCCATGGCACAGGCAGTAGGAGGAAGATAACTCCATGTTGTTTAACCTAATCGCCCTTGATCATTTCGTTAGCTGTGTTTTTTCGCGAGGGTATTTACGACTTCTCACCTTTTTGTTTGCCCTTGCTTGACCAAGCGCTGGCCCGATTCAGCTAGTGCCAGCTGAGGGGCCAACTGGGTACCCACACGCATGAGGCCAACCCCTATTGGGCCAGGTCAGCAGTGTGGGGCCCACTCCCCTCTTCTGTTTTCTCTTTGCGCACATGTTTTGCCTACGTGGCAGGCTATGATTGGCCGAAGTAAAATAAATCATATAAATTATTCCAGTTGTAAAAAATTAAAAATAAGTACTGTTTTGAGATCAGGAGAATGAGACCTATCCATTAAAAATGTTTCCGGGGTTTGATTCTTATGTTTGCAAAAAATTATTTTTAGAACGATTTAATTAACTAAAAATCACCAAAAATAACCTAAAAAATTCATATCTCCAAAATACTTAATATTATATGTCATTTTAATCAGAAAACCCTAACTAAGACAATGATGATGTTTTTGAGACCTAAATTGGTGGTTTTTAGAAAAAGTTAGTAACTTTAGGGTTTCAAGCCTTTAATGAATATACATATATCTAATACATAAATATGATGATAATATTAGGGAAAGTGGACTGATCTCATGTAAAAGTTATGAAAAGTGATTCTAGGACTCTAAAGATTAAAGGTATGTGCATAATACACTTCAATTGGGAATTATTTGTTCCTTAACCTATGCTTTTCCATAATGAGGCTTATTTTCACCTTATATTCTATTCTCTTGAATCTATTGCTATACTTGCCTCATAATCAGTTTGGAATATTGTTCTTAGGTCTTGGTACCCCTTTTCCATGTTCTATTTGGATGATACTGTTACTTGCCATTGTTTCTAGCATGTTGATTTTATTAGATTAATTAACTAGTGTAGTGGTACTTGTATGTACAACCACCCATAGTTGGGGAATGTGTTATTTCTCCCCTGGGGAACGTGTTACTCTCCCCCACACACAAAATGTGTGTAGGTGACTGGGAATGTCTTATTCTCCCCTCACCCTTTGGTTGAAGGTCTGGTAGGTGCCTCAACCCTACATAGTTAACATAGTCAATATTAATCATACATGCAATCCTTTTGTGATATGTTGTTTATGGCAAACATCTATTGAAATATTCTTTTATATGTATGGCCTCATTCTCTTGATTGTCTTCATCTTATGATTAACCCTATCCTATTTTACATGTTTTGCTCCTCGTTTTACATTAGAATAGCTTTTTGACACATACTTTTATTTTCCTTCCCTCTTGCTGGGTGCTTTCCCAACCACCTAGGTGTGGAGCAAGGTGATGGATAAGGCATGAAGATCTTAGTGTTGGCATGAACTAGCTGATGGATATGTTGCTTGAAGACAAAAGTGGAGTAGTCTAGAATTCCCTCTATCTAGATCCTAGTTGTGTATGATGATGTAACCCTAAAAGGGAGAATTTGATGTATTTTTGTACAATCTTTTATGAAATTGAATATAGTCAGAATTTTTTTATTCCACTAATTTCCAATGAGTTTTGTCTACCATTGTTATTAGTAGAGAGGTGGATTGATTTCACTTCTTTACAGAGAAGTTTGATTTAAAATGAAGGATATGTAATGTATTAAACATAAGTTGAAACTAGTAGAGAGATTATTGGTTTAGAATTTCAACTTCACATTAGCAGAAGGATAAAAAGAAATATGTGCTACATGGTATACTTGATCATACACATAAAACAAGCAACATGATCATAACAGAAAACTAGAAGTTAAATATGACATGTGGAATAGTAGTATATGGTAAGGGGATTATGGAAAGTAAAGAAGGATTTGAAACATAATGGAGTAATATAGATTATAAAAGAAAGAGGTTGCGAGATTCAAGAAAGTGCTAATTAGTCAAGTATCCTTGTTGATAATTAATTAAACCTACATATGAGAAATGTATTATTGAATGTTTGAAGATAAGAATTCTAAGTCTCAACATCATCTTCTCTTTCATATCTTACTTAATGAGAGCAATGTGGGAATGAAATGATAAGAAAATGAATCATATATGATGCATAACCATTGTGGTAAAGACATCTAGTGAATGTAATAATGATACACAATATTATGATGAAACCCTAGTAGGGTAATTGAGAATGTAATCTATCTGAATAGGTCCAGTAAGAGAAAGAAATATCAATTGATAAGATAAGAAAGACCTTAGTAAAACTTATGAGATTCAAAGTTTGAATTTCAATTTAAGGGAGAAAAGTCACATCACAATAACATCATGCTTAAGGTAAGGACCAAACCCTAGAATGTTTAGAGTTGTTGTAGTTCAATGGATGTCACTAGTGATTTGACCTTGAATACTAGCATCTCTATAAAACAAGATCATGAGATTTGCACTATGAGAAGTAAACTAGCACTGATAGTAACCCAGGGTTTAAAGATAGCTAATATGAAAGGTAGATAAACAATATGGAAATGATTCGAAGCAAAGAGTAAGATATAAATTTGAAATGTAACAAGTGTCTTTTGAACAAAAGGAGAAATACAATATGGGTGAAGTGTGGTGTGAGATAAATTCTTGCAGTGATAGCAAGAATGATGAATAATCTATTTGTACCTTGTATGTTTCAATTTTAAGAATGTTTAATCTACATGATTAAAATGAGAAGGATAAGTAGCAAAAAGTAAGTAGTAGTGCATGAGGAGAGAGATGAGAGAAAACAATGGCTTTTAGTAATTTGTGAATTTGTTTTTAGAAGTATAATTTGTTGAAGGTATATTAAGGGATGTATATTGGTTCCACGTATGATTTCTGTGTACATGTGTAAGCAATATGTTAATTTTAGGTGTTTGATAGTTGTAGTCATTCATACCAGTAATCCATCTCAATATTGTACAATTGTGGTATGGTGATATGGGTTGAATGATGATGGAATAAATAGAGGGTTACCCTGAATAAAGTAATCTTACCTATTCACTCATATGAATAGAAGGGATGATAAACATATTCTATTGATATGTAACCCTAATGAGGGATATATTGTTATACCTAGCTTTAATATAAATAAGTGATGGTAATTGGATATGAATAGTCTTTGAATGACTAATACAATCATGGAGTACTCTGTTACTGTTGTTGAAACCTTAGTATGCTATAATCTGATGGTTACACCTTGAATTATGTGTGGATTCATACTTGAGAATAATATGGAATGTGCTGGTAATGCTTCATCTTATGCATCCATGATGAAGTGGGGATGTTGTGAGTAGTATTGTAAACTGTTGTTGAATCTAGTCTTCCAACTCATGACTGCTTTTATATTTGAGTAGCACAATAGTAATATTCAAAACAATAGGGTGAACTCTCTTTTGTGTCGTGGAGGTAAAACATAACAATAGTACATATTGATCTGTATGAATTGAGATAGTTGGATCGAATTATATATGTTGAGGTAACACCTCAAGAGTATGAAAATATTGAAATGGTTGTTTCTCTCTCTATCATATGATTTATTGTGGCATAGAGAATTTGTTTGTTATTATTGAGAACTATTTTAACATGTTGTGATTAGAAAAGAAATAAAGGACTTAACGTTGAAAACTACATTCAAGTATAAAATACAAGAATGTAATGACATGTAAGATTTTAGAAGCTTAAAATAAACTTTGAATATACTTTGTTTGCATATTTATGTTTCAGGGATGAAACTTTTTAAGGGGGTGAGAATTGTAATGACCACATTTGTGCTTAATTGGTAAACTAGGGTTTACCTGAATGATTATATGCTTGATTAGATTGAACATCGTTTAGACTTGATTAATGATAGTAGATCAATTGTGATGTTTCAAACCTAAGAAGAAACTATAACTATGATTTTAGTTTGAAGAATTAGGGTTTGAGAAATGTAAACCCTAGTCGGAAAAAATTAGGGTTTTGATAGTACATGAATATGGAATTTGATCAGGATAGCAGTGTGGTAAATGATTTTTCATATTTTTTACAAATTTTTATTTAATTGAATTTTGGATATGATATGGATAACTCAATCATGCATATTGGAGAAACATTTTAGAATATTTAAGTGTTCTTTGAATGTGGTTCTCGGTCAAACTATACTTCGACCAAAATGGTGACAGAGTGCTTTTTAGCAGTGTAGCATTTTATTTTTATTTATTTATTGGTATCTCCAAATGATCGTAAATTATAACTGGAGATCTAAATTCAATGATAAATAACATGTAAAATTTTCGTAATTTTTGGATGCGTTTAGACCTTATCAATAGACGAATTACATTAATATTTTTATGACAGAAAATTCAGCTGAAATAAGAAAAAGTATAGTGAGGGGTCAATGTGCAATTGATCCAAGCAGCTCAATTTCTCTATATGGTAAAACTAACACACTAGAAGCTCTCATAATTCTTGATTCATTCCAAAGAAACAAAATCCTAGAGAGAGAGAGGGAGATTTAGGGTTTGAGAGGAGAAATTGATCGAGATGCTGACTTAGGGTTTAGCAGTCCGAGGAATGATGAAATCATGTAAGTTTAGCTTCTTTGCATATCCTTTCATGGTGAATCTTCTCTCACATGTAAAGATTTTGTCTCCCCTTTTTGGATTCGAAATCATATCCAATCAAGTTCTTTTCTCACTCTTTCTTCATAATCCCTCATTTGTAGGGTTTCTGAGTTGAAAGGAAGAAGAATCAGGTGAAATGCTAGGGATTTGATATGAGATCGGGATTTTCAAGGATGAGCTGCGTTTGTAAGGTGTTTTCACACCTTAGGGTGAGTGGGAACTTCCTTTAAATAGTTTATTGCACGAAAATTGGTTAAATCATCCATAATCTTTAATTTCTTAGTATGCGACTACAAACCCTGAATTGTGTGTTTGATCTAAGTTGTTGCAAAATGATATGAAATAGATTATTCATCTGTTTGGATGAATTTCAGATGATAAAGTCATATTAGAAGTGTATACAATACATCCTAATGAGAATTCCCTAAGTATTCACAGAGGTTATAAGAGTAAACTAAAATATAGGGAATTTGTTGGTGACTGAAATTGTTATATAATTAAATAGAGAAATGTGTTTATCTGTATCCCCTTGGTTATGAATGATTGTTTATCTAAATGTGTAGTACATATATGTCAGATACTATTTTGGATTTCATGTGATGTGAATAGTGTTTGATTGATATCTTCGTAAAGAGGGTGAAACCCTATATGAGTGGAAAGTTGGAAATTTGTGAATAAATATGGTGAAATCCATTTGAAGTGTTTTTCTTGGCATCATAGACTCTATTTATGAAATGTTATTCTTGATTCATAATATCTCAATGAATGGCATGGAAAACCCTAATTTAGCTCAATTCGAGGATTTCATACATATGTTGATTGTATATGACTTGTTTAAAGCAATATGTATTTAGTGGATGTTTATGACATATTAAATCCTTATGAGAGCCATGTGATAAGTGAATGAGGTAAATGAAACACTAAGGATAGGGTGTTAAATGAATTAAGAATTTTGATTGCCATGTTCTCAGTATGAGATGCACAACCCAGGATTTGGGTCGATGTGCACGTTTTCCAAGAAAGTGCAAATAATTTATGGGTGCAAATGACGATTGCTCGTATGCCAAGTAATTAGCTCTTATTAGTATATTAAGATGTTCAATTGCATGATTCTAGTGTTTAAGTGCCAAATGGACATGCATTATGTTTATTTAAGTATTTCAGTCTGCCTGTATGTATGGTATGTTGATTTCTCAGTATTATACAGTGTTTGAGTATACTGCTCGGCCAAGTTTAGAATGATATACATGTTGTATTATAACTTCAAATAAGTAGACATGACACCATACGTATACCAGAGTCAAGTATAAGAAAGACAAAGGTACAATGTAGAAAGAGCTTTCTAGGAATATTAAAATAATAGACTTAAGGGCCCTGACACTGTAGAACCTCTATGTGAGGTCTGTGCCTTAGGGATGAAACGACGTAACCTTGGAAGCGTCCAGTATAC
Source organism: Alisma plantago-aquatica (assembly GCA_963693085.1). Lineage (NCBI taxonomy): Eukaryota > Viridiplantae > Streptophyta > Magnoliopsida > Alismatales > Alismataceae > Alisma > Alisma plantago-aquatica. The sequence continues at coordinate 306,957,596 of OY856414.1, forward strand.
GGGGGTCAGAACATGATATCAGGTGGCACGGGGGGGGGGGGGGGGGGGGACGAAGCCCTAGTGGAAGTCTCCTTAAATTATAGTTTGTAGTGTTCAACATCAACCAGAAGTCCTGGTGGAACTAGAGTATAGAAAAGTGTGTCCAACATCAATCAGAAGTCTTGGTGGCACTAGAGTACAGAAAAGCCAATAGGTGGCTTAACTGTCTTCCTATGTGCTTAGGCTAGAGGAGGAGTCCAATTTACGACACAATAGGAGTGTTGAGGCTAGAGAGCAAGTTTTCCCTATTGCAGACCAGGAGAGTAGTCATACTTAGCTATCCCAGGGTGTTGGCTAAGTCTTGTACGGTGGGATCATAGTTCGCTACTAGTCTTCATATGTAGAGTACACTGCATATGATCAGGGCATAAGCTAAAATATGTTCATATAGGTTTAAAGAGTTTCTGATAAGTAAGAAAGGCTAAGAAAGGTTCGAGTATATTTTCTCAGTAATTATTCTTTTATGGTTTTCAATTATTAGTACTCTTTGAAATTTATCAAGCATGCTCATATATTGATTTCCTCTTGTTGATATCTACAGTATCATGCAATATTTATGATTTTCAATGATCAATCTCTTTAAAGCTTACTACTATTATAATTGACATCATTTGCTCAAAAGTATATCTATAATTATATCAGTGCTTTAGACTGTTTCTTTGAAGTACTCATTCACTGAGCGTGTACACTCACCCATCTACTCACAATTTCTAGGGATATCACATGGACTTGAAGAAGGTCATTGCATCAGAGTAGATCTACCATAGGAGTTAAGTATAAGATTAGTTAAGTTCAGTCGGTCCATGTCACTCTAGATCCTTATAAAGAAATAAGAGAGAGTTGTAAATGATGGTGTATAACATTATTCCTCTTTTAGAAATATATGTGAATCAACAAGTCTTATGTGCTTAAATGTATGAGAAACATAATGAATGTTCATACATGCATTTTTACTATTAAAATCAGATTAGAGAAATCAATGTTTAGATTCCCTTGTAAAGTTAGTTTATGTGGTTTAATGTGAGAAAACAAAGAGTTTGAAAAAGAAGAAAAAATTAAGGGTGATCTTTCTATTACGTCAAATCCTCAATTTATGCCCTAATCTCATGATTAGTGGAAATTGTGAGATCGGGGGTGTAATAGTCTTGTTCATTATATGGTCAATCCTGAAAAGAAAGCATGTGAATATAGGGAAAATACTAATGGAAAAGCGATTAGCAGATGTGGGAGGGGAGTCCAAGCGGAACCAAGAGTTCTGCATGGGAGGCCAGATAACAAAGATAGCCTACCATTTTATGGATTCATAAGTATTGAAGAAATATAAAGCAATAGAGGAACAGACAAAGATCAACAACAAGTCCCTAGCCAATGCGAGAATCCTAGCATAGAAAGGAGATAAGTTGTACTATAAGAAAAGCTGCTCAAAGAAACTCCTTCCCTTCCCAGAGAGGGTGTACTATGATGACTACAAGCTGCGGCCCACCCAAGAAGACATCGACAAGATGTTCTCATGGGTCATCCGCAATATCGTGAAAAAGACACCGACAACTGATTAAGAAGGAAGTAAAGGAAAATATATAGAGGTAGAGAAGAAGAAGCCAGAGGAGAAGAAAAAGCTGGCTATAAGGAAGAAAAAGGAAGTGGTGGACGATCCCATAGCCCTGAAGGCAACCTCACCTCTCATAGCCACTAAAACAATAGTGAGAAAGGAATGCCAACCTCACAAAGAAATAATAGATCATGACGTCTAGGTGAACTTGGATGACATGATAAGAAAAAGTCCACACCTTGAAACAGTAGCCGCAGAACAACAAGCGACGGGTGAACAAGACCCCCACCAGAAAGGCAAGGACTCTGAAGTTGTACCCGAAATGATGATTCCAGAAGTGATCCTTCAAACGCAGGGACAGACAAAGCAAAGAGTGCCTATCCTAACACTGCCAACTCCTCAGCCTAAGGAACCACAAGCATCCACGACATATGTGGAGTCACAACCACGATACTCTCCAACCTTTAGAGACATATTGGGTAATAAGTTTATTGTGCTGTGGCAACACATGCATCAAATATCAAAATTTAATTCAAGCATAACCTCCACACTATGTACGCTAACCACACATGTGCAATCACTGAACGAGAGGATAGAGGCACTACCCCAGTTCATGCAAGGGGTGCTAGACACCCAAAATGCGATGATGTGAGCATTGAAGTCCCTCACGGAGGAAATGGAAGCCCTTAGGAGAGAAAGGGATGCTATGTAGGATAACAGAGATCACTTAACAAGTGGATATGAGGCAGCGATGTACGGCCTCGACTAGGAGCGCCAGTGTCTGGTAAAGAGACCACAAGAAGCTGGAAGCTGAATGCAAAGAGTTTGACAGCCAATGGAGTAGGAAGAAGAGAAAATGTGTGGTAGGTCCCTTGACATCACAAGTTTCATCGAATCCTCCAAACCTCGACGATGACAACATGGGAGGGATAGGAGCAGGCTCAGTGAAAAAACAAAGCACTAATGTAAAAACTACATTGGTAGTTGAACCTAAAGCAAAAGAAGCACATTCACCATTGGAATCTCCCAAAGACAACGAAACAAAGAAAAAGACTACTACTTCATCAAGGGAGCTAGATTTGAACATCATTCCTAAAGAGGACAAGGCAAAATATGATCTGATAAGGGGAAGGGGGGAACCAACAGAAAACAAAACTACCCCAACCAAAGGAAAGGATGAATCATAATAACCAACACAACCAATCGTCGCCAGAGCAGAGAGCATAAGGAAAAAAGATCTAACATCCAGAGAGCTTAGAGATATAGATAAATTGTTGGATGACCTGACATCTGGGATGGACATGTGTAGTGGCTTCCTAAAATCCCCAGTCCACAACGAGCAAAATGACCACATCTATGATAGGAAGATGGAGGCAACTCTAGTAGAACTGACCGCTACCAAGATGGATCACACATATGAGGAGAGCAATGTCAAAGACGGCACAACCGCATAAGCTTCCTCAGAGGTGGCAGAAAAGGTGATTGCACCAATGCCAACAAGCATGGAGGGCCCACATGTAATCAGAAAAACACTCGTCCCTACAGTACAGGATGGAACCTCAGACGATGAGGAAGGTAGGCTCGTTTCTTTCTTCATGAACAAGCCCGCCAGAGAGCGGAGCACACCAATTAAAGACACAAAATTAGGTGTAGCTCCTCCTCTGCTGTGCATGATGATAGGAATGGACATTACTGTGCTATCAAGAATCACATGCAGAGATGTCCACATCTTAGTAGATATCCTAGATGACAATCTACCCAGAGCAGATGTCATATATCACAATAAGGGTAGAAATCTAATTAGAGAACACTTCTGAGGGATCTTCTTAAAAAGAGCACGGGTAAATAAGAAGCTATTTAAAGTGTTGTGTGCCACCCTCCTCGAAGTGTTCCTACACTTAGACAGGGTGCAACCAGTGTTCAAAGACACCTCACATCTAGAAGCCTCTTATACAACGAGGACTATGAGGCTACTAATGTGACTGAGCTGAAAAAAGCAATGCATAGAAAGGGGACAAAGTTTGTAGTCCTACCCATACTGAACATGAAGCACTGGGCTGTAATTGTTGTCCTTCTATATGAGCGAAAAATGACCGTGCTCAACTGCTGCATGGCTGAACTAGACATTACTTCCCTAATATATAAAAAGAAAGAAGCCAGAGATGTCCTAAATATGCCACTACGTCTACAGAGAGTGATATAATCAGCATATGATAGATTCAAAGGAATCTAGATATTATTTTCTATCCGTAAGAAAGTGACACAAGAAGAGGCTAGCTTAGGGGATTGCACCTTTATTATACTATGGATGATGGAATCTATCAACAAGGGCATCCCGTTGGAGGACTTATGTGTGGAAGATCTACACAGGCTATGCGGCGTGTAAACAATGGAGGTCATCTACGATCACTGCTTCTTTAGCGACCCGACGATGCCTTCATACGCAATACCGTGAAGGCTTCATAAGGATATTCCTCTACTTGAAAAAATAACTTAGAGGGAACAACTAAAAACATTATGGATTGATCTAATAGAGCCAGCCAGGGCTGAGGCATGGAAAGTAGGCTGGAGCACAAATACTGAAGCTGCTGCAATAAGCAAACCAGAGATAGAAGGAGAGCAGCCTTCAGCAGAACATCCAGAAGAAGGAGAAGTAGAGGAAGATGATTCGTCAGAAGAAAAACTAGACGAACGAGCAGGAAACATAATACCCACTTTCAAGGACTTCAATAGATGGAGCTGCATCAACCTATCTGTAGAATTGCTAAACATCATAATAAAGTCCTTAAAAGATGATGAAATGCCAAGAGAAATTGTATTCAAAAGAGAAGGGATATGTGTGCTAAAGAACGACCTTCGAGATACGCTGAGAATAGTAGGGTACCTATTAGTAAGCACAATGTCATCCTACAAAGCCCTCTTAAGAGAGAACATGCCAAACACACATATGTCATACTTCCTGCTGGTAGACGACATCATGAAAGATAAAAGATTAGGCGAGAAGGAATGCCTACAACAATGCCTCATGATGTCCCTCCCGAACTATATTTTCCTACTGATTCTTCACGACAGTCATTAGACTTTGCTAGTGGTCAAAATCATAAAAAGGATTGTAGTATTATATAATAGCTCAAACACAGCCTTTGGGTTGAACAAGAAGACAAACATGACTACCGCAAAGACTCCAACAGAAGAAAAGGTTATCACATGCGCAGAGGCGATTATTGATATGCTGAAAAGTCAAGGCAAAGGTTACAAGTATACAACAGGAAAAGACTTCAAGAAACCACAATTCTACCACAGGATCTCTCATTTGGTGCCTCGGTCGAATGACTGCGACTTCTACTGTCTATCCTGGATGACAATCCTAGCCAACTTGAACACAAAAATGGAGGGGATGCAATATGAGCAGTATCATCCACTGTGAGGACTGTATGTGAGTATACTCCTCGAGTCCAAGTGGGCCTCCAACACCAACAAACCAGAATAAAGAAAGCCTGTTTAAACATCTCACTCAAATTTTGACACCCCGGGTCGGGGTGAAGGATAAGTTTGGGGAAGGGGTCATAAACGGGCTAGAAAGGTACAATTTTATCACCGTTTTACCTCTTAGTTTTTCAAAATTTTCATATTCCCACAAACTTTTCATGTACATATTTTAGTTCTGCTAAACTGCTCCCCCGCTTTTTGCCTAAATTTTTTTGTGAAGTTAGAATGTAGTTTATTTTCTTGCTAAAAGTTGTAGTACTACATTTTCCTAGACAGAAATATATGAGAATCTAATACACATAAAGGTAAAACGAGAAATATAGCAATACTGCTTTATCTCACTCTTGCAATAAGACATTGTGTATGTAATAACCCTAAGCTCATGAAACCCTTGGAAACTAGAGAACTACACCTAGCCATACTCCTGACCAACCACCCTCACCTGACGATTCCAACCAGAAAATCCTTATCTCCGTAGAGAAGGAAATAGCTACCCTTTTCAAGTAAATCCATCCCCGCATGGGACTAAAAAAAGAGGATTGGCCGCCCAGAAAACTGCTTAGGTCCCTCTCACCCAAGCCATAAAGGAGGTGTAAAAAGCCAAAAATTATATATATATATATATATATATATATATATATATAATGAGAGTTGTGCCCAAAATATGCTAAAGGTTTCCACATGGCCGGTGTATTGTTTCACTCACGAATGTAGATATATCATGCACGCAAGTGCAACCTTGAAGCCAAACTTATCCACCTCCGATCCAGAACAAAACACACAAAACCACCTGACTTGAATTCAGACGCCCAAAAGAGCAACATTGTCCTTACGACAGTTGTGGGTGAGGGAAATCAGGAGAAGAGGAAAACACTTAAAGCTTAAGGCCTACTTGAACACATTAGCATATGGACAACTAAAAATAAAGAAAGAGTGTGAAAGCTACCCCTTGAGGAGATATTGTACTAGTATGGTTGGTAACCTAAAGGAAAGGGGTGATATGTTGAGAAGAAGAAACCTTTTACAATTGAAGGCAATGGCAAGAACTAGAAGTTGTGAAACTCTAGATATAAGAGGGAAGAATGAGACTTTAGGGGGTTGAGAAAACATACCACGACAGTCTTGATGTAAGAATGAGATAACTCAGTAGTGTTAAGTTTTGCAAAATTTTATCACAAAAATTTGCTCTTTCTCTCTATGATTTCGAGCCTACACTTAGCCTGAGGACATGCTTGATTCTAAGTTTGGGGGAGTTGATAACACTTTATTTTACGCACTTTTTGCATACATTTTATACCTTCCCTAGCATATCTTTTTCTAACTTTCCCCACTATTTTTTAGCATCTTATGTTAATTATTTCACTTACACATTTTCCCCTTCGATTTTAGGTACATATCTAGCCCAGGTCACGGTCATCACCTCGGCCACAATTCATTCATCCAACAAAGACCATCTCACCATGGTCGAGGTCTCCATGTTCACCCTAATACCTTACGCTCACGGTCAATTTGCACTCAAGCTCTTTGGGACCACGTTCAACATGGAGACCACGACCAACGTGAAGACTGCGACCTCGACTTTTCCAAAGCAAGGCACACCTCAAACTTGACCACGGTCATAACAACTAGGTCACGATCGAGAAGGTAGACAACTAGACCACGACCGAAGGGAATTGCTAAATCGACCTCGACTGCGGTCCTCACCCAAGAAGGTGGCCAACCAGACCGCGATCGAGGAAGGGATTTGATTCGAGGATTTTGAGTCATTTTCATAGGCTTGTTTATATTGGTTTTATGTGTGTTCTTGTCATATTTTTGACTAATTTTGCATGATTCACTACTTTTAGCCTATAATCTCATAACACATCAAATTTACCTTGTTTCACCTGATTTTGTATTAATGATCATATTTATCAAATTTGATTGGTATTCTTCTCTTTGTTTTAGGAAGTTCACATATCTGGATCCATCGATACCATCGACGGGAGGTCAATACCATCGACCTGACCACAGTGACTTTGTCGGAGAAGAAGAAGAGCCCGTCGATACCATCGACACACTGTCGATGGTATCGAGCTTGCCTCAGTAGGATGAGCTCTAGCGGCGGATTCCATAGCAAAAGTGATGTTTAAAGAGTCGATACCATCGACTAACTGTCGATGCTATCGAGATGACAACAGCGTGCCATGTATCAACAAGTTGATACCATCGATACCACGTCGATGGTATCGAGCCATCTTCAGAGAGGACACCAGAAATAGAACGAGTTTTGCTACCCCAGGGGGTCGATACCATCGACCCGCGTCGATGGTATCGACGCCGTCAGATCAGGTTTTTCTAAAGATCGTGTCTAATCGTACGGTGGTAATTTTTGGGGCAACCTAAAGTGGTGCATATACCTAATTAAGGATGCTATAAGTAATCTATCACATCATTAGTCGTTGCACAAGTCTCAAGGAGGAGAGGAGAAGAGAAAGGAGCCGAGAACCATGCCCCAACCATTCTAAAGGTTGTCGAAGGAGTTTTCCACCGTCAGAAGGCTTTAGAATGCTCACCCTACGCTGAGGAATGCCCGGATCTCCTCTGTTCAGGGGTTACACAATATCTATCCACATTTTCTCCATGTCTTTTTTTCCTCATGTTGTTTTTCATTGAGATGAATATGCGGGGCTAATCCCCTTTGTCTTTAGGGCCGGGAGTAGCCCGGGTAATCATTGTATGACATTTTTATATAGTTCATCAGAATTTGTCTCTCAAATCCGTGGTATGATTTTGTTTTCTCCCTTATATCATTATGATTGATCACCCTAATGATAATCTAATGCCTTTAATTACTTTAAAAGAAGAATTAACGGTTGAAAAGAGATGGAAATCACATTAATTAATAAATCCTTTGAACAAGGCGATGTACAGTTAATGATGGAAACCCATAGTAGGATCTTAATGCACCTAGTTTAGGGTATAGGTTTCTACTACCGTGGAACCGACCTAGATTTAGGTAGTGAATTGTATCGTGAAAGTGAACAATTCTGACTATAGGCCACTACCCAGAATAGGAGACAAATTAGGGTAATTATGTAGATATTATTTCGACGAGAGCCTGCGGTGAAACCACAACCCTAAAGACTCCAATTTAAATTGATTAAACCAAACATTTAATCGATTGTGTTGTTTTCTTTTATTTTTATTTTCTTTTTCAATCAACTCTCAAACCTTTTTAATTGGTCTAGCTGATCGCGAGTAGTTAGTAAGTAGTCTACCGACAATTCAGTGTCCCTGTGTTCGACTCGGGCCTCACAAAGGCCTATATTACTCTGACACATGCACTTGTGTTATACGCATGGTAAAACCGTGTCAAGTTTTTAGCACATTTGTCGGGGACACGGCAACTATCAGAACTATGAGTGCTACAAGCAGTCAGTCTAGGCCACATTTATTTATTATTATTCTTGAAATTCATCGTTTATCTTTCATATTTAGTAATCGCCTAAAATTATACTTAATCAAATTGATTACCTTGCAGGTACTAGTGCATGGTGAAGACGTGTAGAACAGACTACACACTGTCATCACCAGAGGTTCCACCGTTGGGACCAGACGACGAAGAGAACAATATTCAAGATCAACCTGAGGATATAGATTCAGACTCTGAACCAGAAGCCATGGCTGAGGAACAGACAATATGGGAGAAGATAAAGGCTTCTTCCTCATCAGCATCAAAGGGGTTGATCAAAAGGCAGTCAATTAACATTCCAACATATAAGATTGATCTGGTACTGATAAATTGGTCAAGTCTCAAGCATTTCACGGGCTGAAGAATGAAGACCCTATTGCCAACATCAGCACTTTCGTGGAAAATTGCGATATGATCAAGATAGATAGGTTTCCACATGAGGTATTGTATTTGAAGCTGTTTCCCATCTCTCTTGTAGGTAATGCATGGGAATGGCTGCATAACCTTGATGATGAGACCGTCGAGACTTGGGATCAAATGATCGAGGTTTTCTTCGAGAGATTCTTTCCATCAGAGAAAACCAATGACCTAGTACGGAAGATTCATAATTTTTGTCAAAGAGCTGGGGAGACATATTCTGAGACGTGGGAGCGCTTTCAGATAATGTTGCGAAAGTGTCCACATCATGGGCTAGATAAAGAAAAACAAGTGAAGATCTTCTACTTTGCTTTAAATGAGCATGACAGGAGCAATCTAGACTCAGCAGGTTCTGGTTTCTTCTTGAACAACACTGGCACTAGGTGTTGGGAAATCCTGAAAAATATGGCCAGAAAGCAATCATGGGGTGAAAGAGACACACCAGAACATGTTTGAGTTGCCGGTGAGTCAAAGGCCATCAAGGAGTTGAATGAGAAGATGGACTTATTAGCCAAGAAATTGCTAGCAAGGGAAGACAGAGAATCTGATGATGAGGCACAAGTGAAATTTATGCGCCAACAATAGGGGTACAGAAACAATGACTATTCTTGGAGGAAAGATAAAAAATTTCATGGAAGGACCCAAACAATTTCCTACAGGACCCCGATGCCAAACTACAACCATCGGCAGAGGAAAAGAACAATGAGCTGCTTAATCAGGTGATAAAGCATAATCAAGAGCTGATGAGCACATTTGGCCAATAGATTAAGCAACAAGGAGAATTTATGAATCAATTTGGGCAAACTTTACAGAGTCATGGGGCTCAGATGAGGACTCTTGAGACATCTTTAGCACAGATGGCAGCTGAGATAGAAAATCTGAAGAAGCCAACACAATAAGGTTTTCTGGGAAATACCAACATTACAGGAGGGAATCAACACGCTAAGGAAATTTTGTTGAGAAGTGGAAAAAAGGTTTTAAACTCTAAGGCTGATGAACCAAGCACAACACAGCCAGAAGCAACGGGCGAGGCCTCCAAGGAAGTCACATTGTCAGAAATAGTGGATGATGTTGCAGAGAAGCCCACTGAAGAGCCTATTGTGGAGAAGGATAAGGATACCACGACGCCTTATGTGCCACCCCATAAGAGGGCATAATTTGTTCCTGTCCCTTATCCCAACATTCTTAAATCTAATAAATTTGATGCTCAGTTCAAGAAATTTCTGGACAATTTTTGAAAGCTCTCTATTAATATTCTGTTGTTAGAGGCGATTGAGGAGATACCTTCGTATGGTAAATTCTTAAAAGATATAATCACCAAGAAGGGGAAGATTCCTAATACTGAGGTGGTAGTTCTTAAAGAGTAGGTTAGCGCATTCATTTTGGGCTCACTACCACCAAAATGACATGATCTGGGCTGCTTCAATATTTCATGTTACACAGGTAAGGTGAAATTCGCCGAAGCATTGTGTGACTCTAGGGCAAGTATTAATTTGATGCCTCTTTCTACTTTCAAGAATCTAGGACTTAAAGAATCTAGGCAAAGCAACATGATGATTCAACTAGCAGATAATTCTGTGGTTAGGCAAATTTGTGAGGATGTCTTGATAAAAGTTGACAGATTTGTGTTCCTAGTAGATTTTGTAGTCATGGAGATGCAAGATGAGCAAGGGAATGAGTTGCTCTTAGGAAGACCCTTCCAGGCTACTGTTGATATGATAGTGGAAATGGGTAGAGGTCGTTTGACATTGGGAATAGCTGATGACAGATTTGAGATGGTCATGCCACCAAACTCAAAACAATCACAGGCGAAGGAACAATGTCGCAAGGTGAAGCACTATGATCATAACATTTCCCTCTATTTAGGAAAGCCATTTCTGGATATGGCTCATGTTATGACCAAGGTAGACAAGGGAACGATGGCCGTGGACATTATGGAACAAACCAAAGTAGTGTCTCTTTGTAAAGCTGTGGGTTACCCAAATGTTGAAGAGGAGGAAATTCCTCTATCTACTGAGGATGATGCTATAGCAGTTTCTATGATCGATTCATATCTGAAATTGCCCCTCAAAGCATGCCTATTCAACATCATGGATGATTGGATAAGAAGCACGCCCTTACAAGAATGTGTGAAAATGCTTTAGGTGCTCCCTTGCTATTATGCTAAGCACTATGACGATCTTGGACCGCTGCCACCACCGCTTCAGTCTTCATTGATCTGCTCGCCTGAGTTGGAACTTAAGCCATTACCCCCCACTTAAAGTATGTCTTGGCAGATGATGAGAAGCTTTTGGTGATTATATCGACATATCTGAGTGCTGATGAGGAAGAACATTAATGATCGTGTTGAAGAACCACCGTGGTGCATTCGGGTGGTCAATTTCTGATATTAAGGGGATTTCCCCTATTCTTTTCTAGCACAAGATCCGACTCGAGGAAGGATCCAAGCATGTGATTCAGCTACAACGTCAACTTAACCTGAGCATGATGGAGGTCATCAAGAAGGAGGTGATTAAGATCCTTTCTGCGGGAATCATCTATGTCATTTCTGATTCGTCATGGGTAAGCCCAACACAAGTAGTCCCTAAAAAGGGGGGAATCACTGTTACTCATAACTTGTTAAATGAGCTTGTCACTACCCGATTGGTAATCGGTGGCGTGTTTGCATTGACTACCGACATTTAAATTTTGTTACTTTAAAGGATCATTTTCCCCTCCCATTCATCAATCAAATTTTGGAGCAGCTGGCTGGCCACTCTCATTTTTGCTTTTTAGATGGCTACTCCGGCTACAATCATGTATCCATTGATCCTAAGGACCAAGAGAAGTCTACCTTCACTTGTCCTTATGGAACCTTCGCATATCGCCGCATGCCTTTTGGTCTGTGCAATGCACCAGCCACTTTTCAGCGCTGCATGCTTGCCATTTTTTCTGACATGGTTGAGCGTTGTTTAGAGGTTTTCATGGATGATTTTTCCATCTATGGTGCATCATTTGATGAGTGCCTATACAACTTGGATAAAGTTTTGTAAAGATTTGACGACACACATCATGTTCTCAATTGGGAAAAGTGTCATATGATGGTTAGTGAAGGAATTGTGTTGGGACACAAGGTGTCTAGCAATGGGTTGGAGGTGGACCCAGTCAATATTGAGGTTATTTCAAAACTACCCCCACTGAATTTGTGAAAGGGGTAAGGAGTTTTCTCAGTCATGCAGGGTTCTATCTCCGTTTCATTAAAGATTTCTCAAAAATTGCTAAACCATTGTCTGAATTGCTTGAGAAAGATGCGGTGTTTGATTTCAATGAAAAATGTTTGGATGCTTCCAATGTACTTAAGGAAAAATTGATTTCTGTACCGATTGTTCAAATGTCAGACTGGACTAAGCGTTTTGAGATCATGTGCGATGAATCAGATTTTGCAGTAGGGGTTGTTCTTGGCAGCATTTTGAGAACAAACCCGCAGTGATTTTTTATGCATTAAAGACTTTAAACGAGGCACAACTTAATTACACCACAACTGAAAAGGAACTTCTCGCTTTGGTTTTTGCATTCGAAAACTTTCGGAAATACTTGGTAGGGTCAAAAGTTATAGTATGGACAGACAACGCCGCCATAAAATACTTAATGGAAAAGAAAGATGCCAAACCTAGATTGATTAGGCGGATCTTATTGTTGCAAGAATTTGACATTGAAATTAAGGATAAGGCGGGCATAGAGAATGTGGTCGCGGACCACTTGTCCCAGTTAGAGCAGATAGATGAGAGGGATATCAATATACCCATTACCGAGACATTTCCTGATGAGCAAATCCTCTCTTTAAAATATAAGGATCCATGGTTTTCATACATTGTTAATTATCTTGCATGTAAAATAATCCCAGATGATTGGACTTATCAAGAGAAAAAAAAATTCCATTCCTTGAAGATATTATTTCTGGGATGATCCTATTTTGTTGAGACAATGCAGGGACGACATTTTGCGCAGGTGTGTACCGGATGTTGAATATGATAGTGTGCTTAGTCACTGTCATACACTTCCCACGGGTAGTCATCATGCGAGCTCAAGGACGGCGGCCAAGGTGTTAGAGAGTGGTCTTTATTGGCCTACACTCTTCCGGGATGCTTATGACTATGTGAGAAGATGTGATTCTTATCAAAGGGCAAGTAACATCTCAAAGCGGTAAGAGATGTCCCTCAACGTGTTTCAAGAAGTTGAGGTATTTGATCTATGGGGCATCGATTTCATGGGACCCTTTGTGTCCTCGAATTCAAATGTATACATTTTGCTTGCTGTTGATTATGTATCGAAGTGGGTAGAGGCAATACCCACAAGGACTAACAATGTGGCTGTAGTGTGTAGGTTTGTGAAAGATCATATTTTCTGCAGGTTTGGTGTGCCACGGATGATCATTAGCGATGGAGGCACCCATTTCACAAATCGGAAATTTGCTATGTTATTGATAAAGTACGGGGTGAAGCGCAATGTGGGTACCCCGTACCACCCTTAAACACAAGGGCATGTAGAAGTGTCGAATAGAGAAATTAAGAAGATTTTGGAATGCACAGTGGCCTCGACAAGGAAGAATTGGAGTGCACTCCTACCGGATGCATTATGGGCATACATGACTGCATTTAAAAAACTAATAGGCACCATGCCTTTTAGGTTGGTTTATGGTCGGGCCTGTCATTTTCCGGTGGCATTAGAACACAAAGCGCACTAGGTGCTAAGGAAGCTTAATATGAGTTATGATAATGCAGGGAAGAAGAGAATGTTAGGGCTCAATGAGCTAGATGAGATGAGGATGAACGCTTATGAGAACTCAAGGATATACAAAGAAAGAACAAAACAATCCACGATCATCACATTCAACTGTGTGTTTTCAAAAAGGGTGATCACGTGTTATTGTTTAACTCGAGATTGAAATTGCATCTCGGGAAATTGAAATCCTGTTGGAGTGGCCCATTTGTGGTGGAAGATGTACATCCCCACGGTGCTATTATGGTGAGAGATGGAGAGAAAACATTCTTGGTGAATTGGAAACAATTAAAGCTCTATTATGGAGAAGATTTCACAAAGAAGGTACATAAGGTTAAATTCATGACGCTCGAGGGTGAATAAAAAGGCTAATTTCATCTAGCCTAAGACGTTAAAGTAGGGCGCTTGTTGGGAGGCAACCCAGCCATTGGTATTTCATTTCTATTTAATTAATTTTTAGTATTGTTCTTTAATTTTGTAGTTAAGTTTGTAAAAATGATGCCCTGATGCATGTGTTAAGTGTGCAGTACTGATTGGGTGTCGATACCCTCGACCCTTATGTCGATGGCAGCGACGATGGTATAGAGCGATATCTACAGAAAATTTGCTCCATCGATACTATCGATGACCTCGTTGATAGTATCGACTCACCATCAAGTTGAATGATGAAAAATGCTGAAGGAGGTCGATAGTATCGACTAAAGTGTCGATACTCGTGAGATCTATGGAGATTTTTAGATGAATTTGTCTCAATAAAGTCGATACCATCGACGGAGCAGTCGATGGTATCGACCCGGCAGCAGCAATGAAGCGTCGCTCGGGCCTCGCGAGGTTAAATGAAACATAAAGTGTCGATACCATCGACATCTCATCGATGGTATCGACGTGTCATCAATCTGGGCCCCCACATCTAGCCATTGGCGACCGTCGATAGTAGAAAAGACCCAGATTGTGCTACAAGTGTCGATACCATTGACACCCCGTCGATGGTATCGACGGGTCAACAGTGGCGGTGGGTTCATCTATAAAAGGAGAAGTTGATTTCATTTTCTCTTCACACCTTCAGAGTTTCTCCCCTCAACTTGTGCATCGAGCATTGCTGAGAAACTGGAGGCCTTCATCGAGCGTCAAGGGATCGAGATATCTTCCCCAAGCTTTGCACCGAGTGGAGATCTTCTTCTCCGACCTTCATTGAGCTCTATTTCTTCTTCTCCATTCCTTTCTATTCATGATGGTGAGGATGACAGGAGCTTCATCTTCTTTGCAGGCAGTCCCGATGGAGATTGAGACATTCGTTCCTCCACCACCCAGCTCCATTCCTCGTCCAAGGATTGTTCATCCCTCGGCGAATGTAAAGAAGATCTACGAGGAGCTGCTAAAGTGAAAAATTGAACCGACCTGATATGTTGATCGGGCCATGATCCGTGACCTTGGGTTTGAGGCCAACCTTGCTTATGTCCTTCAAGGGCAAGCAAGGCATACAACCAGGATGTTTCAAGATTTCCAGTACCACACTGAGGGCCACCCCTTTTTTGGCGAGTGGCCAACTTATAGGAGTTAGTGGAGGAATTCATGTCTTCGCTTGATATATGTGTCATGCCCAACGACCTTATAGCCACCGATAGGGAGTGTATAAAAGGGTGAGTGTCTTTCCGGCTCTACAAAAACAACTACACCATCACCCTCGACCAGTTCAATTCTATCTATAACTAGTATCATTCTCCCAACAAGCACCGGAGGCCAGACAGTCGAGCGGACTATGATGCGATATTTGCTGATCTGGTGACTACTCCGGCTGGAAAGTCAATAAGCTTCCACAATGCCATCGTGGCCAATTTCGAGCACCCGTTCGTTTGGATTCTACACCGAATGTTATGTGTCACATTCTTCGCTCGCGGCGATCTGACATTGAGCAAGTTTCAAGAGGCGGACATATTCTTCTTTCACAAACTACTGACTAAAGAAGAGCTCAACTGGGGCGCATTTTTCCTAACGCGTGTTATGGATGTGAAGAAGAGAACCCAGAAAGCCCCAATTCATTTTGGGGGACTTATTACACCTCTAGCCATCTATCTTGGGCTAGATCTTTCTTCTCTGACCCCGTTGGTGAACAAGAGCTCCGTCAATCTTCTTCATTTGCATCGATCAAATTTTTTGACATTCCGAGACGACATGGTTTATGTGCATTTCCATGTCAACAAGGAGTATCTGGAGTGTGCACTCCCTGACCCCATCTTCAACATTCAGGTGGGCCAACATTTCAGGTGGCCCATCATTGCTATTGAGGATTCTGATAGTGAAGAAGACGAGAATGACAACAAAAATGATGAAGGCGACAAGCATGAGGAGGAAGAGGAGGCTTTCACTCCTCTTTGATCACGAGTAGCGTCGAGGAAGCGTCCACGCTTCTACCTGGGAGCTTCATCCTCGTCTCAGCCTCCGCCACCACAGCTCTCTCAACAAGGAGAGGATGTCTATTCCATGCAGGGTATGTACTCCATGCTGCAGGATATCCAGCAGACACAACAACAGCACACTACCTCCTTCACCGGTATTTAGGATACTACAAACTGACTATTTTTAAATCAGTAGGCAATTTATGAGAACAAGCGCCTCCTCCTCGCCAACCAAGAATATATTCACGAAAGGTTGCATAGGATGGAGATGCAACAACAACCGTTCTATGATTACTACTGGAGCCAAAATTACTTCAGGGGATATTCGCAACCTCCGCCCATGCCCCCATATGATCCTACTTTTCAGGAGCAGTACCCTGAATGGAACCCCAACACCCAACAACAACCACCATTTCCACTGCCAGAATAATAATGGGTATCACTGTTCCACCTTCTGAGATGATTTTTGACTATGAGGCCATAGTCAAATTCAAGCTTAGGGGGGGAGATGGAATAGTTCCTATCTCAGTTTAATTTTTCTTTCTTTTGTTTTAGTATTTTTCTCACACTTTGGCAAAAAAAAATTGTAGTTTTGAGTAATTTTGTTATTTACAACTTTTTAGGATCCACATTCTATCTAGTGTAATCTGTGGATGTCTAATGTAATGTGTCATCTCAATGTTTTATGTGTGCAATCATCTGAAATTGGGCATAATTAAAAATTTGTTCAGAATTGGCAATTTGAGTTGTTTGAACTTGAGCACCTACTTATGAAAATAATTGAGTTTGTCAACTTTAAAACATAAAATCATAACTGTACATCCTTATGATTCAAGAAATGTGGACGAACATGCATGTTGAGCCTAATTTGACCAAACGGTAACCTGACTTTATTCAGAAGTGAGAGAGAGAAGCCCTTTGATTAATTGTTACACAGGTCAGTAAGGAGGGACATATAATATTTTCCAATGGTTCTATCAATTAATCTTGTGATCTATCCGCCCCATTGTATTTATACTCCACCATAAGAACTGGGAGCACATTAGGATTTTCATCTTTTAATTGCATATCAGTTAGATAGGATTGCATTATAGCTAGATTTTGCATAGATGAAAAAAATTGGAAAATGAAAATAAATTTTGTAGATGAATCACACATGCACACATTCTTGAGTGCATGTCATTACAGTTGCATAATTACTCTCATGTAGTTGCACTTTACATATTTTTGAGCATATAGGACAGTATGTGCCTTATTTCTTCTGAAAAATAAGAAAAGTAGGTAACTCTTTCTATAGTCTATGGAGATTAAGTTCTAATGCTTCAATGATAGAAGTTATGTGAAAATAAGCCCGAAAAAAAATTCTGAAAAAAATATTATACATTTCACAGTAGCCAAATTGAGAGAAAGAAGGGCTTGAAAAAAAAAGAAAAAAAAAAGTGATACTAGAGGGATAAAAGAGCTTGTATCACCTGTATAATAGGAAGAATAAGCACATAATGTAGTTCGTAGACATTCTATTTTGCATGGAGATGGAATAGCAGGAACATGCATCATTCCACCCAAAATGTAGGCATTAGGTCATTTCATAGGTCATTCTTGTTAATTGTGCATGTTAAAACGGTCTTGTGCTTCCTTTTCTTCCACTGCCACCCATTTCATCCACTCGTTGCTCGAAAAACGGTAGGCCACCATGATTATCTCCTCATGATTGTATATCAGGAGATCTTCTTCCAAGTAGATGGTAGTTAGGAATTGAGCAACGTAGATAGAAGATCACAAGATGCACCAAGCCTGAACCGGAGGAATTTATTATATTAACTGCCTTATTTAATAGTGTTCATGATCTCAGGGTGGGCATCTCTTATGGATGATCATTGTCACCTTCAGGGTAGTTACTGTTCTGTGGTTAATGAGGGCCGGTGTGCGTATGACAGGTGGGAATCATAGTGAGATGTCTTTTATGCTAACATGTTCTTTAGTTGACTCTCGCAATTTTATTCTAGAGTTTTGTTGCTCGAGGATGAGAAAGTTCAAGCTTAGGGGAGTTTGATGCGAGGATTTTGAGTCATTTTCATAGGCTTGTTTATATTGGTTTTATGTGTGTTCTTGTCATATTTTTGACTAATTTCGCATGATTCACGTCTTTTAGCCTATAATCTCGTAACACATCAAATTTACCTTGTTTCACCTAATTTTATATTAATGATCATATTTATCAAATTTGATTGGTATTCTTCTCTTTGTTTTAGGCAGTTTGCATATCTGGATCCGTCGATACCATCAATGGGAGGACGATACCAATGACTTGACCACAGTGACTTTGCCGGAGAAGAAGAAGAGCCAGTCGATACCATCGACACACTGTCGATGGTATCGAGCTTGCCTCAGCAGGATGAGCTCTAGCGACGGATTCCATAGCAAAAGTGATGTTTAAAGAGTCGATACCATCGACTAACTGTCGATGCTATCAAGATGACAAAAGCGTGCCAGGTATCAACAAGTCGATACCATAGACACCACATCGATGGTATCGAGCCATCTTCAGAGAGGATGCCAGAAATAGAAGGAGTTTCGCTACCCCATGGGGTCGATACCATCGACCCGCATCGATGGTATCGATGCCATCAGATCAGGTTTTGCTAAAGATCGTTTCTAATCATACGGTGGTGATTTTTGGGGAGACCTAAAGTGGTGCATATACCTAATTAAGGCGGCCCTAAGCAATCTATCACGTCATTAGCCACTGTACAAGTCTCAAGGAGGAGAGGAGAAGAGAAAGGAGCCGAGAACCACACCCGACCGTTCCAAAGGCTATCAAAGGAGTTTTCCACCCCCAGAAGGTTGTAGAATGCTCACCCTACGCCGAGGAACGCCCGGATCTCCTCCGTTCAGGGGTTACACAATATCTATCCACGTTTTCTCCATGTCTTTTTTTCCTCATGTTGTTTTTCATTGAGATGAACATGCGGGGCTAATCCCCTTTATCTTTAGGACCGGGAGTAGTCCGGGTAATCATTGTATGACATTTTTATATAGTTCATCATAATTTGTCTCTCAAATCCGTGGTATGATTTCGTTTTCTCCGTTATATCATTATGATTGATCACCCTAATGATAATCTAATGCCTTGAATTACTTTGAAAGAAGAATTAACAGTTGAAAAGAGATAAAAATCACATTAACTAATAAATCCTTAAACAAGGCGATGTACAGTTAATGGTGGAAACCTATAGTAGGATCTTAATGCACCTAGTTTAGGGTATATGTTGCTACTACTGTGGAACCGACCTAGATTTAGGTAGTGAATTGTATCATGAAAGTGAACAATTCTGACTACAGGCCACTACCCAAAATAGGAGACGAATTAGGATAATTATGTAGAAATTATTTCGAAAAGAGCCTGCAGTGAAACCGCAATCCTAAAGACTCCAGTTTAAATTGATTAAACCAAACATTTAATCGATTGTATTGTTTTCTTTTATTTTTATTTTCTTTTTCAATCAACTCTCAAACCTTTTTAATTGGTCTAGCTGATCACGAGTAGTTATAAGTAGTCTACCGACAATTCAGTGTCCCTGTGTTCGACTCGGGCCTCACAAAGGCCTATATTACTCTAACACATGCACTTGCGTTATACGCACGGTAAAACCGTGTCTGGATTCAACTGACCTCAACCGAGGAAAGAATGGCAATGAAGCCTCGACCTCCATCGAGCTTCATCCAAGACCAGACCTCGATCATGGTCGAGGGGTTAAGTTGGTGGAGTGTGCCTATAAATAGGGCACCCACCCATCCTATCAAATCAGTAGGTCAAATCTGATAGTACCACGAAGTGCTTCCATTTTCCAGACTCATCTCCACTCATCCATCTAATCAGTCTTGGATCTCTAAAGGCAGAAGCTGAGGAGAGAGAAGACTAAAGGCTCCATCTTCTCTGAGAGAAGAAGACCGTCCATGCCATCGACCTTCTGGATCTAGATCTAAATAAGTATTGAGTTGTATCAAGTTCTTCTCTCTCTATCTAGATCTATCACTTCTGTCTCACTGTACTTCCCTCCTCACTTTGTAGAACTTGATGAATCCATCTTCTTGTAATTTTGTTATGTTGTCCATGAACATGTGTGGCTAAACATCTTAACTTGGGTTGGGAGTAGCCACTAAGGCTCTCCCAACATATATATTGTCTCTCTGTTTTGAATATATCTACTCTTGTCAAGATTATCTCCATGTACTAGTTTTAATGCTTCACTTGTATGCTTAGATGCCATCTTGTGATGTTTGATTGTTGATATCTTGAGAGAGTAATATCACTTTTATCTTATGTTATGGAGTAGTACAAATGCATGAGAGTGTTGGAATGCTAAAGCTTGAGATCATACGCTCCGTTATGTGGTTGTTGTGTAGTCATCGTGAGAGAGAGGTTACCCTTAGACTTAGATATATCCTCATCTTGAGAGAGAGTGGAATAGACACCATGTATGATTGCTTGTAATCTTGACAGGAGTATACAAGAGGGAGAGATGATGTTGCATGTTGGTGAGAAGTCTTAGTAGGTGAAACCCAATCCAAGTTTCCCTTCCATATATTTGTTTTTATCTTCTTTTATTATGCCTTGTTCTTCTTATATTTGTTTTATTTGCTTTACCTTGGTTTGAGTGTCACTATTCTTTTGAGAGCACCCTTTTGAACTACCTTTTATCTGGAGTATATGAGTGTGAGACCTTGTGTAATTAACATTTGCTTACCTTATCCCTATGGTTTGACCCCGTATACTACATCAGACCCCATATAATAGTTGTGGGGGCTTAAGTATCGAGTTACTATTTTAAGAGTCTGACTACTCTAGATCTACTCCTTTTTAGATGTGTGATTTAGGCCGGTCAACATGTTGTGTCCTAATTCAGACACGATGTGTTTGTGTTCTTCTACGTTTTGGCGTTGGGGCCGCTAGGGATTCACACGTTGTGTGTTAAATACCACACGATGTGTTCTTCAACTTGTGAAGATTTTTGGGAAAGGACACATCATGTCTTAAATACGACATGTCGTGTGCAATGCTGTTTCTGTAGAAATAAACTCTGAATCAGTTATAAGTCGAGGAGAAGTCCATTTGGGGTTGGATTTGAGTTGAACTATCTCCAATTTCACACTTTGAGTGCGTATATGCAATCAACATCATGCGATAAGTAAAAATAAATAAAATGTGACATGATAAATATGAATAGAGGCTAAATGAATGCAAAATGAACTAAATTTATGTGTGAGATTGTAAAAAAGTCGATATGAAATGCACACATCATCCGCTAATCATGTATTCATCCCAATGTGATCTGATTTTTTACCTTCGTAATTGTTCTATACCTATCAATTGAATATGACATTCATGAATTAGAAAAGTTTTATATTATTGTGCTAGAAATTCGCTAAAAGAATCATGCTAGCATTTACATTATGAATTAATGTCTTGTGTAAGAATGTGTTTCGAGTGTAGGTAATAGCATTGAAATTTAAGAACATAATCAATAAAAAAAGTATGAGACTTTTTCGATGTCGGGCACCACTTGTTATCATGTTTAAGACAATTGACTATGTTTTCTAAGAAATTTTTTTGGTAACAAAAGACGAAAAATAATCTTTGATTGACATTTCGGTCAAGAATGTTTAGAAATGGATGTTTCATAGATTGGTAAATTTGTGCATATGTTGTCTGAATAAATGCAGCTAAGTTGAATTAATTTGATAGTAGCAAACATGTTATTCATACTTTATCATCGATATGCTACTCCTTTATAAATAGAAATACAATTTTATAATGTACCTAGGTTGTTTTAGATGAACAAAACACGAAATTGCTACACAACTTTTTAATCCAGCTAGTATATGAACAACCGTGTTGGGGTGGAAGTCAATTGCTTTTTCAAGCTGTCGTCGTCTTGGAAAAGACCGCCATAGGCCTGGAATCTATTACGCAATTAACAAAAGCTTTAACAATAGCTTTATAAAATATAGGTGATCTACCAGGAGCAATAGCTTTCTGAAATATAGGTAATTTGGCCTTGCAGAGCAAAAGACTGCAGGAAATATGCCCGTTGTGATGAAGAATATAGAATGAAGATACCACGGCTGTTTCGAAGTGTAGCGTCGACCCTCCATTGGATTGCACATTCCCATGCGTGCTTCTTGGACAAGGGGTTGGAGGGGAACGAGTTGGCCGTTGTTATGCTGAATGAAGGCCCTGGCGGAGGTTAGTCCTCTACCACCCGCTTGTGGGGCATCTTGCTCGTAGCAGGCGCACGGATGTTGTGGAGTATGAAGGTGGTGTGGGAGGAGGGGAGTTCGTCGATGCCGAAGTGAATTTTGAGATGGAAAGATCGGGCAATCAGTGCTAAATCCAGCCGCTGTTGAAAAAGTTTCGGGAGTCGGGTGTAGAATCGAGCGGTGCTGAAAACTTTATACTCAAAAGTTCTACTAAGGTGGGTTTTCTATGCCCGAGGGATTAGTATCCATGTGTCATTTTCGCCCAAACAAACATGGGACCGCGAATACTAATGTGATTCAAATTCAATCTTATCTTTAATATAACAAATCAAACATGTCCTAACATGTATCTGTGTGATTGGTTTGATATTCTCATATCATGACTAATGAGATTTAATCATCAACCAACTCACACTCTAGTCTTATGTGTTATTTGTATCTATAAACCTTCCACAATAACATATGACTAGGAACATAATGAGAATGTATACTCTTAACATCTGTTTGATCTCATTCTTCAAGACATGTACTTGAGACATACATACATCATCGAGTAATATCATTATCTAGACATTTATTATGTTACTTTATTATCTCATAACTGAAAAATAGAATAAATTGGAAGCTTGTCTTTTATTAATAATCTAATTATTTACATATTATCTCATTTTAATCATTATATGATTGGCTCTCTAGTCATACATACTAACATAATAGTCTTGAATGGACCACCCACATCAATATGAACTAGGTCACACATAGGAGATTATTGTCTATATATATGGACCGGGAAGGACTATACGATGGCGTTTCCCTACATGACAAGCTTTACACTGAATGGAAGAAAGATCTATCTCATAGTTTAAGCTTGTATAGAGGTAAATAGTAATGACGTAGATGCAAATGAAGTGGTGTGGAGGCTAGAAGGGCTAGTAATAGGTAGGAGCCTGGGGCAAAGAAGTAGTAGAGATCACCATAGCGTACCCCCTTCACGATCATTGTCAACTTTTTTCAATCTTGTAAAATAAAACCATATGAACCAAAAGTTATAAAATATTTGAGAGAATCGAATTTTCGATAGACATGAAATTCTATAGAAAGTTTGGAACTAAGTGGACTACAGTCAACTTGATTTTAGAAGAAACATGAAAAGTTCCACAATGAGTACTCATTTAACTGACACATCCTTCATGGTGACAGAGGAGTGAGGGATAACCAAATCAGATGTGGTTGGAAGATGGGGCATACCATTCATATGTTGTATAATACCCGATCAATAATCCGGTTAGAATTGGAAGCAAGCATGGACGCCTCAAAGTGACGTTGAGAAGTAATGGCTAGGTAGGCAGAAGATTTGACAGTAGGTAAATCATCAACTTGGCAATCAAAAGAGACAAAGGCGGTAACACTATTGTGGATGGGAGGATCCCAACAATATTGGAAAGTTTGGTGAAGGTGTTCTTACTCCTCATGGTACAATCAGACATGAGAAGTTTGAGAAGATTCCTGTCGTGAAGGAGGTGCACAACCCAATGTAGGGGTAGACGCTTGAGAAATGTTGGTAGGTGCTTGAGAAACATGGGTAAAGCCCCTATGATGTCCTCTCCCATAGTGTGTTGGATAGCCATTCTTTGAGTGACATACATCTTCAGTGTGGTATAGCTTGCCACAATAAGTACACTTTGGACGTTGGCCTCATCTTTGACCACAACCTCTGGCTGTCATAGGCATTGCAGATAGAGGTCCAGATTCAATTGTATGAGAGATGTGAGGAGAAAGTATTTTAGACTAGGCCAGGCATGCATATGCCTTGTCCATGGGTGGAAGGATTTCACCAAGTAGTAGTAGTGGTCGAATAGAAGAAAAATGAGGATGAAGCCTGTTGAGGAAGAACCTAGTGAGGAGAGTTTCTCTTTCTTTGGTGACCTTAGTAGAGATCGTCAGGGAGAAAAAATTTAGTTGATTGGACTAGGTTTTCATTGCATCATAGTACTTGGTCAGGGGTAGATCCCCTTATTGTTCGAAAAAGATTTTGTCCATGGTGTGTAAGATGCACAAGCAGTTTATCATCCTAAGTGAAGAACTATTTTATTTTGTCCAACATTGTTTTGGCGCACTTGTGCCATATGTACTTGACTACAATGTCAGGCTCCATGTACCCCTAAATCCAAAAGAGAACCTAGTTGTTGCTTGTAGTTCAAGCAAAATCTAGTACTACAGAGGCATCCTCAGTGATAAACTGGAGTTTACCCCCTGATTCAATAAACTTCCCAACAACATTCATCAAATCTAGAAAGTTGTCATTGTTAAGTTTAACGGCAGATACGCACAACATATCATTGAAAACATAGTCATTGTAGAAGCACAACCCATGATGAGGTGAGTAAAACACCAGATAATATCAAAGTAGAAATAGACGGAAACATACCAGAATGTAGCACAATATAAATAGAAAGTAAAGGTACTGGAATGTAACACGGTATAAAAGAACAAAATAGAAATATTAGTGGAATGAAAACTCGATAAAAGGAGGAGTATCACTACAAGAATGGAAATGGGTAGCAAGAAGCAGTACTACATGAATTGAACTTATTAGAAAGAGGAGTGGTACTACCTGAATATATCTCACTAGGAAAATAAAAAGTACTACCAGATTAATCGAATGATAGGATAATGAACATAAATTCCCTAATATTTAAGAAAGACACTCAACCTTGTGGATTAGGGGAACCACATGGAGAGGAAGAATAAAAAAAATTGCCCCTTTTTTAAATACTTTATAAATTAGCATAAGGTCCTTTGTGTTTTTTTACTATTGTTGACAATTGACAGGTGTGCGACTAATAGCACACGAAGTCAAGAGCTGACTATTGCAATTAGGAAACAAAATAACATGAATGAAATTGGTGATTTACTATTCCATCCACTATTACAATCGGAAATAAAAAATATTAGAGATCACCCACTTCTTCCATAAGCAAAGTAGAAAAAGAGAATCGACTACTAGAAATTGAAATGATGGATAGTGTTGCAATTTTCTTTATTAACGATCTAGTGAATTGGATTTCCTTTATTGATGATTAAACAAGAAGATATGAACTGGAAAGATCACCCACTCTACTAGCTAGACTAACGTGTATCATTTATTTAAGATCCATCCATAAACATTGTAACATCCAGACCCACTGCCCAAGTCTCTAGCAGAGTATCAATATTGACGACTGTCCCCACAAACCACCACTAGCCTTAACTACATAATTTGTCCTCACCCACGTATAAGTAAGAATAAACTTCTTGACTGGTCACCCATCCTATTACTACTCAGGTATGAGCACACTGAACCATAGAGTTCTTTAGTGATGGGCTCCCTGATAAAAGAGGTGAAGCTTAGTGATATGGGTAGTCCAACCATTCCTTTAAATATCATTTTATCCAAGGTCTCAAATCTTAGGAGGCAACAATCTCTCCCACTTTTACTCTTGATGTCCTTGTCAAGGCTCAACTATATCGCCTCATAATATTTCCCCATTTTAGTGCAGACCTAACATAACCATATACACCCATCTCCCAATCATAGCTACCAGTGTAAGGGTTGTTCCATCACCACAGATAGCCCTTTCCAATATGCCTAGATCACATGGCTCAAATACTAGCATGCCACTGCCCGTGTGGGCCCCACCTACTGGAGGAGTTATAGATTTGATACCATTTTGAACACCCGGGACAACTACGCAAGCCTCTAGTAGAGTTTCAGAAATGATGACTGGCCCAAAAACCACCACTAGCCTTAACTAGATGCTTTGCCCTCACTCACATGTAAGATAGTTCAAACTTCTTGACTTGTCACACATCCTAGTATTACTCTGGGCTAATCTTAACCAAAGTGTTCTTTAGTGATGGGCTCTCTGAAAAGGAGGTGCACCTTGGTGATATGGGTAATCCAATCATTCCTTTTAAGACCGTTTTATCCAAGGTCTCAAATCCTAGGACGTTAGAACTGCTCTAAAGTCTCAAGAACAATTGTGATCATAGACTACCAAGAAGAGGGAAAGACACATGAAGGAGTGTTAGGGTTGGCACACTATGCCTGATACCATATAGAAAGAAATAAATATGTATTCAGTAAGTCAAATAAGACACTGACGCTCCTATATATAGGAGCAGGGAGTACATAGGATTAACAAAATAAGGGAAAATACAATGAGCCTAAGCCCAACTAATAAAATATGCTAACACCCATTTTAAAAAGTATATCTCTTTTGTGGCTCTTTTAACAAATAACAAATAAGGTATGTATGTTGTCTTCATCTACATCTTATAATTTTATAATTAAATCTATATGCTTTTCCATCTAGAAAGTATTAGCAACTTTATTTGTTGTTTGTGCCTCTGTGGATGCATTTTTGTGAAGTAATTTATGTTAATAAATATATCTATATATGTAGAAGTACTTATATATCACTAGTGTTCCACGTCACTACAACTTTTTTATTTTTACATTGTTTTCCTTCCTTTCACATCCCCATATTAACCAAACACAATAACATAAATTTCTCCTACCCCCTTCCCTTCCCTTCCTCTTTCCTTCATTCACCATGTACCAAAAACAACGTTAGTTTTTAATTGGTTGCTCTAAATAAAACAAATTTATATATCATTTTAATCAATATAATATGATCTTTAATCATGTTACTTTCCATTGAGTTTCTAATATGGCCTCATGTTCATGATGCATAAATTTATTAGTCATGCATAATGTTACTATATGATGTACTTTACGAATGATTAGTAGAGATGAAATGTGATGGCAATGATGTTTATTATATATGATATGAATCCCTGATTTTAATTTTTTTGGATATTTTATGTGAAATGAATATTAGAAAGCCTAATGTTAATGAAAATTATAACTTGACATGTAATATAATCATGGGTTAATGGATTGGTTTAAGATGACCCTAATATTACATGAAATTTTGAATATGGTCTTATTTCTTTGAATATGAAATCTAATGCATGATATATCTTTGAGTAGGTTGACTGAGTTGTGTAACTATAAAATTGGTAAGATCATAAGATACATGGAACTATCTTGCTATTCTATACCTGCCTATTTGGGCAACACTAATAGGAGGACTGCACTCATAGGGATTAGCGTGCTTCTAGTAGCACTTCTCCTCAGGGTGTAGCAGTCTGTTTCCAATAGAAGTTCCTATGCCAGTGGAGACCCTATCAAGGGGAAATAGGTGCACTCCTAAGGGGAGAATGACATGGGAATCCCATTTTGAAAAATCATAGCATACTAGAGTAGAACTAGAGAGATTAGTATAGGAGGAAAACCATGACAACCAGACAGTGTTAAGGCACTCGTGGCTTACCAAGACACCCCACCAATAGTCAGCAGCAGACCAACGACACATTGTGGCACTGGTACTGCTGCATAGTGTGCCAGAAGTGGGGTGGGAGATGGGAGTGGGAGACAGGAAGAAAAAAATAAGAACAAGAGATAGAAAGGAGAGGGGTGGCAACATAGGAGAGATAGAGGGAGCAAGGGGAATGCTTCTATATGAAACCATTAGGGACAAAAAAAAGTTGCTCTTGATACCATGTGAAGAAAAATTCTTATTTATGTTAAGAGAGAAGTACATAGATTCATATATATAGATGGATCTCTAGGTACAGTGAACCAGAGATACAACATAACATGAATCAAACCAATGCTAATGGGCTAAAGTAGAGTTAGTCTGTTGGCCATTGTAGAGATAACAGTTAACTTAAAATAACACCAACTAGCATTACATAGATAAACATTAACATGATTTTAAATTGGTTAGCATATTTAGAAATTATCATTTTTTGTATTATCCACTCATGAGGGAGCTTTTGACCATTCTATATTTTCTTAATATCTCATACTACTTTCATTCTCCATTTAGTCTATCTATTATAAATCATTTAGATACGACAACTTAAGTACTAAACATGGATGAAAGGTTTAAAAGTACATGCTTACATGATTGTCTTTAAAGAATCTAATATCTTTTTTTAGATATATTTATTCATATACAATTCATCATGGTATTCTTAAGAATCTTAATTAAATATGTATCATATGGATTATTTTAACTATTTATTATATGGAAATCATATCTAAGATATTGTCATGTAGTACTCTAAGGTTCATTAATTTATAGATTTCATTCTATTTATTTAACTTTTACCAGGAAAGTTCCAGAGTACTTATTTAAAAACCTAAATTATACTAAAATGTGAAATTGAACTCTAACCACTTATTTGAACCTAGTCTTGTTAGTTCATACCAAAGAACCCTATCTAACTAATTCTCTATATTTATGGACCTTCATAATTACTAATACCATATAACTTAGGGTTAAATGAGAGTAACATTCATCCTATTAAGAAAAGACTTAAAAAGGGTAGAATTCGATAATGTGTCTAGAATTCAGTATGTTACAACACTCCACCCCTTAAGAGGAATTATTCACTGAAATCCAACTAGTTATAATCTAGTGTAGAGTCACTTGTTAACCAAGTTGTAACTATGTCAGTCAGAGTGTCGTGTCTCTACTATTTTTCTCTACTAATTGAGTTAAGATAGGTAAAGAAAATCCTAAGCATATCTTAACATTGTGACAACCATAAGGTTACCTCATTATGATTGCAACTTTGCCATCATTTTTCAAATATCAACATCACTCTTGTGACATTTTTTTAAGTGTATCATTCCGTACATGCGGTCACTTGAGTTTACTTAAGGCTCATTTTTTCAGTTTGTTCTCTATAGTATCATCTACATGCTATCGTAGGTTCAAGTTGATGTTATCATTTCCTTTTCTTAAGTCCATGGGTGATTAGGTGGGACAATAAGATCACAACCACACAACTTAGAAAAATTAACTTGATTAAAGAACAACAACTTCAAAATATATTGTTATTACTATTATCATTTTTATAATTATTATATCATTTACTTCAATTTTCCTTCTTCTAAAGATTAAGAACACACACTTAAAAAGTATGATCTACATAGTTTTCCCCCAAAAATAGAGTTATTCTTAAGTTGAGTATATCTATAGATTTCATAGCTAGAAAAAATAAATTATCTAGTGTCTTATAACCAATCCAATAATATATTCTTTTAGTGAGATTAAGAATTTGGTGATTAGAATCAAATTAGGAAGAAAATTTTATTATCCTCATTAGAGCACTATTCATGTCACAAAGATGTTTAGACCCCAATCCCAATCCCACTACCTAGATAGTGGTAGAGATATTGAAGTGTCTGTCCATGGGAAGCCCGGAGTAATCACACATAAGCATATAACATAAGAAATAATATCTCAAAACATAAAGGATAAACAAGAACTAACCATCCTGATTAATATCATCCCTCATAATACAGTGAATTTTGCATTAGAGTAATATGGTCAGAAGTAGAACATCTTTATCCAAAAATCATGATATTATTGTAGATGTGATAGTATATTTGGAAATCAAATACTGCGATAGTAAGTTTGGAAATCAAATATTGTGATAGTATGTTTGGAAATCAAATACTATGTCATAAAAATATTTACTAGGAAGTAATATATAAGAAAAAATAAAATGACATTGTACAAATTCATCCTTAAATAAACCACAACATATTTTATTAATGCATTACCATGTGAACTATTTTTTATGCATTGAACCCTCTCTACACCTATGAGTATGCATCTCTTTGCATTCGTTCCCTATGCATCAACACTCTGCATACTCATAAGTATGGATCTATTTGCATTCACTATTCATACATTCAACCCCCTCTAAACCTAATGGTGTGGGTATCTTTGTATTTATTTTTATTCATTCAGCCTTCTCTACAGCCATATGTGTGGACTTCTTTGCACCCATTATCATTATCAAAAGTTCACTCACTATTTAAGGTTTCTAGAATACAACATAAATATATATGGAAAAAGAGAAGAAGTATCATAAGAGTCCCTTATTTCAAACAATAAGCATAGCTTGAGGCTAATGACTCATACATATATTATACAACCCAAAAATATGAAAGGTTATTGCCAAAGAGGATAGTTTAGATCTAGGGAAGTTTCATCAATAATTGATCAAGGATCTTCTAGGAGGAAAATATCAAAGTCGTGGATCACACTCTCTGTTCGATGTGGACTGTGATCCCACATCCAGTAATAGTCAATCAGAGAGAGATGGGAGAGGTACATAACATTGAGAACCACGATAGATGGTCATTGAAAAGGAAGGAGAAAGGAGGGATAGAGGGTGCAATTGTGCCTCATGGGTCCGTAGATGTGGGAAGGATTCTATAGGGATCATATATAAAGATGGGGGAGAGTGGTGATTTGCACTGTCTGTAGTAAATTTTGCAACCGATTGCTAATGTGATAGAATTTTACAATCTTGTTTGAGGGAGTGGGATAAGATTCCTAGTCAAAACATTCCATTTCCTCCCATCATTCCAACTATGAATGGTATTATATTCTAAACAAACACACTCAAAAGATACTTATAATATAGCAAATTGTTGCTAATATACTTGCTTTCTAATTATAAACCTTTTGATATCATAAGTGACACCAAAACAAAAATAATTCTAGTCAAAATAAAAAATAATCATAATTCTATAACAATAATGTACCTTTTGTTTTTATAAATTGATTTCTTTCAATAATGATTCCAAGTCTAGTTAAGATTTGACTTGTCCTTAGTCTCTTAAATATTACTTTTCATTAACCTTGTTTAACCATCCAACAACTTTCTTGTCATGTCACATAAAAAATGCTATTTTTTCATTTATGCTTGCCAATATTCATCAAGACTTTTACATGAAAAAAATTGTTTAGGAATTATATACTTGCATTCATTTATCCAATAAGAAAAAGGGAGAGAGAGATGTGTATGTTTCTTATTATACTAAATTGGGAAATTCCCACATAGAAAGTAATATCTTTTAGATTTTCTCTTTGACCAACAAAACAACTTAATATCTCATGTGTTATTATGATATGATTATTTCATGTCATCTTCATAGATCATATTGATTACCAACTTACTATTAATATTAAATTTACTCCTTAAAACAAGCATTATGTACCTCAAGCTTTTCCTTTTTGAAATATTATAACCTTAAAAACCATAATTTGCAATGATATCAAATGTTGATAAAATCATTTTTATTATGTAAAAATCTATTTCTCTCATTGTGTTGACAAGAAAGAGACCAAAATAGAAAGATTTGAAGGTATAAATAATCTTCCTAACGAGACATATGTTGAAGCTATAATGATCATTAAGGTTCAACAAATTATCAAATGATCTTTCCGTGAGCACAATCAATTTCCAAATTACGTCCTTGTCTACCAAACTCCTAGTTATCATTAAAAAATATCACAAAGCTTCAATAAGACTTGATTTTCTCATGAAATCCTTTAAACTATTTCAAATATCATCATTTTTAATTATTTAATGATCCATACATTAAAGATGATCTCAAATACTATTTATAAACTAAATTCTAAAAATTAGTTATCCATGATTTCTCCAACATTTATAAAAAACTAAATTATACTTAAAAGGATCGATTTTAAAGTTCAACTTATTCGGACAAGGAGATCTAGAGATATTAAAATGTTATAGCTTCATTAAAATAATATAAATGATGAACCATTGAATAATCCATTTTTCTTTAATTCTCATATAATTTATTTTAACCATCAAACATGCTCTGGTTGATATAAAATTTTATCTCAAACTTAAATATCATCAAAATAACTTTGTCAATAAGTTTCATACAAATATAAATTCATTTATCCATCCAACTGAAATATCACAAACAATATCATTTTTGGGACATATAAATTTTACTATTATCCAAACTAAATCCAAAAGTTATCAAATCTTTACTATAGCTCTAATTCATGAGTGCAAGCTTCGTGGAAAACTTCTACATCATTGAGAAGTATCAAAACCTAAAATTAATAATGTGATCTAGGATGAGCTCCTTATCACATGTATATTGCATCATCACAAAATTCTCTCTCCTATAATGGTCCATATATCTTTATTACTTCTTCAAGTACCATTAATTTCTCATCATATATGCCCTAAATCTCATAAGCCAGTAAAACCACATAAATATACATGGGGTTATAAAATCCTAAAGTCAAGGTTGTCACATACTTCCTTTCTTAAAGGGAATTTTTACCCCAAATTTCAAAAATATCCTCACAAGAGCGGGAGCATATACTTTATATCATTTTCCCGTTCACATTCAAAATTGTAATCACGATCTAATAAAAAAAGGCACTCATAATATTGACTTGATCAACAAGATTTCAATCACTCATACTTCATCAATTTTCATGTAGAGGCTAATTTCAAGTCATACCAATATCATGTAAGGATCGGGGCCGAGAGTCAAGATTTACTTGACAAATTAAGTCAGATCTTGACAAGTGAAATATGTGTATCGAATGGTCAAGATCTGGGTATCAAATATTTTTGGGTCCAATCATTCATGGCCACTGTTATAATTCCTCTTTGGATACTAGGTATGCTCATATACCCATACAGAACAATCTAGCAATAGTTTGAGATTTCATCATCAAGTATATTTAAGTAGATGAATGATCCAAACATAGGTCATTTGTAGGAAATTAACCATATGCATATTTTCAACACTGTTGTCCTTAAGATTATTATCGAGTCAAGATTTGAAAATCTGACTTTTGTGTCAAATAGATTACATTACACGAAGGTCAAATATCTATCAAACAATTGAAGTTTACTTGAAAAACATTATAGCCAATAGGGCCCTTTCAAGTACAAGTAATTACATAAAAAAAATTCACACTTGGAGTATACCATCATATTAAATATCTTGAGTTCACTTTCTGTATAGCAAGATCGAATTATTCAAAGGGTAACTCCAATTATCATGATATAGTTTGAGTCAAAATCATATCATTTTTCTCGGAAATTTTAGAATTTTCAAGTTCTATTTATTACCCATGCTACGTAAAATTAGGAGGGCATAAAACAAGTCAACACTCCTAGAAAGAGAGAGCGTGTAAAGCCTGGGCCCACTGCCCAAGGCTCTAGTAGAGTTTTAGGAATGATGACTGTCCCCTCAAACCACCACTAGCCTTAACTGCGTGCTTTGTCCTCACTCACGTGCAAGTCGGGGTCAACTTCCCGACTGGTCACCTATTCTAGTACTACTCCAAGCCGAGCACACTGAACTATGGAGTTCTTTAGTGATGGGCTCCCGGAAAAGGAGGTGCACCTTAGTGATATGGGTAGTCCAATCATTCCTTTTAAGATCATTATATCTGAGGCCTCAAATCCTGAGATGTTATAGAGAGATTAGGAGTCACCCTACTTAAATCTAGTTGGTAGTCTCAGGGTATTCCTTAGAGAAAAGGTCAGATGATGGAGGAATATCTAAGGTTTCAAATGAAAATCTTTCTGTCCAATTATGGATCAACTAAATCCATGTATAGAGGGGAATCTTAGCCACCGCTGTGATATAGATAAGAGGTTATTTCTAGTCAAAACCTCAAGCCAAGACACCTAAGTTATCACCATATGGACCTTTAGGATTTTATATTATCAAGAAAATGGAGAAATATTTACTTGATGCATATGGTAGTGTGTTTGTTCTAATACCAACTGGCACATAGTTGTTCTAATACCAATCTTAATCCTAGTATCTAGACATAGGTAGAGAGATTGAAGGGTACATACCTGAGTAGCCCAACGGAATCACAAACAAGCATATACCAAAAGAAATAATATCAAAGATCACAACAGACTAACAAAAACTAACCATCATGATTATTATCATCTATCATGATTCAATGGACTTTTCATCAGAGTAACATATTTGAATGTGAAAGTATGAATTGTAGCAGGTCTTCATCAATCTTCTTATTCAAACTAATAGGGAAAAATCATGACATTATTGTGGATGCAATTGTATGTTTGGAGATAAAACTATCTTAGAACAAAATATTTGAAAAGAAGTAATATAGAAGAAAAACATAAACTACATTATGTGACTTCTTCCATTATTAAACCACAACATATTTTATTTTTATATTGCCACATGGACTATTTTGTATCCATTTAACTCATTTTACACCTATGAGTATGGACCTCTTTACATTCCTTCCATATGCATTCGAACCTCTCTATACTCATAAGTATATATATATTTACATTTGATATTCATACATTCAACCCTCTCTACAACTAATGGTGTGGTATCTTTGTATTCATTTCTCATACATTCAACCCTCTGTACACCCATACATGTGGATTTATTTGCACTCATTATCATTATCAAAAGTTTACTCATCGTTCAAGGTTTACAGAAAAAACACAAATATATATGGAAAAATGAAATAAGTATATTCATGTTTACTTATTCCAAAACAATAATCATAAGTTGAGCCTAATGACTCATACATATATTATACAACCAAGCAATACCATATATTATTTCCAAACAAGATAGGACGTTATATCTTTGTCTGAGAGTTTATATCTTGGGAAATTGAGTCAAATATAGATTAAGGATCCTTGGGGAGGAAAATACCAAAGTCTTGGATTATAGTCTCTGGTCAATGTTGACTATGATCGCACATTATAAAAAAAGTCTGTCATAGAGATATGATAGAGGTGAACAACGTTGGGAAACCAGAAAATTATCACTGGAAAGGAACAGTGGAA
The DNA here is from genome assembly GCA_963693085.1 of Alisma plantago-aquatica. Taxonomy (NCBI): domain Eukaryota; kingdom Viridiplantae; phylum Streptophyta; class Magnoliopsida; order Alismatales; family Alismataceae; genus Alisma; species Alisma plantago-aquatica. Next base: position 306,992,730 of record OY856414.1, read on the forward strand.
GGAGGGAGAGAGGGGGCAAGTGTGCCTTAGGGGTCTTCGGATGTGAGATGTAGTCGAAATAGGTCATATATATAGATAGGGGAATGTGGTGATTTGTATTGTCTCAAGAAAGTTCCACGTCTGATTGTTGTTGTGCTTGAATTTCATAATATTATTTGCACAAGGGTGTGGGACGAGATTTCTTGTCAATCCATTCCCTTTCCTTCCATGATTCTATGTACGAAAGCTATTATTTTATAAATAATCATGCTCTAACATAATTCTAAAGGAGGAAATTGTTTCTTAAGAGAAATTGTAATGGCCTCACTTTTTAGTGTCCCCCTATTAAGTAAGGACCTTAAAGTCGAGATCCATTACCTAAATTATCAAGATCCAAATTTATCAAATAACAAATAATACCAACTAATTTCCATATTTCACAAATGTTGTTTACATGATATAGATTGATGCTCCTCTAAGGAGTTACATGAACATTCAACATGAGAATTGTTACATATGAGAAGAAGCATTACATATAAATAATCCTCCTGACTTAGCTTTAGTATCTTCAATTGATTTCATCTGGTTTGCCATGTCTTGTGATATCTTCATATTTGGCAGTTACCTAAAATACCAACAAACCAAAAATGTGATCAACATATTTCTATACTAAGTATGAGATGCAAGAAAAATATGTGCATGTAGGTGTAACAACATCACAATCATAAAAGAATTATTATCAAATAACAAAACATACATTTTCTATTATAACTGCTCGACCCACATTTGCTAAATAACTGTGGTATACCCACTTGTTGGGGGTAACCTTAATGTCATACTCACTCATTGAGGATAATATCTAAAACATGCCCACTCTCTAGGGGTAATCTCAAGGGCATACCCACTCGTTGGGGTTAAATTCAACAACATACCCACTCTATGGGGGTAGTCTCTGTAATGACTTCTTTCCATCCAACCAACCCTACAAAGAAATCATCTAGGGCTTAAGCAAGTTATATTCATATAATGTGATACACATAGGAATTTATAGATTGCAGGAAGTAAATAAACAACCAAGTAGTTAAATTGCAATCCATTCTTAAAACTTCAAAAAACATTGAAAGTCGATAAGAGTTAGTATTCATAATCACAACCACGTACCATTACTTTCATCCAGAAACCATGCAGCATGTACTTCAAGCATATATCCAAACATCCAAGCATTTACATGATCAACCAACATTATCTGCATGTATGTATACTCTAAGGTGTCACTAATCATATTCAAAACATACTTAATATAGCATATGTCTTATACTAGGTTTAGAGTTTTTGAGGGTTTGGGATAAGGAATAAGGTACCAAACCTTAATTCGTCGCATTATGATTCACTTGGTGTACAAACCCACATGGGGAATTAGGGGAAACCGTAATTATTGAGTTAAGCTTTTTAGATCATTTAGAGCAACAATATTTTATTACACAACTCAAGATCATAATGAAAAAGTAGATTAGGTTCTAAACCCTACATATTTATGAATCAAAACCTTTAATGATGATCATTATTATCCAACATATATGAAGGACATAGATTCTCATCAGATTGACCCTATCATTGCATTATGAACAACTAGATAAAATTATGTACATTAAGGTTATCAAAACTTATGACCGATTTGAAAACCCTAATTACACATGTTGATTATTCACTTTAGATGTCCTGATTATGCATTATCATTACTATCATCATCTTAGAGTCCCATTATATTCATAAATGTCAAATTACAATATAAATGCAAGCATGTAATGCATCCTACACCTACATTACCAATTCTAGGGTTTCCATGTATTAACCCTTGTTAATCATGTATAAGCCCTATTTTCAAAAACTACAATCAGAATTAGGTTTCAAACATATTTTATTTGGAATTTGCATCTTTTTAGATCAATTTGATATATAATATCATTACATTTGATCTATGAATAACTAACTACATTATTTGCAAGATAACCATGACTCAACCAATAAAAGGTGTCATGCAGGCAAACCACTTTCTATATCTCGATTTCTCGATGTTGGAATATAATTGGGTGAAAGACCCCAATGCCCTACGCATAGTGACTTGGGGCATCATGTGTTCAAGAATGTTTTGGTCAAAAGGCATTAAGCCATCTTCTACCTTGTGAAGAGGCAACGTCCCTCCATGGGTGAGCCAACCATGTGGTTGAATTTCATGCTCCCGAGATTGAGAGACACAGGGGATATCAGAAAGGATTTACCTACTGTCTTCGGACCTGGATATACCCTGGGTTCAGTCAGCAGTGGTTAGATCTTGAGAAACTAGGTCATGGTCGAATGGTGTTTGAAGGACAAACAATAGACCGAGAAGGGAGGAAGAAGGCCATATCTGGGCACTCGTGGTGCACCGATTGCGTGATTCACAAGTTAGGGATTGCTGCCAATCTTTTTTATAGCCACAGATTGAGCCAAAAACTCATCCATAGCTTCCTCATCATATACGTGGACACATAGAAGTAGGGGGATGGTGTGATGACTTCATGCATTGGTTTCTTGTATGGGGTAAGAAGAGGTTCAGTTCCTGGATCTATGCTGGCTGAATGCTTTCTATGCCTTATATAGGTAGAAGGAGTAGAGGTCGCATCTCTATGAATTGTTGTAGGCTGGGGAGAGGATCATGGTTCGTTGTAAAGCTTGTGGTTGTTGAAAAGGGAAACCCCCCTCTCAAAAAGATACATTTTCTTTAGATACCCCATATTAAGAAAATATTTATTTAACTTCCAAGATAACTCCTTTCCTTACCAAATCATAGGAAAACTTTCTATTTGATCTTATCTTTGTTTAGTCAAGATATTGGATCCAAATTAATTAGATAATTACCTATTCTATAAAATTATCTTGAGTAATTATCATGAGCGCAGAGATACTTAATTCCCTATTTTGTATCCCAGGGACCCATATGTAAATCTCGATTATGGAAACTTAAGCAATTCATACCCTTTTCTCATCTTTGCTCCAACTCATCACAAATTTTGATATTTTCTTTATAATACTTTAATATTGTATTTTGCCAAGTTTGGTGTCAAATAGATACATCTAGTGTAACGACCCCGTCTCCCGGTAACCCCCACTTAAGGGAGACTAAGAGATCAAAGTCGTTATCCCAATAAACTAGATCAAAGGTTCGACAAATAATCAATAATAATTATGAAATTCTACTAATTAAACTGAAATCTGGTAATAAAAATTTACATACTTTTAAAACTTTGGAAATATATTTATCCAAGCTTGAATCTACTCTATTTAATCCTCCTTACACTTTATTTCTTATTTTCACAATGTGTCACTTTATTGTTTGTTCATTTCAGGGTTGCACCTAAAACGCCGACAAACAAAATGTCAGTCAGCATATCCAAATATATTGGTATGTGGGGACAACCAAAAATTTGCATTTATGGATAACAATCTAATTATCACAATCAAGATAATTAACAAGCCTATTTACACTTTCCAGTATGACATTCTCCACCACTTTTGCCCTAACCCTCGCATACACACCTTAGGGTTTCTTTTTCCAATGACTTAAGGCCACCTTCTCAATCCCGAGCTTGCTGCCTGGGGTCACACCTCATGGTGCCCTCTAGTCATGCAATATCATAGGCCACCTTCTCATTCCCGAGCTTGGTGCCTGGGGTCACCACTCATGGTGCCCATGGGTCTACCCATCCTGGGCCTGACCTTTGGTATCATCCATCTGGGTGGCATGTAGGTGCGAGAATACACACTTCTTTATAATTGTGATAACCATAGTGACTTTAAAATTTTGCAAGTATGAACATCCAACTGTTTTGGTTGCATTCACTGCGAGGAAACATTCAGAAAACCCTCGGGAAAATAATGCGATTATCCATAATTAACCACATACCTGTCAAGCAGACTCAGGTGCAGGAATAATCCAAACAAGCAAGTAATCCAGAATCAAGAAAGCAAGCACACAATTCAGTCCTGAAATATACATCCAATATTTTCTATTATGGATCATGGTATTCAAGTCTAATAGGCCTAATCGTGCCCTAGAGTTACTAGCCCCTTTTTAGGGTTTTGACCATAATTAGGGTTTCACTCCAATTTTACTTTATTTTTATTACTTTAAACCCTAATTCTATAAAATCACTTACAAACCCTAATTATTTCATCTTTCTTTCACAAAAGATTCTAAGTTCATCTTTTAGCAACAGGAAATCCTAATTTCATATTATAAGTACTTTTATTTTTTTTTCTCTTATTTAGGGTTTCTAAGTATATTAATCAACATATTAGGTTTAAAACCCTAAACCTTGCAATTCCATCATCAAAATAGATTAAAATACATCTTAATCATTATCAAGTTAATAATGCTCGAATTAACTTATTTGCAAGATTAAATCTATCCTTTATCAACAATTAGGGTTTCTAACCACAAATTAATACTTTTCCCAACCAAAATAGATACTTTTGCAAAACGATACTAAATTATGCTCCCAAGCTATTTTTAATGTATCCCTCATATTTTTCTGATCATTTTTCATGTATCAACTTTCCTAATCTGAGTTCTCTAGCTCAAGATATGCTTTTTATAAGGAAACCCCTTTTATTTGATTTATTAGCATTTTTCAGAAAAACGTGGATTGTTTGATCCGTGGTCCACTGGTCCACTTTAGGATCCAGCGACCAGGATCATGTATGCTAAGTCAATTAGAAATAGACAAGGACCAAACTGACCTTGATCCAGCAGAAGGAGGCGATGGGCAAAACCGTAAAAGACCAAAGGTCTTCGTCTTCCACCTTGCGCCAAGCATAGCAGCTCCGATGGTCAATTGAGGAGTTGACTCTGGGCTCTAGGTCACCTGTGATCAAGGCGATAGGTCAGGGAGCTTCGCCTCCCTCCTTCGAAGTTCACTACAGGTTCAATTGCTTTCCCGAGCCTCACCAAGGTCGCCCCCTACTCGCCGGACTCCGGCGAGGTTTGCTGTGGTGTCGAGGGTATAGGTCAGGGTGAACTAGGCAATCGAAAGTGTGAAGTCAAACCTTGCACTCCGCCACAGAGATTGGAATAGAAAAGAGAGATGTTGGTCCCCTCCTTCACCCTCCCCTATATAAAGGTTCGAGGTCAGGTTCGTGAGGATTGGGCGTTTCCCAAAACAACGACCAAACCTAAACAAAATAGGGATGAATCCCCACAGTTTCCTCTCTTGAGTCCAATGGGACTATCAAAAGGTGTCATATCTTCTAGATCATGAGAAATCAAGATGGGAAATTCTCGCTATAACTTGCAGAGTCCTAGTCCACTCGGGACTTAGACGATGAGCATCCCACATTGGATCAAGATCCAACAGACCTCATTGCTCGCGATCAAACACAAAGGAAAGTATTTTCCTAATTCATAATAATTCCCAATTTTGAGATAACTTGAAAAATGCATATCTCCCAAACCCTTGCTCCTTTTTAACTCAAATTTAAGGGAAGGTTTGTCTTGGCATTATCTAGCTTTGTACGAAATTTGGGAAACAAATTACAATGGATGAGAAGGCTTCCTTCTCTCCCAAGATATCCATTAATTAATTCAATATTAATTAGTAATCCTTTTCCCTTTGCCATTATCTTGTTATCTAGGGTCCCTTGGACCTCAAGAAATCCTCAAGGCACGGATTTCGATATTGGGGAATATCTACTTGCTTTTATCCTTTTATTTATGTCTCTTTCACATATTCTCCTTATCTTTTTATTTCTTCATTAAAATATCTCTTTTTGAGGATTTCTCTTTATTTCTCTTTTATTTTCCTCATTGGTATTAGGAATCCTTGGGATACAAAATTCCACCAAGGATAACTCAATTATACCTCTTTCCACTTATTTCCCACATTTATCATTATTTTCAATTTCTTTCTTAATAAAGAAATACTTAATTGATCTTTTCTTTTCTTATTGCATTTTCTTTGCAACTTTAGACTCCTTAGAACCCAAGGAACCCAAGAGGCATGAAAGCCAACTTTGAATTATATTATTTTGCCTTCTAGAGGTTTCTACATTTTTCTTTTCTCCATTTCTTATTAATAATGGAGTTTCTTTTGTCGTTTCCTTGTTATTGGGCCCAATATCCAATAAAGCCCACAAATAAATCAACAAGGCTATTTTAAATGAAATTCATTGATTCAAATCAAGTCACACTATTATTGGTTCAAATATCTTTAATATGAGAAATTACATTTCTCTCCAAAAGAACCCAACAATTGGGGTTGTAACATCCTTCCCCTCTTATAGGAATTTTTCCCTCAAAGTTCTCTCTAGCAAACAAGCAAACATGATAAGCCTTTCTTATGTCCATCAGGGCTCTCATGTGGCTTCACCCTTTCCATGATGCTGCCCAAGAACCTTCATCATCTCATATTCTTCCATCTGAGTTCTTTCTTACCTTGGTATATTGTACCCACATAGGTGACTCAGGACATTTCAACCTCTCATAAAACTGAATAGGTTCAGGGATCAACACATGGCTTGGGTACCTCACATAGTGCTCTAGACCATACATATGGAACTCATCACACATTACTTATCCTGAGGGTAAAGGTTTAACATAACCTTCTCCACCAATCCATCTCAAATGGACCCAGATATCGGGGACTCAGCTTTCTCAGCTATAGCTTAGAGGGGTCAGATTTTTACATCACATGTTCTCCTATAATGAATTGCATGTCAGTCTGCTTTGCATCATCTCACAACTCATGTCGCCCCTGGGCTCTCTTTTAGCCATTGCACGATCAAGCGACTTCATCTGCACACATTGTGGTTCTTTTCTGACCTTCACGATGCCTCCTTCACCAACATCATCTTAATGAAGTGGTGACCGACACAACCTCCCTAAAGAACTTCTTGCATCCCGATAAAGGCTATGGTGGTTAACGTCACATCTTACGAACTATCTCTTTATATGACCTTGAATGAGCACACATGCTCTCATCAGACCCTCTAGTCTGGATCATACTAACCATTAGTATGGGGGTACTAAACTATACTAACATTGAGTTCTTTAGGTATCTACTTCCACCTCATGGGAGTGAACCTTTAGGTCATACTCAAGAACTTCTAAACTCACATCATGGTGTAGTTTAACCATCTTTCTCTCTTAAGTAGTTCAATCGAATCCGTCCCTTGACAGCATTCCTTCTTTCTCATGTTATCTAGGTAAGGCGATCTACCATAACCCATATTGCATCTTGACCTTCCTTGGTCTAGGGAAGGCTTAGCACCACATCCATAGTGGTGAATTCCCATTCCCTCTCGGGGACTATTTATCCTCTATATCACTACACTGGGTTACTGGTGTTCGTCCTTCACCTCTTAACGTGCATGGCGACGAGCCATGTGCATCTTTGTACACTTTTCACCTTAGGCATCAAAAATACTACTATAACTTACTATCTTAGTAGTACCATGGTGTATCATGACCCCTTGTGTGTCGTGATTTCTCAAGATCGATTCCTAAAAAACCCTAAACCTCTTTAGTCAGGGTCTCATCACCTTCTTTTCCAAAGAAGTGTATCTGAGGTTCTACAACCATCCTTTTATCACATCAAGGCCTAGGATGGCTAACCAAACAACCACTAATATTGTTCAACAGATCTCGTTATATCTGAGTGTTAGCTAAACTTATCTCTTTTTCTCAACTTAAGGTTAACCTATCAACCTCAACTTCTTCTAGCTTCCAGCTAAACTAGGCAGCTATATCTCAACCAGAGCATTCATTACCACTTCTTTTCCTTTGGTGTTAGGTAATGTTGAAGACAAAAACCTCCATGTATTATACTTATCATCTTATCTCAAACTCTAAGTTGGTCTTCATCAAGAAGCTCTGAGCTCATCCTAATGGTGATCAAACTCAACCTTGTATCACTTGCAAATTCCACATAACTCATGACAAAACATCCTCAAAAGATGACTACACTATTCCTCTTAGTGTTTGTAAACCATCCATGTATCATTAACTCCACCAGGGTTTGTTATCCTCCCTGACCTCATAACTCGTAGCAACACTCCAACTCACATCATCTTTATCCTTGGTGTATGACATACGTATCATCCTATCTCTCACTCCCATAACAAAAGGAAATAAGCATTTGACTGAAGTCTAAGTACAAAGTTCTTCCTGTTCTAAGAGTAGAGATGGTACATCCCACCTTGCCAGTACACCTTTAAGTTGAAACATGCATATTATGTCTCAACATCACAACCATCTTGATATCAAAGTCACTTCCATGGAAACTGATCTCGAACCTACTTGGTCCAAACACAATCCTTGGTCATCTCCTCTAGGTCTATAGGGTGTCAACACTTTTGGGGTCATCCCTCTTCCCTCATGCATCCAAAGAGTGCCCTACTCATTGGCCTTTTGGGCCCCATGAGTTCATGAAGGTGATCAATCTCCTAACCCATGGCCCTCAGACAATGATAGTTGTTACCTCCCGACCCTATGGTCATGTGCAACTAGGGAATTAGGCAACTCCTACTTCCATCAGTATTATCCCCACCTGACCTTAGGATAGACTTAGGATTCTAGCATAGTACATGTCCAACTTAGAACCTTACCCAAACCTTCATCATCTCTCTCTCTTTTTTCATGGGTTGACTTTCATCCCTTCATAGGGGTCATGGCGACCTGCCTACCTTGGTTAGTCCCCATATCGGTTACCTCCATGGTAATACACCAAAATGAACTAAATGGTTATATATGGATCTACAGGTTCATTCTCTTACCATGTACTCTTCACTTAGCTTCTCAAGATCATATTAGACCTCTTAAGGTTACCTCAAAACCAACAGAACTAGTATACACCCTACAAAAGAGTCTTCTCCCAGGATGGGAGGAAACTACAACTCTTAACAACAAGGTCACAACCGTCCTTAGGGTTTACATCCACATGAGCATGCTTAACCCTAGCAAACTACTAAGGCAAAAGCACACCACCTACTAGACCAAGCTAGGTAACACTTGTTTTCATTCCTCAACACTGGATCCAAATCATACTTTTCCATGTCATCAACTTAGCTGTAAGGGGTTCATCAAACATACCTTAAACTTAAGGGGTTTATCTCTCCTCTAACCATGAAGAGTACCATGCTCAAATCTATAGAGACTCAAATCTCATCAAGAGCATCAGGTGCACTACTTCCCCTCTTAGGCCTAGGAACCCTAAGTTCACCTTTGGGTGTGCAACTGAATGCTCAACCTCTTAACCACGAACCAAACATGTCCATGGTATGTCATGTATTCCCATGATCCTTTTATACGAGCAACACCTTAGAGTTAAGTCCTCCTCAAGGGCAACCAAGAAGGTACAAGGCCTCACAACTTGATTCTTAAACCTCCTCAAGGTCTAATACACTCTTTGTCTCATCTCATCACGTAAACTCCTATACCATAGGTACATAGGTACCAAAAGGATCATCCTCTCTCTAGGGTTTGGTTCCTCTAAAGGCAACCAAGATATCATCAGCCTCCAGGGTCAACATGAGGCAACCATTATCATCCACTTAGGTCGCATCATCCTCAACCCTCTAATGTTCCTCATGTCTCGAAATCTAAGCTTCCAACCTTCTTTCTTGAGTCATGTTTCTCTCTCTAGAGCTGACTCCACATCCAACCTTACTACCAGAGGTCCTCTCTCCATGAAGACTCAAACTCATAAGAATACCTCTACATGGGTGAAACCTATGCTCGAACTTATGTTTGCTCAAGATCATCCATAACCCTTTATGCTTATTTCATAAGTTGTCCATCATACTCTCCTGGCCAGGGTTTCAACCTACTGTCAGTACTACTAACATACTCTGGGTGTAAGCTATACCCTACTTGCATAAGACCATAGGGTTCTATAGGTTCTTCTCTAACCCCATCAATGAAGGAGCTATCCTTCTCTCTAACATGCACGACCCTCTCTAGGGTTGGGTCACCAAAGGTACTAGGTCATCTAACCTCTTATGGCATCCCAAATGCATGTCTAACCAAACACCCGATCAACCATGACATCTAACTCATCATATCATCTCTCTCTAACCTTGACTTAGGGTTAGGGTTAACATCATCACCAGAGGATGTTCCAGGTCTCTACCTATGATGGAGGTCTCTACCTCTAAGACTAACTCTCTTTACTTACCCTCCTGACAAGAAGATCTAGCCTCACGTCTCTCCTGAGGGCATGACAACTTATGTCATACGACCTAGCCATGTATCTACTCTTTAGTTTATGCTTAATCTATTAATCTTATGTCCATGACATCTTATTTACACGCTTTTCATTAATTTGGAGGAGGATTCCTTAGAACTTATGAACCTTACCCATACCTCAAGAGGGTGAGGAAAAGAGAGAAAGCCATAATCCTTAAGGTCCTTAACATAATTTGAGTTGAGAAGGGATGAACAAGATGAGAGAGTCCTAAAGGTATCTTATTTCGAGTCATATCCTAAGACATCGGCCAAGCAGTCACACAATCTGAGAGTCCTCGTATTCTAACTAGCGGTGCGGAGGAAAATCTTGCCAACCCCCAGACGTGATCCTTTTCTAGACACCTCAGTCTTTCGGAAAATCCTCTAATAACTCCCTCGGTTCTATGGAATTTGTAAAATTTAATAATTATTAATTATTATATGAGGAACATATGCTCTGATACAAATTGTAATGACCCCGTCTCCTGATAACCCCCACTTAAGGGAGACCAAGAGATCAGAGTTGTTATCCCAATAAATTGGATCAAAGATTCGACAAATAATCACTAATAATTATGAAATTCTACTAACTAAACTGAAATCCGATAATAAAACTTTGCATACCTTTTAAAACTATGGAAATCTATTTATCCAAGCTTGAATCTACTCTATTTAATCCTCCTTGCACTTTATTTCTTATTTTCAAAATGTGTCACTTTACTGTTTGTTCATTTCAGGGTTGTACCTAAAACGCCGACAAACAAAATGTCAGTCAGCATATCAAAATATACTGGTATGTGGGGACAACCAAAAATTTGCATTTATGGATAACAATCTAATTATCACAATCAATATAATTAACAAGACAATTTACACTTTCCAGTATGACATTCTCCACCACTTTTGTCCTAACCCTCGCATACCCACCTTAGGGTTTCTTTTGCCAATGACTTAAGGCCACCTTCTCAATCCCGAGCTTGGTGCCTGGGGTCACCACTCATGGTGCCCTCTAGTCATGCAATATCATAGGCTACCTTCTCATTCCCGGGCTTGGTGCCTGGGGTCACCGCTCATGGTGCCCATGGGTCTACCCATCCTGGGCCTGGCCTTTGGCATCATCCATCAGGGTGGCATGTAGGTGTGAAAATACACACTTCTTTATAATTGTGATAACCACAGTGACTTTATAATTTTGCAAGTATGAACATCCAACTATTATGGTTGCATTCACTGTGAGGAAATATTTGGAAAACCCTCGGGAGACTAATGTGATTATCCATAATTAACCACATACCTGTCAGACAGACTCAGGTGGAGGAATAATCCAAACAAGCAAGTAATCCAAAATCAAGCAAACAAGCACACAATTCAATCCTGAAATATACATCCAATATTTTCTATTATGGATCATGGTATTCAAGTCTAATAGGCCTAATCGTGCCCTAGAGTTACTTGCCCCTTTTAGGGTTTTGACCATAATTAGGGTTTCACTCCACTTTTACTTTATTTTTATTACTTTAAACCCTAATTCTATAATATCACTTACAAACCCTAATTATTTCATATTTCTTTCACAAAAAATTCTAAGTTCATCTTTTAGCAACAAGAAACCCTAATTTCATATTATAAGTACTTTTCTTTTCTTTTTCTCTTATTTAGGGTTTCTAAGTATATTAATCAACATATTAGGTTTAAAACCCTAAACCTTGCAATTCCATCATCAAAACAGATTAAAATCCATCTTAATCATTAATCAAGTTAATAATGCTCGAATTAACTTATCAAGGAGATAGGTCAGGGAGCTTCACCTCCCTCCTTTAAAGTCAACTACAAGTTCAATTACTTGCCCGAGCCTCACCAAGGTCACCCCCTACTCGCCAAACTCCGATGAGGTTTGTTGTGGTATCGAGGGTATAGGTTAGGGTGAACTAGGCAATCGAAAGCGCAAAGTCGACCCTTGCACTCCACCGCAGAGATTGGAATAGCAAAGAGAGATGCTGGTCCCCTCCTTCACCCTCCCCTATATAAAGGTTCGAGGTCAGGTTCGCGAGGATTTGGCATTTCCCAAAACAACGACCAAACCTAAACAAAATAGGGATGAATCCCCGTGGTTTCCTCTCCTGAGTCCAATGGGACTATCAAAAGGTGTCACACCTTCTAGATCATGAGAAATCAAGATGGGAAATTCTCCCTGTAACTTATAGAGTCCTAGTCCACTTGGGACTTAGACGATGAGTGTCCCACGTTGGATCAAGATCCAACGGACCTCATTGCTCGTGATCAAACACAAAGGAAAGTATTTTCCTAATTCATAATAATTCCCAATTTTGAGATAACTTGAAAAATTCATATCTCCCAAACCCTTACTGCTTTTTAACTCAAATTTAAGGGAAGGTTTGTCTTGGCATTATCTAGCTTTGTACGAAATTTGGGAAACAAATTACAATGGATGAGAAGGCTTCCTTCTCTCCCAAGATATCCATTAATTAATTCAAAATTAATTAGTAATCCTTTTCCCTTTGCCAATATCTTATTATCTTGGGTCCCTTGGACCTCAAGAAATCCTCAAGGCATGGATTTCCACATTGGGGAATATCTACTTGCTTTTATCCTTTTATTTATGTCTCTTTCACATATTCTCCTTATCTTTTTATTTCTTCATTAAAATATCTCTTTTTGAGGATTTCTCTTTATTTCTCTTTTATTTTCCTCATTGGTATTAGGAATCCTTGGGATACAAAATTCCACCAAGGATAACTCAATTATATCTCTTTCCACTTATTTCCCACATTTATCATTATTTTCAATTTCTTTCTTAATAAAGAAATACTTAATTGGTCTTTTCTTTTCTTATTGCATTTTCTTTGCAACTTTGGACTTCTTAGAACCCAAGGAACCCAAGAGGCATGAAAGCCAACTTTGGATTATATTATTTTGCCTTCTATAGGTTTCTACATTTTTCTTTTCTCCATTTCTTATTAATAATGGAGTTTCTTTTGTCTTTTCCTTGTTATTGGGCCCAATATCCAATAAAGCCCACAAATAAATCAACAAGGCTATTTTAAACGAAATTCATTGATTCAAATCAAGGCACACTATTATTGGTTCCAATATCTTTAATATGAGAAATTACATTTATCTCCAAAAGAACCCAACAATTGGGGTTGTAACATCCTTCCCCTCTTATAGGAATTTTGCCCTCAAAATTCCCTCTAGAAAACAAACAAACATGATAAGCTTTTCTTATGTCCATCAGGGCTCCCATGTGGCTTCACCCTTTCCATGGTGCTTCCCAAGAACCTTCATCATCTCATATTCTTCCATCTGAGTTCTTTCTTACCTTGGTATATTGTACCCTCATAGGTGACTCAAGACATTTCAGCCTCTCATAAAGCTGAATAGGTTCAAGGATCAACACATGGCTTGGGTACCTCACATAGTGCTCTAGACCAGACATATGGAACTCATCACACATTACTTATCCTAAGGGGAAAGGTTGAACATAACCTTCTCCACCAATCCATCTCAAATGGACCCAGATATCGGGGACTCAACTTTCTCAGTTGTAGCTTAGAGGGGTCAGATTTTTACATCACATATTCTCCCACAATGAACTGCATGTCAATCTGCTTTGCATTAGGTCGCAACTAATGTCGCCCCTGGGCTCTCTTTCAGCCATTGCACGATCAAGCGACTTCATCTGCACACACTGTGGTTCTTTTCTGACCTTCGTGATGCCTCCTTCACCAACATCATCTTAATGAAGTGGTTACTGACACAACCTCCCTAAAGAACTTCTTGCATCCTGATAAAGGCTATGGTGGTTAACATCACATCTTAAGAACTCTCTTTGTATCACCCTGAATGAGCACACATGCCCTCATCAGACCCTCTAGTCTGGATCATACTAACCATTAGTATGGGGTACTAAACTATACTAACATCGAGTTCTTCAGGTATCTACTTCCACCTCATGGGAGTGAACCTTTAGGTCATACTCAAGAACTTGTGAACTCGCATCATGGTGTAGTTGAACCATCTTTCTCTCTTAAGTAGTTCAATCAAATCCATCCCTTGACAACATTCCTTCTTTCTCATTTATCTAGGTAAGGCGATCTACCATAACCCAAATTGCATCTTGACCTTCCTTGGTCTAGGGAAGGCTTACCACCACATCCATAGTGGTGAATTCCCATTCCCTCTCGGGGTCTCTCTATCCTCTATATCACTACACTGGGTTACTGGTGTTCGTCCTTCACCTCTTGACGTGCATGGTGACGAGCCACGTGCATCTTTGTACACTTTTCACCTTAGGCATCAAAATACTACTGTAACTTACTATATTAGTAGTACCATGGTGTATCATGATCCCTTGTATGTCGTGATTTCTCAAGATCAATTCCTCAAAAACCCTAAACCTCTTTAGTCGGGGTCTCATCACCTTCTTTTCCAAAGAAGTGTATCTGAGGTTCTACAACCATCCTTTTATCACATCAAGGCCTAGGCTGGCTAACCAAACAACCACTAATTTTGTTCAACATATCTCATTATATCTGAGTGTTAGCTAAACTTATCTCTTTTTTTCAACTTAAGGTTAACCTAACAACCTCAACTTCTTCTAGCTTCCAACTAAACTAGGCAGCTATATCTCAACCAAAGCATTCATTACCACTTCTTGTCCTTAGGTGTTAGGTAATGTTGAAGACATAGACCTCCATGTATTATACTTATCATCTTATCTCAAACTCTAAGTTGGTCTTCATCAAGAAGCTCTGAGCTCATCCTAATGGTGATCAAACTCAACCTTGTATCACTTGCAAATTCCACATAACTCATGACAAAACATCCTCAAAAGATGATTACACTATTCCTCTTAGTGTTTGTAAACCATCCATGTATCATTCACTCCACCAGGGTATGTTATCCTCCCTGACCTCATACCTCATAGCAACGTTCCAACTCACATCATCTTTATCCTTGGTGTATGACATGTGTATCGTCCTATCTCTCACTCCCATAATAAGAGGAAATAAGCATTTGGCTGCAGTCCAAATACAAAGTTCTTCCTGTTCCAAGAGTAGAGATGGTACATCCCACCTTGCTAGTACACCTTTAAGTTGAAACATGCATATTATGTCTCAACATCACAACCATCTTGATATCAAAGTCACTTCCATGGAAACTGATCTCGAACCTACTTGGTCCAAACACAATCCTTGGTCATCTCCTCTAGGTCTATAGGGTGTCGGCACTTTTGGGGTCATCCCTCTTCCCTCATGCATCCAAAGAGTGCCCTACTCATTGGCCCTTTGGGCCCCATGAGTTCATGAAGGTGATCAATCTCCTAACCCATGGCCCTCAGACAATGATAGTTGTTACCTCCCGACCCTATGGTCATGTGCAACTAGGGAATTAGGCAACTCCTACTTCCATCGGTCTTATCCCCACCCAAACTTAGGATAGACTTAGGATTCTAACATAGTACATGTCCAACTTAGAACCTTACCCAAGCCTTCATCATCTCTCTCTCTATGTTTTCATGGGTTGACTTTCATCCCTTCATAGGGGTCATGGCGACTTGCCTACCTTGGTTAGGACCCATACTGGTTACCTCCATGGTAACACACCAACATGTGCTAGAGATGGTTATATATGGATCTACAGGTTCATTCTGTTACCATGTACTCTTCACTTAGCTTCTCAAGATCATATTAGACCTCTTTAGGTTACCTCAAAACCAACAGAACTGGTATACACCCTACAAAAGAGTCTTCTCCCAGAATGGGAGGAAACTATGACTCTTAACAACAAGGTCACAACCGTCCTTAGGGTTTACATCCACATGAGCATGCTTAACCCCAACAAACTACTAAGGCAAAAGCAAGGCGATAGGTCAGAGAGCTTCACCTCCCCCCTTTGAAGTCGACTACATGTTCAATTGCTTGCCCGAGCCTCGCCAAGGTCGCCCCCTACTCACCGGACTCTGGCGAGGTTTGTTGTGGTGTCGAGGGTATAGGTCAGGGTGAACTAGGCAATCGAAAGCATGAAGTCGACCCTTGCACTCTGCTGCAAATATTGGAATAGCAAAGAGAGACGTTGGTCCCCTCCTTCACCCTCCCCTATATATAGGGTCGAGGTCAGGTTCGTGAGGATTGGGCATTTCCCAAAACAACGACCAAACCTAAACAAAATAGGGATGAATCCCCGCAGTTTCCTCTCCTGAGTCCAATGGACTATCAACAAGCTGTCATATCTTCTAGATCACGAGAAATCAAGATGGGAAATTCTCTCTGTAACTTGTAGAGTCCTAGTCCGCTTGGGACTTAGACGATGAGTGTCCCACGTTGGATCAAGATCCAATGGACCTCATTGCTCGCGATCAAACACAAAGGAAAGTATTTTCCTAATTCAGAATAATTCCCAATTTTGAGATAACTTGACAAATTCATATCTCCAAAACCCTTGCTCCTTTTTAACTCAAATTTTAAGGAAAGGTTTGTCTTGGCATTATCTAGCTTTTTAAGAAATTTGGGAAACAAATTACAATGGATGAGAAGGCTTCCTTCTCTCCCAAGATATCCATTAATTAATTCAAAATTAATTAGTAATCCTTTTCCCTTTGCCATTATCTTGTTATCTAGTGTCCCTTGGACCTCAAGAAATCCTCAAGGCACGAATTTCCACAATGGGGAATATCTACTTGCTTTTATCCTTTTATTTATGTCTCTTTTACATATTCTCCTTATCTTTTTATTTCTTCATTAAAATATCTCTTTTTGAGGATTTCTCTTTATTTCTCTTTTATTTTCCTCATTGGTATTAGGAATCCTTGGGATACGAAATTCCACCAAGGATAACTCAATTATACCTCTTTCCACTTATTTCCCACATTTATCATTATTTTCAATTTCTTTCTTAATAAAGAAATACTTAATTGATCTTTTCTTTTCTTATTGCATTTTCTTTGCAACTTTGGACTCTTTAGAACCCAAGGAACCCAAGAGGCACGGAAGCCAACTTTTGATTATATTATTTTGCCTTCTAGAGGTTTTTACATTTTTCTTTTCTCCATTTCTTATTAATAATGGAGTTTCTTTTGTCTTTTCCTTGTTATTGGGCCCAATAGCCAATAAAACCCACAAATAAACCAACAAGGCTATTTTAAACGAAATTCATTGATTCAAATCAAGTCACACCATTATTGGTTCCAATATCTTTAATATGAGAAATTATATTTCTATCCAAAAGAACCCAAAAATTGGGGTTGTAACATCTAGACACCCTTTACTCTCTCTTCAAACAAGGGAAACAACATTTAATTATTACAAGTAGATCCTTCATCCTTCATGATTTTGTATAGGCTTCTTGGAGCATCCTTTTCTTATGAAATCAGAGAGGAACTCATTGATACCTTTCCCAACATATATCTAATTTATGGGGTTTATTGGGTTAACTTTCATATACAAAACTTTCTTTTTATATATTTCTTTGAATCAATCACCCACATCATATAGAAAATCCTTATTATCTCAAATTCTAGAATTATCTTAGATTTTTTATTATCTTCTAGTTTTCCAAAGATCAGATTGAGATATCTTTATTTGATGCCTCAAACTTGTCTTAGAAGTCATGATTTTATAATTACTTTAGTAAGTATAAAATTACAAATCATCTTAGAATCTTTTGGAAACTTCCTTACTATTCCATTTTTCAATTAACTAACAAACCATAAAGCCATTATCCTTTATTTGTGCATGAAATATGTTATTTTTTGAGCTTGTGACACATAAACCTATTTGCAAAGTGAATAGTTTTGTGGGCCTCACTTGTTCCATGGGTTGAACTGTGCCACTAAGTGGATAACTTTATTATTCTATCAACTGTGAGATTAGGGAACTCAAGCCGTATACTTATAGAATTTAAATTCACCAAATTTGAGGATATTACAATAATTCACAGTAAAAAATAATAATTCTACTCAAACAAAGCAATTAATCATAATTCTTTAACAATAGTATACATTTTCATTTTAGCAATTTATAACTTTTAATCGTTTTTTCAACTCCAACCAAAATTTGACCATTCTCTATTCTACTAAATTAGCTTTTCTATTAAACTCTGTCTGATTATTTAAAATACTTCGTTGTCAGGGAACATACAAAGTTTTGTTAGTGTAATTTATGCTTGCCAATACTTACCAAAGACTTTCCTTGGAAACAAGAATGTCTCAAAATTATCTTTTTATGGTCATTTGTTCGATAACAAAAAAAGGGGAGAGAGATAGACATATTTTTATCTTACTAAATTAGGCATATACATGCATAGCCACTAACATTTTCAATCTTTTCTCTTTGACCAATACAACAACGAAATCTCAATATGTCATTATTATCTCAATATTCCATGCTAATATTAGTTTTAAATTGATGCCTCTAACGAAAACTTTACTATCTCAAAGTTTTCATATTTTGTTAAGTAAGTCGGGAGACTATCTTATTCGTCCCGCCCTCCCCTTACGAGCCATAAGAGTAAATTACAATCACTAATAAAACTTACAGGATTAAACATGGTAGTACTACTACCATTATAGAAATCCCTAGCTAAGAGCTCTAGGATCTTAGTAGGGGGTTGAGCGTACCCCTGGTACCTGTGGTTATTTTTTAAATGGTGTTTGGCCAACCCATCAGCAGCTGCATTACACTTTCTATTAGTATACAGAATTTGCCAACCCGTTTTCAGCATGTTGTGAATCTTGCTTAGGTACTTCGCATATCTTGGATTTTGTGAGATAGGCTCTG
Organism: Alisma plantago-aquatica; assembly: GCA_963693085.1. NCBI lineage: Eukaryota > Viridiplantae > Streptophyta > Magnoliopsida > Alismatales > Alismataceae > Alisma > Alisma plantago-aquatica. The sequence goes on from OY856414.1 coordinate 307,011,765, forward strand.
AGATCATTGTAATCGCAAGTTCCGAATCTCTGATTCAAACGTTGCGTTAGGTATATTATTCAGTTCCGCTATTTCCATAGATAAACAAATGACATTAAGTTACTGCTTCAGTGACATCCACTACTCCAGACTTCTCTGCTACACCACCCATCCATTTCCCTCACTGTCCCAGATAACAACCGCAAATGCCGCCCCGTTCTTCATCACTATAGCGTCACAGTTCAGTTTGAGGAATCCTTGAGTCGGCTTCTCCCATCTACTGTCTTCGGGAATGTGGGTACTCGTGAGGGTTTTGCAGTAGGCTTCCACTTGGGAACGTCATTCTTTTTTGATGTAACCAACCTATTGGAAAACATGTCTCCGATCATTCTCAATGATGTGCAAATTTCTGCAGGTCCAGATGTGTCAGCATGCAGTTAGGAATAGAATTTTAAATTCATCGTCTAGCTGCAACTGTTGGTGTACCCATTCTCTAATGTCTACTCCATAGAAGAAATAACTTACAGTACTAAAAAATACTTTATACATGACATTTAATTGTATCACCTTTAGCTTAAAAGGTGACACGGTTGGCAGTCATCTGCCAAATGACTGTCATCTTTTACGTGTAATCTATACACTATGTAGCTTTGAAGAGTATGTCACCAATGCTTGTAATAGATTACGTTCACGACCATCATCTCATCAATAAAGGTTGATTGTAAACAATCTTACTTAATTTATACAAGATGACATACTTGTACGTGACGCATGTATGGGATAGACAATAACAACAATTATCACTTGCCATTACAGATTGCATATACAACCGTTATCTTTTTCCTAATATGTGATAGCAACTTTTGTCTCCTGATTATTTAGGTGATTGACATACACATATTGTATGTTATCCATCCTTTTGGATATCCTTCATTTCATGATTTAAATAAAATTCATATACGAACAAATTTGCTTCAATTTTCAGAATTGATACACTTTAAATATGAAGAAACACTAATGAGGGGAAATGATACATGTTGATGGTTCAATGATTTACATTGGGAGGACCTTTACCTTACCCTTTTTATATATAAAATTAATACACGGCTTAGACAAATAATATACTTTTTCACTCTTTGTAACATACTAATTGCACCATGCGATACATCAAAGCACACCACCCCTATAATGATACATCACTGCAAGTCCTCATATGATACATTTAGCCCTTGGTGTATCACTTGCAACCCAGCACGCATTAAGCCATCAGCCTGCTAATCATCGCTGTTGTAGGTACTAGAAGGTTCTGGTTGGTAGAAGGCCGTTGGAAATGACAATTAAATTTGATTGATTGATCAGTTTCAAGCTTCCACGTTCATGATGTCAAGATGTGTGTAAAAGGAGCCGTTGACACACTTCACCTGCGTGTATGTAGTAGCGTTTTACATTATTAAAATTGGATTAAAGGTGATACACAAATAAAGAACTGAATTTATGTAGTATGTCTTTAGAGAAATGAGGAAGTAGAAGAACATGATCTCGAAATAAGAAAAAGGCATACTAAAGTAAATATAAGTATTCGTCCGGTTTGTGCCTTATGACTACTCCCTAACAATTAGTTTCGGAAAAGTATATTTTGACACAAAACGTGGATGCTTTATTAAGTAGTCAACTTGTAAAGGAATAGATGACCAGGAATAAGAAAAAGAGGAAGAAAAACTTACTAATAAATATGTAAATGCATCCATTCATTTTGTTTAAGTACAATTTACATCAGCAAAATCGTCCATGTTCTATAAACATATAAAAATCATTTCGCGATCAAAACATTGTCTCTTCAAAATTAAGACATGCACAATTAAGTAGGTAGCATCTATGAACATGATTGAAAATAGGAAAAGAAGCTTACAACTGATTTTCAAGTTGTTTACCTGTAGAAGTACACCAGTTCCATTGCAGGGGTCTGGACAATGACTTCGCACTGACTTACTGTTCGGGATTGTGCAATCATGTGTCTAGGAACAAGGAGGCACCGGAGTGGAACATGTAACTATATGTGTAAACTGAAAATCAAGTGATAAAAGAAAAGCAAACAAGATTAACAACGGAGAAACCAAGTTATTTGGATCACTTACACAATCTGTGACATATCTGCAGAACGAAGTAGGTGTGGTTGTTCGTAATACAAACAATCGAACGATTTAAATAAAAACAAGAGAAACATATCCAGACCAGATCAGATCCCAATCACAAATACAACAGCCCTAGCTGCTAGTTTAATGAGATTATGACAGAAAGATCACACCTTGTGGCCTCGTCATGTTGCTTGTATGCGAGAGGGGTTTTCCCTCAGCTTTTTTTTTGCTTGATCATATGCCACCACTTCGCATTTTGATAGAAGATGATTGTTGTCTGGTTCCTCTGCCGCCGTTGCCAAGAGTAGCAATAGACGAGTTGATCTCCTGAAATTTCTTTTTACGCCTGTGTGTAGGTGCTACAGATTAGTTGTTGGTAGAAGAGACAGGGGCTCAACAGAAACTAATTAAGGAAAGGATAATCATGTTAGAGAGAAAGGGGGCGGCGGTGTGGGCAGGTAGCTTACGAACGGGAAAATAGAATTAGAACAGGAGGGGAGGGGTAGTGGAGGGGGTTGTTAGGTTTTGGGTGGGGAAATGGATTGGGAACGTGAGGGAAATACAAATATTCATAGGGAGCATCACGAGGGAAGATAAATTTGGAAGGCATTTAACAAAAATTTAGACACATTTTAGATTAGCGCCCTGGTGCAAGAAGTGAATTACTTATCGGCTCACGATAACTATTGCCCAATAAACCTTATCAAATTGGATTAAAATTTGCAGACACCCGTGTGTCAAGCCATTTAAATCAGATTTGGGTGATGATTTATGTCATCTGCTAAAAATATCAAACTCACACCCACCCATTTAATTAGCAAATATCATGAGTGGTGACCCGCTTAACTAATTAATTATAATAATAAAAATAAAAATATTTAATATTACTTAAAATAAATATAATCATTTACTAATACTTATTGATTGTTTGGAGTTCCAGTTCAATCTTGAATTTTCCTATGGGCAAAAGAAATGGTGGAAAATGAATATGCAGTTGTTATATTTTCTAATTGCTTTATCAAATTTAATAAGTAGTTGTACTACAAGTTACTAATTGTAGTTCATAGAAAATTGTCATATGCTAGATAATTCTAATCATTAACTAGCAAATTTTACCTCCAAAAATGACATGTGTTTGAATTTTTGTAATAAATAAATAGACTTTTTTTATTGTTTGTGACAAAAATGGTGTTTTTTCTTCTTATATTCATGTAAAAATACTATAGAGTCTTATTTTTTTACCATCAGAGTAGCATCTTGCAAAGTATATTTTTAAAATACAAATTATATGGGCACTAGTGCATCGATAGGCAACCTGATGGTCATATTTGTTTTGCCTTTGGCCCATCCATTTTGAACTAGGTCTTTTTAACCTGCATTTGAGACCCAAACACGTAATGGCCCGACCCACCACCAGTCCAATAGGGGTTTACTGCCTAGGGACAAGCCTTCCAATAAATTACAAGAATTTTTAAAGATTGAGTTATATCTAATCTTTGTTTGAAAATTGAAGAAAGGATTGTGTCTTGAGTAAAACAAATAAGAGTGTCTAGTCTCCTCTATATAGGAGCTAATGAGTACATGGGTCAAATTAAGAAAATAGAAAATACAGTGGGCCTTAGCCCAACTAATCAAATATGTTAACACGACCCCTCAAGTTGGAGAGGAAACATTGTGAAGTCCCAACTTGATGCCCATATACTAGAATAAAGCTGGAGGAAGAGGTTTGGTAAGGATGTCTACAACTTGATCACCTATCCTAATGTGAGGAGTGATGATATGCTTAGCATTAAACAGATCTCACACAAAATGGTAGTCAACTTCAATATGTTTTGTGCGCTCGTAGAAGACTAGATTATTAGCTATGTGTATAGATGTATGGTTGTCACAATATAGAGTATTTAGAGTTTGAAAAGGAATTCCAAACTCAGTTAGGATGGACCGGGCCCACTATAAATCACAACATGCATGAGCCATGGCTTGATATTCTGTCTCGATGCTAGAGTGAGCTACCACAACCTATTTTTTACTCTGCCAGGAAAATGTGTGAGTGCCAATAATTACACAATATCTAGAAGTGGACTGTTGATCTATAGAATCACCAGCCCAATCTACATCTGCATATCCGGAGATGAAGATTACCTTGGATTTAAGACATTTATAGAGCAATCCTCATCCTGGACTACTATTTAGATATCGAAGAATGTGTTGAATGTTGGACCAATGGACCTAGAGTGATGCACTCATGTGTTGGATGACTACCCCAACAACATAGGTAATATTAGGTCGAGTAATAGTTAAGTAAATCAACTTCCATACTATACGAAAATACTTCTCTGGATTAGGAAATAGTTCTCCTTCAGGCATAGACTTTGCATGCGACATAGAAGTTGTTGGTGTGTATGCCTAGAGATCCAATCATATGATGATTGGAATGTGGCATTAGATACCTAATTTGATAATAATAATAAAGTTAATTTTGTTTGTTAAGTTTGTCTCAATCAAGAGATGATGGCACATACATAGTAGATGTCTAAATAATGATGTTACTCGATGACATATGTCTTCAGATTGAGGACCTGAATGATGAGATCTATGTATGATAAGGGTATATGCATTCTTGTTGTATCCCTAGTTGGATATTAATGTGGATGCAAAATAGACAACAGTAATACATAAGACTAGAGTGTGTGTTGATTGATGATATAGTCTCATTAGTCATGATATGTGATATCAAGTTAAGCATATAGGTACATGTTAGATAATAGTGTATTAGAAAGACCCACCATGAGAGAATGGTAGTTCGAATCACCCTCATAGTGATAGTGGTGTTTTTGGTTCTTAGACCTGAAGTCACTACACTCATCACATGTTGACCAATGTATTTATACATCATCCAACGTGACCTTGAATAAGGGTTGCCATAAAGTGGTACTCAAGTGCATTTTGATGCATGGGGATTGAGTGTGAGTGATTTAGATGGGATTTGTCCCTCCAATGGGAGATTGATATCTAGGCCACTTTGTAATATCCCTAACCTATGTTTAGGGATAACTCTATTTGTTTAGCCTAAATAAGTTGCTTAGAACTCTAATATAACCCTCTAAAGTGTTTTTTTATCAGGTGACAAACTTATGTTTCAAATTTGGTCCTATTTGAATAATGTTTGAGCAATGTTCTCTTATTTTGAACCAAAATGCAATTTACCCAAGATGAGGGGTTATATGCAATATGTCATATATTGAACATACCTCATGTGTTTTTGCATCATTAGAGAGAGAACTTGTTTGAATAATTCTAGTAACTTGTGGAAAGCCTAAATTCCAAGTTTGAACTTGTTTGAATAATGTTAGTAACTTGTGTACCAATTTTGGTGCAAGTCATAATTTACCCAAAATGTAGGGTTGATATGAAAATTTCCACCTCTAGAGTGTCCCTACTCCCTCCTAGTATCATTTATAATAGAGAGAAAGGAGGCACCATGTTTGAATCATATTTAAGTATGATACTCTTGGTGATGAAAAGACCAAGAAAGGGTTGAATGTGAAACCCTAATTTGAGCTTGTATCGGGTTGTAGAATCCATATGGGAGTGCCTATCAGCCAAGGAGCCATAGAGGGGATCCCATATATATTTCTGAACTTTTGGACTTGTCCATGATGAGCTAAGAACCTCAAGGAGGTAATCCATGATGAGTTAGATGCTCCTTGCAAAAGTTGTATCAGTTTGCATAATTTATGAGATAAAGATGAGATATCTTATCAAACAAGATAACTAATGGCCGAAATATCATCTTTAGATTATCCTCAAGTGTTTTGCATGCCAAGATAAATATTAGTGCATGCAAGGACAGGTGTAAACCATGAATGGACATGTGTCACCTAGTAGCTTAAAATGGTGACACCTCATATATACACTTTTTCATGAACTTCAAGTATATATACCCTTCCCTTCACCTATTAGTGGATTTTTTCGAAATCTATCACCCCCTTGCTCTTAGATACCATGCATAGATCTTGGTATTGTGCAAAGGTGAAATATTATCGTGCATAGGGCCTTGTTATCGACCATAGCAAAGTGATATAACCCATTGCAAAGTGATATCGGCCAAGTGAGGGATATCGACCATAAGTGAGGGATATTGGCCACAAGTGGTGAGGTATCGTGCATGAGGCTAAGGAGATCAAGTCTTGGACCTTTTAGAAGCTCATTTTCAACCTTGTGAATGTGAATATTTGGAGCTTGTAGCTTTGAATTTGTGCTGGAGGCGGGTTATATAACTTGAACTCAATTATGTTATTATTTATCATCAATCTTGCCTTAGTTAAATGATTTACTTTCGAATAGATTTTTCTTGCATAATTAATGAATCCATGAGCTCTAGTAGTAACCTAGGACTGTTTTGCATGAACTAGAACAAGTGTAATGAAGGTCTATAGCTTGAAGATGATGGTATCACATTTTAAAGTGATATCAGGTTCAAGCACATAATCAAACACCTCTTACCCGATATGATGATGCACCTACACAACAAAAATGATATGCATATGAGTTTATACTTCCTTACACGATATGGTGATGTAGTATACACCTCTTGCACGATATGAGGTCAAATATACCCCTAAGGCACAATATGATGTCAAGTACATACACATCTCTAATACGATATGATGTTGAAGGATACACCTCTTTGCCCGATATGGTGTGAAGCATACACACACCTCTTTGCCCGAGATGATGTGAAGCATACACACATATCTTTTCCCAATATGGTGTGAAGCATACACACACCTCTTTTCTCTATATGATGTGAAGCATACACACACCTCTTTTCCTGATATGGTGTGAAGCACACACACCTCTTTGCCCGATATGGTGTAAAGCACACACACACACCTCTTTGCTCGATATGGTGTGAAGTACACACATACCTCTTTTACCGATATGATGTGAATCACACACACACCTCTTTTCCCGGTATGGTGTGGATCAAGCACACACATCTTTGCCCTATAGGGTGGAAGCACCTCAATCCAATACACTTGATTGAGTGATACATGTAGTATGTTATGTCAAATGATACTTTAAGACATGAAGGGTATAATACCCCTGACCTGGGTTAAGTCTTAACCCTAGGAGTTTTGCTTAAGTAAGATACTTACAAGCTAATTCTAATCTTTTGAAAAGTAATTAAGGCTTCTTGTGAAGTTTATTGTCAAGATTGAACTTAATTGCAAACTATGTGTGCATTATATGAAAGTCTGAGTGAAAAGTGCAATTTACCCAAGATGAGGGATTACATTGCAAAATGTCACAAGCGGAATGTGTCCTAAGTGTTTTAATATCATAATAGAGAGAATGATGCTAAGTGGTGGCTTGTGGAAAGCCTAAATCTTAAGTTATAACTTTTTTGATCAATGCTAGCACTTTGTGCACCAATTTTGGTACAACTTGTAATTGCCCAAATATATGAGGTTAAAATGTAAAATACCATCTCTAGAGTGTCCATACCCCCTATATGTATATTTTAGAGGAAATATAAATAAGGAGACACTATGTTTGAATCACCATTGAGTGATGATACTCTTGGTAATAAAAGACCAAGAATGAGTTGAAGGCAAAAGCCTTATATGTGATGAATCGAGTTGTAGACTTGATATAAGGAGCCCTATCAACCAAGGGGCCATAGTAGGAGTCTCCTATAGATTTGTTTGAGCCTTGGAAAAGGCCATGACGGGAAGATCACCTCCAGGAAGTGGCCCATGATGAGTTGCAAGTTCGTTAAAGTGTATCAAGTTGCCTTGTTGATGAGATAAAGATGAGGAAACTTTCCAAGAAGATAAAGGATTGTCGAGATATTATCTCTAGGTTATCCTCAAGACTCTTACATGTCAAGATATACATGTGTGCATGCTTGACCATGTGTCAACCATGCATGGCCACGTGTCATCTAGTAGCATGAGGTGAAGACACCTCTTATATGCTTTATCTCATGAATCCATGTATATATACTTCACCTTTCACCAACCTATGAAAGTTTAGGATCCTCATAACCATATCCCTTGGCGATATCGTGCAAAGACCCTTAGGTATTGTGCAAATCAGCTCAAGGACCTAGGAGAGCTCGAGCATCAAGCTTTAGGTAAGGCTTTGGTCACCTTCAACCTTGGTTGAAGTAGGATATCGGGTTATGGATATTCTTTTCTTTCCTTCTTCACCAAGTGCTTAACTATGGTGATTTCTTATCCATGGAAGAGTTGTGATCGAGCCCTAGACCTAGGAGAAGTTATTCTTCAACCTTAGGATGAGAAGCTTTGGAGCTTGGAGCTTTGAAGTGTTCACAAGGTGGGTTATATAACTTGAACTCTATCATGTTATTATTCATCACCTTAATTGCTATACTTAATGAACTACTTTTAATTCTGAAATCTTCAGAAATAGTTGATGAAATTATGAGATCTAGTAGTTTCTTAGATATTGCCATAAAGTAGAATAGTTAGTTCGATGGTCTAGATCTTGAAGAAGATGGTATCACTTTATAAAGTGATATCGGGTTCAAGCAACCAAACAAGTAGCTCTTACTCGATATGGTAGTACACATGCATCATTTGCATGATATGTTTGTGAAATGATGTCCCCTTACACGATATGGAGTTGTAGATTATACTTTGAAACATGATATGGTATTAACCATAAACCCATTTCATGATAGGAAGTCAAGCATAGACTCCATGCACGATACAAGGTTTAATATATACTTGTAAGCCGATATGAGATCCTAATTTGGGTAACCCGATATGAGTGAGGGTAGCAAGTATTCCTTACACGATATGATCATGAAATATACCCTGGTACATGATACCTTGAAGCACACATCTGGTGCATGATATGAATAAATGAGTAAACACTTATGCGTGATATAAGGCATGGATTCTAAGTGTAACCCGACATGCTTGAAACCCCTCAACCCGATATGAAACCCAAGATGGGGTTAACCCTATATGGGGATAAAGGATAGCTCATACACGATATAAGCCATGCCCTTTGCACGATATGGGAGATATGGATAGCTCATACACGATATAAGCCATGCCCTTTACACGATATGGGAGATACCCATTTACCCTTATACACGATACAAGTTTAAGACTACAACTCTTACACGATAGAAAGTGAACACTCTAAGCAATATAGAGTTGGATAACCCTAGGTTATGGGTAAGCCAATACAAAGTGGTGAGTGATACGACATGGACAATATGAATGATATCTCTAGATTGATAAGGAATAACACCTACTCTTATCTTGTGAATGATATGAGATTCAATTCATACTTCATGCACGATATGGCATGATGTACCCAATCTAATGGAAAACCCTAGATGATGGATTGAAATCCGATATACCCCTTTTTGAGTAATGGATGGTACTATGAGAATTTAATAAGAGACCAAGCTTGTCAAGTAACTATATGATAAGGTTGATCCTTGAAGGAATAGAGGGGTTATGAGTCTATGGGTCTACCTAAATGGTAACCCGATATCGTAACCTGAGATGTTACCTGCTATGGATACTCGATATGACAATCATGAATGGAAACCGATATGGTATCTTAGGTATACTACTCAAATGATATATGATGAGGAATATGCTCTATGCCCGATATGGTGCACATCTTGTGCACGGTATGGTGTCAAGTACATGGCTTGTGCACAATATGGCACCAAACACATAGCTTATACCCGATATGGGGTCAAGCACCTAGCTCATACCTGATATGAAATTGTCTTGAGATAATAGAACTGAGTAATATTCAATTGGATATGGGCATATGATATGATGATTAGGGAATACACCTTGAAACATGACATGGTGAAGTGACTATCTCACATGCTCAATTTGGATATACAACATGAAGTAAAGTATGTAACTTAAAGCATGGTATGATATTATACGCACATCTTAATACCCAATAAGGTAGAGACACTTCAATCATATGTGATTGATTGAGTGACATATATTGCACAATAAAAGATGATTTGAATTATAAATGATGAGCTATATTCCTCAAATATGAGGATTGGACCAAGAGTATGATGTAATCAATGTCCTAGTAAAGATGAGAGAGAAACTCATACTTTGTGTTAATAAGCATTCAATGATAAATGATGAGAATAGATAAGTATGGTTGCATACTTATGATGTCAATATTTGCTCCTAGAATAATATGAATTTGAAACCCTATTCGACTATAAAGGGAAACCCTAACCCTAATAATGGGAAGGTTGTACTTCTCTTATTGAATAAGGCCTTGTGAGCCATGTGAATAGTTGTTTCCTAGTGAGAGGTGACAAGATGTTCAATAACCTATGTGAATAGTTGTTGCCTAGTGAGAGGTGACAAGATGTTCAATAACCTGTGTGAGTATTGTTGCCTAGTGAGAGGTGACAAGATATTTAATCAAACAAAATACCTTGGTTTGAGGGCCTGGAGGTAATAGTTACCTGTTATAGAGGTAACAATGCTATGTGATGATCTAGGGGTTTGAATACCCAGAATCTGATATTCATAATGATAATGATGTGAAGGGATGAGGATTCCCAGTAATGTGATAAGGGACTGAGTAACCCAAATACCAAGTATCTAAATGTGTTCTAAAGATTTGAAAAGTACTTGATAGATGTCTTACACCTTTCTTTGTAGCATCTATTATAATAATTCATATTTGAAACTTGACTGATGATAAAAGATACGGTAATGCACTTAATTAATCAAGTGGAATCTTATCATGTAGTGCCATGACCATAGATCTATCAGCGTCAATAACTGGTGAATGGTGAAATAGGTTTTCCTATGAGATCTCCTGGAGGGGATATTTTTGAATATGCACGGGTGATGGGCGCGAATATCCTTACGCCCTAATGAGGGATTAATGTGTAGATAATTGAGATCTATCAATCCTTCATTATAAATGCCAGGATGGATGTATCATAAATCTCCCGATGATGATGAATGTCAGGATTGATGTGTAGATAACTGAAATCTCTCAATCCTGAAGAGAGTGCATGTTGTGGCTGTAGCTCTATAGTGAAGTTGCCACTATACCCTGGAAAGCTATTAAGAAGTTGTCATGAGATGTCCTACTTGTGGTCTCACACTGACCGAGACAAGTGAGGTCATGGCAGCCGGCTCTTTCATTGACCTTGTATGGTACCAATTTTGACTTCGCAGTGGTCGGTTGGAGTATGAGTGGTATACCTCATCTCCTCAGGGCATAAGTGTGATTGTAAAATGTAATCAGCCATGTAGTGTATTTTCTTAAGGATGGAATATGGAAATCATTAGTTGATGTTACATTTCTTAATGCATCTTAAATGGATAGATGTTATATATGTTCTTAATATTCCTTATAAAGTGAATAGATGATTTACTACTCTATCATAAATAGTTGCAATGCTTTAAAAGATGAGAATGTTCTAAACTGCTTATCATGTGCTCCGTTTAATACTATTTACATGTGATAATAACATTGTTGGTGGAGAGTTATATCTTTCGCTGGGACAATTGCCTCACCCCGTGGGATCCACAATTTTTAGGTGGACAAACACAAAGCGGTGGAGACCTTTCTACAGAAGAGAAACAACAGTAGCAAGGACAACGATAATAGCTCAGGTTGAGTATACTGTCTGTCTTGTCTTGTAGATAGAAGTCCTATGTGCCGTCTCTATACACTCAGGTCTGCGGATTTAGTATGTGATGGTTTTATGAGCAATCTGAGGTTTTATCTAGTATGCCTTGAGGTTTTATGAGCAATATGAGGTTTTGGCTAGTATGCCTTGAGGTTTTTTGACAAAGCAACTGTTATATGTTATCCTCAAGAATAGATGGTACATTGTTTATACAATGTAAACAATGATGTATATAGGGTTTTGGTTCTTCATTAAAGAGTTTTCTTGGAAATGGATCTCTTTGCAAAATGGTTTTAATTTTTAGTGATTTGTGTTAATCCACTGCTTATGATTATTCTGCATAATTAGTAACGATTTGGCTATTGGTTTGGTGGAGGTCGTAACAAGTTTTGGTATCAGAGCTTAAGGTTCGTTGAGTCTACGGAGACATAGGACTAAGGTGTTGAGTCTGTTCTAGTGTCCTGCAGTGTATCTTATAGTGACTTTTGCTTATGTAGAAGATAGAGTAAAGCTTAAATATGTCTGGAGAACACAAGGAGTACATTGTTGAAAGCAATGTTGCTGCACCAGGAGAAGGTGCAAGGGAGCAGGAAAAAGAAGAATGACTGCCTAAGAATCCCCAAGGTGATCCAATTATGATAAGGAATCCTTCTTTTGATACCACTTCTGGGCTGGTTAGGACAACAGTGATGCATATAGTGGACTGGGTATTAGCAACACAACCCAGATTACCAGCCCCAAATGATGAAGTTTTGGACTCCAATAGGATTCCTGATCAACATCAGCATGTTGGAGTGATGGAAAATGTCAAAAGAAATAGGTTACAACCTAAAATCAAGGTTTGCTATAGGTGTAGGCAGCCTGGACATATCATAAAAAGATTGTCCAAAAGAGTATAATGAGGTAGGAATTAAGAAAATACCTATCCAGACTCAGAAACATAGGCCTAGTATTTCTAAAAAGGGAAAGTTTTTGGTACCACCGATGCAACCAATGTCTAGTGCACTAGGGTAGTGTCTACCTAGAAAAGGTAAAAGACCTGATGTTCCACCTGTTAGAACTCTTGGTTTGGCCTCTACATCGGTTATAAGGTCGACAAGGTTGGGGAATGCTTATAAGATGTGTTATGAGAGTAAATAGATTGTCCATATTAGATCCTCTTGTCCAAAAAGGAAGGAGGAAATGACCCAACCGCCGAGGCAGAGTCAGCAAGACTCTCAAAGGCAATGGTCTAGTAGTGGCTTACAAGGATGTAGACAGACGTCTCGAGTAGGTCCATCAGTACCAAGCAACATAGCACAATGTGGGAATCAGGTTATGACAAGATTCTATGAAAAGAATCAGCCTGAGGCAATAAACAATCCACGAGTTGAGACATGTCAGATAAATATTGTCATTCTGATATGTCATTTCATAATCCTATGTGTTCAATATATGAAAAGTAGTTGCTATTGAGCTTCCATTGAATAGTCCTATGAGGACACAAGGAAGATGACGACTTACATTTTGCTCAGTAATCTTTTAAATGCTTTATAATTTCTCTTATCTGTGTGAAAGAGGATAAGGTATATATGTGATGCTTGGAGAAAGTCCAGGGATGCTAAGTCCTATGTTCTTGATGGTCTGAAAAGTATGGAATATGATAGTAAACAAAGTGCATACTACCTAATCTTAGTACTTGTATACCCTGGCCATGTATTCAACTATTGAAGATAAGGTGAGTATGGAACTCTTAGATTGTTATCTTTCTGATTACTCTGATCAAGTAGTCATTCTGAGACAATGTAGTGAGTATAACAAAACTGGAAATATGGTATGGACATTTGTATCGCATCCTAAGTGCAATAAAGAGGAATCTAAGATGATCTCAGATCAATCTTTGTGTATGAGGAAGTAAAGAGTATGATCCTCATGAGATGAGAAAGAGAACAAGGGAGATGATGCCTATTTGATAAAGTCTGTGTGAATAGTGAGAATCTTTTTCCCTAATGTGAAAATGGGAAATGTGATAAAACCATGAAATATTCATGAACATGATAGGCAATAATAAAGAAAGGGATGATGATATGTAATCATCCACGTAATTCCTATGCAGATGGCAATGAACCTGAGATGAAATAAGTGCAATTGACTTATGAACGGTGAAAGTTCATGTAATAATCCTAGGAGATGATGAGGTCTCCTCTTTGATGAACAACCCTGGGTAATGATGGGGTAATGAAAGGAATAAGTTTCTTTGTGTTCTTTCCTTTTTGGGACATGGCAATCAAGTGAGTCTGAAGACACTTGATGTGCATGAGTTAGAAGTGATATATTGATGGATACTTAGAAAAGTATCAGTTGTCTTGGACCTTGGTTCTAAGATAAAAGATATGTGTAATATATAATATCCCAAGATAAAAGAAAGATCCTTTTGTATGTTTGACTTTGGTATTAACAATAGAGAGATGGAAATGATGAGGATGTGATGTGTTTTTGACACATGTGGAGGATATAAAGGAAAGGGATTCTGGTATCCAAGATGTGTCAGGTGGTATGGGGAAGTGAGAATATGACTCCTGATAAGATGATTAATGTTTGGCAACCTAGAAGGGACAACTTTGAGATAACTCTAGTAGGAAAATCATATGTTAGGGGTTTATGCTCTGCATAAACATAACCTTCATAAAGATGCATTAATTGAAGGAATAATCATGGAATCATTTTGAGAAAAAGCTTATCAAGCTAAAGATAATTCCTTAATCCCTATTTAGATCTATTGATACCGTTTATTCATAATAACTAGAGATATCTCTGAGATAAGTTCTTCTTTATTAAGTGACTTTTCCTTATGACAATAGAATGAAAAATTAGAAAGATAGTTGATACAAGTCATAAGAAAGTTGTGTGCCATGATAACAGATTAGAGTGACACTAAAGATGTATGGTAAGACCTATAGTCCCAAGTGGGTGACAAAACATAATTCTGATTTCTCCTCTAAAGTGAAATGCTAAACTGAGTAAGGAGTATGGAAGATTCCCTAGAATCTCATCACATAAAAGATGTGACTCAATAAGGCTTGACATCAGAATTATTCATAATACTTCTCTGACTTAGAAAGTGTTACTTGACAATTTAATAGAAAGATGTGTGGGCGTCCTAGGGATAGCGCCGCCTCAACGACGGACGGACGATCCCGAGGTAAGCTCCTCCCATCCCCCTGGAGGGGGATCTCCCTCCTCCCTCTCTGGCGCCATGGCTACGGTGGTGTCTCCTGGTGATGAGGCACCTGTTGCGACCGAGCGCCCCACGCTCAGATGGGCTTGGAATCAGGTCCTGGCCAGCGGGGGCCTCGACAGTGAGAAGTACACATTCAGCCCGTCTGAGAAGATCAATGGCAAGCGATTTATGACAATAGATGAGCCGACTTACGATGTCATGGAGAAGTGCTGGGAACACACATCGATCCTATACGTGATGGACAAGAGACCATATTACCATCATCTTCTTGCTTGGATTCGTAGGGTTTGGAAACCTAAGGGAGGTTTTGACCTGTTCTCCAAACTGAACAAGTTCTTCCTTCTCCGCTTCAAATCGGCTGAGGACAAGAAGAGCATCATCAATGGAGGGCCTCGATGGTTCGACAACCGTTTGGTGGTCGTCAAGGACTACAAGATGGGGATGACTTGCAGAAGGACTTCTTCAGCACCTTACCAGTCTGGATCAACATACCTAGTATGGGGCGCAACTGGTCCCCTAGGGATATTGGGATCATGGCCAGCGGAGTAGGGAAGCTACTCAGAATTGACTTCAAGTCCTTAGGACAGGAATCGCTGGGAGAGGCACATGCACTAGTGGAAATCGACGTTGATGAAGAGCCTCCTCAGGAGGTGTGGGTCAACATGCCTAGGCGCGACCCTATGCCGGTGAAGATCCAGTATGAGCACGTCCCGAAGAGGTGGGTCGAGTGTAGGGTGTTTGGCCATGATGGGTCTGATTGCCCTATCAATCTGATCGCCGATGTGGTGGTTCCTGCTCCAACAATGCAAGTCTAGAAGGTAGTTGGGAAGAAAGGCAAGGTTGTGGTTGCTTCTAACGCAATGACGGATGAACAAGGGGCTGATCAGGTCATGGTTGTAAGCTCGAGCAGCAGACATGATGGTGGTATTTCTTCCTTGGGTGCTATTGGCACTAGACCATAGGTTGATGGAGGACATGATGATGGCAGTGGTTCCAACGCGGGGGTCTTAGGCACTACTGTTGTTAGAGTTGCAGATCACATGATTGAATCTGGAACACAGGCTGATGGTGGAACGCCCCACTCAGACAGAGGTAGTACTATCATGGCTGATGGAAGGGTTGGCTCGTTGACGGGTCAAGGCGGTGGCAATGTTGCAGGTGCTACGTCTCCGGTTAATGTGGCAGCGTCTCTGGTTGCTGCTAGGGCAGATGGTGGGGCAACGCTGCGTCGCGGAGCAGATGTGGGTGATGGTTTGGGTGCTGCTGTCAATGGTGGGTCGGGCACTACCTTGACTCAATGGTGGGTGGTTGCATTGTTGGTTCAGGGGAGACTGATGATTCAATAGTCAGATGATCAACTGGTGCTTCCTCTTCTTCATCATCCAAGGCTTCAAGGGTTTCCAAAGGTGATGGGTCTCGTAAGACCCGCTCGGCCGCCAGAGGTCATTAATGACCTTTCTCATGACTAATGTTTGTGGCTGAGGGAAACCACGTAAGAAGAAAGAAGTGAGGAGAACCATCCTTGATAATAAAGCGACAATGTCCATTCTTGTTGAATCTAAAATCAAGTCTCACATGATCCATACATCTGACTGTATGTTCCCTAAAGGCTGGTTATGGGTTTCTAATCATATGCATGACCATAATGGTCGTATCTATGTTGGGTGGAATCCTAATTGCTGGACTACTTCTGTGGTTGAGATGGATGATCAACAGGTCACTATGAAATGCATTAATAAAGGTGGACTCACTATCTACACTACTTCTATCTATGCTAGGAACTTTGTGTCTGAGCGTTCTATTCTGTGGAGTACCTTGGAGAGGATTGCTACTAGCATAGATGAAGCTTGGCTTATCACTGGTGATTTCAATAATATCAGGAAACAAGAGGAGAAGGCGGGGGGTCGTGAGGTGCCATCTATTATCCTTAGTTCTTTTAATGCTTCTCTTGATAATGCTGGTCTAACCAAACTACCTATCATTGGTAAGGAGGTTTATACATGGCATAACAAGCAAGGTGTTGCTAAAAGGGTGGTGTGAAAACTTGATAGAGCCTTTGTCAATGATGCTTGGCTGTCTAAATTTCCTAGTTCCAAAACAAAGTTCATCACATGTAATTACTCAGATCACTGTGCTCTAAACATCAATATGAAACCTATCTCTTTCAAGAAGAAGCCTTTTCATTTTCTCAATTTCTGGCTAGATTGGGAAGGTTGTCGGGACATTATTAAAGAGGCTTGGGCTACTGAAATCAATGGCAACCCACTCTTCAAGTTATGTCATAAACTCAAGAATGTCAAAGAGAAGTTTAAGACTTGGTCCAAATAGTATGTCAACCTCAAGAACCTTATTGCTAGAGAAAGAATGGAGCTTGATGACATCTCAGCTGTGGTCTGTAGATGCCCTCTAGATCCATATCTCATTCATGCTAAAAAACAAACCCTTGAAAGACTGGACTTACTTCTTCAGGCAGAAGAGGTTTATTTCTGGAAGCACAGTAGAATGGAGTGGCTCTCCAATGGTGATAGGAAAACTACTATCTACCATACCATTGTCAAGAGACGGGATGCTATAAACTCTATAACTGAACTTTTTGACTCACATGGTGATCTTTTGCAGGATAATGATGCCATTGCTGATGAAACTGTATAGTATTTTGAACAACTATATAACCAACCTTATGTTGCTTCAGGCTCTTGTATTCCAGATTGGTCACCTCTTGTTTCTAAAATTGATAATGACATGCTATGCTCTACTTCGAGTTTGAACAAGGTTTGTGATGCTGTGTGGAGCATAGGACCTCACAAAAGCCCAGGTCCGGATGGCTTCAATGGTTACTTCTATAGGGGTAATTGGAACGTCATTTGTGATGATCTCCTTAAGGCTGTTCAATGGATTTTCGTAGGGGGAAGCATGGTTAGGCAAGTTAACCATGTTTTTCTTGCTCTTATTCCCAAGAAGGATATTGTTTCATCCCCTGTTGATTTCAGGGCTATCTCTTACTGTTTGATGCTTTGTAAAATTATCGCTAAAGTCATATCATGGAGACTAGCTACTCTTCTGCCAAAAATTATCTCTCCTTACCAAGGTGCTTTTGTCAAAGGTAGGAGTATTGAGGATTGTTCTCTTGTTGCGGCTGAGTTCACTCTTAGATCCAACTAGAAATCTAGTCCTCCCCCTGCTTGCATCAAGTTGGATATTACCAAGGCCTTCGACTCTGTTCGTTGATCTTACCTTTGGGATTGTCTCAATGGCCTCAGGTTCAATGAGAAGTTTATCTCCATTCTTAAACAATGTGTGGAGACTCCATCCTTTTCTCTCTTACTAAATGGTTCTTCAGTTGGCTTCTTTAAAAGCTCCAACGGTCTTAGGCAAGGTGATCCCTTATCTCCTCTACTTTTTGCTATTGCTATGGAAGGCTTCAGCAGATGTCTTGAGGAGGCGTATGATAATAGACTCATCCGAAGCTATTCCATCAACAGGACCAAGGCTCTTAGCCATCTTCTTTTTGCAGATTATGTCCTTATTTTTTCTGAGGGTCGACTACACAGCCTTGCCAAACTCAAATAGATTTTGCTGGAATTTGGTTCTGTTTCAGGCATGAAATGCAGTCCAAATAAAACACATATATTCTTGTTCTCTTCTTGCCGCAACAAGGATGCCTTGATCAGTTGCTTGGGTATTCAGCTAGGTACATGGCCCACAAAGTATCTTGGTTTTCCTATGGCTAGTGGCAATCTCAGGAGGTGCCACTTCCATGAATGCTTAGATAAGCTCAGAGATATGATACAGAGATGGCCTGGTTCTAAAATATATATGGCTGGTCAGCTTGTGCTTATTAAGCACTGTGCCATGGGTCTGATCATCTATTGGCTGCGTATGGGTGACATTCCTCCTGCTGTCTTACGTAGGATGGAGCTGCTGCTTTCTGACTTCCTTTGGGGTAGCTCGGTGCATCCCTCTAGGTTGTCACGACTAGCTTATCTGCTTGGAGAAGGCGGTTTGGGGCTAAAGAGACTTGATGAACTTGAGGATTACCATATGTTACGTCGCATTAAAAGGTTCACCCAAGCTCAATGTATATGGAGCTCATGGTTTTCTTGTAGGTATGGTGATACCTTGTCTACTGTTTCCAGGAATGGCTCTACTTGCCATAGACGTATGGTGGCTCTATGGACTTCCTTCTCATCTTAGGAGGGCAAGGATCTTTGGAGAAATGCAAGATAAAAGCATCCATCTGATAAGGCTTATGGAAATCTTTGGCTCTCCAAACACTACCCTAGATGGAGTCTTACTACCTTTAGAGCACTCACAAATGTCCTTCCTACTATGGAAAAGATTAGTTCCTAGTTGGGGGCACCTGTTCCTACATGCTTACTATGTGGCCAACACAATGACTCCATAACTCATATGTTTGAGGGATACAAATATTGGAAATATATTTGGGGTCACGCTCAACTGAAACTCAACATCAGAGCCTCATATTCTCTATATGAATGCCTTATGGACCTTGGTAAAAGATCAAAGCAATCCAGAATCATTGAACTTTGGGCCATCACTGGTGCTGTCCACTTCATTTGGTATGAGCGTAATAAAAGGCTACATAATGGTGGCTCTTCTGACTTTGTCATAATCTTCAACCGTATTGCACTTGAGATCAAGAGAATGTATTTTACTTTTAAATCTTGTCTTGATTTTTCTCCTATAATAGATAGGAATTGGGATCTGCCGTAACCAATTCTTAGGAGTGTGTAGCCACATGTTCGGGTGTGGCTTGTAACTTTGTCCTCTTCTAGGGGGGTTTTTGGAATATACTTACCCAATTTTGCAAAAAAAAAGTGTTGCTTGACACAGAGTTGACTTCGCGGTCAGTGAGAGATAGAAAAATTGAGTATGTGTCATGTATGATAGATCTTATGTTGATCTTTTATGAAAGGGCTTTGTTTTGGTCAAAGTTCTTTGACATCTCCATGACATCAAGATGTTATGTGGAGACTTGATGATGTGATGCAGAACAACAATTGTCTTCCTTCATCTAGGATTTTGAGGATGAAATCCTTGTTAGGGATTTAAAATTGTAATACCCCTGACCTGGGTTAAGGCTTAACCCTAGTAGTTTTGCTTAAGTAAGATACTTACAAGCTAATTCTAATATTTTGAAAAGTAATTAAGTCTTCTTGTGAAGTTTATTGTCAAGATTGAACTTAATTGGAAACTATGTGTGCATTATATGAAAGTCAGAGTGAAAAGTGCAATTTACCCAAGTTGAGGGGTTACATTGCAAAATGTCACATGTGGAATGTTTCCTAAGTGTTTCAATATCATAAGAAAGAGAATGATGCTAAGTGGTGGCTTGTGGAAAGCCTAAATCTTAAATTATAACTTGTTTGAACAATTTCTCTAATATACATCTCATTAGTCACCTTAGCATAACTTGGTACATGAATCAATTCATTTATGTTTAATGTGTTCCATCTTATTTACTAAAATACATATAATAACTCAAGTATGATAATGAGTAATTGGATTCACATGGTCGTACATTAATGCCTAATGTGATGTTAGAGGTATAATGTATAATGTGTAGTGTAATAGGAGAAAATGATTAATGATGCCATTAACATGAGTATGAAATGTAAGTTGGCATGGTGTAATATAGATATAAGAAATTAATGTGACATTATTTGGATTATTATAGGCTTAATAACTTGTTGGATAATGTTAACATTTTCTTACATAATAATCTTTGATAATCCTATATGATGTTACTATGAGGATAATGGAGAATAGATTTAAGTTGTTAAGGTTGTAACCTAATGTTATAACCCACATTAAGGTTAGTTAGTAAGTACCTCGATTAGCGAGAAGTACTTTTATTAGTGCTAAGTACCTTATTAAACATCATGGTTAATCAAGATAAGCTAAGATGTGAATCAATAGATGAGATTGATTCATTTGGGGTAATTAACGTTAACTGCGGTGTTAATTGTTAAGTTAATTACCAAAGATAGTTAACCTAAATAAGATGGTCTAGTTTCTGTGTTTTTATGCATTGAGGTTTTCGTGGATCTTGTGCTTGGAATTTTGCAAAAGAAATTGTGTAATTCGGACTTACGGAGAGAAAGTTATGATGATTTGAAGTTCTTGGGTTGAATCTACAATTTACCCAATTATTAGCCTTATTAACCCCTTTCCCTTTCTCCCTTATCTCTTCTTCCCTGATATACACCGCTTGAGCGGCGCCCAACCTGTCCAAACAAGAGTAGAAGAGGGGGGTGTGGGCAATTTTGAGCTCCGATCCGCAGGCGCCCTACTTCCTTCTCCTTCCTCCGCCCTTCTTCTTCCTCTACCTTGCCCGAGTAGTGCCCCGACCAGCCATAGAAGTCCTGCCAGTAGCAGTGCTAGCCAATAGCAAGACGCTGACCAAGAGCCGCCTTGGGCGTGCAAAGCACCAGGGAATGGTGCCCTCGATTCTGACTTGGTCATCCATGCTCAAATCCGTAGCCACCTAGCTGAGTTTCAAGCTTCCCCTAGACTTTCCTCCACCTGTGCATGAGAAAGCACTTGCTACTTGTAGCAGGTCTGAACCAGAGCCTTTGGACACAAGAAGCACCATGGAAACGGTGCTTTGGCTCTGATTTTGAGGTCCAAGCAAGCTTCTGCAGCCCCCCTAGCCACGAGCAGCACCTAGTTGCGTTTGTAGCTTCTTCCTTCCACCTACTGCATGAAGCAGGTTGTTCTAGAACTATACTAAGGTTGAAGAAGACCCGCTGATGCCAGAAAATAGGCTTTGAATGATTTTCCAATCGATTTCGGTCATCTTGGACCACGGTGAGTAGAATCTCACTCCCAAACACAAGTATAACTCAAATAATCAGACGTTTTGGTTGGAATCAGTGTTATTTGCGGATGTCAGCATTTACCCAGGTGTCGGGCAGTGTCGACGTTGCTTAATTTGTAAATTGCACAAATTTCGTAGTTATGCTTGCACGATGCTAGTTAGTTGATTGATGAGTGTGATATAGATTAGTAAAATTACACGATTGATCAAAACCTAAATTGCTTAGTTAAATGTTGAAAATAGTAGAACATGACCAGTAACGGTATAGTTTGGATATAAACCCAGACTGTACATTTTTAGTAAGTTAATAGATGCTCGAATTCAAAGAAATGCCAATGACATGAAAGGGTTCAATAGAAACCTAGTCGCACACTCCCAGTCATATTTAATGTGAGTTTATTAATAATTATATGAATCAACACATTTCTCAAGGATATCATAAAAGATTCTCAATTATTATCCATAATCCATGTCATGATAAGTAATTAACTCTTAATTGGGTTAAGTGATGCACAACTCAGGATTAGGGATTGATGTGCACGTTTTTCAAGGAATTTCAGATAATTTACAAGTGCTACTGATGATTTCTCATATGTTTAGTAATAGACATTTATCAATATATTAAGATGTTTAATTGCATGATTTCAATATGTATGTGCCAAGTTAACAAGTATTCTATTTATTTAAATTTGCTTGCAAGTACAATATGATTATTTCTCAGTAAATTATAGTATTTGAGCATATTGCACTACCAAGTTAGAAATGATATACATGTTGTATATATAAGTTTCAGATAAATAGACTTGGTACCATAGAGATACTAAAGCCAAGAATAAGTAAGAGAGTGATGCAATATAGTAAGAGCTTTCTAAGAATAATAAAATAATAGATCTAAGGGCCCTGACACCATAGAATCCCTATGTGAGGTATGCGCCTTAGGGATGAAACGAACTACCCTGGCAGTGCGTCCAGTATACGGGGGTCAGAACGTACCAACAGGTGGTACGGGGGACGAAGCCCTAGTGGAAGTCTACTTAAATTACAGAATGTAGTGCTCCACATCAACCAGAAGTCCTGGTGGCACTAGAGTATAGAAAAGCATGTCCAACATCAACCAGAAGTCCTGGTGGCACGAGAGTACAAAAAAGCCAATAGGTGGCTTGACTCTCTGCCTGTGTGCTCAGGTTAGAGGAGGAGTCTAGTTTACGACACCATAGGAGTGTCGAGGCCAGAGAGCCAGTTTCACTGTTGCAGACCAGGAGAGTAGTCAGACTTAGCTATCCTGGGGTGTCGACTAAGTCTTGTACGGTGGGATCGTAGTTCGCTATGAGTCTTCATATGTAGAGTACACTACATATGATCAGGGCATAAGATAAAATATGTTCATATAGGTTCATAGAGTTTCTTATAAGTTAAAGAGTTAAGAAAGATTTGAGTTAGTTTCACAGCAGTTGTCCTTTAAATTAAATTTTAGTATTCTCTATTATTTAATCATATCTACAGCTTTGTAATAGTTGTTATCTTAATAAAATGTTGACATCTCCTGTTGTTTAAATTATATTGCTGAAATCTTCTCAGTATAGTATTATCTTATATTTTATTCCAATTAATAATCATAAAATGAGTTATCTACGATGGTTGGGTGAAATTCTATTCACTGAGCCAGTAGCTCACCAACCTACTGAAACATTTTTTCAGGTCAGTGTCAGCACGAGGAAGCTAAAGGATCGTATCACCCAAGTTCTTAGAAGGTAGTTTGTAGTTAGATAGAGTTCTCTTAGTCCTTTCCCCTCAATCCTTGGGCATGTGGTGTGGTAGAGAGAGAATATAATGTAATATGTAGTTTAGATTTCAGTTATCTATTGTGTTTTACTTTCAACGTGAACAATGTAATATGTTGTGTATGTTTAGTTTTATTCCAAGGTATATGGTAAGTGCTTCCGTAGTTTTATTACGATCCGATGTTATTCAAGCTATTAGGTTTTTCCTTTAAGTTAATTCTAAGCGATTAAGAAAAGAAAAGGTTAAGGGTGGTTTACCGAGGGTGACTCCCCGATCTCTGGGGTCATTAGAGATGGCACAGGGATTGGGGTGTCACAAGTTTTTTTGGTATCAGAGCAAAGGTTTGAGTACGTAGTTACTCTAAGTCAAGGTCAGGGGATGATAAGAGACCAATAGGATTAGGACTTAGGTGTTTTCCTTCCAACTACAATTTTTCTAACAAGAAGTGTTATGTTATACTATTGCAGATGGCAGCAAGAGGACGTGTTCATGAGGACCAAGATGAGAGCCACATTGGACCTGATCCTTAGGAGATGGGTCCAGGTGGTGGAGATGATATGGATGAAGCATCAAGAATGTACATAATGTTTCTTGAGACTAGGGAAAAGTATAAGATGGAGAGGCGAGCTTCTACCTCGAGCAGTAAGGACCTGATGAGATCCTATGAGCTGGTTAAGAATCTTGGAGGTATTGAGTTCAAAGGAACTACGGACCCTGCAGTAGAAGATGAATGGCTGAGACAGTTAGAGAAAGTGTCCCGTCTGATGGAGCTGTCTGAGGAAAGAAAAATCAATCATGTAGTTTATTTTCTTAAAGGTGATGTATAGCTCTGGTGGCGTGGAGTGGAAGATAAAAGGAGGAACACGATATTGACTTGGAAGGATTTCATTGAAGAATTCCATCTTAAGTACTATCCACCTACCTTTCTGAGTGAGAAGATAAGACAGATGTAGAATATTAGACAAGGAAGTATGACAATTGGTGAATACGAGGCATATTTAACCCAAGAGTTACCATTTGAGTTGTTGTTGAGGGTTCTGTCAGGTGAACTGAAAATGTTGACAAAGTTTTATCCCAGATGTTTGTTGACCTTTGGTGGTTACACCATCACGGTTAATCTTATACCCCTGGATATTAACTCTTTTCAAGTTCTCTTGGGAATGGATTTCCTAGAGACGTATCGAGTTCAGCTCGACTGTTGGAAGAAGGAAATCGTCTTTCAACAGGGTGGATTTTCCTATGTCTTTTCTGGAGACAGGAATGTTTTGCCTACGTGTATCTTATCTACCGTTGTAGCTGATAAGATGTTGCAGAAAGGTTGTGAGGCATTCTTGGCACATGTAGTAGATACCAGAGCAGAGAAGAGCACAATCAACCTATGGGATGTGGCAGTGGTCTGTGAGTTTCCAGATGTTTTCCCAGATGAGTTTCCAGGTCTACCTCTTGAAAGAGAGATAGACTTTGAGATCCAGGTGTTCCCAGGTAGTCAACCTATAGTGTTGCCAGCTTATAGAATGGCACCTGTAGAGTTGAAGGAACTGAAAATCCATCTACAGGAATTGCTGGATAAGGGTTTCATTCGACCTAGTTCTTCTCCGTGGGGAGCTCCTGTATTTTTTGTGAAGAAGAAGGACGGTAATACGAGGTTATGTATAGACTATCGACAGTTGAATAAGATCACCATTAAGAACAAGTACCCGTTGCCAAAGATAGATGATTTGTTTGATCAGTTGCGTGGAGAAACAATCTTTTCTAAGATATATTTGAGATCTAGGTATCATTAGTTGAGGATAAAGGCTTCAGATATTCCTAAGTCAACTTTTAGAACAAGATATGAGCATTATGAGTTGCTAGTCATGTCGTTTGGACTAACTAATGCCCCAATAGTTGTCATGGATTTGATGAACCAGATTTTCAAGACGTTCTTGGATCAGTTCATAGTGGTTTTCATAGATGACATTCTGATTTATTCCAGAGATGATGAGAAACATGAGCAACATCTGAGGATAGCATTATAGTTGTTGAGACAACACTAATTATATGCTAAGTTTAGTAAGTGTGAATTCTGGTTAGCTGAGGTGTCTTTTCTTGGACATGTCATCTCAGAATATGGAGTAAGTGTTGACCCTAAGAAAGTCGAGTCTATTCTATAGTGGGAGCAGCCTATGACTGCTACTGAGATCAGAAGCTTCTTAGGATTGGCAGGTTACTACAGGAGGTTCATCCATAACTTCAGTGTTATAGCGTCACCTCTGACATGCTTAACAAGAAAGAATGTACTGTTTGTCAGGTCAGACAACTATGAAAAGATTTTTTAGATCTTGAAGAAAAAGTTGACTAAAACACCAGTGTTGATCCTGCCCGAGGTAGATAAAGGCTACACAGTGTTTTGTGATGCTTCCAGGAGAGGCTTAGGTTGTGTGTAGATGCAGGAAGGCAAGGTAGTAGCTTATGCATCTAGATAGCTTAAGAAGAATGAGGAGAGTTACCCGACACATGATCTGGAGTTAGCTGCAGTAGTTCATGCTCTTAAGACATGGCGTCACTATCTTTATGGTGAGGCATGTCAGGTGTTTACGAATCATAAGAGTTTGAAATATATTTTCACCCAGAAGGATCTGAATCTTAGACAGCAGATATGGTTAGAAGTGATCAAGGATTATGATGTGATGATAGATTATCATCCTAGTAAGGTGAATGTGGTAGTAGATGCCCTCGGCAGGAAGTCAAGTTCAACAGTAGATGTATTCTCTATGGAATGCTTCAAGAGAGACCTGCTAGTAGAGATGTGGAAGTTGAACTTAGACTTAGGAGTAACAGAACAGAGTGGTTTGATTGCACAGATGCAAGTCAAGCCTACTTTTTATCATTAGATCAAGGAACTTTAGCAGAGTGATAGTGAGTTACAGCAGATCATGGAGGACATGACAAGAGGAAAGAGACTAGAGTTTGGGTTTTCAGATGATGGTTTGTTGTACCAGCATGATAGGTTGTGTGTACCTAGAGATAGTGATTTGAAAGAAAGGATTCTTGAGGAAGTGCATGCATCAATGTACGTTATGCATCTAGGAAACACTAAGATGTACATGAATCTCAAGGAGTTGTACTGGTGGTCAGGTATGAAAAAGGATGTAGCTGAGTATGTGGCTAGATGCAGTGTGTGTCAGAAAGTTAAGGCTGAGCATCAAAAACCTATAGGTACTTTGCAATCTCTTCCTATACCAGAGTGGAAGTGGGAACATATAGCTATGGATTTTGTGGTAGGGTTGCCCAGGACACCTAAAGGTTGTGACTCGATATGGGTGATTGTGGATAGACTGACTAAGTCTGCTCACTTTCTTCCTGTTAAGTAAACCTTTGATGTCTCGAAGTTGGCTAAGATATATGTGGATGAGATAGATAGGCTGCATGGTATCCCAGTTTTAATTATATCAGATAGAGATCCTAAGTTCACCTCTATGTTTTGGAATCAGTTGCATCATGCTTTGGGCAAAAAGTTGAGGTTCTGTACATCTTTTCACCCGCAGACGGATGGTTAGTTAGAGAGGACCATTCAGACTCTTGAGGACATGCTGAGAGCATGTGTCTTGCATTTCAGTGGAAGTTGGGAAGAACACTTGAGACTTATAGAGTTTGCATATAATAATAGTCACCATTCCAGTCTTGGTATGGCCCCATATGAAGCTTTGTATGGCAGAAAGTGTAGATCCCTCGTAAGTTGGTACAAGGTGGGTGAAAAAGAGATTCTTGGACTAGAGATATTGGATTTGACCACCGAGATGCTAGAGGACTGTGGGGAACGAGCATCGCCACCATCTGCCACACTTGGACTCGACGGAGACACCAGGATTGGTGTGGATGAGCTCTCGCCCACATTATCGCCTCTAGAGTCAGGGATCCGACCACTGCCACACCCTCACCCTCTCCCGCTCCTTCCTCATCTGTGACCTCGAGTCATCTGGATCCCACCCTTAATCGCAACCTCCAGAACAGCCTCAGGTAGACGCAAGCAGCAACCCGCCTGACTGGTTGGGAGCCTACAGAGTCGGCTGAGATGCCAGAGATGTGGCGGTGTTACCATTCTTCGAATTGGAGGTGAAGGATGGCAAATCACATATATCAATTTTGAGTCAAGGTGCGCCAGACTGGTCCAGATGCATCTCGATTCAATTCGTTGGAAGGAAGCCATACTGGGGTCAACTCCTTGGTTGGATCAGAAGACACTGGCGCTCTAGCGGCGACTGTGTAGTGGTTGCAAAGGAGAAGGAAGGATTCATCGTTAGGATGCCGACCTCGACGGAAAGGGAAAGGGTGTTAGATAAAGCTCCTTGGATGATGGATGGCTCCCTGCTGGTAGTCCAACCGTGGGTGCTAGGGACAAGTATTTCCCCCCTATCCTTCCTTTCCATTCCAGTCTGGTTTAGAATAGAGAACCCAGGCTTCCCTTGGATAGAGACTAAGCTTGCGCAGGTTGCCAGCCTTGTGGGGAGGCCGCTCGACCTGGTGGACGCCTATCTCTCGATCAGATGCCTTGAAAGTGCAAAAGTATGCGTGGATCTCAAGGTTCCTGCTTCGATACCTAGCTTATTTTTGGTAGATGTAGATGGTGCCCAAAGAGCTTTGAAGGTTGACTATGTTGCGAGGCCCCTAGTTTGCACAGGCTGCAGGTGTTTTGGGCACAAACTCTCTTCTTGCCCTGCGATTTCTAGTGAACCTAAGGTGTTCGAGGAAATGCAGATACGATGTGGGAAAGACTGTGGTGTTCATAAGAATGCTCAAGGTAAAGAAGCAAAGGTCTGGGAGAAAACCCAGGAGAGCAGATCAGCAGGAGAAGAAGGTACTGGTATTCCAGCTACACAGGTTTCTTCCTCATCTACTCAACTGATTCTCCTGGAGCCGGACATGCTTTCAGACAGCAAACTCCGGATTTTGATTTCTTGAATTTGGAGTGGGAACTAGATGTTCCAACACAACCTAAGGTTACTAGTATCATAATTCAATCTGTTGGGTTGTCTTTTGATTACTATCAGCAACCACGGGTCTCAGAAGAGGATGGATATTCTTCAATTAGCTCCATTGATCTAGATTCTGACCCATTCAAGATCAAGGATGACGATAGATTAAGGAAAAAGAAAAATAAAAAGAAAAATAAGGGAAAGGAAAAGGATGTGAGTAGTCCAAATGCTACTTTGGATCCTTAATCTTCTTTCTTTTGTGAAGCTATCAACTACTTCCGTGGTTGATTGTTAGGGTCCCTGTTCAGATGTCTTGTCCTGGCAGAAGTGTATTTCATTCTTTGGCTCACCCTGAATGTAGGTGGCTGATTAGAAACTTTCATGTAACACTTCTTTGTGGGTGATACGACTGTCAGTGTTCTTGAATTGTTGAAGGTTGGCTGCTGAAGCTCAAGGCAGGTCCTGGATGAGTCATTTTTGTCTGAATTATGAAGTCTGTTTAGTTACCTTCCTCGTTTTGGAGTTGATTTGAAGTGGTAGTTCTACCAGCTCCATGGAGGTTGCTTTGATGTGGCAGATCATGCAATACTCAGTCAGTCTTATGCGTGTTTGTCCCAGCTGTTCGGTATCTCAAGTAGTAGGTGCAAAAGCTAATCTGATGAATGGTTTCTAGCATAAAATCAAGGAGTTTAGTATAGATATATTTGTGGGTGGGGTTATTGAATCTGTATGATTCTTCTTCTTCGATGTCAGTGTTGTTTTCCTTGTTTTTTTTTTTCCTTCTCTTAGTTTCAGACTTTTGGGGGTTCTTCTTCTTTGTTCCTGATCTGATGTGGTCTTCCTGTGTGGAGGCACATAGATCTAGTTTCCTTTTTGAGGCACTTTGTACCTATAGTTTTGGTTTCAATAGTAACATGTTTTTTTTCTGACAAAAAAAAGAGATAATGGATTTGACTACTGAAAAGATTATAGTGATCAGAGAACAATTGAAAGCTGCACAGGACAGGAAGAAGAGTTATGCTGAGAAGAGACATAGACCTCTTGAGTTTGAGGTTGGTGATGAAGTGTATCTGAAGGTTTCACCATGGAAAGGAGTGTTGAGCTTTGGCAAGAGAGGCAAACTGACTCCTAGGTTTATGGGCCCATATCCTATCATTGAGAGGATTGGACCTGTAGCCTAGAGGTTGGAATTTCCATCTGAGTTGGCTAATCTTCATGATGTGTTTCATGTATCGATGCTGAAGAAGTGTTACCCTGGTACAGAGAAGATAATGGACCCAAAACCTGCACAGCTCAGATCAGATGTGTCCTATGTTGAAGGACCATTTCAGATAGTTGATTGGAGTATCAAGAAACTCAAGAATCGTGAGATACCATTAGTAAAAGTTCTATGTAGGAACCATAACCTAGAGGAAGCCACGTGGGAGCTTGAGTCAGAGATGCATAACAAGTTTCCTTTTCTCTTTTAGGAATTTCGGGACAAAATTCTTATAAAGGAGGGAGATTGTTATAACCCACATCAAGTTTAGTTAGTAAGTACCTCAATTAGTGTGAATTACTTTTATTAGTGCTAAGTACCTTGTTAAACATCGTGGTTAATTAAGATAAGCTAAGACATGAATCAATAGATAAGATTGATTCATTTGAGGTAATTAATGTTAACTGCAGTGTTAATTGTTAAGTTAATTATCAAAGATAATTAACCTAGCTAATATGGTCTAGTTGATGTGTTTTTATGAATTGAGGTTGTAGTGGATCTTGTTCTTGTAATTTTGCAAAAGAAATTGTGTAATTCGGACTTACAGAGAGAAAATTATGATGATTTGATGTTCTTGGGTTGAATCTGCAATTTACCCAATTATTAGCCTTATTAACAACCCCTTTCCCTTTCTCCCTTATCTCTTCTACCTTGATAGACACTGCTTGAGCGGTGCCCAACCTATCCGAACAAGAGCAGCAGAGGGCGGGTGTGGGCGATTTCGAGCTCCTTAGCTCCGATCCGCAGGCACCCTACTTCCTTCTCCTTCCTCCACCCTTCCTCTTCCTCTACCTTGCCCTAGCAGTGCCCCGACCAGACAGAGAAGGCTAGCCAGAAGCAGCACCATCCAACAGCAAGGTGTCGACTAGGAGTCACCTTGGGTGCACAAAGCACTAGGGAATGGTGCCCTCGACTCTGACTTGGTTGTCCATGCTCAAATCCGCAGCCACCTAGTAGAGTTTCAAGCTTCCCCTAGCCTTTCCTCCACATGTGCATGAGAAAGCACCTGTTGCTTGTAGCAGGTCTGAACCAGAGCCTTTGGGTACGAGAAGCACCAAAGAAATGGTGCTTTGGCTCTGGTTTTGAGGTCCAAGCAAGCTTCTGCAGCCCCCCTAGCCACAAGCAGCACCTAGCTGCGTTTGTAGCTTCTTCCTTCCACCTACTGCGTGAAGCAGGTTGTTCCAGAACTGTACCAAGGTTGAAGAAGACCCGCTGATGCCCGGAAATAGGCTTTGGACGAGTTTCCAGTTGATTTCGGTCATCTTGGACCACGGTGAGTAGAATCTCACTCCCAAACACAAGTATACCTCAAATAATTGGACGTAGCGGATGTCAGCATTTACCCAGGTGTCGAGTAGTGTCGGCGATGCTTAATTTCTAAATCACACGAATTTCTTAGTTACACTTACACGACGCTAGTTAGTTGATTGATGAGTATGATTTAGATTAGTAAAATTACACGATTGATCGAAACCTAAATTGCTTAGTTAAATGTTGAAAATAGTAGCACATGACTAGTAACAGTATAGTTTGGGTATAAACCCAGGATGCATGTTTTTAGTATGTTAATAGATGCTTGAATTCAAAGAAATGACAATGACATGAAAGGGTTCAATAGAAACCTAGTTTCACACTCCCATTCATATTTAATGTGAGTTTATTAATAATTATACGAATCGACACATTTCTCAAGGATATCATAAGAAATTCTCAGTTATTATCAATAATTCATGTCATGATAAGTAATTAACTCTTAATTGGGTTAAGTGATGCACAACTCAGGAATAGGGATTGATGTGCACATTTTTCTAGGAATTTTAGATAATTTACAAGTGCTACTGATGATTTCTCATATGTTGAGTAATCAACCTTTATCAATATATTAAGATGTTTAATTGCATGATTTCAGTATGTATGTGCCAAGTTAACAAGTATTCTATTTATTTAAATATGCCTACAAGTACAGTATGTTGATTTCTCAGTAAACTATAGTATTTGAGCATATTGCACTGCCAAGTTAGAAATGATATACATGTTGTATATATAAGTTTCAGAGGATTAGACTTGGTACCATAAAGATACCAAAGCCAAGAATAATTAAGAGAGAGATTTTGTATAGTAAGAACTTTCCAAGAATAATAAAATAATAGATCTAAGGGCCCTGACACCGTAGAATCCCTATGTGAGGTATGTGCCTTAGGGATGAAACAACCTACCCTGGCAGTGCGTCCAGTATACGCGGGTTGAAATGTACCAACAGGTGGTAAGAGGGATGAAGCCCTAGTAGAAGTCTCCTTAAATTATAAAATGTAGTGTCCAACATCAACCAGAAGTCCTGGTGGCACTAGAGTGCAGAAAAGCGTGTCCAACATCAACCAAAACTCCCGGTGGCACCATATTACAGAATGTAGTGTCCAACATCAACCAGAAGTCTTTGCAGTACTAGAGTATAGAAAAGCATGTCCAACATCAACTAGAAGTCCTGGTGGAACGAGAGTATAGAAAAGCGTGTCCAACATCAACCAGAAGTCCTGGTGGCATGAGAGTACAGAAAAGCCAATAGATGGCTTGACTCTCCGCCTATGTGTTTAGGTTAGAGGAGGAGTCCAGTTTACGGCACCATAGGAGTGCCAAGGCCAGAGAGCCAGTTTCCCTGTTGCAGACCAGGAGAGTAGTCAGACTTATCTATCCCGGGGTGTTGGCTAATTCTTGTACGGTGGGATCGTAGTTCGCTACGAGTATTCATATGTAGAGTACACTACATATGATCAGGGGCATAAGATAAAATATGTTCATATAGGTTCATAAAGTTTCTTATAAGTTAAAGAGTTAAGAAAGATTTGAGTTAGTTTCATATAAGCTGTCCTTTAAATGAAATTTTAGTATTCTCTATTATGTAATCATATCTACAGCTTTGAAGCAGTTGTTATCTTAATAAAATGTTGATATCTCCTGTTGTTTAAATTATATTGCTTAGATCTGCTCAGTATAGTATTATCTTGTATTTTATTCCAATTAATAATCATAAAATGAATTATCTGTGATGGTTGGGTGAAATTCTGTTCTCTGAGCCAGTAGCTCACCAACCTACTAAAACATTTTTTAGGTCAGCATCAACACGAGGACATTGAAGGATCGTATCACCCAAGTTCTTAGAAGGTAGTTCGTAGTTAGATAGAGGTCTCTTAGTCCTTTCCCCTTGGTCCTTGGGCATTTGGTATGGTAGAGAGAGAATATAATGTAATATGTAGTTTAAATTTCTGTTATCTGTTGTGTTTTACTTTCTGCATCAAACAATGTAATATGTCATGTAAGTTTGTTTTTATTCTAAGTAAGGTATATGGTAAGTGCTTCCATAGTTTTATTACAATACGATGTTATTCAAGCTATTAGGTTTTTTCTTTAAGTTAATTCTAAGTGATTAAGAAAAGAAAAGGTTAAGGGTGGTTTATTAAGGGTGACTCCCTGGTCTCCAGGGTCAATAGAGATGGCACAGGAATCGGGGCATCACAAGTTTTTTTGGTATCAAAGAAAAGGTTTGAGTATGTAGTTACTCCAAGTCAGGGTCAGGGGATGATAAGAGACCAATAGGATTAGGAATTAGGTGTTTTCCTTATTGCAAGTTTCTAATAGGAAGTGTTCTGTTATACTATTGCAGATGGCAGGAAGAGGACGTGGTCATGAGGACCAAGCTGAAAGCCACATTGGACCTAATCCTCAGGAGATGGGTCCAGGTGGTGGAGATGATGTGGATGAGGCATCAAGAATGTACAAAATGTTTCTTGAGACCAGGGAAAAGTATAAGATGGAGAGGCGAGCTTCTACCTCAAGCAGTAAGGACCTGATGAGATCCTATGAGCTGGTTAAGAAGCTTGGAGGTACTGAGTTCAATGGAACTACAGACCCTATAGTGGCAGATGAATGGCTGAGACATTTAGAGAAAGTGTTCTATATGATGGAGCTGTCTGAGGAAAGACAAATCAATCACACAGTTTATTTGCTTAAAGATGATGCAGAGCTCTGGTGGCATGGAGTGGAAGATAAAAGGAGGAACACAATATTGAATTGACAGGATTTCGTTGAAGAATTCCATCTTAAGTACTACCCACCTACCTTTCTAAGTAAGAAGATAAGACAACTATAGAATATCAGACAAGGAAGTATGACAATTGGTGAATATGAGGCTAGAGCACACTCAGCCTATGGGATGTGCTAGTGGTCTGTGAGTTTCCAGATGTTTTCCCAGATGAGTTTCCAGGTCTACCTCCTGAAAGTGAGATAGACTTTGAGATCTAAGTGTTTCCAGGTAGTCAACCTGTAGCGCTGCCAGCTTACAGAATGGCAACTGTAGAGTTGAAGGAACTAAAAATCCAGCTACAGAAATTACTAGATAAGGGTTTCATTCGACCTAGTTCTTTGTCACGGGGAGCTCCAGTCTTGTTCGTGAAGAAGAAGGATGGTACTATGAGGTTATGTATAGACTACAAACAATTGAATAAGATCACTATTAAGAACAAGTACCCATTGCCAAGGTTAGATGATCTTTTTGATCAGTTGCATGGAGCGACAATCTTTTCTAAGATAGATTTGAGATCTGGGTATCATCAGTTGAGGATAAAGGCTTCAAATATTCCTAAGTCAGCTTTTAGAACAAGATATGGGCATTATGAGTTTTTGTTCATGTCATTTGGACTGACTAATGCCCCATCAGCTTTCATGGATATGATGAACCGGATTTTCAAGCCGTTCTTGGATCAGTTCATAGTGGTTTTCATAGATGACATTCTGATTTATTCCAGAGATGATGAGTAGCATGAGAAGCATCTGAGGACAACATTACAGTTGTTGAGACAACACCAATTATATGCTAAGTTCAGTAAGTGTGAATTCTGGTTAGCTGAGGTGTCTTTTCTTGGACATGTCATCTCAGGAGATGGAGTAAATGTTGACCCTAAGAAAGTCGAGTCTATTCTACAGTGGGAGTAGCCTAAAACTCCTACTGAGATCAGAAGCTTCCTAGGATTGGCAGGTTACTATAGGAGGTTCATCCAGAACTTTAGTGTTATAGCATCACCTTTGACACGCTTAACAAGAAAGAATGTGGTGTTTGTCTGGTCAAACAATTGTGAAAAGAGTTTTCTGGTCTTGAAGAAAAAGTTGACTACAACACCAGTATTGATCCTTCCCGAGGTAGATAAAGGCTACAAAGTGTTTTGTGATGCTTCTAGGAGAGGCTTAGGCTGTGTGTTGATGTAGGAAGGCAAGGTAGTAGCTTATGCATCTAGACAGCTTAAGAAGAATGAGTAGAATTACCCGACACATGATCTGGAGTTAGCTATAGTTGTTCATGTTCTTAAGACATGGCATCACTATCTTTATGGTGAGGCATGCCAGGTGTTTACAGATCATAAGAGTTTGAAATATATTTTCACTCGGAAGGATCTAAATCATAGATAGTGGAGATGGTTAGAATTGATCAAGGATTATGATGTGATGATAGATTATCATCCTAGTAAGGCAAATGTGGTAGCAGATGCCCTTTGCAGGAAGTCAAGTTCAACAGTAGATGTATTCTCTATGCAATGCTTCAAGAGAGACCTGCTAGTAGAGATGCAGAAGTTGAAATTAGACTTAGGAGTGACAAAACAGAGTGGTTTGATTGCACAGATGCAAATCAAGCCTACTTTTTATGATCAGATCAAGGAACTTTAGTAGAGTGACAGTGAGTTACAGCAGATCATGCAGGACATGACAAGAGGAAAGAGACCAAAGTTTGGGTTTTCAGATGATGGTTTGTTGTACCAACA
This sequence comes from Alisma plantago-aquatica, assembly GCA_963693085.1. Classification (NCBI taxonomy): domain Eukaryota; kingdom Viridiplantae; phylum Streptophyta; class Magnoliopsida; order Alismatales; family Alismataceae; genus Alisma; species Alisma plantago-aquatica. The sequence continues at coordinate 307,047,430 of OY856414.1, forward strand.
TGATATGTTGTGTGTACCTGAAGACAATGATTTGAAAGAAAGGATTCTTGAGGAAGCACATGCACCAATGTACGCTATGCATCCAGGAAACACTAAGATATATAGGAATCTCAAGGAGTTGTAATGGTGGTCAGGTATGAAAAAGGATGTAGCTGAGTATGTGGCTAGATGCAGTGTGTCAGCAGGTTAAGGCTGAGCATCAGAAACATGCAGGTTCTTTGCAATCTCTTCCCATACCAGAGTGGAAGTGGGAACATATTGTTGGGTTTTATAGGAGACAGAGAAGCAGCGGAAACAAAAAAAATTTCTCCCCAAACCCGGAACAAAAGGAATCGTGTCGACATCTATATGATAGGAAATAAGGTTTGTGAATCATACCTTGTCCCGAGGCTTGCTCGGCGACAATGCCACGCGCCTTGCGTGGTTTTCACCTCCGGTCTTGGACGGTGTCTGTGCAGCTCCTGGTCACACCGGGACTGAAGACTCCTCCTCCTACCAGACTGTCGGATGACAGTTGTCCTCCTGAGCGGCAGTGACCTCCCGCCTCTAAAGTAGTCCACACGGACCACCCAAAACTCCACTCTCCTTGTCCCACAAGGAAGTGGAAGGAGTCGCACCCTCCTGTTGACGTACTAGTCGCCAACACACTCTCCTGCTATCGACTGCAACTGCAGTTGTCCTTCCCTTGCTGCACCTCCCTTTGCGGGAAGCACTTGCTCGGGCTCTCTCTCGGTTACCAAAACCAGAGAGAATGACAACTTTGCAGAGCAATCAACATGCACTGAGTTGTACTCAGAGAAGCCCCCCAATACCCCTATATATATAGGCGGGTCATGGGACAGGGTTCTCTGTGCCCGACAATACAGGACTAAAGCAGGAGTAGAAGGGTTCGGGATTTTTCCACAAAAAGCAACCATCTCGCAACCTGAACCGATCGGTTCACAAGTGAACCGGTCGGTTGGGGACCTGAACCGATCGTTTGGGACCCTTGAACCGATCGGTTCACTCATGAACCGGTCAGTTGGGGTTCCAGGTTGGTTCCCGATTGACTTACCTTGTTTCTTTCCCAATTGGTATCGAATACCAATATTATTCCCAATCAAATTGGGCAATTGAAACGAAAGGAAAATTCTCACCAATCCTACTTTCCCAAGTTGCTCGATTGCACCAGTTGAACCGATCAGTTCAACACTTGAACCGGTCGTTTCACTCTGTGCATGAGCCGATCGGTTCAACAATTGAGCCGACCGGTTCAGCAACCTCAGCCGACCGGTTCATCACATGAACCGATCGGTTGGGAGTGTAGATTGTGCAGAATCAGTCAAATGCGATTTCAATCAATCCGATACTCCAATCAATGCATCCAACACCTTGAACATTATGATATTGAGCTATCGATTAATTGAGTGTTTAATTGAACTACTAAACTCCTTTAGTAATCAATCTAAACATTGCTTGTGGACAAAACTCCTCTTCCAGGTTAAATCCTATGTGTGTGACCCTGCAGGTCCATTTCACGTTGGCAGTGAAAGTCCATAACATTTATGACTTCACAAGAAAAGAGTGGTGTCTAGTCACACATCATTGCTACCCAAGTGAAAGTAGAAAGTTAGAGAACAACTTTCATTCTACAATCCGTGAATGGTGTTACAGTGAATGTATAATTCCTTTGTCTCTGATATCCAGAATGAACTCGAGGCATGGAACAGTCATCCTGTCAATGTTCATTCATTTCCTTGATCTCAGAGTAGACCGAGTGAGATGTGTATGACATCAATATCACATATTGATTCACACGTGCATGTGCATGCCTTTCTCAATCCTACTCATCAAGTGGCCAAGGATATCAAACTCCCTTAGGAGGGAGAAATCCCATATCTATCACTCACCCCTCAAAAGCCCCATGTGTCAAAGCCACCCAATCATCACCTTTATAACAACCCATGTTTCAGGATTGCGTTTGATGATGTCAAAGTGTATCCAACGACATGTGTTGAGTGTAGTGATTTCAGGTCTAAGAATCACACTCACCACCATCACTGTGAGAGCTGACTATGACTACCATGTCATGGTTCCATGTGTCACTCTCATGGTGGGTCTGTCCGGTACCTTGTTCTCTAACAAGTACCTATGTGCTTGGTTTGGTATCACCATATCATGACTAATGAGATTCTGTCATCAACCAACACACAATCTAGTCTTTAGTGTTATTGATGTCTATGGTTATTTCCTCAATAACAACCGACTAGGGACTAAACAAGAAAGTATACTCTTAACATTCATATGATCTCATCGTTTAGGTCATGAACCTAAAAGCATATGTCATTGAGTAATACAATCTTTAGACATCTATCATGTTACACCATCATCTCAGAAACAATTTAAACATATAGATTGGAAATTGCCTTTATTATTATTCAAATCATTTACAAAGTATCCCATTACAATCATCATATGACTTGCTCTATGGGCATACATACCAACAGACTCCCACTTGCACTTAGAGCCAGTCACCAAGGAAACGCAGTCCTTGTGACCTAGCATGACCATCATGCTTCTACTGAGAAAGGGCCTTAGTCAGTGGATCAACTATGTTGTCTTCAGTTGGTACTTTGCAAATCTTCACATCTCCTCGCTGTACGATCTCTCATATGAGATGGAAGCGCCGCAGTATGTGCTTGGACTGCTGATATGATCTGGGCTCCTTAGCTTGTGCAATAGCTCCATTATTGTCACAATAAAGCTCAATTGCATCACAGCTACAGGGAACTACACCAAGTTCAGAAATGAACTTCCTGATCCACACAGCCTCCTTTGCTGCATGTGAAACAGCAATATACTCGGCCTCTGTAGTAGAATCGGCAACTGTTTCTTGCTTGGAACTCTTCCAGCTCACAGCTCCATTATTAAGGCAAAACACAAATCCTGACTGCGATCTGTAATCATCTTTATTGGTTTGGAAGCTTGCATCAGTGTAACCCTTTACAACCAGCTCTTCCTCGCCGCCGTACACAAGAAATTGATCCTTAGTCCTTCCAAGTACTTGAGGATGTTCTTCACGGCTGTCCAGTGAGCATCCCCGGGATCTGACTGGTACCTACTCGTCATGCTGAGAGCATACGAGACATCTGGGCGTGTGCACAACATAGCGTACATGATGGATCCGATGGCTGATGCATATGGGATCCCATTCATACGCTCCCTCTCTTCACAAGATTGGGGACATTGAGCTCTAGAGACGGTAACTCCATGTAGCATAGGGACGTTTCCTCTCTTTGAGTTCTCCATGCTGAACCGCTTCAGCACCTTGTCAATGTACGTGCTCTGACTTAGTCCGAGAAGCCTTCTAGATCTATCTCTATAGATCTTAATTCCTAAAATGTAGGATGATTCTCCTAAGTCCTTCATTGAGAAAGTTTTCCCAAGCCAAGTCTTTACCTTCTCTAAGGCTAAGACATCATTCCCCATCAAAAGTATGTCATCCACATACAATATGAGGAATGTGGTCGAGCTCCCACTAACCTTCTTGTACACACAAGGTTCATCTTCATTTTGAATAAAGCCAAACACTTTGACTTCCTCATCAAATCGAAGATTCCAACTCTGAGATGCTTGCTTCAATCCATAGATTGATCTTTGCAGTTTACAAACTTTATTGGCATTCTTTGGATCTACAAAACCTTCAGGCTATGTCATGTACACATCCTCATGTATATTCCCATTAAGGAATGCGGTTTTAACATCCATCTGCCAAATCTCATAGTCATAGTAAGCTGCAATAGCAAGCATGATCCTGATGGACTTAATCATGGCAACTGGAGAAAAGGTTTCATCATAGTCAACACCTTGAATTTGTCGAAAACCCTTTGCAACCAATCTGCCTTTATAAGTTTGTACATTTCCATCCATTTCGGTCTTCTTCTTGAAGACCCACTTGCACCCTATGGGTTTTACCCCTTCGGGTGGTTCCACCAAAGTCCATACTTTGTTGGAGTACATGGATTCCATCTCGGATCTCATGGCTTCAAGCCATTTCTCAGAATCTGGTCCCTCCATAGCCTCTACGTAGGTAGTTGGATCATCATCTATGATCAACTCTCCACCTTCCTGAGTTACAAGGTATCCAAACCTCTCAGGTTCAAGGCGAGTCCTACTAGATCTACGAGGTCCTTGTGTTACTCGAGGAGAATGAGATTCCACAACACCTTGTGAATCTCCATTTTCCTCTCGTACATCTACTGGTTCAATGTTTTCTTGTTGGGCTTGAACCTCTTCAAGCTCTATATTCCTCCCACTGCTTCCTTTGGAAATGAATTCCTTCTCAAGGAACACAGCTGTCCTGGCAACAAACACTTTGTTGTCAGTAGGGTGGTATAAGTAATATCCCCTCGTTTCCTTGGGGTATCCAACAAAATAACATTTATCGGATTTGGGTCCAAGCTTATCAGGAAACATTTTCTTGACGTAAGCTTCACAACCCCAAATCTTCAGAAAAGACAAATCGGGACGCTTCCCGTACCATATCTCATATGGTGTCTTTTGAACCGACTTAGATGGTACACGGTTAAGCATAAACGCGGCGGTTTCAAGAGCATGACCCCAGAAAGAAATTGGAAGATCAGCAAAACTCATCATTGATCGCACCATATCTAATAATGTGCGATTCCTTCTTTCAGACACACCATTATGCTGTGGTGTTCTAGGCGGAGTCCATTCTGATACAATACCACGGGCTCGCAGAAGGTCCTCAAACTCCTGGCTCAAGTATTCTCCACCTCGATCGGAACGAAGTGCCTTAATACTTTTACCAAGCTGGTTCTGTACTTCATTCATGAAATCCTTGAACCTTTCAAGGGTTTCTGACTTATGTTTCATCAGGTACACATAGCCATACCTACTGAAATCATCAGTGAAGGTAATGAAGTACTGAAATCCATTTCTGGCATTAGCTCTAAAAGGCCCACATACATCAGTATGTATGAGTCCTAATAGATCACTAGCTCTCCCACCTTTACCTGAAAAGGGAGTCTTGGTCATCTTGCCCAACAAACAAGATTCACATGTCTCTATTGATTCATAATCAAAAGAGTCTAGATAACCATCTTTATGGAGTCTAGAAATGCGTTTCTCATTTATGTGCCCTAGACGACAATTCCAGAGATATGTTTTGTTTGAGTCGTTGAGTTTTTGCCTTTTGGTGTTTACGTTGTATACACTTGTCTCCAAGTCTATCAAGTATAGACCATAAGACATAGGGGCACTGCCATAAAAGATCCCATCTTTAGAAATGGAACACTTTCCATTCTTAATAAGAAATTCAAACCCATCTTTGTCCAAACAAGAGACGGAAATGATATTCCTATTTATGGCAGGTATGTAATAGCAGTTCTTCAACTCTGTTATTAGCCCACTTGGTAGAGTTAACTCATAGGTTCCTACGGCACTGGCGGCAACTCTTGCCCCATTAGTAACACGTAGTTCAACCTCGCCTTTCCCCAAAGGCCTACTTCTCTTTAGATCCTTCACATTTGAACAAATGTGAGATCCGCATCTGGTATCAAGTACCCATGACGAAGAAGTAGTGAAGTTAATCTCTATCACGTATACACCAGAAGTAGAGATCTCTATCTCTGACTTCTTCTTCCATTGTTCCTTCCATCCTCTCCATGTAGAAGAAATTGGTTTGGCGAGAGAACACTTCTCTCCCTTACCTTCTTTCCTCTTCACCAACGCATTAAGCGTACATAGAGTGGATTCTAAGGTTCCTGGTATATCTGGATTGTGCAGAACACTTCTCACAGTCCTCAACCAGTTATGGAATTTATTCTCAATTAATTTGCCCATTTTAAAAGATGATTCTTTTGCCATTCTACAAGAGAAAATTTGCATTTGTCAAAACCCTTTTGATTTGATTTGAATAAAATTTGACGATAGTTAATTAGGCCTTTAATTAATTACCGCTCCCACTATTTTGACTCAAATTGATAGCCCTCACCATCAATTCGGAAGATTGCAGCGTACAATCTTCTAGTGGGTCAAGATCCTGAAATCCTCTGAGCCATGGACCAGCTAGGGTTGTCACCCACAACTCAGATCTCTCAGGTAGGCAACTCTTGCCAATTGCATCATATGCAACTCTTGAAAGATGTCATATGCAACTCCTTGCAATGATCATCTCCATGCCTCAAGGCGCTAGATCCTATCTAGGTCACCTTGTTAAGTCCGACCCAAAGCCAACACGATGAACATGCACCCTGCTAGGGCAGACCCACACATTCATCCTTCACGCTTCCACGAGATAGACGGTGCACCACGCTAGGGCATGCCCACACTTGGTCAATCAAGCTTTTCACGTGTGTCGCATTTGGAAGGCATCTAAAACTTAATATTTAATGAGGGATTTGGGTTTTATATATATACATATACATATCCAATCACCACAATATATAGTACGTATCATATACATGCTATATCCCACAGAAAACATGCATAAATGATAAAAAGCAATGATTATGGCCATCCTATTTGTGATTCCTCGAGCCAAGAGGAATCACGGTCATCTAGGTCTACATCACATGCAACCTGTACAAGATGAAATCTGTGCCTGCCTTTATGGGTTTGATCAACTCATCTCCATGACTGATCGGCTCGCCATCAGGTTGGTTACTCGGGTGCCACCAGCCGATCGACTGGCGCCTCCAGCCGATCGGTCCACTGGTCATCGTGCATCTCCTCAGGTCGCCACCCGCTCATCTCGTTCCTTGAACCGGCCGTCTGGATCACCAACTGATCGGTTCACTCCTTGAACCGATCGTCTTCAGGTTGTCCGCCGTTCTTTGACATAACATGAAATAAAATCTATCCTATTTACAATTGAATTGTGAAACCCCGAGTTACATTCGGGGGGAGCAAAGGTAGGAAAGAATTCTCGAATTATTTCGAGTTACATCAGGAATATGAGAAAGGGAATCGGTGCGCATACCGAGATGCAAGCAACCACACAAACAACCACACACAGATATAGGGTTTTATAGGCCATAATCATGCTACACATCCACCACAAAACTCGTTTAAGGGCGACGCGTATCAAGTGCATTAATATTACATATCATATATGTATATTAGGGATTTGTGGATTGGACATGTATAAAGCTGATATTATTCGCATCGCATGCAATAAATAAAGGCGACAAACCAAAATCGATCACATCGATAATACTAAAATATAGAGAGGTCGACGTGGCTCTGATACCACTGTGGGTTTTATAGGAGACAGAGAAGCAGCGGAAACAAAAAAAATTTCTCCCCAAACCCGGAACAAAAGGAATCGTGTCGACATCTATATGATAGGAAATAAGGTTTGTGAATCATACCTTGTCCCGAGGCTTGCTCGGTGACAATGACACGCGCCTTGCGTGGTCTTCACCTCCGGTCTTGGACGGTGTCTGTGCATCTCCTGGTCACACCGGGACTGAAGACTCCTCCTCCTACCAGACTGTCGGATGACAGTTGTCCTCCTGAGCGGCAGTGACCTCCCGCCTCTGAAGTAGTCCACACGGACCACCCGGAACTCCACTCTCCTTGCCCACAAGGAAGTGGAAGGAGTCGCACCCTCCTGTTGACGTACTAGTCGCCAACACACTCTCCTGCTATCGACTCCAACTGCAGTTGTCCTTCCCTTGTTGCACCTCCCTTTGCGGGAAGCACTTGCTCGGGCTCTCTCTCAGTTACCAAAACCAGAGAGAACGACAACTTTGCAGAGCAATCAACATGCACTGAGTTGTACTCAGAGAAGCCCCCAATACCCCTATATATATAGGCGGGTCATGGGACAGGGTTCTCTGTGCCCGGCAATACGGGACTAAAGCAGGAGTAGAAGGGTTCGGGATTTTTCCACAAAAAGCAACCATCTCGCAACCTGAACCGATCAGTTCACAAGTGAACCGGTCGGTTGGGGACCTGAACTGATCGGTTCACCACTGAACCGATCGGTTCACCACTGAACCGATCGTTTGGGACCCTTGAACCGATCGGTTCACTCATGAACCGGTCGGTTGGGGTTCCAGGTTGGTTCCCGATTGACTTACCTTGTTTCTTTCCCAATTGGTATCGAATACCAATATTATTCCCAATCAAATTGGGCAATTGAAACGAAAGGAAAATTCTCACCAATCCTACTTTCCCAAGTTGCTCGATTGCACCAGTTGAACCGATCGGTTCAACACTTGAACCGGTCGTTTCACTCTGTGCATGAGCCGATCGGTTCAACAATTGAGCCGACCGGTTCAGCAACCTCAGCCGACCGGTTCATCACATGAACCGATCGGTTGGGAGTGCAGATTGTGCAGAATCAGTCAAATGCGATTTCAATCAATCCGATACTCCAATCAATGCGTCCAACACCTTGAACATTATGATATTGAGCTATCGATTAATTGAGTGTTTAATTGAACTACTAAACTCCTTTAGTAATCAATCTAAACATTGCTTGTGGACAAAACTCCTCTTCCAGGTTAAATCCTATGTGTGTGACCCTGCAGGTCCATTTCACGTTGGCAGTGAAAGTCCATAACATTTATGACTTCACAAGCAAAGAGCGGTGTCTAGTCACACATCATTGCTACCCAAGTGAAAGTAGAAAGTTAGAGAACAACTTTCATCCTACAATCCGGGAATGGTGTTACAGTGAATGTATAATTCCTTTGTCTCTGATATCCAGAATGAACTCGAGGCAGGGAACAGTCATCATGTCAATGTTCATTCATTTCCTTGATCTCAGAGTAGACTGAGTGAGATGTGTATGACATCAATATCACATATTGATTCACACGTGCATGCGCATGCCTTTCTCAATCCTACTCATCAAGTGGCCAAGGATATCAAACTCCCTTAGGAGGGACAAATCCCATATCTATCACTCACCCCTCAAAAGCCCCATGTGTCAAAGCCACCCAATCATCACCTTTATAACAACCCATGTTTCAGGATTGCGTTTGATGATGTCAAAGTGTACCCAATGACATGTGTTGAGTGTAGTGATTTTAGGTCTAAGAATCACACTCACCACCATCACTGTGAGAGCTGACTATGACTACCATGTCATGGTTCCATGTGTCACTCTCACGGTGGGTCTGTCCGGTACCTTGTTCTCTAACAAGTACCTATGTGCTTGGTTTGATATCACCATATCATGACTAATGAGAATCTGTCATCAACCAACACACAATCTAGTCTTTAGTGTTATTGATGTCTATGGTTATTTCCTCAATAACAACCGACTAGGGACTAAACAAGAAAGTATACTCTTAACATTCATATGATCTCATCGTTTAGGTCATGAACCTAAAATCATATGTCATTGAGTAATACAATCTTTAGACATCTATCATGTTACACCATCATCTCAGAAACAGTTTAAACATATAGATTGGAAATTTCCTTTATTATTATTCAAATCATTTACAAAGTATCCCATTACAATCATCATATGACTTGCTCTATGGGCATACATACCAACACATATCACAATGGATTTTGTGGTAGGGTTGCCCAGGACACCTAAAGGTTGTGACTCGATATGGGTGATTGTGGATAGATTGACTAAGTCTACTCACTTTGTTCCTATTAAGTCAACCTTTGATGTCCCAAAGTTGGCTAAGATATGTGTGGATGAGATAGTCAGACTGCATGGTATCCCAGTTTTAATTATATCGGATAGAGATCCTAAGTTTACCTCCAGGTTTTGGAAACAATTGCATCATTCTTTGCGCACAAAGTTGAGGCTCAGTACATCTTTTCACCCCCAGATGGATGGTCAGTCAGAGAGGGCCATTCAGACTCTTGAGGACATGCTGAGAGCATGTGTCATGAATTTCAGTGGATGTTGGGAAGAACAGTTGAGCCTTATAGAGTTTGCATACAATAATAGTCACCATTCTAGTCTTGGTATGTCCCCATATGAAGCTTTGTATGACAGAAAGTGTAGATCACCTGTATGTTGGTACAAGGTGGGTGAAAAAGAGATTGTTGGACCAAGAGATAGTGGATTTGACTACAGAAAAGATTACAATGATCAGAGAATAGTTGAAAGTTGTACAGGACAGGAAGAAGAGTTACACTGAGAAGAGACATAGACCTCTTGAGTTTGAGGTTGGTGATGAAGTGTATCTGAAGGTTTCACCATGGAAAGGAGTGTTGAGGGTTGGCAAGAGAGGCAAACTGACTCCTAGATTTATGGGCCCATATCCTATCATTGAGTGGATTGGACATATAGCCTATAGGTTGGAATTGCCATCTAAGTTGGCTTATCTACATGATGTGTTTCATGTATCGATGCTTAAGAAGTGTTACCTTGGTACAGAGAAGATAGTGGACCCAGAACCTGCACAGCTCAGATCAAATGTTTTTTATGTTGAAGGACCAGTTCAGATAGTTGATCGAAGGATCAAGAAACTTAAGAATTGTGAGATACCATTAGTAAAAGTTCTGTGGAGGAACCATAACCTAGAGGAAGCCACGTGGGAGCTTGAGTCAGAGATGTGTAACAAGTCTCCTTTTCTCTTTTAGGAATTTCGGGATGAAATTCTTATAAGGGAGGGAGATTGTTTGAACCACATCAAGGTTAGTTAGTAAGTACCTCGATTAGCATGAAGTACTTTGATTAGTTCTAAGTACCTTGTTAAACATCATGGTTAATCAAGATAAGCTAAGACGTGAATCAATAGATGAAATTGATTCATTTGAGGTAATTAATGTTAACTGCAGTGTTAATTGTTAAGTTAATTACCAAAGATAATTAACCTAGATAATATGATCTATGTAAGGACCCTGACCTGCGTTTAAGGTTTACCCTATTTGTTTTGCTTAACCTTGGTGGTTTGATGCTTGCTAATCACCTTTGAGTGGTGATTAGGGTTTTTGTTGTGCTTGGTTGAGAGTTCGAGGGGCTACTTGCAAATAACCCAAGTCTAGGGTTTTGTTTGCAAGTTTTCCATCTTGTGAGATGTTTTCCCCTCTTTGCTTCCTCTAGGGTTGAGAGGAAGGCTTGGGCTTGTTGTTTGAGTTTCTTGGGCCTTGCTTGAGCTTGTTTGGGCCTTGAGGTGCTTTGTTTGGGCTTGCTTGAGCCTTGTGTCGGCCAAGACCAGCTTGTGTCGCCCAAGGAAGAGTGTGTGTCGACCTAGAGGTGGTGTGTCGACCTGGAGTAGTGTGTGTCGCCCAGCAGGGCTGCTAGTTGTGTCGCCCATGTTGCTTGGCCCAACCTTGACCATGTTTGGTGGACACTTGTTATGTATCTTTGACAAGTGTCTCTTGGTGTACTAGAGTGTTGTCTTGAACCCTAGGACAAGTGTCCCTTGGGTGGATGACACTTAGCATGGATCTACCTTGGTTTCTCCTCCCCTCCTTTCTATATATGTGGCTCTTTCCTTTGCCTTAGCTTCCTTTGCTCTTTTGGTCTCTCCTCCACCTTGAGTGCACGACACTCCTCCCTCTCTTACTTCTGTCGGCCGAGACACTCCCCTGAAGTTGCAGTGGCGGCCGATATCCTCTCTTGGATCAGCTTTGGTGGATGACATCCCTTGAAGCTTGAAGTGCATCTTCTTCCTTGGAGCTTGGAGCTTAAGGCGGGTTGCATAGCTTCTAACCCTAACTCCTTTACCTCTAGATATGATCTTGTTGCATGTTAGTAGTTTAGCTTAGTTCTTTGCTTTTATGCCTTGCTTGTGTACCTTTGGTGGTCGATCCCCCTCTAGGGTTTAGGGTTCCTTTGTATACCTTGCTCTCTAGGGTTTGAGTTTCCTTGTGTTGGAGGTTGATGATGACCCCTGTTGGGCGATACCCTACCTTGTTTGAGTGTGTTGGGCAACATCCTCTCTTGTGATGGTGTTGGGCGACATGAGTGTCATGTGTTGGGCGATAGGATAAGCTAGTATGATGAGTTGGTCATCATGGTGACCATGTTGGGTGATATGGTTCCTATGATAAGCAACACCTTTGTTCTTGAGTTGGGCGAGACCCTCTCTTGTCTTGGTGTTGGGCGAGATGGGTACCTTGTGATGGGCGAAATGATGAGTGCTCTTATGTTGGGCGATAGGTCAAGCTAGTGAGGAGTTGGACGATATGGTTGAGTTGGCCGATATGGTTGAGTTGGCCGTTGGATGTTGTTGGGCGATACATCTTGAGGTGTTGGCCGATATAGCCTTGTCAAGCTTGATGGTTGTTGGTGTCGGACGACATGGCCATGTGTGGCGTGTTTCCTTGTCTTGAACGATAGACCATGCATGTTGGCCGATAGCCATGTTGACCGATAGGCCATGCATGCCATGGTGGCTGATAGCTATGCTGACTGACACCCATGATGGCCGATAGCCATGGTGGGTGACAGCCTAGGGTTGGGTATGTGTCGGCCGACATGCCTTGATAGGTTTTAGTGAGGGCGGTGATGAGTTATGGTGAGAGTCTTGTAATCCTATAGTAACGGTCCTTTATGATGAGGAAGTGGTTAGCTATGCACCAATAAATGATGGTAGTGTCTTGTTAGTAATAACCATAATGAGTATGATGCCTTGCAATAATAACAGTACTAATACTAGTAATGATGCCAATACTAATATTGTGGGTAATGATGATAATGGTAGTAGTGATGATAATGAGGAAGGTAATGGTAATAAGATGCATGATGTGATCCTTATGCTTATTTGATAATAATAAGGAAGATGATAGTAATATTGTTGATCATAATAATGATGGCAATAATGATAGTAATGATATGCATGAAGAAATCCTTGTACTTAATTGTTAAATGAGAATGGTGTTAGTTACACTAGTAGCTTGCTCAATGATATGGTAATAATGATGATAGTGGATGGTGACATAATGGTAGTGGTAACAATAGTAATTGTTCGGTATGTTTGAACATCTTGATTATTCATATAGTTCTGAGATAAGGATAAGTATAGATATGGCTTGTTGATGATGTGCTTTATACACTTGATCAGCAAATAGTGTAAGAATGATAAGTAGAAATATCTTGAATAGCATCTCATGATGGTAGCATATTCCTTATGATTGAATCTACGATTATTGTGTACTCTAACCATGTAGGTGATGATTAGCCTTGAAAAGGGCTATGAGACACATGTGATAAGTAACATCACCTTGTAATTACTCTGGTTAATAGAATGATATGTATAATGTGTTTAAGTTCCATGATGATGATGTGAGCCTTGAGAGGCATTGACAGTACATGATGAGGGACTGAGATCCCATGGTATGTGATGATCCTTGAGATGGATCTGGATGGTTGGCAAGAGGCCAAGTGGTAACATGTGATGTTGGATCCTTGAGATGGATCAGGTTGATGTGGTTTAAATAATAATATAATGTAGTTTACTTTCTGTTATATCTTGCATGTTATACAACTTGGTTGAATCATGCAATCCATCTAAAAGATACTAAGTAATCATAGTGAAATATATCATGTAGTTTGCCCTGGCCATAGATCCATCATCGTCAGGACTTGGTGATGGTGAAACAGGTTCTCCTACAGGTTAACCTGGAAGCGCATATTGTTGAATATGTGTACGTTGCTCCTAGCCTAAAAATGAGGAGGTAAGAGTGTAACTTCGGTTACAGACTCAGATATGTATAAAGAGCATGGTGAACAGGCCCATGGCTCAGGATATGTGATGCGGGAGCATGAATGCGTTCATGGCTACGAGCACGGTGAACAGGCCCGTGGCTTAGTTTTACTAGCGCCGAGACCTGTACCAAGGCGGGCTAGAGTGAGGGTAGCCTATGGAGCTGACCTTGTGGCTTAGACCACTTCAGTATGTGACTACGGTCCTGCTTGTCTTGTACTCGTGTACTGACCATGAGGTGGGAGGTCGTGGAGTCTGGCTCTTCCATTGACCTTGTATGACATCGGCTTGGATTTCGTAACCGAAGGTTGGATTTGAACGGTACAGTCCAAATCCTCAGGGCATAACAATACGTAATACAACCGTTTAGTATTTACTGCTTAAGATAAACACGTAACATTGGTTGAGGCTTTGTTTGGGTAATATCTTTGTTATATCTTGCAGGTTATGTAACAATATGTCTTATCTTGATAAGCAGGTTATGTGACATTATATCTTGTTCTGACAATCATGTTACATAGGGATACATATCTTGCTAATCATATTCCTTGAGATATATCTGGTTATATGCTTTTGTATAGCTGGTAAGCTTGTCTGTAAGAATAATCTGTTTTATATAGACTGCTCTTGTTATACCTGTTATTAGATATCTGCTGTTATAGTATATCTTGCTGAGGTTCTGTAGTTGCGGTGGGGAGTTATGTTTCCCGCTGGGACAATTGTTCAATTGTCTCATCCCGCTGGTTTAACCCCTTTTTAGGTGGTCAAGGTAGATGTGGTCGTGGTCGTGGTGTTTCGTCCGAGAAGCTTGAGGAGCGGTAGAAGGCAAGCATTGGATATGCTGTTGTTTTGGATGTTTTGTAGTAGAGTCTAGAGTTATCCCTGTACTCTCAGGTCCTTGGCAATGTTTTGACATTGTTTCACGATGATCGATCGATGATGTTTGTATATCCTGCTGTTGGCCGGATGCGGGCCTTTATGTATATGAACAGGTGGTGAACTCATGTGATGAATGAACAGCTATTCCTGAGTTGTGGACACGTATCAGATCTCATGTATGTATTTATATGTGACATGTTTCTGTGCAGGATGAGGACCGGAAAGTAATAGTTTCACAGTTTATCTATTTTTCGCAATCAGTTTTAATTAACCCATGTTTTCATAATATGTGGTTATGGTGATTTCCGCACGTTTTCGCGTAACACCTCATTATCTGTGTGATAATGGGATGTGTTGCCACATGCACGAGGCTAGTTAGTTGATTGATGAGTGTGATTTAGATTAGTAAAATTACACCATTGATCGAAACCTAAATTGCTTAGTTAAATTTTGAAAATAGTAGCACATGACCAGTAACGATACAGTTTGGGTATAAAGCCAGGCTGTACGTTTTTAGTAAGTTAATAGATGCTCGAATTCAAATAAAAGACAATGACATGAAAGGGTTCAATAGAAACCTAGTTGCACACTCCCAGTCATATTTAATGTGAGTTTATTAATAATTATACGAATCGACACGTTTCTCAAGGATATCATAAGAAATTGTCATTTATTATCAATAATTCATGTCATGATAAGTAATTAACTCTTAATTGGGTTAAGTGATGCACAACTCAGGATTAGGGATTGATGTGCATGTTTTTCTAGGAATTTTAGAAAATTTACAAGTGCTACTGATGATTTCTCATATGTTAAGTAATCAACCTTTATCAGTATATTAAGATATTTAATTGCATAATTTTAGTATGTATGTGCCATGTTAACAAGTATTCTATTTATTTAAATATTTCTGCAAGTAAAGTATGTTGATTTCTCAGTAAATTACATTATTTGAGCATATTGCACTGCCAAGTTAGAAATGATATACATGTTGTATATATAAGTATTCTCTATTATTTAATCATGATATACATACAACAATTGTCCTTTAATTGAAATTTTAGTATTCTCTATTATTTAATCATATCTATAGCTTTGTAGTAGTTGTTATCTTAATGAAATGTTGACATCTCCTGTTGTTTAAATTATATTGCTTAGATCTTCTTAGTATAGTATTATCTTGTATTTTATTCCAATTAATAATCATAAAATGAGTTATCTGTGATGGTTGGGTGAAATTCTATTCACTAAGCCAGTAACTCACCAACCTACTGAAACATTTTTTTAGGTCAACGTCATCACGAGGAAGCTGAAGGATCATATCACCCAAGTTCTTAGAAGGTAGCTCGTAGTTAGATAAAGGTCTCTTAGTCCTTTCCCCTCAGTCCTTGGGCATGTGGTGTGGTAGAGAGAGAATATAATGTAATATGTAGTTTATATTTCAGTAATCTATTGTGTTTTACTTTTTTCTTGAACAATGTAATATGTCGTGTAAGTTTGGTTTTATTCCAAGTAAGGTAAATGGTAAGTGCTTCTGCAGTTTTATTACGATCTGATGTTATTCAAGCTATTAGGTTTTTCCTTTAAGTTAATTCTAAGTGATTAAGAAATTATTACGATCCGATGTTATTCAAGCTATTAGGTTTTTCCTTTAAGTTAATTCTAAGTGATTAAGAAAAAAAAAGGTTAAGGGTGGTTTACCGAGGGTGACTCCCCAGTCTCCGGGGTCATTAGAGATGGCACGGGGATCGGGGCATCATAGCTAATGCATTAATAATGTTGAGATTTCTTTGTGAACCCTAATTGTGCTTAAAACCTTATAAGGGAAATATATATGTTTTGTACATAATGTTGAGATGTAACTCTTTGGACAAAAAATGTGAGTGAAATGTGACACAAGTAATAGAATAGTAAAGATGATGTTTTTTCATGGTGGAGTTTATGCTAGAAGCCAAACATGATAATTATGTTGATAAAAGGTTATGTGTAGGGTGGAAACCTTAGTAAGACTTGGCTTATGTGTAGAACCTTTGAAGTAGCCACCTAGTTGAATAATGTTGGGATGTAACACACTCACCCTCCCTTCCCTGTTGTTGTGATTTTGGGGATGAAATCCTCTTTAAGGGGTGGAGTGTTGTAACATACTGAATCTCAGGGTCCTTTCTGCAATTTACCCACTTTTGAGCTTTTATTTGCTTTCAAGTCCTTTTAGACCTTTTTCATAAATTTACCTTCTTTTTTATCCTTTTTGGCCTCAATATTGAAATTGAGCAAAGTTTGATGATGAAATCTATATTTTTTACCCACATTCATGACAATGAATGGGTTTTTGCACAAATATTCTAATTAATGTGATAGTTGAGGACTGATTTTGCAAAATGACCATTTATGAGAGATAATTAGTGGATAATGTTAATTTGGAGCTATTATATCTTTCTGGATAATATATGAGCAATAATGTGTATTTGAATTAAGTTATGAAAATAATTAGCCCCTTTACTTTCTTTCTCCTCCAAATGGGCCATAATACATAAATGAGAGGATAATATGGTGGAATATGACTCTTAATATTAATATGTGATGTCTATCTCTAATTTCACTCAAATATGTCATTAAAAGACTCTCTTCATATTAATCACTCTTTTTATACATTAATATATGCATTAATAGTCAATATAGCAAATAAGGGCCAAAGTTTGTGTAAAATAAGAAACTAAATGCATAGCATTGATCTAGGAGTCATAATTAATCTATGGTTAATTTGTAGTGTCTTTTGGACTTTTTTTGACCCTCCAAATGGATTTTACAAGTTTCCATAAAGGGTAACTATAGTAGATTAATCATTTTCATTTATTTAATGTGTCACATTATAGTTTCTTCAACTTATGTGTCACACACCCGTTTGATCTCAATCTAACAGCTCCAGCGTTCTCTTCTACCTCCAGCAGTTGGGCGGCTCTGACTCCCTTGACTCGCGGACCCCACTCTCACTCTTCTCTCCACCATTTCATAAAATTTCTTCACTGTTGGATCCTTCTCCTCGAGCTGCTCACTTTGACCCATCACTCATCTTCTCTTCTTCACCAAACACGAAATGCCCATTTGTGGACCTCTTTCTCTCTCCACCCAATTTTGCAGAGGGTCCTAGAGCTTCCCTCACACCTATTAACGGCCATGGAAAGTACCCTCAGCTGTTGTGCTGGCCTCCTCCACCCCCAATTTTACCGCTACTTCTCTTATTCTCGGTGACCTACTCGGGTTAGGTCTCAGTGACCTTGGTACTGTCCCAGTCTACTTTGTCCTCCTTGCTTCCAATTGGCTTAGCGGTAAGCTATGCCAACCTCCACTATTTGTCTTCCCATTCGATTTTGGACTTGTGAAGCCCCCTACCACTATAGCCTATAGCTCACCGGGAACTCGCCGCCGTCACCATGCTTTTCGGCTTTCCTGTACACCTCTGCCTATGGTGAGTGGTTCTTTGAATTCATATTGAACCCATTATGATTTCCCGATCATTAGTTTTCATTTTTTGACCTCCATGCTTGGGTTTTTTTACCTCGAATGACTCCCCTATTTCTGAGCATTTTCCGGAGAGTTCGGTAGCTGCGATGTCCTCTGTATTCGTCGGACCTCAAAGGTCAGTTTTGCACCCTCATTTTTCTAAGATCTGGCTTGCTGATGCAAAGCAACACTAGAGCAAAGACTCTAGTAGTTTTCTCTCACCATGGCTAAGGCAAGAAGATGCCTGGTCATGTAATGACCATGGCATCCTTGCTCCCATAATTGGTTGATTAATATCTCAATGGCAGTATGGTCTTTTGGCTTTTCACTTAGGCGCCTTTGACCGAGTCCACACAAACACAGACTGGCTGAATGGGCCAAACCTAATTGGCCCATGTTAGCGTGGGTCCAGCTCTGTGGCCCGCGTCTCTGCGAGTTTGAATTACCCATGTGGCATTTTCCTAATTTCTGATTGGCTCAATTTATTTAATTCATAATAAATTGATACCTTGTCAGAAAAATACAAATAAATAGTCTATGGAAAGGATTTTTCATGTAGAATCCGATTTTGTAGTTTTTGAGTCCTGATTCAATTTCCTTTATTGAATTTTGCCTTGAATGCCATTTTGAGTATGTTAAATCTTCTAAAATTAATAATTAATTCATTTTAACTCCAAATTGGGAAATTAAGTATGTTTTCTTAATCAGTGAAACCTAAGTAAGATTTTGGTCCTAGTTTTGAGTCCAAAATTAGTGGTTTGCAAACAAGATCTATAATGGGCATTTCCTTTATACTTTATGCTTAATAAATACTAATTCATGTGAAATGTTTGTAAATAGGGAAAATAATCTTGGATACAATCTAATAAGTGATAATGATGGATGTGAATCTACAATAAGGTATGTGAAGCCTATTTAAGTATGTGATCCCTATTCTATTTATGAATGAATGAATGTGCAATATTCACCCTATTCCTCTGTTGGGCTTTTACCCAAACCCTAATCTCCTAATGAGGCAATTGCTAGCTTTGGAATCTCTCTTTCTGCCTTATTTGGCTCTTTATTTATTTGAATCTTCTATTTCCTATGGTGGCTCATTTGTGTGATTATTTTATGGGTTTTACTCCCCATTTGCTATGAAGCAATGCTATTTACATTTTCACTACTACCAAGTTAATTATTTAGCATGATGTATTTTTGGCCAAATGACAATGTAGTGTACATGAGTACAAACCACCCATAGGGCACTAGGGTTTTAGTCCCCCTACCACTTTATATAGGCACTAAGGTTTTAGTCCTCCTGCCAGGAACTGGGGTTTCAGTCCCCCTACCACTTTATATATGTTTGAGGTTTGGGATGTGTGTGTTCCCCTCTCCTCTTGGTGTAGTTCCGGTAGGTGCCTCACCCTACATTGATATGATTTTGTGTCATAATATATTCATGCTATGTTGATTATTGTTGTTGTTTGAACTATGGCAGATTTCTATTTCTTATTTATGTATTTTCCTCATACTCTTGAAATCTCTTATAATAGTGAAATCTTTTATAATGCAAAGTTATAGTTTTTATATATGTCCTTATTCCTCTTTATTAACACATACTTTTACCTCTCTCTTGCTGGGTGATCCCAACCACCCAGGTATAGGATCAGAGTGTGCATCAGAAGCTTGGTGAACCGGCCTAAGGATAGGGATAAGGAGTTCAACCTTGTATCTTGGACTTAGCTATATATATGGAGTTGTTTGGTTTGGAGACAATATTGATTTGATTTTAGTATTCCTCTACATAGATCCTTGTATGTATAAAGTTGTATACCCTATATTGGGAATTTTGTAAAGTACTCTTTATACAATTGAATATAGTCAAAGATTAAAATTCTGCTGCTTCACATTGGTGTTTTGTTTACCATAATTTAGTAGAGATTTGGGTTATTGATCTCATCTCTTTACACTCACGCTCATTGTCACGATGATTATGGTGGTGTCTTCTTCGACGTATGTAGCATCATTCTTCATCACGTTGGTCATCTTCACGATGATCATCATCATGAATATCTTCATCCCTACATTCTTCTTCATGGTGATGACCGTCATTGTAACGGCCATCTCTGTTTTCATCCGACCCTGGTGGTGGTGGTGGGTTGTGTTGATTCCTCACACCCTGCTCATCCCCAGTGAGGTTAATGTCCACACGAGGCAGCATGGTGAATCGAGGTTAAGGAGCAAAGGAAAACAAGTTTGCTTCCTCTGGGGTGCTTGAATAGACAACACAGTCTAGTTAGTAAATTGGACGTGTTAAAAAGAACTATTCTACTCAAACACAGGGTAGAAGACTTAAAGTAATAGTGCAGTCAAGCTTATCACTAAATGAGAGTATATTGAGTGGACTCCATTTCTTAACAGTGTCGTTTTTCCTTGTCCCCAACAATGTCGCAAAAAAAATTATCGGTCTAAATCACATGTCCAAAAAGGAGTGGATCTAGAGTAGCCGGACTCTTAAAATAGTATCCGACACTTAAGCCCCCAGAACTATTATACGGGATCTAATGTAGTAATTGGGGTTGAACCACATGGACAATGTTAGCAAGTATTAAGCACACATGGTCTCACACTCATATAATTCGGATAAAAAGGTAGTTCAAAAGGGTGTTCCCAAAGGAATGTTGGTACTCAAACCAAGGTAAAGAAAATAAAACAAAGATAAGAAGAACAAGACGTAATAAAAGAAGATGGAAACAAAGATATGGAAGGGAAACTTGGATTGGGTTTCACCTACTAAGACTTCTCACCAACATGCAACATCATCTCTCCCTCTCGTATACTCCTATCAAGATTATAAGGAATCATACATAGTGTCTATTCCACTCTCTTGAGATGAGGATAGATCTAAATCTAAGGGTAACCTCTCTCTCGAGATGACTACACAAAAACCACATAACAGAATGTATGATCTCAAGCTTTAGTATTCCAACACTCTCATCCATTCGTACTACTCCATAATACAAGATAAAAGTGATATTACTCTCTTGAGATATCAACAATCAAACATCACAAGATGGTAGCTAAGAATACAAGTGAAACATTAAAACTAGTGCATGGAGATAATCTTGACAAGAGTAGATATATTCAAAATGGAGAGACAATATACATGTTGGGAGAGTCTTAGTGGCTACTCCCAACCCAAGTTAAGATGTTTAGCCACAAATGTTCATGGACAGCATAACGACGTTACAAGAAGACAAATACATCAAGTTTCATGAAGTGAAGAGGGAAGTACAGTGAGATGGAAGTGATAGATCTAGATAGAGAGAGAAGAACGTGATACAACTCAGTACATCTTTAGATCTAGATCCAGAAGGTCGATGGAATGGACGGTCTTCTTCTCTTAAAGAAGATAGAGCCTTCATTCTTCTCTCTCCTCATCTTCTACCTTTGGAGATCCAAGATTGATTGGATGGATAGGTGGAGATGAGTCTGGAAAATGGCAGCACTTCGTGGTACTATCAGATCTAATCTGCTGATTTTATAGGATGGGCAGGTGGCCTATTTATAGGCACACTCCACTGACTTAACTCCTCGATCACGGTTGAGTTCTGGTTTTGGATGAAGCTCGATCGCGGTCGAGGCTTCATTTCCATTCTTTCCTCGATCGAGGTCAGTTGAACCCCTTCCTCGATCACAGTCTGGTTGGCCACTTTCTTGAGTGAGGATCGTGGTTGAGGTCAATTTAGCAATTCCCCTCGGTCGCGGTCTAGTTGGCCACCTTCTTAATCGTGGCCTAGTTGTTAGGACCGCAGTCGAGGTCAAGGTGTGCTTTGCTTTGGAAAAGTCGAGGTCGCGGTCTTCATGTTGGCTGTGGTCTCCATGTTGATCACGGTCCCAAAGAGCTTGAGTGAAAATTGACTATGAGTGCAAGGTATTAGGGTGAACTTGGAGACCTCGACCATGGTGAGATGGTCTTTGTTAGATGAATGAATCACGGCCGAGGTGATGACTGCGACCTGGGCTAGATATGTACCTGAAATCAAAGGGGAAAATGTGTAAGTGAAGTAATTAACATAAGATGCAAAAATAGTGGGGAAAGTTAGCAAAATATATGCTAGGGAAGGTATAAAATGTATCCAAAACGTGTATAAAATAATGTGTTATCACGTGTCAACATAACCAGGAGGTCGGCTACAACTTGCTGCCAACACACAAGGTGTGTGTTAATTCAAACACGTTGTGTGCCTTTCATCTTAAATGACTACATAAGAATGTTACATGTCATGTCTTATTTAACACACGCCATGTACTTCACAGCAGTAGTAAGACCCAATGAAACTACACAATGGAACATGGCGTGTCCTCTAACAAACACACCATGTCACTATTAGTTTCTGTAGAAATGAGAGCAACCACTCCTCATTTTTAAAGATGAATGCAACCCAATGGGTGGTAATCTCTTGTCATTTTGAAAGTGTCTTTCATCCAAGAGAAGTTCTAGAGCTAAGAAGGGTGATTTTAGGGTATAAGAAGGTGGTTTCTAGGCAAAGAACTTCCATTGTACTTCATTTCTTCCCCATTTCTTCACCGAAGGTGCAGCAGAGCTTTCCTCTCTCACTCAATCTTTTTGAGAGGGAAGATTGTCTGAGTTGGAGAATCTCCAAGGGTGGAATTTCGTCCTCTAACTGGAGTTCTACTTCCCTTTATATACATCTTTAGTTTCTTTAGCTTTTTCTTCTCTTAAGCATGAAAAACTCTAAAATTTTTGCACTGTGTCTGTATACTTACATTATGGACGAGTAGATTTCTTTTCTTGGGCATGGGAAAGTAACTTTCATGCCATTGTTCATGTGAACTTGAAATCTATGTTTATTGCTAGTAAATTTTTATTTTCCATGGATGCCTATAACATTTCTTACTTGTATGTTTAGCTGGCCACTTTTCACATATGTTTTATGCTTACCTTGTACTTCGGGAGAATGTATGAGGAAGTAAGGAGTAGAATCCATGTCAATATGCTATTGGCCATGAGAGTGGCTTGAGAATATTGAGGGTGAGGTTGTGTTCGATACTAAACATAGATAGGGGAGCATTATGTCAAGTTGAGAACCGTCTCGTAACATTGTGAAATGCACGATGATGACAACCTCCCTACATGTTAACGGTAATATTGATTTCGTAAGTCCATATGATATGATGGTATGGTAGTGAAATCTAATGTCCAAGCCCTTTAATTGCTTATTCAACCTTTTCACTTTAGCTTTTTCTTTTTTTCACCCTCTATATCTGTAATCAACCTGAACTTTGTAACACAACTTGTAAACTATCACAGGATAACATTTACAATTTCTCATTCTCAATTCCTTAACATGTTCACATATACATAATTCTAACAAAATGAAAGGATCTAAAGCTATAGTTGGCACCCCTCTGATGTTTTTATCCTTGTTAGTCCTTGATCTAGGTTTTTCTCCTTAGATGGCATTCTAGCTCCTGAGCTTGCTCCTACCTACAGACATCACCCCCCAGCCATGCAATAAAACCAATGGTAAGTGGATTGAATATGTTATAATATTAAGAAAACTTGAGAACTGAAAATAAACAGTTAACATTAAACAATGAACATTGAAAAGACATGCATTTTATTTTAGGTCAATTTCTTTTATCTTAACCTATATTAGTAACCTCAGGTTGCACAAATGTGCCTCTTCTCTTATGCACCAAAGTGCCTCTTCTCTTATGCACTGAAGTGCCTCTTCTCTTATGAGGTACTTATATAAGTTTAACATTAACATTTTCTTTCTCTTAAGGCTCTTATCTTTTACATTATACTTTATTTGTAACATTACCATTAAGATTCATGAGAGTGATACCACACATAATATACAATTCAATACATCTTAACTTACTGACTTTAGCAATTAGGAACAGTAAATAACATGAACATGTTGCAAAATTCATATATGCATAATTAAATCAACTAATGTAACTATGTTCAATTGCATGGACCACTTAACTTTTTCACTTGGATAGTATCTTCTCTCTCTTCCTAGGTTGAGTGAGTTTCAATCACTCTCTGCGTCTAAACAACCCTAATTTCCATGTTCATAAGATATGTCACATAAATATATATATCTTATTCATAATCATAAACCCTAGATTCATTTCTACAAAAACCAAGAGATGTCAATTTAGAATCAGACTCTGAAAACTACATAATCGGATTCCTCTCAAAAACCATTTCCAAAACATATTTTTTCTCATTTTTCTGAGCATCGAGCGATTTACTATAAATTAATGAAAATGGACCAATTAGAATTTAGAAAAATGCCACATGGGCCAATGAGAGCCTACCATATAGGCGCGGGTCTCACCCAGGTGGATTGGTGGTCAATTTGTTTAGAGAGACATGAAAACCCAATAGTACCCATGCATTATTATTAAATGAATCAATCTTGTGGGGGTACTTTGGTCATTCAATGACCAAGCATGTTCCACCCCGCCCTAGCCCCGATAGGTAGACCTTGAAGCTCCTGCTTCTGGCCAGATCGGCCACTGGAGGGCCAAGCATGAGAACCTGAGGTCCCCCACAACTTGCTTGCATGAAATTGAGGCCAACGAGCCATTGAGAAAGCTCTGCCATGCTCATAGGTTTCGGGGTGGCTTAGACACAGTCAGAACAACACCACTCACACATGACTCACAAAACCGCATGGAAAGGTGACGAAACGGAATCACAGAGTCAAAAGAGACCTTGCGGGAGTCTGTTGAAGATAGGGAGGTAGACAAAAGGTGGGCACATCTTGGTGTAGTGGACACCAGAAAATGCCGAGAAATAGGGGAAGATGGTGAAAAGCTAATCGTTGATGAACATGGCAGAAAAACACCAACCAAGGGTCGTGGAAGATCGATTGGAGTCAAGTGAGGTTGTTCCTGAGATCCCCATGATCAGAATGACTCTTCAGGGCCAAGGTGACTAGCGGCAACCATGAACGGGCACCATCCCTATAGGGTACGACAGATGGCACCCCCGTGAGATAAATAAATGGCAAGGAGATGAAGGACGATGGCCAAGGATGCTCACCACTCTTCCTATTGAGCCGAGGTGGACCAAGGAGGCCAGGAAAATCCGAGGTCTCTGAAGATGGAGGCGGAGGTGGTTGAAGAGTTTGGGAGTGTGGGGGATCTAATCGATGGTGGAGGAGGGAACTACAGAGGCCGGCGGTTCTTTTGGGGACCTGACCTGGTAGTGGGGAGGGTGATGGTGGCGGTTGCAAAAACCAGCAGAGAGGGCAGCACAAACCCTAATGGGCATTTCCTTAAATGAGCATGAGAGACCACGAGTAAGGAATCGTTGGGTGCATGGGAGAGAGAGAAAAAGCCAACCCAATGAAAATCTCATCAAACGGATAACTGAGGGAGAAATCAATCGGGGACAAAACAGGTTGTCGGCGCCCCACCTGCCTTAAGTGGCGGGAAGTAGGGGATGACGTTGACGCCATCAGATCTTGATCCAATGGTCAAAAAAGGCACACGTATAAGGAAAATAAAGGGGTAACGCGTGAGAGGGATTTAAATCCCGAGACTTTAGGAAATTGAGTGTATTAAATGTAAATCTAATCAAATTAAATACAAAACTTCACTATTTCAATTAGAGGGTCAAACAAACTCCAAATGAGTCCAAATTTGGACCATTGATTAATTAAATGGTCTAGAATATTCCTAGACAATTGGAATTAGATTTCTTCAACATTAAGTCTATGATTTCTATTTTTGTTACTTATCTTAAATTTAAATGCACAAACTAATTAAATAATTAAGGGGAAAATTCCCGTTGTGGATTTTTACTCCAAATTCGAGATAATTCTATTTATCTCTTATAAAGTCATGTCACACTTATTTCTTTCCTTTTTATGCACTTTCTTTGGAGGAGAGAGAAAACAAGAGGTAATATCACTTCCCTCCTATGTTTTTATAAAAATAAAAGGGAAAGTGGCTTAATGATGCCAAGAGAGTATATTTTCTCGTATTTTTGAAATAAATGAATAAGGAGCACATTATGATTCCTTTTTGGCAAATCCAAAAAGAGGAGAGAGAAATATGGACATTAAAGGATTTATCTTGAAATCTATAAAAAGAAAAGCACACTTATTTCCCAAGTGGTTTGAATTTCGAATTTCTTGCTTCTTTCTCTTTCTCTTATTCTTTCATTACTTTTAGATTTATTTGATAAAAAGAAAAGGGAAAACACATTACCAATATCACACAATCATTTGCAACACATTAAAATAAAGGAAAACCTTATTTTGAGTCCTTTTATTATTTCTCTTTGCATTGAAATCCTAGAAGTAAAACTAATTTGGAAATTTTTCCTTAAGGCCCTTGACAAAATATCATTTAAAGAAAACTACATAAAAGGTTTTATTTTACTCCTGAAAAGAGGGATGTTACATTTCTACCGACCTTAATTAAACTTTGTCCTTGAAATTTTGTTAGGCTACCCACCTTAGGAATTTTCATATCTTTAACACAAAAATATTGATATACTATTATTACCATGTAAAACCGTAGTTCCATACATTACATGAAAAAAAAGTTTTGAAAAGAAAAGAACTATGCTACTAAACTCTACTCAGTCTTATCATCCTCACTCTCATCTACCATGGCAAAGATTCTAGCCTACCTCTTTTCCTTAGGTGCTTGATTGACATTAGGCTCCTTCTTTTGAACTTTGGGGCAGTTAGGTCTAATGTGGCCTATCTCGCCACATGCATAGAAAACACCTGTCCCAAACCTGCATTCACCTAGATGATACTTGGAACATTTAGCACATTGGGTCTTTACATGCTAGTTTAGAACAACTTCAGCCGGTGCCTTCCTTTTCTTGTCATTGTGGTGGTTGGAGTTGTCGTTTTTGTGGTGGCTCTCCTTCTTCCATGCTCATCCTAGATGATCCTCTAGCTCTAGGGCAGCATCTAGGGCACTTTGGAGTGTACGGTGCTCGCGTCCTGACAAATCAAAACTAAGGTATGGCTTGAGACCTATAATGAACTTCTTTGTCTTACAATGTTCATCATAGTCGTAGCCATACTTCTGTAGGATCCAAAATTTCATCGCATATTGGGTGACCATCATGTCACCATGTTGACGTAGGTTCTGAAATTCTTCCTTCTTCTTCTTGATCATGGCCTCATATATTTAGTGGTCTTTGAAGGCCTCAGAAAATTCCTCCCATGTGAATTGAGGAGCATCAGCTTCACCAGAACCTAGTAGGTTCTCCCACCATGTCCTAGCAACACCCTTCAGCATATGTGTTCCAAAATGGACCTTGGAGTGGTTGGGGAAGTCTAAGTCATAGAAGCAATGCTCCATGTGTTGCATCCAGGTCTCGGCTTTTCCTACCACATCCATCTCTTCTTCCCGAACAAAGGAGTTAGGCTTGATCTTTAAAAAGTCGACTAGGGAAAGCTCAGGGTTGACCCTAGGGTTGCCCACTTAGTCTTCTCTTCTCCCCAAGGCAGTGGCTAGAGCTATAACAAGGACATCAAAGGGCACCATGGGGGTTTCTTGATGTGGAGATTCTCTTTGTTCTCCCATACTAACATATTCACCTTCATCCCCACCCATGGCTACCTTTTCATTCTCACCTTTCTTCTTAGGAGCCATCACTGTGAAAAAGACATAAACTACATGAGATCATGAGAAAATCCCGGTGGCCAACCATATTTTGGCTCTGATACCATTATTGTAACACCCCACTTGTAATACTATTCACCTTAGAGTGCGGAAGCATAAAATTCACACTTATTTACCAAGGGGGATGTCAAAAACATGATATTCATTGCAAAATAGAGTTGAAGTAAACCATCACAGGATAACATTTACAATTTCTCATTCTCAATTCCTTCACATGTTCACATATACATAATTCTAACAAAATGAAAGGATCTAAATCTATAGTTGGCACCCCACTGATGCTTTTCTCCTAGTTAGTCCTTGATCTAGGTTTTTCTCCTTAGATGGCATTCTAGCTCCTGAGCTTGCACCTACCTACGGGCATCACACCCCCAACCATGTAATAAAACCAATGGTAAGTGGATTGAACATGTTATAATATTAAGAAAACTTGAGAACTGAAAATAAACATTTAACATTAAACATTGAAGATTGAAAAGACATGCATTTTCTTTTAGGTCAATTTCTTTTATCTTAACCTATATAAGTAACATCGGGCTGCACAAATGTGCCTCTTCTCTTATGCACTGAAGTGCCTCTTAGGTTGCACCGAAATGCCTCTTCTCTTATGCACCGAAGTGCCTCTTCTCTTATGAGGTACTTATATAAGTTTAACATTAACATTTTCTTTCTATTAAGTCTCTTATCTTTTACATTAGACTTTATTTGTAAAATTACCATTAAGATTCATGAGAGAGATACCATGCATAATATATAATTCAATACATCTTAACTTACTGACTTTAGCAAATAGGAATAACAAATAACATAAACATGGCATTCATTGCAAAATTCATATATGCATAATTAAATCAACTAATTTAACTATGTTCAATTGCATGGACCAATTACCTTTTTTACTTGAAGAGTATCTTCTCTCTCTTCCTAGGTTGAGTGTGTCTTAATCACTCTCTGGGTCTAAAGAACCCTAATTTCCCTATTCATAAGATATGTCACATAAAAAATATATCTTATTCATAATCATAAACCCTAGATTCATTTCTACAAAAACTAAGAGATGTCAATTTAGAATCAGACTCTGAAAACTAAATAATTGGATTCCTCTCAAAAAACCATTTCCAAAACATATTTTTGCTCATTTTTCTGAGCATCGAGCGATTTACTATAAATGAATGAAAATGAACCAATTAGAATTTAGAAAAATGCCTCATGGGCCAATGAGAGCCCGCCATATAGGTGCAGGTCTCGCCCAGGTGGATTGGTGGTCAATCTATTTAGAGAGACATGAAAACCCAATAGTACCCATGCATTATTATTAAATGAATCAATCTTTCGGGGGTACTTTGGTTATTCGACGACCAAGCATGTTCCACCCCACCCTGGCCCCGATGGGCAGATCTCGAAGCTCCTGCTTCCAGCCAGATCGGCCATTGGAGGGCCAAGCATGAGAACCTGAGGTCCCCCACAACCTGCTTGCACAGTGTCAAGGCCAACGAGCCATTGAGAAAGCTCTACCATGCTCACAAGTGTTGGGGTGGCTTAGATACGGTCGGAACAACACCACCCACATAGGACTCACGAAACCACACAGAAATGCAACGAAACGGAATCAAAGAGTCAAAAGAGACCATGTAGGAGTCTATCGAAGACAGGGAGGTAGACAAAATGTGGGTGTGTCTTGGTGTTGTGGACACCAGAAAATGGCGAGAAATAGGGGAAGATGGTGAAAAGCTAATCATGGATGAACAGGGCAGAAAAACACCAACCAAGGGTTGTGGAAGATCGATTGGAGTCCGGCGAGGTCGTTCCTGAGATCCCCATGGTCGAAATGACCCTTCCGGGCCAAGGCTACTAGCACCATCCATGAGTGGGCACCGTCCCTATAGGTTATGGCAGATGGCACCTCTGTGAGACAAACAAATGACAAGGAGATGAAGGACAATGGACAAGGATGTTCACCGCACTTCATATTGAGCCGAGTTGAACTGAGGAGGCCGGGCAAAGATGGGGTCTCCAGAGATGGAGGCGGAGGTAGTCGGAGAGTGTGGGAGTGTGGGGGCTCTAATTGATGGTGGAGGAGGGAACTACAGAGGTCGGAGGTTCTTTTGGGGACTTGACCTGGTAGTGGGGAGGGTGATGGTGGTGGCTGCAAAAACCGGCAGAGAGGACAGCACAAGCCCTAATGGGCATTTCCTTAAATGAGCAGGAGAGAGCACGTGTAAGGAATCATTGGGTGTGTGGGAGAGAGAGAAATCCCACACAACAAAAATATCGTCAAATAGATAACTGAGGAGGGAGAAATCAATCGGGGACAAAACAGACTGTCGGTTCCCCACCTTCCTTAAGTAGCGGGAGGTAGGGGATGACGTTGACACCGTCGGATCTTGATCCAATGGTCAGAAAAGGTGCACACATAAGGAAAATAAAGGGGTAACATGTGACAGGGATTTAAATCCAGAGACTTTAGGAAATTGAGTGTATTAAATGGAAATCTAATCAAATTAAATACAAAACTTTCCTATTTCAATTGGAGGGTCAAACAAACTCCAAATGAGTCCAAATTTGGACCATTGACTAATTAAATGGTCTAGAATATTCCTAAATAATTTGAATTATATTTCTTCAATGTTAAGTCTATGATTTCTATTTTTGTTACTTATCTTAAATTTTAATGCACAAACTAATTAAATAATTAAGGGGAAAATTCCCTTTGTGGATTTTTGTACTCCAAATTTGAGATAATGCTATTTATCTCTTATAAAGTCATGCCACACTTATTTCTTTCCTTTTTATGCACTTTCTTTGGAGGAGAGAGAAAACAAGAGGTAATATCACTTCCCTCCTATGTTTTTATAAAAATAAAAGGGAAAGTGGCTTAATGATGCCAAGAGAGCATATATTCTCATATTTTCAAAATAAATGAATAAGGAGCACATTATGATTCCTTTTTGGAAAATCCAAGAAAAGGAGAGAGAAAGATGGACATTAAAGGATTTATCTTGAAATTTATAAAAAGAAAAATCACACTTATTTCCCAAGTGGTTTGAATTTCAAATTTCTTGCTTCTTTCTCTTTCTCTTTCATTACTTTTAGATTTATTTGATAAAAAGAAAAAGGGAAAACACATTACCAATATCACACAATCATTTGCAACACATTAAAATAAAGGAAAAACTTATTTTGAGTCCTTTTATTATTTCTCTTTGCATTGAAATCCTAGAAGTAAAACTAATTTGGAAATTTTTCCTTAAGGCCCTTGACAAAATATCATTTAAAGAAAACTACATAAAAGGTTTTACTTTACTCCTGAAAATAGGGATGTTACAAAGTCAATATTTCTGCATTTCATATCATAGTATTCCTTAGATTTTGTGGAATGTGATGGGGGCCCTTGTCTTCTCTAGAAGATGGATTGAGCTTATGAGGCAATGTGTGGAGACCACATCTTTCTCAGTTCTAATTAACGACATACCCAAAGGGTTGTTTCAGGCATCCAATGGGATTCGACAAGGCAATCCTCTGTCTCCCCTCTTGTTCACACTGGTAATGGAGGCTCTTTCCTTTTTGTTATAGAATTCTGAAGATGAAGGTGATTTGAAGACCTTCAAAGTGTGTGGGACTCCAGTGCTATCACACATTATTTATGCCGATGATGTGCTTCTCTTTATGGTGGGCCATGATAAGTATCTAAGGACTGGTAGATGGATTATGAGAAGCTTTGGGAGATTGACATGGTTGTACATAAGTGACATTAAATCCAGAGTTTTTATCTCTAGATCATGTGATGCTAGAAGGGGCGGCTCAAGATGGAAGCTAGACTACATGTAGGGAACTTCCCTATTACCTACCTGGGCATACTAATTGCAGGTGGTAGAGGATGCGGGAAGGACTACACCTCCTTATTGGATGAGTTGAGAAAGATGGTGGATAGATGGGCAGGTCTGAACCTCTCCGTGGCTAGGAGGGTTGTGCTAATTTGGTCTATCCTTGGCAGCAAATTGATGTTTTGGTGCATGCAAGGAAAGATACCGGCGTTCATCCTCGACAAGGCCAAATCAGTCATTAGTAATTTTTTTGGGTTGGGTAAAGGGCACGCGATGGCATGGACAATAGTGACAAAGTCGTTGCATTTGGGAGGGCTTAATCTTCCGGATCTGAACCACTTGGCGATGAAGGCTATGTGCAGAAGGACTGATACATTCTTATGCCACAACCAGCAGCCATGGACTTCCTGGATGAGAAAATGCTATGGCATCTAATTATAGAACTATGACCCACATCATAGCTCTAGAAGCTGGAGGTGTATGACGTAGAGCTGGATCCCAGTGAAAGGAGATTACATCTGCATAGGGGATGACTGGTTCAGATGTTGTAAGAAGTCGTGGGCTCTCCCTGTCATTGGCCCGCATGTGTCATGGGATCGGCTACTATAGAACAAGTTCCATGTTCCCAAATGGAGCTTCACCCTGTATAGAGGAATCCATGGAAAACTTCCAACCTATGGTTGATTAAAGAAATGGGTGCAAACATTGTGGGCACCTATCTGCTATGCAGATAGCAAGAGGAGTCACACACACACCTCATGTGGAGTTGCTCCTATGTGAGATATCTCTGGTGCATGACTACCCTTAAGATGGGATGGGGCGGCAGTCCCCCATACGAGCTGGATGAATCTTTTGAGTAGGAGTTAGATAACACAAAGCATTGTAAACCTACTAGGTGGTTAGGAAGTATTTGTATTGCTGCCATTTTGTTTTTTGTTTGGAAGGAGAGCAATTCCAGGCTCCATGGTGGACCCAACAGAAACCAGTTGAGGGTTTTTGATGACATTGTAATTAGCTTAAAGGGGCTTTGTAAGGTCATACTCGGAATGACTAAGGGTCTGGACCAAGGGGTGATGGAACATTGGGGGTTT
This sequence comes from Alisma plantago-aquatica, assembly GCA_963693085.1. NCBI lineage: Eukaryota > Viridiplantae > Streptophyta > Magnoliopsida > Alismatales > Alismataceae > Alisma > Alisma plantago-aquatica. The sequence continues at coordinate 307,080,043 of OY856414.1, forward strand.
TTGTAGCTTACCCCTTTGTATAGTATACATGCATATACCCTATACTTTTTGAGATTAACAGTAATATTTTACCTTATACAAAAAAAAGAATCTTATTCAATTTTTTTCTTTTTAGGGTGCATGCGTCGCTTTAAGAGGGTTCTACATACATCCATATTTCTAGACCCTGAGAGAGAGTGGACTTTTAGTAGTCGTAGAAGAGCAAGGAGGGTGAGAACTCTTCAAATCTGAGGGAATCACATCCTTCATCAGTGTAGTCTTCACCTTCACCACCATTTCACCCGATCCTTTTCAAGAATCAGATATGGAGGACAACCGTCCACTCAAAGATTTTGTTGTGTCAGTCACTATCAATATATGCAGGGTCATTGATCATCCTACAATAGAGGCCAACAACTTTTCCATCAACCCTACAATCATGCAGATGATCGAACAAAACCATTTCGGGAGAACTCCTATGGAAGATCCAAATCTTCACATAGCAGAGTTTCTACAGTACATGAACACTTTTAAGGTTAATGGTGTTCCAACTGAGGGAGTACGCCTACTCCTGTTTCCTTTCACTTTGTGAGATCGAGCCAAGGCGTGGCTCTCCTCACTGCCTAAACGTTCTATCAAGACTTAGGATGATCTGCTGAATGCTTTTCTAGCTAAGTATTTTCCTCCAAGCAAGATGACCCAGCAGAGGAATCAAATTACAAAATTCAAACAACAAGAGGGGGAGACACTTTATGAGACATGGGAGAGGTTTAAGGACCTCCAACACCTATTCCTTCACCCCAGTTTGACAAACTGGCTGCTTCTACAAACTTTCTACAACATGCTATTCTACAATACCCATATGACTATTGATGTCGTTGCAAATGAAGCCTTGTTGAACAAGTTGTTTAGTGAAGCCTACTCCATCATTGAATACATGGAGCTCAATCATAGCCAATGGAGTTCAGAAAGGACCAATCATCCATTCTCTTCCTCCGATTCAAGTGAGAAGTCCAATGAGAAACATAATATAGATGTCGTTGACTTGATTGCAGCTAAGCTTGACACCTTAACCCATAAATTTGAAAGGCTCGCTACTCACTCAGTCCAAGTAGTCAAGCAAGTATGTGAGGCTTGTGGAACATCCAAACATAACTCTACTTCTTTTTTGTCCCATAGTTGAATGCCACTGAAGCACCAGAACAAGTCAATGCAGTAGGAAATTTCAATAATAGACAAGCCTACAATCCCTTTTCTAAAACCTATAACCTGAGATGGTGAGAACATCCTAATTTCTCTTATAGGAACAACAATTCATTGAACCAACAACAAGGCCAAGCTCAAGGTCAGCAATCGTCAATCGATGAATGCCAACCGCCAACAACTACTCGGGTACAATTCTAATAACAACAGGAACTTTAATCAATTTCCCATCCACCGCAAAAATCAATCTTGGAAAGCCTCCTTGAGACCTTTGTCACTACACAAATCCAGAAAAATGACGAGTTTCGATCAAATGGAAACATATTGAAAGATGGTATCACACAGTTGTCCTCCAAGGTCGATGGAATTGTTACTTACACCAAAATGTTGGAGAATCAGATAGCTCAACAAGCATTAGCCAACCAAGGAACGTCTTCAGGGTCTTTACCCAATCAACCTATTATGAACCCCAAGGAGACTTGTAAATATGTGAACTTGAGAAGTGATGTAGTCATAGGAGGATCTGTACCACCATCCAAGAGGAATTCTGTAGAGATTGCTGACACTACTATTGAAGATATTATTGAAAATCATAGGAAGAAATCTACTGGAAATCTATAGCAAGGTGATTCTTCTAGCAGGCCAATAGCCCCTTTTCCCCACACGTTTGCTAATACCAAAGATGGCGTGAAGTTCAAAAATGGACATTACGAACAAGTTGTTTGTAAATATACCCCATGTTGAAATCATAGCCGAAATGTCATCCTACGCAAAGTCCTTAAAGGATATCCAAACAAAGAAGAGGAGATCTGGACAAGTAGAAATGGTTATGCTTTCTGAAAGGCTAAGCTCCATTATCTAGAACCTTATCCTAGAGAAATTAGATGATCAAGGTTCCTTTACTCTCCCCTACAAGATAGGAGACTCCACTTTTGATGAAGGCCTTATTGACCTTGGGGCTAGCATCAACTTGATCCCTGTCTCTTTGTGGGAGAAGCTAGATTTGGGAGATTTGAAGCCTACATCTATGACAATTCAGCTAGCCGACCTCTCAATTAAACACCCAAGGGGAGTAATTGAGGATGTCCCTATTCAAATAGGAAAGTTCTTTATTACATGTGATTTTGTAGTCTTAGACATGCATGAAGACCCAATCCAATCCGGTCCTTTATGGAAGACCTTTCTTGCTCACTGTAGGCTGTTTAGTCGATGTTAGAGAAGGAAAGCTCACCATCAGGGTGGGAGATGAGGAACTAATACTTTCAGTCTATGATTCCATGAAGGCACCCAGCTCCAAGGAGTACCTTTGTCTTGTCGATACCATTGATACATTGCTTGAAGAGGAAAAGAGTTATGTTGAAACTGCCTTAGATGATTTTGAAGAAGATGATGCAAGTAACATTCTCAATGAGGAAAGTCAGGAAACTTTTGAGACTCCACCAAGTGAAAAAGACTCAAAGAAGAATGAAGGAAGCAACACTGCATCTCCAAGCAAATAGGAAGAAATAAAACCCCTCCAACCGGGGTTAAGGTATGCTTTCTTAGGCCCAAACGCTTCCTCTCCTGTCATTATAAATGTTGAATTGAACAATAATCAAGAAGAAAAACTTTTAAATGAGCTTAGAAGCTACAAAGATGTGATATGTTATTTCATTGACGACCTCAAAGGAATTAACCCATCCATTTGTATGCATAGGATAGCTTTGTAATAGAATGCCAAACCATGCATAGACCCCCCAAGAAGACTTAACCAAAACATGATGGAAGTGGTAAAAAAGGAAATCTTAAAACTTAAAGATGTCAAAATCATCTATCCAATAAGCGAAAGTCCTTGGGTTAGTCATATACATGTTGTGCCTAAGCAAGGAGGAATAACTATAATTAAAGGAGAAAAAAATGAATTAATACAAACAAGAATCGTCACCGGGTGGCGAAAGTGCATTGATTATAGAAAATTGAACAAAGCCACTAGAAAAGATAATTTCCATTTACCTTTTATTGATTCAATGCTTGAACGACTTGCTTGCCTCTCCTATTTTTGTTATCTTGATGGGTATAGAGAATTCTTTCATATTCTCATCTATCCACCTGATCAAGAAAAGACCACATTTACTTACACCTATAAAACTTATGCGTATAGGCAGATGCCCTTTGGGCTGTGCAATGCTCCCGTCACTTTTCAAAGGTGTATGATGGCTAATTTTTCTGATTGTATTGAAAATATCGTGGAAATATTTATGGATGACTTTAGTGTGTACGAAAATTCGTTTGATGATTGTTTGTTAAATCTAACTAATGTTTTACAAAGATGACAACAAGTAAACATCATGCTCAATTGGGAGAAAAGCCACTTTATGGTGCAGACTGGTGTGGTTCTAGGACATGTAATTTCAAACAAAAGAATTGAAGTGGATGAAGCTAAAGTATAGGCTATTGAAAATATGTCGGCTCCAACCAATGTGAAGGAAATTTGTAGCTTTTTTGGGCCATGTGGGATTCTACAGGAGATTTATTAAGGATTTCTCAAAGATTGCAAAGCCTCTATGTTCCTTGTTAGCAAAAGATGCCGAGTTTGTTTTCAATGATGATTGCCAAATTGCCTTCTGAAAGTTAAAAGACACTCTAGTTTTAGCTCCTATTATCCAACCACCAGACTGGAGTGCTCCCTTTGAAGTGATGTGTGATGCCGGCGACTATGCCATAGGAGTTGTCTTAGGACAAAGAAAGGACAAAAAACTCCATGCTATACACTATGCAAGTTAGACCCTTGATGAAGCACAAATCAACTATGCTACTACAGAGAAGGAGATGCTTGTCGTTGTTTATGCATTTGATAAATTCAAACAGTATCTAGTGGGCTCTAAGGTCATTGTGTACACAGACCACACTATAGTAAAATACCATATGAGCAAGAAAAATGCCAAACCTCACCTCATCCTCTAGATATTGTTACTACAAGAGTTTGACTTAGAAATCAAGGATAAGAAGGAAACCGAGAATAGTGTAGTTGACCATCTCTCACATCTTTCTACTAGTGTCGAAGACAAAGTTCCTATTGATGACAAGTTGCCCATTAAGAAGTTGTATGTAGTGAACTCTCTTGTTTTACCATGGTTTATTGATTTTGCAAACTACCTTGCCACAAGATGTCTTCCACCTGATCTCACTTACCAACAAAGGAAGAAGTTCCTTCATGATGTTAAATTCTATTATTGGGATGACCCTCTTTTATTCAAGCAATGAATAGATGGACTCATCAGGAGATGTATCCCAAATGAAGAAATTGCTAGTGTGGTTTCAAATTGTCATTCCTCTCCCTATGGTGGACATTTTGGTGTAAACAAAACTGCAACCAAAATTCTTCAATCTGGTTTTTTTGTCCAAGTTTATTCCGTGATGTACACACATTTGTCAAAGCTTGTGACTATTACCAAAGAGTTCGAGGAATCTCAAAGAGGTATGAAATGTCATTGAACTCAATTCTAGAAATAGAAGTCTTTGATATGTGGGGCATAGATTATATGGGCCCTTTTCCATCCTCTTCCAGCTACAAGTTTATCGTAGTGGCCTGCAATTATATTTCCAAATGGGTGGAGACAATACCCACACAAGCTCCATATGCAAAATTAGTCATAAAACTATTCCAAAATATCATCTTCCCTAGATTTGGAGTTCTAAGAGCAATAATAACATATGGTGGCAGCCATTTTAATGAATGGAATTTCACCAACCTACTTAGTAAGTATGGAGTGAAGCATAAGATGTCCACACCTTATCATCCTCAAACATTAGGTCAAGTGGAAATATCAAATAAGTAACTAAAATCTATCCTAGAAACGATGGTCTCCAGTTCAAGGAAGGATTGGGCATTGAAGTTACAACACACTATGGGCTTACATGACAACTTTTAAAACTCATATTGGAACAACTTCTTTCAAACTTGTTTGCGGCAAATCATGTCATTTACCTATAGAGTTGGAGCACAAGGAACTATGGACATCAAATTCCTAAACTATGACCTTAAGAAGGAAGGAGAGAAAAGATTATTTCAACTCCAAATTTAAGAGGAACTAAGAATGGATGCTTATGAGAATGCTAGGATTTACAAGGAAAAGACTAAAAAATGGCATGAAAAAAGAATCAAGGTCAAAGACTTCAAAGATGGAGACCAAGTTCTATTGTTCAATTCCAAACTCAAGTTCATTCCAGGAAAATTAAGATCCAAGTGGTTTGGGTTGTTCTTAGTCTTACAAGTATATCCATATGGGACAGTGGAGCTGCAAGGGAAGCAATCAACTTTGAAAGTCAATGGACAATGATGTAAGCTATACACCGTTGGAGAAGAAATTGACAAGGGAGCCTCTTGCTCTATTACACCCACATCCCACGATTACCACTAATCATGAGATTATGACATAAGTTTGAAGATTTTACTTAATACAGAGTTCACTCCCAGCCTTTTTTTCCCATTATTTCAAACCCTTTGTTTTCTCACATTCAATCACATAACCAAACTTTCAAGAGAATTAAACTTTGATTAGTCTGATAAGATCTCAACATTAATGATACACATCCATACATTCATTTTGTTTCTTACACTTCTATGTAAATATGACATGATAACCAAATATATACTCTATTATTAAAGAAACAAAGATACACATCATCATTTACAACTCTCTCACTTCTATACAAGGACCTAGAGTGACAGGAACCGACTAAACTTTACTCCTGTGGTAGATCTGCTCTGATGTAATGACATCTCCAGTCCATGAGTTATCCCTAAAAAATTGTAAGTAGAGGGGTGAGCATACTCGCTCAGTGAATGAGTACTTCAAATAAACAACCTAAAGAACTATTATAATTATAGACATACTATTGAGCAACTGATATCATTTATAACAACAGTAAGCTTTAAAGAAACTAATCATTCCCAAACATAAATATTTCAAGATACTCTAGATATCTACAAGAGTGAATCAGTATATGAACATGCTTGATTAATATCAAAGAGAGCTAATAACTCATAAACATACAAAGGATAATTGAATAACTGCACACACTTGTTTCACCTCTCATTCATCTTATTATGCCCTGAACCCACATGAGTTGTACTACAACATGTGAAAGAATCACAGCAAGCTATGATATCACTGTACAAGGCTTAGAAGCATGCCCGGGTTCCTAATTCTATCTCTTAAGTAAGACTTCGTCTGTAGTGGGCCTCGACACGTATACCTCTCGACAGCTAATGGGAGCGGCTGGATATCTCAGACTCCACCTCTCAACCTGGGTACTCATGTGATGAGTTAAAGCCCTCAGGCTTAGTGTGAATCAGTGGACCTACTCACCACTGATCACTCAACATGTAACACAGGTACCACCGGCATCCCTAGTTGGTGTTGGATACCACACAACTGTAAGGAGTCTTCCCTACTGGTTAAGACCCCCGCACCCTACTGGTTCCCTTCGACTTACCTCGATTTGGACTACCTCCAGTCAGGAAACTGTTTCCTCCTCACAGTGCATGCCTCATCTTGTGAGGATTCTATAGTGTTTAGGACATCTACATGTCTAATTCACTCTTTGAATTCACAATTCAATCATCACATCAACATATCTTAGTTCAACGTTGTAAACTATTCATTTCATAAACCATCACATAAAATTCACCATAACTGAACCATTAAGCATAACCTCATCTCAGACTGATAAACATTAATATCATAATACTTGATTCACTGAACACCCTATCCTTAGGGTTTCATTTACCTCATTCACTTATCACATGACTCACATAAGGATTTCATGCATCATAACATCATTCAATAAATATTTCTCACAGCAGTTCACATATAATCAAATATATATATGAAATCCTATTATGAATTGAATTAGGGTTTCCACACCATTTACTAAAACATCATACGACAAGAATAACATTGAATCAAGATGTCTATTTGCAAACCTCCAACTTTGCATTCATTTAGGGTTTCACCCTCCTTACTGATATATCAAGCAAACATTGATATCATCCAATGAAATCCAAGATCTTATCTGACATATATGTAATACGTATACAAATAAAATAATCATTCGTAACCAAGAAGATTCAACTAGGCAAACTTCATTATTCGATTATACAACAATTTTAGTCATAGCCGAAAACCTTAAATTTTAATTTACTCTTATAATCTATACAATTACTTTAAGAATTATCATTCAGATGGATTGTACTCATTTCTAATATGATTTCATCATCTGAAATTCATCTCAATAGATAAATAATCCATTTCATATCAACTTGCAAAAGCTAGATCAAAAAGGCAATTTAGGATTTGTACTCACATACTAAGCAATTGAAAATTTATGATGATTTAACTTATTTTTGTTCAATCTACTATTTAAAGGAAGTACATACTCACCCTAAGGTGTGAAAACACCTTAAAAATGCAGCCCATCTTTAAAAGTCTTGAATCCATATCAAGATCCTAGTACAATAAGCAGTTTCTTCTTCCTTTTAACCCTAAACGAGGTCTACTGTAGGTAGAAGATGAAAATCGAAGGTTAAGACAAACCTCAAATTTTTTGGATTAGGGATTTGAAGAAAGGAGTAATGAGGAGAAGGAAGAATCTACGGTTAAAACTACTTACCAAGTCAAATCTATGACAACCCTTTTGGATTTCCTCCGTTCTTCCCCAAAAATTGCTTTCTAGGTTCACTCATTGAGCAAGGTATCTGAGATGATAGAGGATCAAATCGTTGTTCCAACATACTTTGTTTCATTAAAAATGGGTAAGTATAGCCCGAGATATGATCGTTTTATGATTGGCTATCCCGGGCGACATCAGTCATGGTCACGGCACACGACGTAGCGTCGCGGTCGCAACACTCTGTATATGTTTACTAAAAATGGCATAACTCTCTCATTTTAACCCGATTTGGTTCAGTATTTTTTGTTGGATTCATAATTGAATTTTATACAATCCTAAAATATTATTTTGACAATATTATTAAATGATAAATTATTTATTAATTATTTCCTCTAATGTTATTAACTCTCTTCTTGCATAGATGTATGGGTTAATGATATATTAAATCCAACTTGGATCTTTACAGTATGATTAACTCATGATTATGAGTTTCCCAAACAAGTATTTAAGGTAACTAAAGTTAATATAAAGCACAAGATAAAATATTACTAATAAAATAATGACAAGCATTAAGATTATCTTAAATCTCTAGGATTATTAGCAAAGCTCGGAACGGGTTGTAAAATGCTCCCTCCAAGATGCTTAATCAACAAGTTGAAGAGTCTTACTCTGGAATTTCAATGGAGGAACTCGTGGGAGTTAACCCCACATTAGGGTAGATTTCATTTAAGTAGTTTGAGTCAAGAACAATCTTTAATTTCCTGAAATAAACTTGTCATGGATGAATGTAATAATTTAAACACTTATATTTGCATCTCATCACTTCTACAGGTGCTGATCAGAAGACAATTTCTGTAGAAATTCATACAGACACGACATGTCTTTATTTGACATGTTGTGTCAATACTCACAAAAGGAACAACAGAGCAAATTCTTCGAAAGACACAATGTATCTTTCAACGAAACGACGTGTTGTTATCATTCAGAAAATGTGTTATTATTGTTGGGTTTTAGGGGAGACAGAGAAGGCAGCGGAAACAAAAAAATTTCTCCCCCAACCCATACCGAGGAAACGCGTCAACGTCTATATAATAGGAAAGGATGGTTTGCGGAATCATACCTTGTCCCGAGGCTTGCTCGGCGACAATACCTCGCGCAATGCGCGGTCTTCAACTCCGGTCTTGGACGGTGTCTGTGCAGCTCCTGGTCGCACTGGGACTGACGACTCCTCCTCCTACCGGACTGTCGGATGACAGTTGTCCTCCTGAGCGGCAGTGTCCTCCTGCCTCTGTAGTAGACCACACGGACCACCTGGAACTCCACACTCCTTGTCCCACAAGGAAGTGGAAGGAGTCGCACCCTCCTGTTGACGTACTAGTTGCCAACACACTCTCCTGCTACCAGTTGCAACTGCAGTTGTCCTTCCCTTGCTGCACCTCCCTTTTGTGGGAAGCACTTGCTCGGGATCTCTCACGGTTACCAAAACCAGAGAGAACGACAACTTCACAAAGCAACCGGCTTGCATTGAGTTGTACTCTGAGAAGCCCCCAATACCCCTATATATATAGGCGGGTCATAGGACAGGGTTCTCTGTGCCCGGCAATATGGGACAAAAGCAGGAGTAGAAGGGTTCGAGATTTTCCACAAAAAGCAACCAACTCGCAACCTGAACCGATCGGTTCACAAGTGAACCAGTCAGTTGGGGACCTGAACCGATCGGTTGGAGCACCAACCGATCGGTTGGGACCCATGAGCCGATTGGTTCACTTCTGAACCGGTCGGTTCGTGGTCCTGGTCGGTTCCCGATTGACTTTCCTTCTTTCGTTTCTAATTGGTATCGAATACCAATCCTATTCCCAATCAAATTGGGCAAGTTAAACGCAAGGAAAATTCTCACCGACCTGACTTTCCCAACTTGCTCGGTTGGACCAGTTGAACCGATCGTTTCAACACTTGAACCGATCGTTTCACTCTGACCATGAGCCGATGGACACAACACTTGAGCCGATCAGTTCAGCAACCTCAGCCGACCAGTTCAACACTTGAACTGATTGGTTGGGAGTACAGGTTGTGCAGAATCAGTCAAATGCGATTTCAATCAATCCGATACTCCAATCAATGCGTCCAACACCTTGAACCATATGATATTGAGCTATCAACTGATTGAGTGTTTAATTGAACTACTAAACTCCTTTAGTAATCAATCTAAACATTGCTTTGTGGACAAAACTCCTCTTCCAGGTTAAATCCTATGTGTGTGACCCTGCAGGTCCATTTCACGTTGGCAGTGAAAGTCCATAACACTTATGACTTCACAAGCAAAGAGCGGTGCCTAGTCACACATCAGTGCTACCCAAGTGAAAGTAGAAAGTTGGAGAACAACTTTCATCCTACAATCCATGAATGGTGTTACAGTGAATGTATAATTCCTTTGTCACTGATATCCCGAATGAACTCAAGGCATGGAATAGTCATCCTGTCAACGTTCATTCACTTTCTTGATCTCAGAGTAGATTGAAGGAGATATGTATGACATCAATATCGCATACTGATTCACACATGCGTGCGTACGCCTATCTCAATCCTACTCATCAAGTGGCCTTGGATATCAAACTCCCTCAGGAGGGACAAATCCCATATCTATCACTCACCCCTCAAAAGCCCCATGTGTCAAAGCCACCCAATCATCACCTTTATAACAACCCATGTTTCAGGACTGCGTTTGATGATGTCAAAGTGTGCCCAACGACATGTGTTGAGTGTAGTGATTTCAGGTCAAAGAATGACACTCACCACCATCACTGTGAGTACTGACTGTGACTACCATCTCATGGTTCCATGTGTCAAACTCACGGTGGGTCTGTCCGGTACCTTGTTCTCTAACAAGTACCTATGTGTTTGGTTTGATATCTCTATATCATGACTAATGAGATTCTGTCATCAACCAACACCACAATCTAGTCTTATGTGTCATTACTGTCTATCTACCTTCCACAATGATATCCGACTAGGGACATAACAAGAATGTACAAACTCTTAGCATCCGTATGATCTCATCGTTCAGGTCATGAACCTGAAGGCATACGTCATTGAGTACTGTCATTCTCTAGACATTCAATCTGTTCTATCACTATCTCATATGACTGAACCAGAAAGAATTGGAAGCTTGCCTTTGATGTTTATCAAATCAATCTTAATGTATCCCACCAATCATCCCATGATTGGCTCTCAGGGCATACATACCAACAGACTCCCACTTGCACTGCGAGCCAATCACCCTTGAATCATATTCATAGTGATTTTCAAACATGTCCCACATGTCACTGTGCTCTAGTGCCAACATAGTGAGTAATGGCAACATCTTGCCAAAGTCAGTATAAATTACATGTCTCTCATCTCTTCGTTGTACGTCGCACGTATGAGATGGAGTTGTCGTAATATGCGATCTAGTATTCCTTTGCTAACCTTTAGCCACATTGCATGATCAAGGATTCCAGACTTGTCATCAATGAGTGGAATATCTATAAGTTCACCTCATTAACTTCCAGATCCATATAGTATCCACTGTTGTTCTCTAACACACGGATACTCAGCATTTCCCTTTTAAATGGTTTTATTGGAACACTTCCAATTATCAACAAACTTTTACTTTTATACATCCTATGTATATTTTGCGATTAATTTTCTGTCCTTTTGGAAGTTCGCATCAATGTAACTCTTTATATCGAACTCTTCCTTATCTCCATAGAACTAGTACTTCCCAAGTACTTATCAAGTTCTTATGATATTCCAGTAACCCTTACTGGAATCAGACTGACATCCACTCGTCATGTCCCACATACGAGTTATCAGGATGAGCACATCATATTGTCATGTCCTACATACAACATGATGAATGCATTTTATTCTTGCCATGTCATACATGCAAGACAATGGGATGATTACATACATGATAGATCCATATCTATTCTTAGTCTTCCCATTCTTCATAAGAATTGGACACTTGGCCTTGGGATACTAATATCCATATAACCTGGACAAGTTTTCTCCCACTGAATCTGTGCATACTAAACCCTTCAGTACATATTGCCAATGTATGCTCTCTCTTTTCCAGGACAAGAGATTTGTCGAGAATTATCTCTATAGATCTCTATTCCTATCATATAGGAAACATCTCTATCTTCCTTAAAGATAATTTCCACTTTTGGATTTCCATTCTAGAACAATTCCATTTCACATCAATATGTGGAATGTGAATACGCTCCCACTAAATCACAGATCCCTTCTTTATCTTTGACATATCAGTCAAACCCTTTGACTATATCATCAAAGTAAAGATCCAATTTTGAGTTGCTTGTACTCAATCAATCACATTGATTAGTCCACTGTAACTTATAGACTTCATTTGCATTAGTGGATTCATAAACCTTATAGGCTGTGTCACGTACACATCCTGGTTTTATTCCTCATAGGAATGCGGTTTTAGTATCCATATGCCAAATGTCTTAGTCATTAAGTTGCAATCAACAAGCATCATCCTTCTCAAAATGTTATCCATGTGTCTTAACACTTAAGACTCATTTGCACTTATGGATTTCATCCAATGAGTGCTACCATCAAGGTCATACCTTATGGTTCACATGGAAATCATTTAGGATGTAATGGTCTTATACCATAACTCAAAATCTGATTCCTCATATTCATCAAGATAGTTGACTCATCATATGAACAACTCATCACATAGATAATTGAGGTGTATCTGTCAAGAACATAAGAATTCACAACCCTTGTGATTCTTAATGTCCTTTATTAGTGTGGGGTATTCTTTTATTAAGAAGAATTCAGTTATTTGATAATCATTCTCTAACTCCTTAGAGTATGATTCCTTCTTCATTTAGACATCACCATGCCTTAATCATGAGTTCACTATGATACATTATCATAATCACTCGTAAGGATCTCAAACATTTGGTTCAAGTGTTTCATTCATTGATCTCATCAAGAATTAACACTTTACCAAATTTGCACTTCATCTGTGAAAATCTTGAACACTTCAAGATATTCATATTGGTATTTCTCTAAACACCATTAGAAGTATTAGCATTCGCTCCAATAGGTATGTAAATACATCACATGTATTATACCTAATAGGAAAATCATTCTCCCACTACCATTAGTGAAGATTGATTAATCATGTACAAGAGATTCATGTCTCTTACTGGTTCTCTAACCAAAAGAGTCTTGATTTATCCATCATATGGAAACTAGAAATGAATTTCTCATGATTGATGCTAATTTGATCGTTTGAGTTATCAATAACTTTAGGTATCATTTTATCTTATGCATACCATGTATCACAAGATAAACAAGGCATTGCCACAAAGATCATATCTTTGAGATTGAAACATCAACTTTATTAATTGTCATCATTGTCATACAATAAAGTATTTCTATCTATTAGCAATATATGAAATAGCAGTTCTCAACTCTATTTTGTGCCCTTTAGGCTGAAATAAACTGAAAGATACTCCTATCTATGGCAGCAACATTTGCTCCAATGATGGGTATTTCTTTCTTGGTCCTTTCGCAAAGCCCATCACTTCTTTTTGGATATTGCATATCATATATGACATATCCATATCTTGGTATCATATACCTCAGATAAAGAAGCGGTTCATTTCCTGATACCTTAGGTGGAGATCTCCATCCCCTCCTTCATCTTCTTTTGTTCTTCCATATATAGAGGGCAATCCCACTTACACCCTTTCCCCATGTGCCTTGAGGCTGAAGACGGCTTGGATTTCTAGCTAGCATCAGAACACTTCTTAGCTTTGCCCTTGTCCTTGCCCTTAAGAATTACCTTTTCTTTGATCACATCAAAGACTATGGTTTGTCTTTCTTCATCTTTGCCTCTACTATCCTCAACATGTCCAACAACTCTGTCAACGCTTGTCAAAGCTGTTCATGTTGTAGCTTATCATGAATTGTATGATTCTCACAACATTTGCAGTATCATACTAATAGCCAACTCTTGGCTCAGAGGGAATCCTTCTTAATCAGGTTTTCCACATACCCAATCACATTGAGTGTGTGAATACCTTACTGGATCTCCTTCTGTCATGACATACTAGGACAATATCTTGGAGACATCATATGTCTCATGTTGTCTCTGCAACTCATAGTTCAGAGAACACAACATCAAGCACTCCTCATCAATGACATCCTCAGTATGCTTCCATAAGCATACTTTCAGCCATTGATGTGGTGGGATCTAGTTCATCTGGTTCTGGTATAACTAGGACTTAGAGGTTTCGCTCTTTGATTGAGAACACTTCTCATCATCATCCTAACCAGTCGTGGAATTATTCCCATTTAATTTGTTGGTCTCAAAGACCGATCGCAAATAAAGTGATTTGTTGATTAACCATTTATTTTAACAAAAGGAAATATATGCAATTTTAGTCAAAAACTCTTTTGACTTGTTTGATTGATTTGAAAAGTTGACGATAAAATTCGGCCTTTAATTAATTATCGCTCCCACTATTTTACTTCAAATTGATAGCCCTCACCATCAATTTGGAAGATTGCAGCGTACAACCTTCTAGTGGGCAAGATCCTGAAATCCTCTAAGTCATGAGTCAGCTAGGGCTGATCGCCCATAACTTAGATCTCTCAGGTAGGCAACTTTTGCCAATTGCATCATATGCAACTCTTGATAAGATGTCATATACAACTCTTTGCAATGATCATCTCCATGCCTCAAGGTACTAGATCCCATCTAGATCACCTTGTTAAGTCTGACCCAAAGCAAACACGATGAACATGCACCCTGCTAGGGTAGACCCACACATTCATCCTTCACGCTTCCACGAGGTAGACGGTGCACCACGCTAGGGCGTGCCCACACTTGGTCGAACAAGCTTTTCACGTGTGTCGCATTTGGAAGGCATCTAAAACTTAATATTTTAATGAGGGATTTGGTTTTATATACATATACATATCCAATCACCACAATACATAGTATGTATCATATACATGCTATATCCCACTAGAAAACATGCACAAACGATAAAAAAAGCGATGATTATGGCCATCCTAATGTGATTCCTTGAGCCAAGAGGAATCACAGTCATCTAGGTCAACATCACATGCAACCCGTATAAGATGAACATCTGTGCCTTGCCATCCGAGTTGATCAACTCATCACATGAATGATCTGTACTCTCCAGCCGGTCGTCTGGGTGCCACCAGCCGATCGGTTGGCTCCTCCAACCGATCGGTTCGCCTGGTCGTCGTGCATCTCATCATGTCCGCCACCCACTCGTCTCGCTCCTTGAACCGGTCATCAACCGATCAGTTCACTCCTTGAACCGACCGTCTGGAACGTCAACCGATCGTTTCACTCCTTGAACCGATCGTCTGAGCAGTCGTCTTGATGTCTGCCGGTCTTCGACATAACAGGAAATAAAAATCTATCCTATTTATTACATTGCTTCAAAAAGGGAAACCCTGAGTTACATTCGGGGGGAGCAAAGGTAGGAAAGAATCTCGAATTTATTTCGAGTTACATCAGGAATAAGTGAGGGAAGATCGGTGCGCAGACCGAGATACAAGCAACCACAAACAACCACACACAGATAGGGGTTTATAGGCCATAATCACGCTACACACATCAACCACAAAACTCGTTTAAGGGTGACGCGTATCGAGTGCATTAATAATACATATCATATATGTAATTAGGGATTTGTGGATTTAGGATTGGACATGCATAAAGCCGATATTATTCGCATTGCATGCAATAAATAAAGGCGACAAACCAAAATCGATCATATCGATATTCCTAAAATATAGAGCAGTTGACGTGGCTCTGATACCACTGTTGGGTTTTAGGGGAGACAGAGAAGGCAGCGGAAACAAAAAAAATTCTCCCCCAACCCATACCGAGGAAACGCGTCAACGTCTATATAATAGGAAAGGATGGTTTGCGGAATCATACCTTGTCCCGAGGCTTGCTCGGCGACAATACCTCGCGCAATGTGCGGTCTTCAACTCTGGTCTTGGACGGTGTCTGTGCAGCTCCTGGTCGCACCGGGACTGACGAATCCTCCTCCTACCGGACTGTCGGATGACAGTTGTCCTCCTGAGCGGAAGTGTCCTCCCGCCTCTGTAGTAGTCCACACGGACCACCTGGAACTCCACACTCCTTGTCCCACAAGGAAGTGGAAGGAGTCGCACCCTCCTGTTGACGTACTAGTCGCCAACACACTCTCCTGCTACCAGTTGCAACTGCAGTTGTCCTTCCCTTGCTGCACCTCCCTTTTGTGGGAAGCACTTGCTCGGGATCTCTCACGGTTACCAAAACCAGAGAGAATGACAACTTCGCAAAGCAACCGGCTTGCATTGAGTTGTACTCAGAGAAGCCCCCAATACCCCTATATATATAGGCGGGTCATAGGACAGGGTTCTCTGTGCCCGGCAATATGGGACAAAAGCAGGAGTAGAAGGGTTCGAGATTTTCCACAAAAAGCAACCAACTCGCAACCTGAACCGATCGGTTCACAAGTGAACCGGTCGGTTGGGGACCTGAACCGGTCGGTTGGAGCACCAACCGATCGGTTGGGGCCCATGAGCCGATCGGTTCACTTCTGAACCGGTCGGTTCGTGGTCCTGGTCGGTTCCCGATTGACTTTCCTTCTTTCATTTCTAATTGTTATCGAATACCAATCCTATTCCCAATCAAATTGGGCAAGTGAAACGCAAGGAAAATTCTCACCGACCTGACTTTCCCAACTTGTTCGGTTGCACCAGTTGAACCGATTGTTTCAACACTTGAACCGATCGTTTCACTCTGACCATGAGCCGATCGACACAACACTTGAGCTGACCGGTTCAGCAACCTCAGCCGACCGGTTCAACACTTGAACCGATCGGTTGGGAGTACAGGTTGTGCAGAATCAGTCAAATGCGATTTCAATCAATCCGATACTCCAATCAATGCGTCCAACACCTTGAACCATATGATATTGAGCTATCAACTGATTGAGTGTTTAATTGAACTACTAAACTCCTGTAGTAATCAATCTAAACATTGCTTTGTGGACAAAACTCCTCTTCCAGATTAAATCCTATGTGTGTGACCCTGCAGGTCCATTTCACGTTGGCAGTGAAAGTCCATAACACTTATGACTTCACAAGAAAAGAGCGGTGCCTAGTCACACATCAGTGTTACCCAAGTGATAGTAGAAAGTTGGAGAACAACTTTCATCCTACAATCCGTGAATGGTGTTACAGTGAATGTATAATTCCTTTGTCACTGATATCCTGAATGAACTCAAGGCATGGAACAATCATCCTGTCAACGTTCATTCACTTTCTTGATCTCAGAGTAGATTGAAGGAGATATGTATGACATCAATATCGCATATTGATTCACACATGCGTGCGAACGCCTATCTCAATCCTACTCATCAAGTGGCCTTGGATATCAAACTCCCTCAGGAGGGACAAATCCCATATCTATCAGTCACCCCTCAAAAGCCCCATGTGTCAAAGCCACCCAATCATCACCTTTATAACAACCCATGTTTCAAGACTGCATTTGATGATGTCAAAGTGTGCCCAACGACATCTGTTGAGTGTAGTGATTTCAGGTCAAAGAATCACACTCACCACCATCACTGTGAGTACTGACTGTGACTACCATCTCATGGTTCCATGTGTCAAACTCATGGTGGGTCTGTCCGGTACCTTGTTCTCTAACAAGTACCTATGTGTTTGGTTTGATATCTCTATATCATGACTAATGAGACTCTGTCATCAACCAACACCACAATCTAGTCTTGTGTGTCATTGCTGTCTATCTACCTTCCACAATGACATCCGACTAGGGACATAACAAGAATGTACAAACTCTTAGCATCCGTATGATCTCATCGTTCAGGTCATGAACCTGAAGGCATACGTCATTGAGTAATGTCATTCTCTATACATTCAATCTGTTCTATCACTATCTCATATGACTGAACCAGAAAGAATTGGAAGCTTGCCTTTGATGTTTATCAAATCAATCTTAATGTATCCCACCAATCATCCCATGATTGGCTCTCAGGGCATACATACCAACAATTATCATATGGAACGTTACACGTTATGTATAAAGTAGAACACGACGTGTTCTTCATTCACAAAAATGGACATCAGGTTTTTGGAATCAAACATGTCGTGTTCTTATTCGCACACATCGTGTCTTTATCAATGATGAAATCTATACTTTGGTTTCTACAATCATACATGACATGTGTTAAAAGGCACACATTGTGTACCTTTTAGGTTAGGTTTTTCTAAACAAGGGGACGACAATTTTTGCAAGCAGACACAATGTGTCCTAAAAGAGACATGTCATGTACTTTGACAAGAAAAGGGATTTTTTAACCCTAACCCAACTTGTCTTGTTATGACCCACTCTTAAATTAACTAGTAAGTACAACGATTAGTGCATAATTAAGTAATTGAGATAAGTTAAGTGCCCACGTGGTGGTTAGTGCTTCATCAAGTTGATTAAGTTGAATTAAATATATAGGATATAATTAGTGCTTAATTAAGATGATTAAGTAAAGTTAAGTGATCACAGATGCGATTAGAGTTTTGATTAGATGAGACAAGCTAAACATCATGATTTCTTGCTCTAAGGTTGTATAGAATTTCACGCTTGAAACATTGCAAAAAGAATCATTTGATTTGGACTCTCGAGGTGAAAGTTATAATACTTTTGTTTTCCTTGGACCTAATATGCAATTTTTCCCAAAATTGTGGCTATTTCTTTTCCTTTTCTTTCGTTTTCTTCTTTATCTTCTTTCCATCCTCACGCGATCAATAGGAGCAACCGCTTTGAAGCGGCGCCCGAACAGAAGCGGAAAGGGGCCGATTTTGGGGCGACTTAGGGCGATTCAATCGACGATTGATCTTCGTCTTCCGCTCCTCTACCTTCCCTCTTCCTCTTCCCCTCTATCCCTTGCCCTAACCACAGCCAACTAAGCAGCGACCTGCTAGGGCACCACCCAGCAGGGGCCGCCCAAGCTGCAGTAGGGCGCCGACCAAGGGCTCTCATGAGCGCTGCCAACACCTCAAATCGACAGCCCCGACTCCAACCTTGCGGTCTCAATCAGAATTCACAGCTTCTGGCTGTGTTTAGGCACCCAGCCGATGGCTCTCTTCCAACCCGAACGTCAATACGTTGCTGCTTTCTTGAAGCAGGTTTGGCCATGGCAGCTTGGGCGCGAGCTAGCGCTTGGAACCAGTGCCATCGACTTCGACCGAGAGCCGTGCAAGAATCCGTAGCCCCAGCCCAAGCTTTAGCTATCAACTGAGCTCTCCCATCCATCTGTGCGTGAGATTGGCACCTGCTGCTTGCAGCAGGTCTGAGCCAGAAGCAGTTGGCGTGAGAAGCACCTCCAAAACAACACCTTCAACTCGGTCGTGGTGCCAAAGCATGAATCTGCCACCTTCCAGCCAAAATCATCAACCAATCGAGTTTCCTTTTCAACTTGCACATGAAACAGGTTTGCATCCAGGCTATGCCAAGGTAGAAGAAGACTTGCGTGTGCCTGAAAACTGGTCTCTAGACGCATTCCTGGACGAACCCAGACAATTCAAAACGCGGTGAGTAGGATTTCATTTATTTATCATTAATAAACTCAGGTGTTTGAATATTTCTAGTTATGTGCGCGAATTACGCTGATAACAGGCGTTATCAGGCGTCGGGCAGCGTTTGGTGTCGCCCGACTTTTTATTTCATAAAATGCTTCTAGACAATGTTATATGATTTAGTTTAGCATCTGATCAGTGTGGATTGAATCAGTAAATTTATATGGTTCATTGGAACCTAAATTGCTCATTTGAATGTTGAAATTAGAAATTCATGTCTGAAAATGATATAATTTGGGTATGAACCCAAACAATGAAGATTTCTGATAAATTATCAGATGTACGATTTCAAAGTAGATATGAATAAATAAAATATGCATGAAAACCCTAATTGCATATATCTTTTGACGTTAATATGTGTAAATTGATATTTACATGAAATGGCACATTTCTCTGAAATATTACCAAAAATTCTCAAGTATTGTTATTAAATTATATTGTGAAATGTAATTAACTCTTAATTGAGTTAAGTGATGCACAAACCAAGATTTGGGTTAATGTGCATGTTTTTCGAGAATCTTAGAGAATTGACAAATGTTGAGTATGATTCTCGTATGTGAAGTAAATTTCTTTAATTTGTGCAATAAGATGTTCAATTGCGTAAATTCGCTATGTATGTGCCAAATTGAAATAAGTTGGGTTATTTATGCATTTCTAATTTGTCTGAATGCATGGTATGAGAATTTCTCAGAAATTACAATGATTTGAAATATATTGCTCTGTCAGTTTAGAATGACAGTGTATTGTGATCTGATATGAAATCAGTAAATGTGATATTCCTGTTTAAATGGTTATATGTTAATCAGTTAATAGACTTAGGTGCCCTAACACCGTAGAACCCCTTTGACAGATCTGCTTCTTAGGGGTGAAACTCGTGTTGCAACATTATCCGTGGGATGTCATGGAGACACGAGGATAGAGAGGCAGTGTCCAACAATAATGCGTGCGATGTCACGGTGGCACTGGAGAAAATTGGGGGTTATTGCAACAAGATCCGTGCGATGTCATGGAGGTAACCCCGTGAGACTCTCCGCTTGTGTACTTAGGTTAGAGGAGGAGTCTAGAGCACTCGATGTAGTGCAGTGAGGCCGATGAGCCTGAAGGCCGATGAGCCTGGGATCCTGTGGCAGAGCAGGGCTGGCGTCAGACTTAGCATTTCCCGGGTGTGTCGCTAAGTCTTGTACGGTGGGATCGTAGTTTGCTACGGATCTTCATATACAGGGTACACTGTATATGATTAGGGCTTAATAATAATATAAATTGGTACTCATATAGGATCACAGTAAATTAAAGTATTCGAACTTTTGTGCTATTTCTTTATATCTGTTTATCTGTTCAAATTATCTGTTAATGCATAGAAATGTGATTATATTCTGCAAATCTGTTATGTTATTAGAACTACCCTGCTTAGTACTGTATTTGTGTTTTATTTAAATCTATAAACCTGATGAGTTGTTTAGTGATAGCTAAACGAAATGCTATTCACTGAGCGAGTAGGCTCATACCTCTACTCAAAACATTTTCAGGTCAGCATCAGCATCAGGAATCGGAAGGGTCGTTTCATCCTAACGCCTAGTTATAAAAGGTTTGTAGTTAGTCTAGTTAGAGGTCTCTTAGTCCTTTCCCATCGATCCTTGGAACATGGTGTGGGAGAGAGAGAATGTGTATAAAGATGTAAATTAACTGTTATGCTTTACTTATGTAAAACAATGTAATATGATGTAGACTTTGCTTTGTACCTTCTGTCAGCTTAATAGGAATGCTTCTGCAGTTTGTTTAGTTTTTGTTTACAGCATAAATCTGGTTATCTATAATGTCTTAATAAGTTTTAAAAAAAAATGACGAGTGGTTGGTTTATGTGTAAATCCCATCCTGTCGCGCCCTAATCTCATGGTTTGTGGTTAATGTGAGATCGGGGTGTGACAACTTGGTATCAGAGCATAGGTTGAGTATATAAATACTCTAAGTCAAGGTCAGGGGACGATAAGAGACCAATAGGATTAAGGTTTAAGAGTTTTTCTTCTGTCTGTAATTTTCTAACAAGAAGTGTTCTGTTATAGCATTGCAGATGGCAGAAAAAGGACGTGGTCACGAGAATCAAGTTGAGAGTTTAAGCTGAGTTATCAGGGATCATTAGGATCAAAAGATAGTATTATAATTAAGATGGATAAGAAGTGATGTGTCTTTAGCTCTGGGAGGTCTGAGTGTTTAGATACCCTGGCCAGGTGTCTAAATACTTAGATTGACCAGTATCAAGCTACTCTGTCCATTCTTCTCTGGATGCCCTGGCCAGGTATGCAGAGGAAGGACGGGCTAGAGACAAACCCTAGAAGTCTTAGGGTTAAGAAATCGGAAATTAATACAGGAATAAGAGATTAAACATAGGATGCGATGTAACTCTTGCCTTATATTGCTTATTTGAGTAGAAATCACTAGAAATGCTCTTATATGTATGAATTTAGATTTTCAGCTTGTAGAATAAATATGACTCTTTTATATTGATTTAGTGTCATGAAGTGATTTAGTTATTGTTTATATTCTTTGTATTAAGTAGACCAGAAATTATGTTTAAATGAGTCTGCCCTAGGTGGATATTCTTTCCACATGTTTGAGATTAATAGGAGTTGGTTAATCCTGAATAGCTCTTGGCTTCAGGACTACATGTTCGGCCTGGTCCGGCTGGCAGGATGCGTTACTGAGATCTAATGACTCCTATAAACAGTATAATAAGAGTAGACTCTGGATAATTTAGACTCACATCATAGTAAGAATGTACATACACTAAGACGTTGAGATGTAAAAGAAAGATTAGAACAGCTAAGAATTTGCTGGAAATGATATCAGAGGCCCAATGTTGGAACCTCATATGAGCAATCCTTAATTAGAAATAAAGGAACACAATAAGGTTCAGATTAAATTTAATGATTAGGTGAGAAATACCCTTAATGGTACTAATCAATAATGCATAACCAATGCATGGATCGAATACATGATTAGTAAACCCTAGTGGAGGGTGTATCATTGTGAAACCCTAGCTGAGGGTGTATCATTGTGATTGTTTATAGGCAACTTTATAATAAAGTTATGCCTTAAACTAAGATAAGTCCATATCATGTGAGATAGCTGGACAATTCTAATGTGTGGCCTATGCATTATATGCTTAGGGTGAGTATTCTGTGATGGAATGCATTAAGAGGGGAAATACCTTAATACAAGATAAAGTTGGTTAACTCAATAGGGTTTGAATTAATGAACCCTAACCCTAATTTGGGGAAAAGGGAACGATAAGCCCTGTTTGATAGTGAACCCTAATTCCTGGTTAAGGAATGATGGTTTTACTACTGTATCACATGATGTGATAAATATCTTGTATGACTATTATCATGCCTAATAACCATGCAGGTATGATGAGATGATGAATATAGCCAAGTTTGGGCTGTGACATTTATATAATAAATGTTGATTGGCTTTTTGTGTGTTGATGTTGTTGTTGCTTAATAAAAGTAATAATGTGTACGGATTTTATGAACCATGTGAATAAGTTGTTGCCTAGTGAGAGGTGACAAGATATGAATGGCCTTGTGAGCCATGTGTGATGCTTGGGTAACAAGTATCATGTTTATTTGTAACATTTGTGTTAATAAGTTATGCTAGAGAACTTGGCTGATGTTACATTTCTGTTATATATCTATAGTTCATTGATGATTATTCATATATGTTGTATTCATTACAAGTAGATGGATGAACTTATGAGATCTAAAGTTTTATTTCAAACTAAGGAAGCAAAGTCACATCACAATAATGTTATGTTACTGATAAGGACCAAACCCTAGAATGTTTAGAGTTGTAGTAGTTCAAGGGATGTCACTAGTGATTTGACCTTGAATACTAGTATCTTTATAAAACAAGATCATACGATTTGCACTATGAAAGGTAACCTAGCACTAATAAAATCCAGGGTTTAAAGTTAGCTAATCTGGAAGGTAGATAGACAATATGAAAATGACTCGGAGGAAAGAGTAAGATATAATTTTGAAATAAATTCTTACAGTAGTAATAAGAAGTTAGTACCATAGAATGAGGAGTATTACTCGTCACATGATCTGGAATTAGTTGATGTAGTTCATGCTCATAAGACATGACGTTACTGTCTTTATGGTGAGGTGTGCCAGGTGTTTATAGATCATAAGAGCTTGAAATATATCTTTACCCAGAAGGATCTGAATCTTAGACAGCGGAGATGATTAGAATTGATTAAGGATTATGATATAATGATAGATTATCACCCTGGAAATACGAATGTGGTAGTTGATGCCCTAAGTAGGAAGTCTAGTTCAATAGTGGATGTATTTTCCATGGCATGTTTCAAAAGAGACATGCTAGTGGAAATGTGAAAGTTGAACTTAGACTTGGGGTGACAGAGCTAAATGGTTTGATTGCACAGATGCAAGTCAAGCCTACTTCTTATGATCAAATCAAGGAACTACAATAGGGTGATAGTGAGTTAAACCAGACCATGCATGACATGACAGGGGGAAGAGACCAGAGTTCAAGTTTTCAGATGATGATGTGTTGTTTTAGCATGACAGATTGCATGTACCTCGAGATAAAGATTTGAAAGAAAAGATTCTTGAGGAAGCACATGTATTGTTGTATGCTATGCATCCAGGCAACACTAAGATGTACATGAATTTCAAGGAGTCGTATTGGTGGTCTGGTATGGAAAGATTGTAGCTGAGTATATGACTAGGTGCAGTATGTGTCAGCAGGTTAAGGCTGAGCACCAGAAACTTATAGGTACTTTGCAATCTCTTCCTATACTAGAGTGGAAATGAGAACATATTACAATGGATGTTGTGGTAGGGTTACCCAGGACACCTAGAGGTTATGACTTGATATGAATGATTGTGGATAGACTAATTTAGTCTGCTCACTATCTTCAGATTAAGTCAACCTTTGATGTCTCGAAGTTGGCTAAGATATTCGTGAATGAGATAGTCAGGTTGCACGATATCCTAAGTTCACATTCAAGTTTGGAATCAGTTGCATTGTGCTTTGGGCACAAAATTAAGATTCAGTACAGCTTTTCACTGCAGACGGATGGTCAGTCAGAGAGGACCATTCCAGTCTTGGTATGGCTCAGTATGAAGATCTGTATGGCAGAAAGTATAGATCATTCATATGTCAGTATGAGGTAGGTGAAAAGTAGATTCCTGGACCAAAGATAGTGGATTTGACCACCGAGAAGATAGCAGTAATTAGAGAACAGTTAAAAGCTACACAGGACAGACAGAAGAGTTATGCTGAGAAGAGGCGTTGACATCTTGAGTTTCAGGATTGGTGATGAAGTGTATCTGAAAGTTCCACCATGGAAAGGAGTATTGAGGTTCGGTAAGAGAGGCAAATTGACTCCAAGGTTTATGGGCCCATATTCCATCATTGAGAGGATTGGACCTGTAGCCCATAAGTTGGATTTTCCATTCGAGTTGCTTAATTCGCATGACGTGTTCCATGTATCGATGTTGAAGAAGTGTTACCCTGGTCCAGAGGAGATAGTGGACCCAGAACCTGAACAGTTCAGATCAGATGTGTCCTATGTTGAGGGACCAGTTCAGATAATTGATCGGTGGATCAAGAAGCTCAAGAATAACGAGATACCATTAGTGAAGGTTTTGTGGAGGAATCGTAACTTAGAGGAAGTTACGAGGGAGCTTGAATTTGAAATGTGTAACAAGTTTCCTTTTCTCTTTTAGGAATTTCGGGACGAAATTCTTATAAGGGAGGGAGATTGTTATGACCCACTCTTAAATTAACTAGTAAGTACAACAATTAGTGCATAATTAAGTAATTGAGATAAGTTAAGTGCCCACGTGGTGGTTAGTGCATCATCAAGTTGATTAAGTTGAATTAAATATATAGGATATAATTAGTGCTTAATTAAGATGATTAAGTAAAGTTAAGTGATCAGAGATGCGATTAGAGTTTTGATTAGCTGAGACAAGCTAAACAGCATAATTTCTTGCTCTAAGGTTGTATAGAATTTCACGCTTGAAACATTGCAAAAAGAATCAGTCAATTTGGACTCTCGAGGCGAAAGTTATAATACTTTTGTTTTCCTTGGACCTAATATGCAATTTTTCCCAAAATTGTGGCTATTTCTTTTCCTTTTCTTCCGTTTTCTTCTTTATCTTCTTTCCATCCTCACGCGATCGATAGGAGCAACCGCTTTGAAGCGGCGCCCGAACAGAAGCGGAAAGGGGCCGATTTTGGGGCGACTTAGGGTGATTCAATCGACGATTGATCTTCGTCTTCCGCTCCTCTACCTTCCCTCTTCCTCTTCCCCTCTATCCCTTGCCCTAACCACAGCCAACTAAGCAGCGACCTGCTAGGGCACCGCCCAAGCTGTAGTAGGGCGCCGACCAAGGGCTCTCATGAGCGCTGCCAACACCTCAAATCGACAGCCCCGACTCCAACCTTGCGGTCTCAATCAGAATTCACAACTTCTGGCTGTGTTTAGGCACCCAGCCGATGGCTCTCTTCCAACCCGAACGTCAATATTTTGCTGCTTGCTTGAAGCAGGTTTGGCCATGGCAGCTTGGGCGCGAGCTAGCACTTGGAACCAGTTCCATCGACTTCGACCGAGAGTCATGCAAGAATTCGTAGCCCCAGCCCAAGCTTTAGCTATCAACCGAGCTCTCCCATCCATCTGTGCGTGAGATTGGCACCTGCTGCTTGCAGCAGGTCTGAGCCAGAAGCAGTTGGCGTGAGAAGCACCTCCAAAACAACACTTTCAACTCGGCCGTGGTGCCAAAGCATGAATCTGCCACCTTCCAGCCAAAATCATCAACCAATCGAGTTTCCTTTTCAACTTGCACATGAAACAGGTTCGCATCCAGGCTATGCCAAGGTAGAAGAAGACTTGCATGTGCCTGAAAACTGGTCTCTGGACGCATTCCTGGACGAACCCAGACAATTCGAAACGCAGTGAGTAGGATTTCATTTATTTATCATTAATAAACTCAGGTGTTTGAATATTTCCAGTTATGTGCGCGAATTACGCTGATAACATGCGTTATCAGGCGTCGGGCAGCGTTTGGCGTCGCCCGACTTTTTATTTCATAAAATGCTTCTAGACGCTGTTATATGATTTAGTTTAGCATCTGATCAGTGTGGATTGAATCAGTAAATTTATATGGTTCATTGGAACCTAAATTGCTCATTTGAATGTTGAAATTAGAAATTCATGTCTGAAAATGGTATAATTTGGGTATGAACCCAAACAATGAAGATTTCTGATAAATTATCAGATGTACGATTTCAAAGTAGATATGAATAAATAAAATATGCATGAAAACCCTAATTGCATATATCTTTTGACGTTAATATGTGTAAATTGATATTTACATGAAATGGTACATTTCTCTGAAATATTACCAGAAATTCTCAAGTATTGTTATTAAATTATATTGTGAAATGTAATTAACTCTTAATTGAGTTAAGTGATGCACAAACCAAGATTTGGGTTAATGTGCATGTTTTTCGAGAATTTTAGAGAATTGACAAATGTTGAGTATGATTCTCGTATGTGAAGTAAATTTCTTTAATTTGTGTAATAAGATGTTCAATTGCGTAAATTCGCTATGTATGTGCCAAATTGAAATAAGTTGGGTTATTTATGCATTTCTAATTTGTCTGAATGCATGGTATGAGAATTTCTCAGAAATTACAATGATTTGAAATATATTGCTCTGTCAGTTTAGAATGACAGTGTATTGTGATCTGATATGAAATCAGTAAATGTGATATTCCTGTTTAAATGGTTATATGTTAATCAGTTAATAGACTTAGGTGCCCTAACACCGTAGAACCCCTTTGACAGATCTGCTTCTTAGGGGTGAAACTCGTGTTGCAACATTATCCGTGGGATGTCATGGAGACACGAGGATAGAGAGGCAGTGTCCAACAATAACGCGTGCGATGTCACGGTGGCACTGGAGAAAATTGGGGGTTATTGCAACAAGATCCGTGCGATGTCATGGAGGTAACCCCGTGAGACTCTCCGCTTGTGTACTCAGGTTAGAGGAGGAGTCTAGAGCACTCGATGTAGTGCAGTGAGGCCGATGAGCCTAAAGGCCGATGAGCCTGGGGTCCTGTGGCAGAGCAGGGCTGGCGTCAGACTTAGCATTTCCCGGGTGTGTCGCTAAGTCTTGTACGGTGGGATCGTAGTTTGCTACGGATCTTCATATACAGGGTACACTGTATATGATTAGGGCTTAATAATAATATAAATTGGTACTCATATAGGATCACAGTAAATTAAAGTATTCAAACTTTTGTGCTATTTCTTTATATCTGTTTATCTGTTCAAATTATCTGTTAATGCATGGAAATGTGATTATATTCTACAAATCTGTTATGTTATTAGAACTTCCCTGCTTAGTACTGTATTTATGTTTTATTTAAATCTATAAACCTGATGAGTTGTTTAGTGATAGCTAAATGAAATGCTATTCACTGAGCGAGTAGGCTCATACCTCTACTCAAAACATTTTCAGGTCAGCATCAGCATCAGGAATCGGAAGGGTCGTTTCATCCTAACACCTAGTTATAAAAGGTTTGTAGTTAGTCTAGTTAGAGGTCTCTTAGTCCTTTCCCCTCGATCCTTGGAACGTGGTGTGGGAGAGAGAGAATGTGTATAAGGATGTAAATTAACTGTTATGCTTTACTTATGTTAAACAATGTAATATGTTGTAGACTTTGCTTTGTACCTTCTGTCAGTTTAATAGGAATGCTTCTGCAGTTTGTTTAGTTTTTGTTTATAGCATAAATCTGGTTATCTTTAATGTCTTAATACGTTTTAAAAAAAATGACGAGTGGTTGGTTTATGTGTAAATCCCATCCCGTCGCGCCCTAATCTCATGGTTTGTGGTTAATGTGAGATCGGGGTGTGACATGTCTCTTTCACTCTCACAACACTCAAACTCTCAAAGAGTTGTGTGCAATCACCTTGTTCCAGTCGAGCAGCCGTATCTGTCACGTGAAGCCACCTCTCCAACATCATCCCCTCTGACCAAGTTCCACTATGGCCGCAGTTGTGTCCTCCCTGAGAAGCTCTCTCTCCCTCTCTTTCTAAAAAATAGAGCACCTTGAGCAAGTCCCCACTGATTTTTGCCACCGACAAGCTCTACCCTAGGGAGAGCAAGTTATATCTCTATCTTTGCCACCATCCTCAATTTCTCCTTCATCATCCACCAAAGATATAGTGAAATCATCCGTCGTGTTCAAGTCGAAGACTGTGTGCAACTGCATGTCCATCAAGTTGTCGCTCCTCAAGCCGCCGCTCTGCTCTAGGTACTCGACGTGTCACTAAACGCACACAGTGTGTCTGCGCTCATCTCTACCCATGCTTCTGCCATGACACATGAAGAGTCATAAAGCAAACCTGACGCATTAAAAATCATTTTAGCAAGACTCCAAGTAACAATGGCACCCATGAAGCAAACTTCCAACCACAAGCATGGAGCAAGCTCTTCATAAGCCCCAGCCTACATCTCTATGACCCAATTTTGGGTCACGACATAGGAAAGACCCTACTGATGAGTTCCTCATCTCAAGGAGGGTGCTATCTACATGTTTTGTGTGTGAGAAAACTATCAATGCCCTTGGATTCAAAGATGAAGTCATCGTGCACAGGAAGGAAATCAGTATACACTACCCCTGTTGTTTGGTAATGAATACTTATCCCCGCCTCATATACAAGTTTTTTACTACTCTTACCATAGATAACGACCCTTGGAATATGTTGGAACCGTATGCAATCATCTGTTTCCATCTACTGGGCTGGGGCTTCAAGCTCACCTTCAGACATTTCTATGAGGTTTTAGAGTGCCATTACGAAGGGGAACTAAGCTTCCCTCTAGCTTTTGATAGTGATGAATTTTGGTCTAAGATCACTGATGAAGACTTTTATAATGACAAAAAGGCTTGGGCAATTTCCATTCACAACCCTATCTTTAGATATGTCCACCACTCTCTTAGCGTAGTGGTATTTGCAAAGAAGGAAACTCAGGGAGTCTGTGGGAAACAAGATTTATTCTTTTTGTGGGGCATGGTATATGATTATAACATCAATACAAGCTACTACATTCTTACCAGGTTCTTAGACACCGAGAAAATGAAGAAGAGAGAATCTGGGGATATCATGTGTGGGATTTTGATTACTTTTATTGCCAAGAAGCTCGAGGTGGACCTGATGGGTCTAGAGGTTGCACTAGGTAGAAACCTGGTAGATATTCAATACCTTCTATCTGTAGGATTGATCTCTAGAGTTCCCAATGATGATACCAAGTTTAGACAATTCTTTGATGATGACCAGTACATCGACATCCCAGACTTGGAAAATATCACATTGACAAACAAACACAACTGAAAGGTAATTCTTACTGGCCTAGATGATGCAAAAGCTCCTGAAGGACCACAAGCTATTGAGGCACCCCATATAGTTCCACCACCTCCCTCCATAGGCACTCAGAGTGAGTATTCTTGGGTGATGCCCGATGTCAGGCATCTTTATGGATATGTGCAGTAGTGGTTCGACCACTTAGACGGCCACCTGGAACTCATGGGTCAGTAGTATTCTATCATGCATGACATGGTCCATCACATGGATATGTGGTACATCTCTTAGAGCCACTATCCAATGCCTCAACAACACCACTCTGACCCTCATTTGCCATAGCCCAAGTCTACCCCATAGCCTATGGATGATGATGATCTCATCAACCAGTACTTACCTATTGGTCATGGGGGCATTGGCCCCTCCTACTGATACCATCCCATGATAGGTACCCAATTGTATTTTCTTTGAGTTTGATTGCTGCAGTGAGGACACTGCAAATTTCAATCTTAGGGGGGATGCAACTGGTCGATAATGTAGTTGTTTTCTATAGTTTTGTTTTAGTTCTTTAGTTTAATCTTGTTTTTAAGTAGTTCTATTTTTCTTTTTCCCTTGGCAAGTTGAATATGATGTGAGGCTCGCTTTATGTAATGAACTATTTCTTCACAAGTTTGAACCATATTGTCATCTTGCACACAATTTATCATTTGAAGGAATTGTTAAAGAGCAAGCATGAATCAAATGGAATCCTTTGGCCATTAACATGTGCTTAAGTATGGCTTATACTTGTAGCTCGAACATTCCCCTTTCATATCTATGATTGCTTAAAACATGTAATGGTCTCAAATTCTTATGAGTGAATCAGCCTTAAAACATTAATTAGGATATGGGATGCCCTTGCCAAGCACTTAGTGCATATAGAACCACCTTTTCAAAACAAATGAATGACATCTAGCTAATTTTACAACTTTGTTGACTCTCTTGTTATGGAAAAATTTTAAATTTTTTATCCCCTTGTTTCACCCTCATACCCCATAAAAGATGGCCAAGTGCCCACATATCATGCTAGCCTAGTGTAAGCCCGATCTAACAATGATGGTTAGGTGGTATGTCTTAAAAAGTGGGTAAAACACCCCAACCGACACTCCATGTGTGCATAACCCTACATTAGCAGCCAAGTGTTGGAACCCACAATCCATTGTCAAAATAGTCATTTGGCAAAGAAGAAGAGTCCAACTAAGATTGTTAATGTTTACTAAGATTTCTCCATTTGTATCCTTATTAGCAGAGATTTCATGTTGCACATCCACTAACTGTTTGGCCTGGTCATCCAAATTCTACTAGTGTTGTTTAACCAATTCATTCATTTATTTATGACCACCACTACTGAACTAAAAGTATCTTTCATGAATGTCTAAGTTGAATTGATGGCTACAAGTATAAAAAAGTTGATCATGGTTGATGTAGTCCCATACTCGTCTTTCTTTTCATTTGATATGTACTTGAGCTTTGCATATCCTTCATCTGTGTCCCTATGCTCTTTTTGCTTGAGGACAAGCAATAGTTCAAGCTTAGGGGGTTTTGATGTGTGCATTTCATATCGACTTTTCTACAATCTCACACACAAATTTAGTTCATTTTAGATTCCTTTATCCTCTGTTCATATTTATCTTACCACATTTTAGTTATTTGTACTTATCGCATGATGTTGATTTCAGATACGCACTTAAAAGTGCCAAATTGAAGATAGTTCAACTCAATTCCGACCCCAAATGGACTTCTCCCTGACTTGCAGCTGATTCAGAGTTTATTTCTACAGAAATAGTATTACATACGATGTGTCGTATTTAAGACACAAGATTTCCTTTCCCATAAATCTTCACAAGATGAAGAACACGTCGTGTGTCATTTAACACATGACGTGTGAGTCTCCAACAACCCCAATGCTAAAATGTAGAAGAACACAGACACGTCGTATCTGGATTAGGACACGACGTGTCCACATGACCAAGAGGCTGGCTACAACTTGTTGCCAATGCACGCAACGTGTGTGAACTCAAACATGATGTGTGCCTTTCACTTGAAACAACTACAAAAGAAAGTTACACGTCATGTCTTATTTAAGACATGTTGTGTACTTAACAGCAGCAGCAAGACCCATTGAAACTGCACAACAGAACACGACATGTCCTCTAACAGACATGCCGTGTCACTATCAATTTCTGTAGAAATGAGAGCAACCACTCCTCATTTTTGAAGATGAATGCAACCCAATGGGCAGTTATCTCTCATCATTTTGAAAGTGTCTTTCTTCCAAGAGAAATTCCAGAGCTAAGGGGGGCGATTTTGGGTAGAAGAAGGTGGTTTCTTGGCAAAGAACCTTCAATCTACTTCATTTCTTCACCGAAGGTGAAGCAGAGCTTTCCTCTCTCACTCAAGCTTCCTGGGAGGGAGGATTGTCTGAGTTGGAGCAGTCCCAAGGGTTGAATTTCCTCCTCTATTTGGAGTTCTACTTCCCTTTTGCTACATCTTTGGTTCCTGTAGCTTTTTCTTCTCTTAAGCATGCAAAACTCTGAAATTTCTACATTGCATATGTATATTTACATTATGGATGAGTAGAACTCTTTCCTTGGGCATGGGAGAGTAACTCCCATGCCATTGTTCATGTGAACTCAGAATCTATGTTTATTGCTAGTTAGTTTTGCTTTTCCATGGATGCCTATGGTGTTTCTTGCTTGTATGTTTAGCTAGCCACTTTTCATACATGTTTTATGCTTACCTTATGCTGTAGGAGAATATATGAGGAAGTAAGGAGTAGAATCCATGGAAGTATGCTCTTGACCACAGTAGTGGCTTGAGAATATTAAGGGTGAGGTTGTGTTCAATATTAAGCATAGACGCGGGAGCGTTATGTCAAGTTGAGAACCATCTCATGACATTGGGAAATGCACGATGACGACAACCTCCCTACATGTTAATAGTAATCTTGATTTCATAAGTCCATATGATATGATTGTATGGTAGTGAAATCTAATGTCCAAGCCCTTTAATTGCTTATTCAACCTTATAACTTTAGCTTTAGGTTTTGTTCACATTCTATATCTGTAATCAACCTTAACTTTGTAACCCAAGTTGGATTAATGAAAGTTA
The DNA here is from genome assembly GCA_963693085.1 of Alisma plantago-aquatica. NCBI lineage: Eukaryota > Viridiplantae > Streptophyta > Magnoliopsida > Alismatales > Alismataceae > Alisma > Alisma plantago-aquatica. The sequence goes on from OY856414.1 coordinate 307,113,131, forward strand.
TCAAATTTGTGCCTAACTATCCTAGCTACTGGTGTTTGACACTCGACTACATTGACCCCATACACTTGTGGGAAATTAATGGGTTGAAATCTTTCTTTGTAAAACTCCCAAAAGTGGATCAACTTGAAATGACTAATATGAAGTTACTAATCCTATCCCTTGTTGCATCCAAAATAATATGGAATCATACAACATCCCAACCTTCACTGGTACCTTCTTATCCCATCCTCTTGCACATGCTATCATAATCCTTTTCAACAAACTAAACATGTCGTTAGAGAATAGTGTATGGACAAACCCACCGTGAGAGTAACACATGAAGACCATTGTTATGGTGGTCATAGTTAGTTCTCATAGTGATGGTGATGATTGTGATTCTTAAACTTGAAGTCACTACACTCATCACATGTCATTCGGTATACTTTGACATCATCAAACATAATTCTAAATAATGGTTATCATAAAGATGATGATTGGGTGACTGTGACACATGGGGACTGACTAAGAGTGATGTATATGGGATTTTTCCCTCCTATGGGAGTATGATATCCTAGGCCACTTGATTTAGAAACACTAAGAAATTCATCTCCATGTACATGTGAGTCACTATATGATATTGAGCGTACACATTTCTCATGCAGTCTGCTATAGCAAGAAACATAGATTGAGTGCTGAAGAGGATGACAGATCCATGCCTCAAGTTCAATCTAGATATCATATACAAAGTAATTATAAAAACACTATAACACCAAGCATAGATTGTAGGTTGAAGTTGTTCCTTAACTTTCCATTTACTTGGGTAGCAATGATGTATGACTGGGCATTGTTATTTGGTTGTGATGTCGTAATTGATTATGGACATTCATTGTCAATGTAATATGGGACCTATAGGGTCACACACATAGGACATAACCTAGAAGAGGAGTTTGATCTTAAATGATGACTGGATTGATTACTAAAGAGTTTAGGTATTCAATTCAAGAAACAAATCAACTGACTGGACTACCAACCAATCAACTCATGTGATGAAATGGTCGGTTGGAGTGTCAAGTTGATTGGATGTTGTATTGGCTAAGTGTTGCATGAGCTGGGCACCAACCGAGTGGTTCATTGGACTGAACTGGTCGGTTGCTGGTAATGAGACGGTCGTCTCACTCTGTGAGATGACCAGTTTGAGATGTAATTTGATTACATCAAGGATTAGTACTGACATCATATTGGGCATTAATTGGAATAGAATTGCAAAATACATATGTGATTGGGATACATGAAAAATGGTTGGTTTGTTAAGAAAACTGATTGGCTCACAGGTGAAATTAATAGTTTGATTGCCAACTGACCGGTTCGGTGCTCATAAGTTGTGAAAATTTAGATCTTCTGGCCCTTTCCACTTCTACATAGAATAAGAACCCTAGCCCAAACTCCTCTTATAAATAGAGGGGTACTTGGGGCTTCCTAAGACACATAATTGAGAATAATTTTCTCTGACAATTGTCATCCTCTTTGATTGTGGTAACCAAGACAGCCAAGCAAGTCCTACCTGACTAGGGAGGGATAGTGAGGGAGAGAAAAATTGAGAACCATTGTGGGAGAGTAGGTTGGTTACTAGTACATCAACGAGAGGGACACCTCTTTCATGTTTGTTCTAGCATGATGATAGGAGTTCTAGGCGGTCCATGTGGACTTCTCTAGAGGAAATGTTGCCTTTGCCCGTCACTAAGGAGGACAACGCCAGTTAGCATTCCATGTCGAGAGTAGTTGTTGTAGACGATGATGTTCGAGTCTGTTGTCCTTAGAGGAGCCAAAAATGAGTCCAAGTACAACTAGAAGACAAGTGTGCATCTACAACTATAAGTAGTATATCGCTGGACTTGCTCTAGGACCAAGTATATGCTCGAAATCATCCTTTTTCATTATATAGTTATTAATGCAATCTTCTAGTTGATAGGTAATATGGCAATAAATTTTTTTCCGTTGCCTATTATGTCACCCTATTTCCCAATAGTGGTATCAGATCCATGTCAATCTACTATATTTTGGAATAATTGATATGATTAGATTTTGGTTTTATCATTTAATTATTGCATACGATGTAAATAATTTTCTTATCCAATCAAATATCACGATAATCCCAAACTAATATATATATATATATATATACATGCAATTTACAAGCATCGCCTAAAAAGTGAGTTTTAATGGTGGATGTGTAGCATGGTTATGACCAATAACCCCTATTATTGTGCATAATTGTGTGGTTGGTTAATCATGATTTATCTTGGTCAGTGTACTGAGCCCCTCTCTTATCTTCCCAATGGAAAGTTAATTCTTTCCTATCCTTACTCCCCTTAAAAGTAACTCAAGGTCTCTCTTTAATCATGTAATAGTAGGATAGTTTAATTTCCTATTTTTCTAATGAAGAAAAACATTCTGACGATGACAACTAACTGTCTTGGAGATGAGCTGACCGAATGGAGGACCGAGGAGGACTAGGACAAGATGAACCGACCGGATGGAGGAGACAGTCTCTATAAGAACCAGATGATTGGTGAGACGACCAAATATCCAGCTAGGAGGCAAGCCAATGGGTTCAAAGGTTGAAACGATCAACTTAGATTGGAAAGCATTGATCTTGATCAAGAATAGGTTTATGCATGTGATATAGAACTAGACTACGGTAGATCCTGATGGCTCCAAGGAATTACATTTAGGCTAGCCATAACCATTTCTTTTTGTTTATTGTATGGGTTCATTATGGGATATAGTATGTATATGATTTTTACTATATATGTGGTGATTGGATAAAGTATATGTATTTTTAAATACAAAACCCTTGAAATAAAATATTAAGTCTGAGATGCTTTACATTAGCAGCACACATGAAAAGCTTGATCGACCAAGAATGGGCTCCCCAAGGGGGGTGCACGGTCTATCTTGTGGAAGTGTGATGATAGTAATATGGGCCCAGCTAAGCAGGGTGCATTATTATTGTATTGTCTATTAGGTCAAACTTAACTGGTGATTCTTAGAGCATCTAAGCCTAGAAGCATGATGATGATTATGGAAAATAGTTGCACATATCATCTATCCAAGAGTTTCATAAGAAGTAATTGGCAAGTGTAACTAGGGATGAGCATCGGGTTGGGCCGGCCCGATCTGACCCGTGACCCAGCCCGCATAACCCGATCCAGACCGGAACCCGGTTTATAATATGGGTGGGTCGGGCCTAAAATTTAAACCCATATTTTATTTGGGCAGGGTACAGGCAGAGGTAAACCCAGGCCCGAAAAATCGAATGCCCAGATTATATTTTATGTACATTATATACCTATACATCTATCTTTGTCTTGAAAGAAAAACATACAAATTTCTTGATGCAATATGTAGTATGTACCTAACCAATGGCAACATGGATACTATGCAATCAATCAACATGATTAATGAATTTATACTAGTAAGATAACCATCATTGACATGAATAGACATACTTGATTTCTTTATTTTGATCTCATTGTGTCCTCCACATATAGGAGACGGATGATCTTTTGCTCAGTGCATAGTAGATTATGCTCATCTTTTTACTCATATGCCCACATGTAGGAGAAAAATGATCTTTTCCCTTCCAAAACCCATTTCATTATATATACATATAGGATGAGGAGGCAAAAAGCACAACATTGTGGACTCCATTGATTTTTTTACTTCTCATACATTCACATGTACCAGAAAATGATTTGTTACTCTTTCAATATAGTGTATATACATTCTTTTGAAGGTTTATCACAAAATACATATCATAGTAATTCAGTTTTCATGTTAGCAAGTTAGATCTAGCAAAATTTGGTATGCTCATTCGATGTTATATGGACAAACCCGAATCCGGCCAGAAACCCAGCATTCTTATATGGGTTGGGTATGGGATGACATTTTTCAATTTTATACGGGCCTGAACCCGGCCCGTGGCCCACTTTAAAATGTGGGTTTGGGTTTGGGACAGGCAAAACCCAGTATAACCCGACCTGATGCTCATCCTTAAGTGTAACACCCCTGACCTGGGTTATGACCTAACCCTAGATGTTTTGCTTAAGTAAGTTGCCTACAAACTTGTTCTATTCTTTTGAAAAGTAATTAAGGCCTTTGTGAAGTTTATTTTCAAAATTGAGCTTATATGCAAATCTATGTGTGCATTATATGATAATCTAAGTGAGAAGTGAAACTTACCCAAGATGAGGGGTTATGTTGCAAATGTTACATGTTCAATATATTCTAAGTGTTTTGTATATCATGAAAGAGAATATGATGCTAAGTGGTGGCTTGTGCAAATCCTAACCCTAAGTGAGAACTTGTGTAAATAATGCTAATTGCTTGATGCATTGATTGTAGTACAATTTGCAATATGTACAAAATGTAGGGTTAATGTGTAATTTATCACCTCTAGATTGTTTTTACTCTTACCTAGTGTTATCTAGAGGAGAGAGAAAGAAGGAGACAATATGTTTGAAGCATCTTGAAGTGTTAGTACTCTTAATAATGAAGAAAATAAGAAAACACATAAGTTGAAGTTATACACATGAGCCATATTGATTGTGGACTTAGGGAAGGAGTCCCTATCGACCATAGAGCCATAAGGAGAGCACCCTATCAGTTTATGGAGCTTTGGCTTGACCCATGATGGGCAAGGAGCTTCAAGAAAATGTTGAAGCATCAATTTTCTTTTGCCTTGGAAATGATGGAGTTGAATATAATAAAAAGACATTGGAAGAAAGCTTGCCCTAGAGGACAACTCAAGAGTCGATCAATGTCTTCCATTTTACCCTTGGACTTTTATTTTTGCATGTCTAGATAATAAGTGGCAAGCATGAAATAGCATGCGTCGACCTTGCATGGCTAGGTGGCATGAAGTACCTTAAGATAATGACACCTATTACACTCTTTTCTATAAACCTCAAGTATAAATACCTTGACCTTCATTTGTTGGCAAGATTTTCGGAACTAGCAAGTGCCCTTCCTCTTGTATCATGCAACACCCTCTCTTATGTAACCCATAGTGAAGAGAGTTAAGTGGTATCGGCCAAGGAGAAGAGATATCAACCAAAGAAGGTTGAAGCAACCAAGTGAGGTGATATCGCTAAAGGAGATTGGAGATATCATGCAAGAGGTTGGAGTTCAAGTCTTCGAGATTGGAGAAGGCTCATCTTCAACCTTGTAACATGTGGAGTGAATCTTGAAGATTGGAAGGTCTTCAAGAGGTAGTTTATATAACTCAAACCCTTCAATATTATTATCCTTTCTTCAAAATTATTCAATTTGTTGAATATTTGCACATTAGGACTTCCTATGATCAATTGATATAATCATGAGTTCCAATATGTAATTAGGACTACTATCCATAGTTTTGAACCAATTAATGATCTTGAGGTTGATGATTATGACATCATCATTGGATACCCGATATGAGTTGATCACTCTTGAACAACCTGAGATGGTTGAGGATCTTGCAACCCGACATGGGTTAAGGACTTGGGACAACCGATATGGGACCCAACATGGATACTTTCCCGATATGGAGATAGGTCATTAAAGGTACTGTAAACGACATGGAGGACTCCTATATACCACCTTGTACATGATACAAAGTAAAAGGAATACCTTTTCCCGATATGGGCAAAACCCTAGAAACTTGATATGTTTTTTATCTTTGAAACTTGATATACCCCTTTACTTGGTGTTAGGGTTAAAAGAAAAACTCGGTAATCACCTTGTTATGATTTTAGTTCAAGGTTCTTATTAGTAATGGGCACACAATATGGTCATGAAGTATCAGTCAACATGGGTACCCGATATGGTGCCCAATACCTATGCCTGATATGGTACCCAATACCTATGCCAGATATGTTGCCCAATACTTATGTCCGATATGGTGTCCAACACCTATGCCCGATATGCTACCCAATACACTTATCCAATATGGTGAACCTATAAGATAAACCAATATGGTGAAAACCGACATGATGTCCAACATGAGACCACGATATGATACCCAACATATGGCAAGTCCAATGTAAGTTCACGATATGGTAACCCAAGATGGAGCCCGATATAGAAATCTAAGATAAAGCCCGATATGGAAATCCAAGAGACAACCCGATATAATGGAAGACCAATATGGGAGTTTAAATTGGGAGTTGACATAACGAACTAAGGGGTAGAAACAATATAATATTGTTTACATGAGATATGGACATGCCCGATATGGTGTACCCTAGTATACGATATGAAGTGGACTTAACATGAGAAAGGTAAAATGATACCTAACTAACATGACTACATGATATGGTGATATGGGATATGCTCTATACCCTATATGAGGATGTGGTTTCACCATATGATTAGTTGAATATATGCATTTCCTAATACATTAGAATGACATTATCAATCACGCTACTTGATATGGTAGGCATGTCCTTAATCATTGAGCCTGTCTAAGTGATGATTATTCTTAACTCAACTTGATAATGATGAGTTTTCAACCTTAAAGATGTGAATTGAGTAACCTACCTCTTAGTAAGAATGAGAGAGAAACTAAGAATGGCAAGATGACTCTAAGATTAACCTTCGATAATACTCCTAAGAAGAGTAGAGTATGAGTTAAGATATAATCTTACTAATGAGATCTTGAAACCCTAATTGGTTGACTATAACCCTAATTCATAAAAGAGGATGTGTTCCTTAGTATCTTATAGACATGTGTTTGATATTGTTGATAATATGATATAATAATCATGTAAGTATCCTAAGGCTATGAGCATGGCTAAGTAAGAACTATGCTGTTATGAGAAACAATGCAATAAGCTATGTGGACTATGTGAATAAATACCTGGTCTAATGACCTAGAGGTAATGATCATCTTCTAAGTGGAGACAGTACTCAGTGATGAATTAAGGGTTGAATACCCAAGTGTGATGATGATAAGAGATTGAGATTCTAAGAGAATTATGTGATTCAAGGAACATGAAAGTATTTCATAAATGCAATTATGCTTTTCTTTGTAGCATTTGATGTAAATCTTGTTTGTAACTTGATTGATGCTAAAGATACAGTAATGCACTTAATTAAGCAAGATGGATATTATCATGTAGTTGCCCAGACCATAGATCCGTTCCGTGTCAGCATTTGTTGAATGGTGAAATGCGTTTTTACTCAGAATGCATATTTTTGAATATGTGATAATATAAGGGTTCTCAGTGGACTCCCAAACTAAATAAGGGTGCTAAATGGACTACCAAACTAAATAAGGATGCTCAGTGGACTCCCTAAATTCATTAGGTTGCTCAGTGTGCTTCCTGATAAAAATCAAAATAGGATCGCTCAGTGGTCATCCTGATAATCTGGGAAAGCTAGGTGGTCTTCTCCCAAAAAGAGTACATGCTACAGTAGTAACTCTATAGTGAAGATGCTGCTATACCATGGCATATCTAATCACAACAAACACAAGATGTCATGCTAAACCTAAGTGTTGCCTAAGTGTTCTCGTACTGACCGAGAAAGGTGAGGTCTTGACAATCGACTCTACCATTGACCTTGTATGGTACCGATTTCGACTTACTAGTGGTCAGTTGGAGTACGAGTGGTATATCGAATCTCTTCTGGGCATAAGTATGAATGTGAATATGTAATCAACTACGTAGTATATTTATGTAAGGACCAAATACGGAAACATTAGATGATGCCTTATTACTTTTATACATCTTGATAGATAGATGTTATTCATGTTTTTCATAATCCTTTTCAAGCAAAAGATGATTTATAGATCTATTATCAATATCCTTGCTTGGTACTTGAAGATATATCTGTTAAAAAAATAGAATACATGTAGTTCAGTTTTATATTATTTTTCTGTGATAATATTGCTGGCAGAGAGTTATATCTCTCACTGGGACAATAGTCTCACCCCGTGGGATCCATAATTTTTAGGTGGTCACAGACGAGGGACTAGGAACCGAGCTACAGAAGAAGGATCATGTCAGCAAGAATAGCAGTAGTATTTTAGGTCGAATGCATTGTCGGTCAGGGTTTTGTAGATAGATGTCTATGTGTCATCTCTATACTCTTAGGTCCTTGAGAGATAGTTCTTAGTGGTTTTCACGAATGACTTGAGATTTTGGTTTGCTTATCTCGAGGTTTTTATAATGTTATTATATATATCAGATTAAAGCAACTGATACTTGTTATCCTCGAGAAGAGACACCATACTGAATGTATGACATGAACTGTGTCTATGTAAAGCTTTGATCCTTTATGTAAAAGTTTACTGGGCAGGGATCTATGTGCAAAATATTTTTAATTTTTAGTGGGTTTTATTAATTCTATTATTTGTGATAATTCCACATTTTTATTGGTGATGACTTGATTTGTAATCGGATTGTCACAAAGTTTTGGTATCAGAGCCTAAGGTTCGTTGAGTCTACAGAGATATAGGATTAAGTTTGTTGAGTCTGTTCTAGTGCCCTCCTATATATCTTATAGTAAAATTCTCCTTGTATAGGAGAAGAATAGGAACCAAAGATGTCTGGAGCACACGAAGAACACACTGTTGAGAGCAGTGTTGCTGCACTCGAAGGTGGTGCAAGGGATCAGGATAGAGATGAACCAGTGCCTGAGAATCCCCAGCCTGACCAAACTCTGCTAGAAAACCCAACTTTTCAAGCTCTTTTCAGGTAGATCATGAATGCAGTGACGTATATGGCTGACCGGATACCAGTACCATCCCCTAGGACATCAGGGTCTAGTGAGAGACATGGAGCTGGCAAGACTTTTGAAAGGTGGCGTCGAGTAGGAGCCATTGAATATGCTGGCATAGCTGACCCAACATATGTAGATTTATGGCTTACTGAGATAGAGAAAGCCTTTAAGATCATTGATATCTCAAAAGCTGAAAAGGTTAAGCATGTTGTATACCTTCTGAAGGGAAGTGTTGGCCCACTGGGTTTTGGGGTCAAATGGAAGCAATCCTGACAAGAGTTTGTCAATAGATACTTCCCTAAGACTTATCTGGATGAGAATATTTCCCAGTTTGAGAGGATTAGACAGGGGACAATGATGGTTAATGAGTATGAAGCCAAGTTTATGGAGCTTCTATGGTTTTTTCCGCACATGGCCACCACAGATGAGGAGAGAATTTGGCATTTCAAGAAGGGTTTGAACGCTGAATTGACAACACATGTATCCGCCCTGGAGAATAGGGAGAGGTTTGCTACCTTTGTGGAGTCAGTTAGATGTATAGAGAGGTCTGTGATAGAGAAATGAGAGGCAAACAGTAGGAAGACACATGCACAGTTTTAGAATCGAAGGTATGGCAGTTTTAAGAAATCAAGGTATTCTACACCTGTGCAACCACAAAGGTTCAATACTCAGACACAGTTGACATCTAGCCGAGGTAGAGGCCATAGTTTTCCATCAGGAGGAACTCAGAGTTCAATATCAATGTCAGTGGCAGGACCTCTTAGGTCATAGTGGGATAACAGAGTCTGCTACAGGTGTAGACAGACAGGACATGTGATTAAAGACTGTCCAATTAGGGACGTGGAAGTGACCCAGCCATCGAGGTAGATCCAGCAGGGCTCTCACAGACAGCAGTTCAGTAGTGGCTCTAGGGGACATGGACCGGCGTCTCAGGTAGGAACATCTGCACCGGCCAATAGAAGACGAGGTCGACAACAAGCGACGACAAGATTCTATGCTATGAATCAGCTAGAGGCAGTGGTTAACCCACGAGTTGTGATAGGTTATATGGAATTATTTCATTCTGATATGTCTTCATCATGTTTCATATCTGTTTTGATTGATCTGGTGGGTGCTACACATTCTTTTATCACGCGAGAGGTGATTCATGACTATAATATGGTTGTTAATCCTAGAAAGGATAATCTATTATTAGAAACCCTGTTAGAGGGATTTGCGATGTTTCGGGAGGTATGCTCTCCCTATGTTCTTTCCTTCTCAGAATACAACATTCAAGTGGATCTTATACCACTTGAAATGCATGGGTTTGATGTAATTCTCGGGATGGACACCTTAGAGAAATATAAAGTTATCTTGGATTGTGGGTCCAAGTAGGCCATGTTCACATATGATGACAATACATGGGTCCTTCAGGGGGAGAGAAAGATTCTTACAACCTATTTAGTGTCAGCTACGGTGGAAGAGAAGTTCATGAGACAAGTATGCTTCACATTCTTGGCACATGTGGTAGATACCAGGATAAAGAGCCCTAGTCTTTCCAAAGTTCCAGTTGTTAAGGAATTTGAGGATGTGTTTCTCGAGGAACTACCAAGTATTCCTCCACCTCGAGAGATTTATTTCGAGATTAATCTTGTTCTAGATACACAAACTATAGCCCAAACCCCTTATAGGATGGCACCAGCTGAGATAGCAGAACTTAAGAAACTATTGCAAGAGTTGCTTGAGAAAGGCTTCATACAACTAAGTACTTCACCATGGGGTGCTCCATTTCTTTTCATGAAAAAGAAGGATGGGTCTATGAGACTATGCATAGATTACAGAAAACTCAACAAGGTGACTATTAAGAACAAATATCCCTTACCAAGGATTGATGATCTATTTGACCAGTTGCGTGGTGCAACAATGTTTTCTAAGATTGATCTATGGGTAGGATATCATCAGTTACGTATCAAGGAGAGTGACATACCTAAGTCGGCCTTTAGAATGAGGTACAGTCATTATGAGTTTGCAGGTATGTCGTTTGGACTAACTAATGCACCGGCTGCATTCATGGAGTTGATGAATAGAATCTTTTGGCCTTTCCTTGATCAATTTGTAGTGGTTTTCATAGATGACATCTTGATATACAGTAGAGATAGTCAACAACATGAACAACATCTTCGTCAAGCCTTGACCTTGTTGAGACAACATAAGTTATATGCTAAGTTTAGCAAGTGTGAGTTCTGGTTATCAGAAGTATCTTTTATTGGACACATCATATTTGCTTCAGGTATCTGTGTTGATCCTAAGAAAGTAGAATTTGTTGTGGAATCGGAACAACCTAAGACACCGAATGAGATTTGCAATTTCCTAGGCTTGGCAGGATACTACAGAAGGTTTATCAAAGATTTTAGCTCTATAGTGTTACCCTTAACTAGGTTGACAAGGAAGGAAGTTCCTTTTGTCTGGAATAACAAGTGACATCATTCTTTCCAGATGTTGAAAGAAAAGTTGACTACTGCACCTGTGTTAGTTTTACCTGAGTATGGAAAGGGGTATGCTATTTTTTGTGATGCTTCTAAGAATGGTCTAGGTTGTGTGTTGATGCAAATTGATCATGTAGTTTCTTTTCTTCTTGACATCTCAAGAAACATGAGGAGAATTATCCGACACATGATCTAGAACTAGCTGTAGTAGTTCATACGTTAAAGATCTGGAGGCATTACCTTTATGGAGAAATGTGCCAGATCTTCACAGATCATAAAAACTTAAAATACATATTCTCTCAGCATGAGTTGAATATGAGACAACATCACTGGATGGATTTAATCAAGGACTACGATTATACAATTGATTATCATCTAGGTAAAGCCAATGTAGTGGATGATGCACACAGTAGAAAATACTCATCTTCACCCTCAAATGATGTACAACTAAATTTCTTAATATGCTATAAGCGGGATATGCTTGTCTCTTTGAGGCAGATGAATTTGCAACTAGAAGTATCTTTGTTAGCTGGGTTATTAGCTGAGATGCATGTGAAACCCACTCTAAAGAAACAGATCAAAGAGGTACAACAGGATGATACAGTGATTCAACATATTAAGTCAGAGTTGGGCAGTGAGAAATGAGATAGTTTCCAGGAGTCAGAGGACGGGATAGTTTGTTACCATGGTAGGATGGTAGTTCCTGATAGTAATAATTTCAGGAAGTTATTTATGGAGGAATCTCACTCACCTATTTATGCAATGCATCCAAGGAGAACCAAAATGTACCATAACTTAAAAGATATGTATTGGTGGCCCGGTCTTAAGAAAGATGTAGCTGAGTTTATAATGCAATGTCTGGTATGTCAGCAGGTTGAAGCAGAACACCAGAAGCCTGCAGGGATGTTACAACCCCTACCTATACCTCAGTGGAAATGGGATCACATGACAATGGACTTTGTGGTTGGTCTGCCTAGGACAACCAAAAGTCATGATTCCATCTAGGTGATAGTTGGTAGGTTGACTAGGACAACACATTTTCTTCCTATCAAAACAACCTAAACTATAGGGAAGCTTGTACAGATCTATATATATGAGATAGTGTGGTTGCACGGTGTCCCATCTATGATTGTATCTGATAGAGGTCCCCAGTGTACAAGTCATTTTTGGGAATGATTGCATAAAGATCTGGGTACACAGTTAAGTTTAGTACAGCCTTTCATCCTCAGACAGATGGGCAATCTGAAAGGACCATACAGATCTTGGAGGACTTTCTTAGGGCATGTGTCCTTCAGTTTGTGGGAAGTTGGGACTTACACTTAAGCTTGATTGAGTTTTCTTATAATAATAGTTATCAGGCCAGTATTGACATGGCACCATATGAAGCATTATATGGAAGACATTGTAGATCTCTGTTATGCTGGTTTGAAACTGGAGAATACCAACTTTTGGGTCCTGAGTTAGTACAACAAACAACTGAGAAGATTAAAGTTATACAACAACAGTTGAAAGATGCATAGGATAGAAAGAAGTCTTATGCTGATAAACATCTTAGACCTCTAGAGTTCCAAGTTGGAGACAAAGTGTATCTCAAGGTCTCTCCTTGGAAAGGTGTTCTTAGATTTGGGAAGAAAGGTAAGTTAGCCCCTAGATTTATGGGACCTTACCCAGTGATAGCATGGATCGGGAAAGTAGATTATAGGTTGGAGTTGCCACCTAAGCTACATATACTACATCTAGTGTTTCATGTGTCTATGTTGAAAAAATGTCATCCTAATGCATAGATGGTGCTGCAACCTATAGAGGTTTAATTGAGTGAAGATATATCCTATGTCGAAGGCCCTATGATGATTTTTGATAGAAGGGTCAAGAAGTTGAAGAAGAAAGATATAATTCTTATGAAAGTCCTTTGGCATCACCGTGGCATTGAAGAAGACATATGGGAGTTGAAGGAAGAGATGAAGAAGAAGAACACTTCTCTTTTCTCTTGAGATTTTGGGGACAAAATCCTTCTTTTAGGGGTTGATAATTGCAACAACCCTGACCTAGGTTATGACCTAACCCTAGATGTTTTTCTTAAGTGAGTTACTTACAAACTTGTTCTTATCTTTTGAAAAGTAATTAAGGCCTTTGTGAAGTTTATTTTCAAATTTGAGCTCATATGCAAAGCTATGTGTTCATTATATGAAATCTACGTGAGAAGTGTAACTTACCCAAGATGAGGGGTTATCTTGCAAATGTTACATGTTGAATATATTCTAAGTGTTTTGTATATCATGAAAGAGAATATGATTCTAAGTGGTGTCTTATTCAAAGCCTAAACCCTAAGTGAGAACTTGTGAAAATAATGCTAATTGTGTGATGCATCGATTGTAGTACAATTTGCAACATGTACAAAATGTAGGGTTAATGTGTAATTTATCACCTCTAGATTGTTTTTTACTCTTACCTAGTGTTATATAGAGGAGAGAGAAAGAAGTATACAATATGTTTGAAGCATCTTGAAGTGTTAGTACTCTTAATAATGAAGAAAATAAGAAAACACATAAGTTGAAGTTATACACATGAGCCATATCGATTGTGGACTTAGGGAAGGAGTCCCTATCGGCCATAGAGCCATAAGGAGAGCATCCTATCAATTTTGGGAGCTTTGGCTTGACCCATGATGGGAAAGGCACTTCAAGGAAATGTTGAAGCATCGATTTGCTTTTGCCTTGGAAATGATGGAGTTGAATATAATAATAAGATAGTGGAAGAAATCTTGCCCTAGAGGACAACTCAAGAGTCGATCCTTGTCTTCCATTTTACCCTTGGAATTTTATTTTTGCATGGCTAGATAATAAGTGGCAAGCATGAAAGAGCATGTGTCGACCTTGCATGACTAGGTGGCATGAAGTACCTTAAGATAATGACACCTATTACACTCTTTTTTATAAACCTCAAGTATAAATACCTTGACCTATATTTGTTGGCAAGATTTTTGGATCTAGTAAGTGCCCTTCCTATTGTATCATGCAACACCCTCTCTTGTGTCACCCTTAGTGAAGAGAGTTAAGTGGTATCGGCCAAGGAGAAGAGATATCAGCCAAAGAAGGTTGAAGCAACCTAATGAGGTGATATTGTCGAAGGAGATTGGAGATATCGTGCAAGAGCATGGATTTCAAGTGTTGGAGCTTGGATAAGGCTCATATTCAACCTTGTAACATGTGGAGTGGAGCTTGAAGCTTGGAATCTTTACAAGAGGTGGGTTATATAACTCAAACTGTTCAATATTATTATCCTTTCTTTAATATTATTCAATTTGTTGAATATTTGCACATTAGGACTTCCTATGATCAATTGATATAATCATGAGTTCCAATATGTAATTAGGACTACTATCCATAGTTTTGAACTAATTAATGATCTTGAGGTTGATGATGATGACATCATCATTGGATACTCGATATGAGTTGATCACTCTTGAACAACCTGAGATGGTTGAGGATCTTGCAACCTGACATCCGTTGAGGACTTAGGACAACCTATATGGGACCCAACATGGAGACTTGCCCGATATGTAGATAGGTCATTATAGGTCCTATGAACATTATGGAGGACTCCTATCTACCACCTTGTACATGATACAAGGTAAAAGGAATACCTTTGCCTGATATGGGCAAGACCTTAGAACCCTGATATGTTTTTGATATTTGAAACTTGATATACCCCTTTACTTGGTGTTAGGGTTAAAAGAACAACTTAGTAATCACCTTGTTATGATTTGAGTTCAAGGTTCTTATTAGTAATGGGGACATGATATGCTCATGAAGTATCAGTCAACATGGGTACACGATATGGTGCCCAATACCTATGCCTGATATGGTGCTCAATACCTATGCCCGATATGGTGCCGAATACCTATGCCCGATATGGTGCCCAACACCTATGCCTAATATGTTGCCCAATACACTTATCTGATATGGTGAACTAATGACATAAACCAATATGGTGAAAATCGACATGATGTCTAACATGAGATCACGATATGATACCCAACATATGGCAATCCAATGTGAGTGCACAATATGGTAACCCAAGACGGAGCCCGATTGTTACACTCCGATCTCACAATTTCCACTAATAATGAGATTAGGGCATAAATTGAGGATTTAACATAATACAAATATCACCCTTAACTTTTTCTTCTCTTTCAAAACTCTTTGTTTTCTCACATTGAACCACATAAACCAAATTTACAAGGGAATCTAAACATTGATTTCTCTAATCTGATTTCAACAGTAAAAAAATGCATGTATGAGCATTCATTATGTTCCTCATACTTTTAAGAACACAAGACTTGCTGATTCGCACATATTGGTAAAAGAGGAATAATGTTATACATCATCATTTACAACTCTCTCTTATTTCTTTACAAGGACCTAGAGTGATAAGGACCGACTGAACTTAACTATACTCAGACTTAACTCTTGTGGCAGATCTACTATGATGCAATGATATCTTCTTCAAGTCCAAGTTATTTCCCTAAAAATTGTGAGTAGAGGGGTGAGCCTACTCACTCAGTGAATGTGTACTTCAAAGAAACAGTCTATGCACTGATATAATTATAGATATACTTTTGAGCAATTGATATCAATTATAGCAACAGTAAGCTTTAAAGCGTCTAATAGTTGACAATCATAAATATGGCAGGATACTCTAAATATCTATAAGAGTGAATCAATATATGCAATGCTTGATTGATCATAAAGAGAACTAATAATTCAGAAACATACAAAGAATAATTGAATAATTGTACACATTTGTTTGTCCTCTCATTCATTTTATTATGCCTTGATCATATGTAGTGTACTCTACATATGAAGACTCGTAGTGCACTACGATCACACCGTACAAGACTTAGCGGACACACACGGGAAATGCTAAGTCTAACAACTCTTCTGGTCTGCAATAGGGAAATGGCTCTCTTGCCTAAACTGGACTCATCCTCTAACCTGAGCACACAGGCGGAGAGTCAAGCCACCTCTTAGCTATTCTGTACTCAAGTTCTACTAGGACTTCTGGTTGATGTTGGACATTACAAACTATAATTTAAGAAGACTTCCACTACGGCTTCATCCCCCATGCCACCTGATAGCACGTTCTGACCCCCGTATACTGGACGCTGCCAAGGTTTGGTCATTTCACCCCTAAGGCATAGACATCACATAGGGGTTCTACAGTGTTCAGGGCTCCTAAGTCTATTATTTTATTATTCCTAGAAATCTCTTTGTAAATTGTACCCTTCTTTTACTTATACTTGACTCTGGTATCTCCATGGTGTTGCGTCTACTTATTTGAAGTTATAATACAACATGTATTGTAACAACCCTGCCTCCCGATAACCCCCAATTAAGGGAGACCTGAAGGTCAGAGCCGTTATTCAATTAACAGGATCAAAGGTTCGACAAATAATCAATAATAATTATGAAATTCTACTAACTAACTGGAATTTGGTATAAAATTAAAACTTTACTTACCTTTGAAAACTTTGGAAATCTATCTATCCAGAGCTTGAATTATTCTAACTAATCCTCCTTGCACTTTATTTCTTATTTCCACAATGTGTCACTTTACTATTTGTTCTTTCAAATTTTGTTCCTAAAACGTCAACAACCAAAACGTCGGTCAGTATATCGAAATATACTGGTATGTGGGAACAATTAAAAATCTTGCAAATATGGCTAACAATTTAATAATCACAATCAAATTATTTAACAAGCCAATTTACACTTTTCAGTATGACATTCTCCACTGCTTTTGCCCTAACCCTGGCATTCCCACCTTAGGGTGCCCTTTGCTAATAACTTAAGGCCACCTTCTCAATCCCGAGCTTGGTGCCTGGGGGTCACCACTCGTGGTGCCCACTAGTCATGCAATATCATAGGCCACCTTTTTGGTGCCTGGGGTCACCACTCAAGGTGTCCATTGGTCTACCCATCTGGGCCTAACCTTTGGCATCATCCATCAGGGTGGCATGTAGGTGCGAGAATCCATACTTCTATTTTTAAATGTGATAATCATAGTGACTTTATGATTTGCAAGTATGAACATCCAACATATAATTTGCATTCAATGCGATTAACCATCCGGAAAATCATCGAGAAACTAAGGAAGTTATTCATAATTAACCACATACCTGATTTGATGATTCGAATAGAAACATCATTGCAAATAAGAATCCCAGAAAGCAAGCATTTTCAACAAGATCCTGAAATAGTCATGTAATTCCTTTTATTACTCATGTCATTAAGATCTATTAAATCTAGCTCGTTTCCTAGGGTTTCTATTCCACTTTTAGGGTTTCCTTGGAAATTAGAATTTCACTTCATCTTTCATTATTCTAAACCCTAATTTTATACCATTACTCATAAACCCCAAACATCTCATCTATGCTACAATATTAAGGTTATCTTAACAACATACAACCGTTATAGATTAGAGGTGCCATTAACCATTAATTAAGTTCATTAAGCCTCTATTATATTAAAGCTACTATTTTTATCCTTTTAATTCCTGACAATATCATTATACGCATTTATCATCAATTCAAAGTTCATTATGGTCCAAATCACATACGAACTCGATTTGTCATTAATTCCATCTTTTATTCATCAGAAAACCCTAATTACTACATTTAGGGCATTTATCCACAAATTAGGAACTTAATGCTTGAAATAGCTTAGATTCAGCATATTCCAACTTTAATCATTAAATTAATCAATTAAAGCCATTAATAGTCAAATTAATCAACATTAGGGTTTCAAGGCTCATTAAAGTATATTCATGCATATGAAACTTTAAATTAACTAATTATACACAAGGTTCACCCTTTTTGTTCCTAATGTTCCTTTTTATCTTTAACAGGCTAATACCAACTTTAATCATCAATTAAACCCTACTAATCACATTAATCATTCTCAATTAGGGTTTCTTTAATCATTATTATGTTAAAGTTGATAAATTACATTACTTTTCAAATTTCAAGAGGAATTGGCTTATAAGCATATTTTATTTAGATTCCTCTCGATTTTCTGAGAAAAATTCATATATTACTTGTTATCATCGGAGCTACCCATATTTATCTATGAATTTTGCATTAAAACACTGACTTGGCCAATAGGGAAGTGCCACGTCATCAACCCATGCAACCTTGCTTTTGGGAAAACATAACAAAAGGACGCTATTGCCCTTGGTTAAGTGGTCGGTGATGTACACCACGGAGGGGCAGCAACGTCATTTGCACTTGCTTCATCTCCTTCCTCGCGAAGCAGCGCGTTGTGCGCCGACCAGGCCGACCTACGGCGTTTCGGGAGTCCGCCCTGCCTTCCTGGGGCTCGAGGGCTGCTTCCGATCACTCCTTTAGCTTCGCCTCCCACCTCCGCGCTTGGGGCACCCCCAAACTATGATCTTACTGGCTGTGTTGGGCCACATAGACCTACAACCCAAGGCTAACATTGCAGCCGTGCGGCTACCGTTGCGCCCTGGTTAGGGCAGTTTCGTGATGGCAAAGCCTCTTCTGGAGTCGTGGGGCATCGTTATTCCACCTCAGACCCTTCGTAGCTTCTCATAGCTCCCTGGTCACGTCGTTCTTCTAGGTTAGGGTTTATAGGCGGAAACGAAGAAGAAGAAGTAAAAGAAAGGGATGGATGTGTGGGACTTTCCTGGACTCGAACTGGAGGGTCTACCCTTTATATAAGGGGGTATCCACACCCCAGATTGCTTGCCCACAAAGAAAACAAGGCTTCTCCAACTTGGAAACCTATTCCTTCATGAAGAAGAAATCTTCTCTCTCCTCTCTATTCCTTTTGATTTTTCCTTTTTCTCCCAAATATATTGGAATACGAAAATTCCTTCCCTTATTCTTTTTAGTCTTTGCTTTTAAACCATTGATCAGGAAATCATGATTTCCTTTGGTAGAAAATACCACTTTTTAACAATATTACATTATTCTTTTATTTTTGCTGTATTAGTATTTTCTCTTTCCTCTTTATTGGGGCTCCTTGGACCCCAAGAAACTCAAAGAATTCGAAATTACTTTTTAAGGAATATTCATTATCCTTAAATGCATCAATATGCATTATTCTTCATTATCATGTGCATTAAAATATTTCTTTTTGAGGTTTTCTCTTTTATTTTCCTCATTGGTATTCCTTTTATCATGAGGAATCCTTGGAATATGAAATTCCACCAAGGATGACTTAATTATACATCTTTCCACATATTTTCCACATTTTATCAATACTTTCAATTTCTTTCTTAATAAAGAAATACTTATTTGATCTTTTCTTTTATTATTTCCTTTTCTTTGCAATCTTGGATTCCTTGGCACCCAAGGAACCTAAAGGTACGAAATCCATCCTTGGATTACATTCTTTTGCCTTCTAGAGGTTTCCATATCTTTCTTTTCTCGAATTCTTAATTAATTGAATTTCCTTGTTATTGGGCCCAATAGCCAATAAAGCCCACAAATCAAACAACAAGGCTATTTTAAACGAAATTCATTTATTCACAACAAATTATATCATTATTTGTCCAAATATGTTTAATATGAGAAATTACATTTCTCACCAAAGGAACCCAAAATTGGGGTTGTAACATCCTTCCCCTCTTATGAGAATTTTTCCCTCAAAATTCCATCAAGCAAGCAAACAAACAGGATAAGTCTTCTTATGTCCATCAGGGCTCCCATGTGGCTTCACCCTTTCCATGGTGTTTCCCAAGAACCTTTATTAACTCATTTTCTTCCATCTGAGTTCTTTCTTACCTTGGTATATTGTACCCTCATAGGTGACTTAGGACTTTTCAGCCTTTCAAAAAGCTGCATAGGTTCAGGGAACAGCACCTGGCTTGGGTACCTCACATAGTGCTCTAGATCGCAAACATGCAATACATCATTTTATCCTGAGGGGTAAGGTTAAACACGACCATCTCCACCAATCCATCCATATATCGGGGACTCAGCTTTCTTAGTTGTATCTTAGAGGGGTCGGATTTTCACATCACATATTCTTTCACAGTGAACTTCATGTCACTCTGCTTTGCATCATCTCGTGACTCATGTCACCACTGGGCTCTCTCTCAGCCATTGCATGATCAAAGTGACTTCATCTTCACACACTTGTGGTTCTTTTCTGACCTTCATGAGGCCTCCTTCACCAACATCATCATAACGAAGTGGTGACCGACACAACCTCCCTATAGAACTTCTTGCATCCCGATAAAGGCTATGGTGGGTAACATCACATCTTAAGAACTGTCTCTTTGTATCACCCTGAACAAGCACACTTGCTCTCATCAGACCCTCTAGTCTGGATCATACTAACCATTAGTTAGGGGTGATAAACCATACTATCATCGAGTTATTCATGTATATACTTCCACCTCATGGAAGTGAACCTTTAGGTCATATGTAAGAACTTTTGAACTTGTATCATGGTGTGGTTGAATCATCTTTCTCTATTAAGTAGTTCAACCGAATTTGTCCCTTGATAGTACTCCTTCCTTTCTCATGTCATCTAGGTAGGGAGATCTACCATAACCCATATTACCTCTTGATCTTTCTTGTTTAGGGGAGACTTACCACAATACCCATAGTGGTGAACTCCCATTCCCTCTCGGGGACTCTTTATCCTCTATGTCAAAGCACTGGGTTACTGGTGTTCGTCCTTCACCTCCTGGCTTGCATGGCCACATGCTACATGCAACTTTGTTTCAGCATTCAGAATGCTACCATCACTTACTATCTTTGTAGTATCAAGGTATATCATGACCTCCTGTATTGTTATGATTCCTCAAGCTTGATACCTCGGAAACCCTAAACCACTCTCAAAAGGGTTTTATTACCCTCCTATCCAAAGAAGTGTATCTGAGGTTCTATCACCATCCTTTTACTACATCAAGGACTAAACTGGCTACCCCAAACATCCATTAACTTGTTCAACATATCTTATTACATCCGAGTGTTAGCCAAAACACATATTCTTTCCAAACTTAGGGTTAGCCAAACAACCTCAACTTCTTCTAGCTTCCAGCTAAACTAGGAAGCTATATCTCAACCTGAGCATTCATTACCACATCTTATCCTTAGGTGTTGAGTAACAAACACCTCCCTTTAATATACTTATCATCTCATCTCAAACTCTAAGTTCATCCTCAGGGTGATCAAACTCAACCTTGGTTAACTTGTAAATTCCACATAGCTCATGCTAAAAACATCCTTATAAGATGACTACCTTATTTCTCTTGGTGTTTGTAATCCATGTATTATTCTTTCCACAAAGGTATGTTATCCTCTCTCTCCACATACTTTGTAGCAACGTTCCAACTTACATCATCTTTATCCTTGGTGTAAGGCATGCGTACTCTCCTATCTCTCACTCCCATAACAAGAAGAAATAAGCATTTGGCAGCCGTCCAAATACAGAGTTCTTCCCATTCCAGGAGTAGAGATGGTACATCCCACTTTGCCAGTACACCTCAAATCTAAGTTGAAACATGCAACTAATGTCTCCACATCACAACCATCATGATATCAAAAATTACTTCCATGGAAAACTGGTCTCTAACCCACTGGGGTTTACACACAATCCTTGGTCATCTCCTCTGGGTCTATAGGGTGCCGACACTTTTGGGGTCATCCCTCTTCCCTCATGCATCAGAGAGTGCCCTACTCATCTGCCCTTTGGATCCCATGAGTTCATGAAGGTGATCAATCTCCTAACCCATGGTCTTCAGACAATGATAGCTGTTACCTCCCGACCCTATGGTCATGTGCAACTTTGGGGAATTAGGCAACTCCTTCTTCCATCAGTCCTATCCCTACCTGACCCTAGGATAGACTCATGGTTCTATTATAGTACATGTTCAAGTTAGAACCTTACCCAATCCTTCATCATCTCTCCCTGCATTCATGATTGACTTTCATCCCTTCGTAGGGGTCATGGCATCCTGCCTACCTTGGTCAGGCCCCATATTGGTTACCTGCATGGTAACATATCCACATGTACTTTAGAGATGGCTATGTATGGGTCTACAGGTTCATTCTCATTCCATGTACTTTTCACTTAGCTTTCTCAAGATCCCATGAAACCTCTTTAGGTTACTCCAAAACCAACAAAACTGGTATGCACCCAACCAAAGGGTCCCTCTCCCAGGATGGGAGGAGACTACACCTCTTG
Source organism: Alisma plantago-aquatica (assembly GCA_963693085.1). NCBI lineage: Eukaryota > Viridiplantae > Streptophyta > Magnoliopsida > Alismatales > Alismataceae > Alisma > Alisma plantago-aquatica. Next base: position 307,135,557 of record OY856414.1, read on the forward strand.
ACAACAAGGTCACAACCATCCTTAGGGTTTACCTTCACATGAGCATGCCTAACCTAGCAGCTACTAAATCACAAGCAGACCACCTATTAAATCTTACTAGGGCATACTTGTTCTCTTTCCTCAACATTAGATCAACTTAGGCATGAAGGATTCATCAAACATACCCTTAACTTAAGGGGTTTCCTTTACCTCTACACATGAGGAGTATCATGCTCGAAACTATAGAGACTCAAATCTCATCATGAGCATCGGATACACTGCTTCCCCTCTTAGGCCTAGGAACCCTAGGCTCTCCTTTGGCTATCCAACTGCATGCTCAAACTCTTAACCACGAATCAAGCATGTCCAAGGTATATCATGCACTCCCTGTCATCCTTCTACTCGAGCAACACATCAGGGTCGAGTCCTCTTCCAGGACAACCAACTAGGTATAAAACCTCACAACAGGTTACTTAAACCTCCTTAGGGTCTAAGGCACTCTTTATCTCATCCAACAGGTAGTTACTTATACCATAGGTACCAGAAGCATCATCCTCTCTCTAGGGTTCGTTTCCTCTAAATACCGCTAAGATATCATCAGCCTCCAGGGATCAAGCATAAGACAACCACTATCATCCACTTAGGTCACATCATCCTCAACTCCCAAATATTCCTCCTATCTCGGGGTTTTAGGCTTCCAACCTCCTCGTTGGGGTCCTGCTTCCTCTCTCTAGAGCTAATTCCTCCTCCAACCATACATACTAGACATCCCTTCTACATGAAGGCTCATGCTCACAAGCATACCCCTATGTGGTTGAAGCCTATGCTCAACTCATGTTTGTCTCAAGATTATCCATATCTCTTTATGCTTATTTCATAAGCCATCCATCATGCCCTTCTGGCCAGGGTTTCAACCTACTACCGTTCCACTGACGTACTCTGGGGGCATGCTATCCCCTACTTGCATAAGCCATAGGGTTCCTATAGGTCCTTCACTAACTTCATCCATGAAGGAGCTACCATTTTCTCTAACACGCACGACCCTTTCCCGGGTTGCCAAAGGTGCTAAGTCATCCAACCTCTCATGGCTCGTATGGCAATCCAAAGGTATATCTATCCAAACACCCAGTCTACCATGACATCTAACTCATCATGTCATCTTTCTCTAACCTTCACTTATGGTTAGGGTTAACAACATCCTCAAAGGATATGCTAGGTCTCTACCTTCAATGGAGGTCTCTACCTCCAAGACTAACTCTCTCCACTCATCCTCCTGACAAGGAGGTCTATCCTCAGGTCTCTCCTAAGGGCAATGACAACTCGTGTCATATGACCTAAGCATGTATCTATTCTTTAGTTTGCGCTTAATCTATTAAGCTTATGTCCATGACATCTTATTTACATGCTTTTAATTAATTTGGTGGAGGATTCCTTGGACCTTATTAACTTTACCCATACCTCAAGAGGGTGAGGAGAAGAGAGAAAACCCTAATCCTTAAGGTCCTTAATATAATTTGAGTTGAGAAGGGATGAACAAGATGAGAGAGTCCTAAAGGTATCTTACTTCGATTCATACCCTAAGACTTTGGCCAGGCAGTCACACGGATCTGGGAGTCTTCGTATTTCGACTAGCGGTAAGGAGGAAAATATTGCCAGTCCCCAGTCGTGATCCTTTTCTAGACACCTCTATCTTTCGGATAATCCTCTAATAACTCCCTTGGGTTCTACAGAATTTGTAAAATTTAATAATTATTAAAGATTAATTGAGGAACCTACGCTCTGATACCAATCGTAACAACCCCGCCTCCCGGTAACCCCCAATTAAGGGAGACCCGAAGGTCAGAGCCGTTATTCAATTAATAGGATCAAAGGTTCGACAAATAATCAATAATAATTATGAAATTCTACTAACTAACTGGAATTTGGTATAAAATTAAAACTTTACTTACCTTTGAAAACTTTGGAAATCTATCTATCCAGAGCTTGAATTATTCTAACTAATCCTCCTTGCACTTTATTTCTTATTTCCACAATGTGTCACTTTACTGTTTGTTCTTTCAAATTTTGTTCCTAAAATGCCGACAACCAAAACATCGGTCAGTATATCAAAATATACTGGTATGTGGGAACAACTAAAAATCTTGCAAATATGGCTAACAATTTAGTAATCACAATCAAATTATTTAACAAGCCAATTTACACTTTTCAGTATGACATTCTCCACCGCTTTTGGCCTAACCCTGGCATACCCACCTTAGGGTGCCCTTTGCTAATAACTTAAGGCCACCTTCTCAAACCCGAGCTTGGTGCCTGGGGGTCACCACTCATGGTGCCCACTAGTCATGCAATATCATAGGCCACCTTCTTGGTGCCTGGGGTCACCACTCAAGGCGTCCATTGGTCTACCCATCTGGGCCTGACCTTTGGCATCATCCATCAGGGTGGCATGTAGGTGCGAGAATCCATACTTCTATTTTTAAATGTGATAATCATAGTGATTTTATGATTTGCAAGTATGAACATCCAACAGATAATTTGCATTCAATGCGATTAACCATCTGGAAAATCATCGAGAAACTAAGGCGGTTATTCATAATTAACCACATACCTGATTTGATGATTCGAATAGAAACATCCATGCAAATAAGAATCCAAGAAAGCAAGAATTTTCAACAAGATCCTGAAATAGTCATGTAATTCCTTTTATTACTCATGTCATTAAGATCTATTAAATCTAGCTCGCTTCCTAGGGTTTCTATTCCACTTTTAGGGTTTCCTTGGAAATTAGGATTTCACATCATCTTTCATTATTCTAAACCCTAATTTTATACCATTACACATAAACCCTAAACATCTCATCTATGCTACAATATTAAGGTTATCTTAACAACATATAACCTTTTTAGATTAGAGGCGCCATTAACCATTAATTAAGTTCATTAAGCCTCTATTATATTAAAGCTACTATTTTTATCCTTTTAATTCCTGACAAGATCATTATATGCATTTATCATCAATTCAAAGTTCATTATGGTCCAAATCACATACGAACTCGATTTGTCATTAATTCCATCTTTTATTCATCAGAAAACCCTACTTACTACATTTAGGGCATTTATCCACAAATTAGGAACTTAATGCTCGAAATTGCTTAGATTCAGCATATTCCAACTTTAATCATTAAATTAATCAATTAAAGCCATTAATAGTCAAATTAATCAACATTAGGGTTTCAAGGCTCATTAAAGTATATTCATGCATATGAAACTTTAAATTAACTAATTATACACAAGGTTCACCCTTTTTGTTCCTAATGTTCCATTTTATCTTTAACAGGCTAATACCAACTTTAATCATCAATTAAACCCTACTAATCACATTAATCATTCTCAATTAGGGTTTCTTTAATCATTATTATGTTAAAGTTGATAAATTACATTACTTTTCAAATTTCAAGAGGAATTGGCATATAAACATATTTTATTTATATTCCTCTCGATTTTCTGAGCAAAATTCATATATTACTTGTTATCATCGGAGCTACCCATATTTATCTATGAATTTTGCATTAAAACACTTACTTGGCCAATAGGGAAGTGCCACGTCATCAACCCATGCAACCTTGCTTTTGGGAAAACATAACGAAAGGATGTTATTGGCCTTGGTTAAGTGGTCGGTGATGTACACCACAGAGGGGCAGAAACGTCATTTGCACTTGCTTCATCTCCTTCCTCGCGAAGCAGCGCGTTGTGCACCGACCAGGCCGACCTGTGGCGTTTCGGGAGTCCGCCCTGCCTTCCTGGGGCTCGAGGGCTACTTCCGATCACTCCTTTAGCTTCGCCTCCCACCTCCGCGCTTGGGGCACCCCCAAACTACGATCTTACTGGCTGTGTTGGGCCACACAAACCTGCAACCCAAGGCTAACATTGCAGCCGTGTGGCTACCGTTGCGCCCTAGTTAGGGCAGTGTCGTGATGGAAAAGCCTCTTCTGGAGTCGTGGGGCATCGTTCTTCCACCTCAGACCCTTCGTATCTTCTCATAGCTCCCTGGTCACGTCGTTCTTCTAGGTTAGGGTTTATAGGCGTAAACGAAGACGAAGAAGAAGTAAAAGAAAGGGATGGATGTGTGGGACTTTCCTGGACTCAAACTGGAGGGTCTACTCTTTATATAAGGGGGTATCCACGCCCCAAATTGCTTACCCACAAAGAAAACAAGGCTTCTCCAACTTGGAAACCTATTCCTTCATGAAGAAGAAATCTTATCTCTCCTCTATATTCCTTTTGATTTTTCCTTTTTCTCCCAAATATATTGGAATACGAAAATTCCTTCCCTTATTCTTTTTAGTCTTTGCTTTTAAACCATTGATCACGAAATTGTGATTTCCTTTGGTAGAAAATACCACTTTTAAACAATATTACATTATTCTTTTATTTTTGCTTCATTGGTATTTTCTCTTTCCCCTTTATTGGGGCTCCTTGGACCCCAAGAAACTCAAAGAATTCGAAAAAGAAATTTTTGAAGGAATAGTCATTATCCTTAAATGCATCAATATGCATTATTCTTCATTATCATGTGTATTAAAATATTTCTTTTTGAGGTTTTCTCTTTATTTCTCTTTTATTTTCCTCATTGGTATTCCTTTTATCATGAGGAATCCTTGGAATATGAAATTCCACCAAGGATGACTTAATTATACATCTTTCCACATATTTTCCACATTTTATCAATACTTTCAATTTCTTTCTTAATAAAGAAATACTTATTTGATCTTTTCATTTATTATTGCCTTTTCTTTGCAATCTTGGATTCCTTGGCACCCAAGGAACCTAAAGGTACGAAATCCATCCTTGGATTACATTCTTTTGCCTTCTAGAGGTTTCCATATCTTTCTTTTCTCGAATTCTTAATTAATTGAATTTCCTTGTTATTGGGCCCAATAGCCAATAAAGCCCACAAATCAAACAACAAGGCTATTTTAAACGAAATTCATTTATTCACAACAAATTATATCATTATTTGTCCAAATATGTTTAATATGAGAAATTACATTTCTCACCAAAGGAACCCAAAATTGGGGTTGTAACATATATCATTCTAAACTTGGCAGAGCAGTATATTCAAAACACTGTAATATACTGAGTAATCAACATACTATACATGTAGGCAGAATAATATTCTTAAATAAAAAGATTACATGTCCACTTGGCACATACACACTAGAATTGTGCAATTTATCATCTTCTTACACTGATAAGAGTTAATTACTTGACATATGAGTAATCGTCAATAGCACCTGCAACTTATATGTAATTTCTCAAAGAACGTGCATATCAACCCAAATCTTGAGTTGTGCATCTCATAACTCAATTAAGAGTTAATTACTTATCATGACAAGAATTATTAATAATAACTGAGAACATTGATATCACAATACTTGATTCATTGAACACCCTACCCTATGGGTTTCATTTAATCACAACAAATGCTACAAAGAAAGGTATAATACATCTATCACATACTTTTCAAATCTTTACAACACATGATACCTGGGATCTCAATCCCTTATCACATTATTGGTAATTCTCATCCCTTCATATCATTATCATGATTACTAGATATGGGTATTCAAACCCTTAGATCATCACATAGCATTGTTACCTTTGTAACATGTAACCATTACCTCTAGGTTCTTAGACCAAGGTATTCATTTCACTAGCTGTACAAGTATTCTCATGGTTTACAAGGCCATCACACATCTTGATACCTCTCACTAGGCAACAACTTATTCCCATGGATCCCATAAAGATTTCATGCGACATAAACATTCACTGAATAAAGACTACTATCAACAAATCATATAAAATCAATATATGTATGAAACCTTGGAAATGAGTTGAATTTGGGTTTCCATGCAATTCGCTGGGATATCATGCATCAATAATAACATTGAATAAATAAAGTTTATCATGTCAAGAATATCCCTTCAAATGGATTTCACGATATCTATTTGCAAATATCCAACTTTCCTCGCATCTAGGGGTTCACCCTCTTCACTAAGATACCAAACAAACACTACTCACTTTAAATGAAATCCAAGATAGTATTTTACATATATGTACTATGAATTTAGATAAACAATCATTCAAAACTAAGGGGATCTAGATAACCAACTTTCTCTATTTACTTATACAGCAAATTTCAATCATAGACAAATTCCCTATGATTCATTTTACTCTTATAACCTATGTGAATACTTAGGGAATTCTCATTAGAATGCATTATATACATTTCTAATATGATTTTATCGTCCAAAATTCATTCAAACAAAGGAAGAATCCATTTCATATCATTTTGCATCAACTTAGAACAAATAGACAATTCAGGGTTTGTAGTCTCATACTAAGAAATTAAAGATTATGGTTGATTTAACCAATTTTCATGCAATATATTGTTTAAAGGAAGTTCCCACTCACCCTATGGTGTGCAAACACCTTAAAAATGTATCCCATATATATAAATCTCGAATCCATATCAAATCCCTAGTAATTCACCCAATTCTTCTTCCGTTCAACTCGGAAACCCTAAAAATGAGAGATTATGAAGAAAGAGTGAGAAAAGGACTTGATTTGATATGATTTCAAATCCAAACATGGGAGGGATGGAATCTTGACATCTGAGAGAAGATTCACCATGAAACTATATCGAAAGAAGCCAAACCTACATGATTTCATCATTCCTCGGACCGCAAAACCCTAGGTCAGCATCTCCATCAATTTCTCCTCTCAAACGCTAACTCTCTCTCTCTAGGATTTCATTTATCTGGAATGAATCATGAATTATGAGATATGCTAGTCTATTTGGTTGACCATATGGAGAAATTGAGCTACTTGGGTCAATTGCACATTGACCCCTCACTATACTTTTTCTTATTTCAGCTGAATTTCTGTCATAAAAATATTATTGTAATTTGTCTACTGATAAAATCTAAATGCATCGAAAAATTATGAAAATTTTACATGTTGTTTATGATTGTGTTTCAGATCGCCACTTAAAATTTCAGATCATTTGGAGTTACTAATAAATAAACAAAAATAGAACACTACACTACTAAAAAGCACTCTATCATCATTTTGGTCGAAGTATAGTTCGACCGAAAACCACATTCAAAGAACACTCAAAAATTCTGAAAATTTTCTCTAATATGCATGATTGAGTTATACATATCATATCCAAAATTCAATTAAATAATTTTGTTTAGAAAATATGAAAAAGCATTTACCACTTTTCTATCCTGATCAAATTCCATACTCATGTACCATAAAAACCCTATTTTCAGCCAATTAGGGTTTATATTTCTCAAACCCTAATTTCTCATACAATAGAACACTTAACGTTCTTATTAGGTTTAAAACATCATAATTTAATTATCATCATTAATTAGATTTAAGCAATGATCAATCCAATTAAGCATATAATCATCCAGGTAAACCCTAGTTTACCAATTAAGCTCAGATGCGGTCATAACAATTCCCCCCCCTAAAAAGGTTTCATCCCTAAAACATAAATATGCAAGTAAAGTACATTCAAGGTTTATTTTAAGCTTCTGAAATCTTACATGTCATTATATTCTTGTATTTTATACTTGAATGTAGTTTTCAACGTTGAGTCCTTTATTTCTTTTCTAATCACAACATGTTAAAATAGTTCTCAATAATAACAAACAAATTCTCTATGCCACAATCAATCATAGGATAGAGAGAGAAACAACCATTTCAATATTTTCATACTCCTGAGGTGTTATCTCAACATTAATAATCCAATTCAACTATCTCTATTCATACGGCTCAATATGTACTATTGTTATGTATTACCTCTAAGTCACAAAAGAGAGTTCACCCTGTTGTTTTGAATATTACTATTGTGCCACTCAAATAGCAAATAAGTCATGAGTTGGAAGACTAGATTCAACAACAATTTACAATACTACTCACGACATCCCCACTGCATCATGGATGCATAAGGTGAATCATTACCATCACATTCCATATTATTCTCAAGTATGAACCCACACATATTTCAAGGTGTAACCATCATGTTATAGCATACTAGGGTTTCAACAACAATAACACAGTACTCCATAATTGTATTAGTCATTCAAGGACTATTCATACCCAATTACCATCACTTAGTTATATTAAAGCTAGGTATAACAAGCTACACCTCATTAGGGTTACATATCAATACAATATGGTTATCATTCCTTGTATTCATATGAGTGAATAGGTAAGACTACCTTATTCAGGGTAATCCCTCCATTTGTTCCATCATCATTCAACCCATATCACCATACCACAATTGTATAATACTAAGATGGATTACTGGTATGAATGACTTAAACTATCAAACACCTTTAATTAACATATTGCTTGCACATGTACACTGAAATCATACGTAGAACCAATTTACACCCCTTAATATACCTTCAATAAATTATACTTCTAAAAACAAATTCACATATTACTAAAAGCCATTGTTTTCTCTTATCTCTCTCCTCATTCATTACTACTTATTTTTTGCTACTTATCCTTCTCATTTTAATCATGTAGATTAAACATCCCTAAAATTGAAAAATACAAGGTATGAATAGAATATTCATCATTCTTGCTATTACTGCAAGAATTTATTTCATATCACACTTCACTCATATTGTATTTCTCCTATTGTTCAAAACACACCTCTTATATTTCAAATCTATTTCTTATCCTTTTCTCTAAATCATTTCCATATTGTTTATCTACCTTTCATATTAGCTAGGATTACTATCAGTGCTAGTTTTATAGAGATGCTAGTATTCAAGGTCAAATCACTAGTGACAACCATTGAACTACTACAACTCTAAACATTCTAGGGTTTGGCCTTTATCAGTAGCATGATGTTATTGTGTGTGACTTTGCTCCCTTAATTTGAAATTCAAACTTTGGATCTCACAAGTTTTTACTAAAGTCTTCCTTATCTTATCAATTGAATTTCCTTCATCTTAATTTGCCATTCAAATAGATTACATTCTCAATTTACCCTTCTAGGGTTTCATCATCATATTGTGTGTCATTATTACATTCACTAGATGCCTCTACCATGGTGGTTATGCATCATATATGATTCAATTTCTTATCACTTCATTCCCACATTTCTCTCATTAAGTAATATATGAAAGAGAAGACGGTTCTGAGACTTAGAATTCTTATCTTCAAACATTTCATTAATACATTTGTCGTATGTAGGTTTAATTAGTTATCAACAAGGATACTTGACTAACTAGCACTTGATTGAATCTCCTAACCTCTTTCTTTTATAATCTATATTACTCCACCATGTTTCAAACCCTTCCTTACTTTCCATAATCCTCTTACCATATACTACTTTTCCACTTGTTATCTTTAACTTCTACTTTTCTCTTATGATCATGTTGCTTATTCATGTGTATGATCATGTATACCATGTTGCACATATTTCTTTTTATCCTTCTACTAATGTGAAGTTGGAATTCTAAATCAATAATCTCTCTACTAGTTTCAACTCATGTTTAATACATTACATATCCTTCATTTTAAATCAAACGACTCAGGAATGGGTGAAACATAGTTTCTCTTATATCAAGTTTTTCCTTCCTGGGTATAGTCTACCTTTGTATAACTTATTCGTTTTGTTAAGTTACACCTTTTTTTTAGAAACTAGTTTGTTGTTCTATAGAGACTTGGAATCAAAAGGTAGTAAGGATGAATGTATTAAACTTATTAAGAAAGGTATACATTCCATGCTTTTAATTATATCATAACCCGCATTCCTTAATCAAGCTCATCATTTCCAACATTTATATTTGTTTTAACTTAGTTTCTTATCCTAGTCTTATGATTTACATATTTATCTAATTCTCTTTACTTTAACTCTTCTGAAGACTCTTCACTTATATTTACTTATCGTATACTTAACTATTTTCTTCTATTTTTCCTTTTCTTTGGAGTACATAAAAACATTGTACTCGGTTATGTAATCCATTCCTCATGATTGATTCTTACTACCTTGGCCCTTACATACTTTTCTCATTTCTTTTACATATTTATATTTAGAGTTCATATAATATTAATAATTAAACTTAATTTGAACCTTACATCATGTTCCTTTATTCCCAATTAAGGATTTCTCATATGAGGCCCCAACGTTGGGTCTTAGATATCAGTTCCAAGTGATTCTTAGCTATTCTAATATTTCCCATATGTTTCAACATCTTAGTGTATGTACATTCTAACTATGATGTGGGTCTAATTTATCCAGAGTCTACTCTTATCATATTTTGAATAGGAGTCATTGGATCCCACTAATGCATCCTGCCAGCCAGACCAGGCCGAACCTGCAGTCCTGAAGCCAACAAAACTACTTAAGATTAACCAACTCCTATTAATTGCAAACATGTGGAAAGAATATCCACTAGGAAAGTTCATTCAAAAATCATTTCTAGTCTACTTGATACAAAGAATGTAATCAATAAATGCTACAACTGCATAGTGTACAAAAAATCTTAAAGACCCATATATATTTCAAAATACTGAATATCTAAATTCAAACATATAAGAGCATTTCTATTCATCTCCAATAAAACAACAATATGAAATGAAAGTTCAATCTCATTTTATATTTATGCTCTTAATTCATGTTACTTATCTTGTTTCAAACCCTAACATTTCTAGGGTTCCTCTCTAGCCCATATTTCCACTATATACCTGGCCAGGGTATACATGAAAGAATAGACAGAGTATCTTGATACTGGTTGATCCAAGTACTCAGATACCAGGCCAGGATATCCAAATACTCAAATCCCCAGAGCTGACATCATAACATCTCCTATCTGCCACACTTATGACTCTAACTTACTAACTTAATGGTCCCTGACAACTCAGCCTAAGCTCTGATACCAAGTTGTTACACCCTGATCTCACAATTTCCACTAATCATGAGATTAGGGCATAAATTGTGGATTTAACGTAATACAAAGATCACCCTTAACTTTTTCTCTTTCAAAACTCTTTGTTTTCTTGCATTGAACCACATAAACCAACTTTACAAGGGAATCCAAACATTGATTTCTCTAATCTAATTTCAACAGTAAAAAAAATGCATGTATGACCGTTCATTATGTTCCTCATACTTTTAAGCACATAAGACTTGTTGATTCGCACATATTGTTAAAAGAGGAATAATGTTATACAACATCATTTACAACTCTCTCTTATTTCTTTACAAGGAACTAGAGTGACAAGGATCAACTGAACTTAACTATACTCAGACTTAACTCTTGTGGCAGATCTACTCTGATGCAATGATATCTTCTTCAAGTCCAAGTGATTTCCCTAAGAATTGTGAGTAGAGGGGTGAGCCTACTCACTCAGTGAATGAGTACTTCAAAGAAACAGTCTAAAGCACTGATATAATTATAGATATACTTTGGAGCAATAGATATCAATTATAACAGCAGTAAGATTTAAAGAGTCTAATAATTGAGAATCATAAATATGGCAGGATACTTTAAATATCTATAAGAGTGAATCAATATATGAAATGCTTGATTGATCATAAAGAGAACTTATAATTCATAAACATACAAAGAATAATTGAATAACTGTAAACACTTGTTTGTCCTCTCATTCATTTTATTATGCCCAGATCATATGCAGTGTACTCGACATATGAAGACTCGTAGTGCACTACGATCACAATGTACAAGACTTAGCAGACACACACATGAAATGCGAAGTCTGACTACTCTCCTGGTCTGCAACAGGAAAATGGCTCTCTAGCCTAAATTCGACTCCTCCTCTAACCTAAGCACACAGGTAGAGAGTCAAGCCACCTCTTGGCTTTTCTGTACTCTAGTGCCACTAGGACTTCTGGTTGATGTTGGGCACTGCAAACTATAATTTAAGGAGACTTCTACTAGGGCTTCATCCCCCGTGCCACCTGATAGCACGTTCCGACCCCCATATACTGGACGATGTCAGGGTTAGGTTGTTTCACCCCTAAGGTGCAGACCACACATAGAGGTTCTACGGTGCTCAGGGCTCCTAAGTCTATTATTTTATTATTCCTAGAAATCTCTTTCTACATTGTACCCTTCTCTTACTTATACTTGACTCTGGAATCTCTATGGTGTCACGTCTACTTATTTGAAGTTATAATACAACATGTATATCATTCTAAACTTGGCAGAGAAGTATATTCAAAACACTGTTATATACTGAGTAATCAATATACTATACATGCAGACAGACTAAAATTATTAAATAAATAGATAACATGTACACTTGGCACATACACACTAGAATCGTGCAATTTATCATCTTATTACACTGATAAGAGTTAATTACTTGACATATGAGTAATCATCAATAGCACATGCAACTTATCTATAATTTCTCAAAGAACGTGCATATCAACCCAAATCTTAAGTTGTGCATCTCATAACTCAATTAAGAGTTAATTACTTATCATGACAAAAATTATTAATAATAACTGAGAACATTGATATCACAATACTTGATTCATTGAATACCCTACCCTTATGGTTTCATTTAATCACAATAAATTCTACAAAGAAAGGTGTAATACATCTATCACGTACTTTTTAAATCTTTACAACACATGATACCTAGGATCTCAATCCCTTATCACATTACTGGGAATTCTCATCCCTTCACATCATTATCATAATTACTGGATCTGGGTATTCAAACCCTTAGATCATCACATAGCATTGTTACCTCTATTACAGGTAACCATTACCTCTAGGTCCTTAGACCAAGATATTCATTTCACTGGTTGTACAAGTATTCTCATGGCTTACAAGGCCATCACACTTCTTGTCACCTCTCACTAGGCAACAACTTATTCCCATGGCTCCCATAAAGATTTCATGCAACATAAACATTCACTAAATAAAGACTACTATCAACAAATCATATAAAATCAATATATGTATGAAACCTTGCAACTAAGCTGAATTTGGGTTTCCATGCCATTCACTGGGATATCATGCATCAATAATAACATTGAATAAATAAAGTCAATCATGTCAGGTGTTTTTGTGGTCTAGATGCATCATTGCAGGTGAGGCGGCTCTCTCTCTAGGATGAGCACTCGCTTCTTTCTAGCTTTCTCCAGCGGCTACCGCTGGGGGGAGGGAGTGCGCCTTTTTGGCAGCTTTCTCCCCCCAGCCTTCATCGTCCTCATGTGGCCTCCTCAAGCTCTCATCGGCTCGGCACGGCTTCATGTCCAAGCGGCATTTCTCCAGAGAAAGGGATCTCGAGCAGCTCTGGTCACCATTGTCTGGAGTGGATCTTGTTATAACCCCAATTTTCCCAAACATGTAATGAGATTGTAAATCTTTTTAAAGATAAATAAACTCCACGATTGAATTGACGTGTTGATTTGAATAAATTTCATGTATGATAGTTTGTGTGATTTCTTATTGGGCCTTATTGGCCATTGAGTCCAATTGAAGGAGAAAAAGAAAATGAATAAAAGAATACATAAAGAAATAAATGAAATATGAACAAAAGGATAAGGAATAATTTCCCAATATAGAAATTCGAGATTGTTAGGGTTCCTTGGGGTTCAAGGAACTCAGAATCATAAGTTGATGGTAAAAGAAATAGAAAGGATATGGAAAAGAAGAGTAATTAGATGATAACTTGCAATCTAAGAAAAGGGATCGTTTCCTTGAGATAATAATCTCAAATTTTGTAAGATGGAAGATAAAAGTACGAATAATCTTTCCTCAAAATTTGAAGTAAAAAGAAAATAGGATTTGGGAGTTATTGCTTTTCAAATATTTCCCTCAAATCTGGTTTTATTTGGAATTTAGGAAAATAGTTTCCTATTTTTTTGGTTGAATACGAAGATGGTGGGCCGTTGGATCCTAATCCAACAGGCACCACTCATCATCTTTATCCCAGGCGGACTGGGACTCTATCTCAGATAGAGTGATTTTTCCCTCTTAGTTTCCTCACGAATCAATGAGAGGGCGAGTTTGCTAAGATGTCCTGTGAACTCAGAAGGTGAAGGCGAAGAGAACCATCCCTGGTTTGGGTAGGAGTGGTCGCCGATTGGGAGAATTCCCAATCTGGAAAGGACTTGCTCGACCCCTATATATAGGAGGGTTTAATCGAGATAACGAGCATCCCTTTTTGCTCTATCAATCTCTACGGAAGAGCTGCGGGAGAATTTCTATGCTCTCAATTGGCCCGTGCACCCTGACCTACGCCATCGTGTTAGCCGAGAACCTCGCCGGAGTCGCGGCGCCTTCTGCATTTTCAATTGGATCTGCGGTCGAGTTTGGCAAAAGGAGACGAAGCTCCCTAGCTTGATAGTGTGCTCGCGCGTGGCCGAGAGCTCAGAGTCAACCTACAGGTTGACCGCGCGGAGCTGCTGAGTCTAAGGAAGAAGATGACCCGTTGCCGTCCGATCTGAGACCACGGTGGTCTCAGTTGAATCTGATGCTCCAGAGAAGGCGCGGCCTTTGTTAGAGTGTGTGCGACTGGGAACGTCAGATCCAAGAAGCGGATCACCGGACTACTGATCGATCGGTCCACGAATTTTGGTAATTTTATCTCTCTAACCAAATATTCAAAAAAGGGATTTTTCTTGTGAAATTAATAGAAATTTCTAGGAGTGTCCAATGGGAAAACTTTATATATGAAAGTGGTGTAGAAAAATACAAGGAATATGATAAAAATACTTTCAGAACCTAATTCCACTCCTTTTTGCAAAAGAGCCTTAATTGGCTAGTAAAGTGTATTTAGAATTAATGAGAAACCCTAAATGTATGATAAGAGTGTAATTTGGGGAATCAATGGATCAAATTGATAAGGTTAACCCTGTAAATGATGAAAGTGGTTTAATTATCTGTTTTGAATACAAAGATGCCTAAATTAGAGTTGTAGTTCATAAATGAAGGCTAAGTTATAATAAAAACCCTAATTTAGGAAAAAGGAGATAAAAGCTAAGTTATTTCAGATTAAGGGAGTAATATGCCAAGATATAATCTTAGAACTACTAGGAATGTTAAAATAAAAGTTTTAAGTGAATTTGATGAAATTAGGAACCTTGATGATTAAGGATTGGATCAAAACCCTAATTACCATAGAAACCCTAAAATTGGAATTGAAATTCTAAATAGTGTAATGGAATTGGATAATTATTAATAAAAGGAAATTGGTACTTTCATTTCAGGATTTTTGTCCAACCTTGCTTGATTAATTGGGTTTCTCTACATACTTGAATCTTTCTTGAAAACTGTAATTAAAGGTATGTGGTTAATTATGAATAACCGCTTTAGTTTTCCGATGGATTCCCGGATGTTTAATCACATTGAATGCAACTAAACTGTTTGGCTGTTCATATTGCAAACTATAATGTAGCTATGACTATCACAAAGGATATATGCCTACAAACTCATATCCTGGTTCTCTCTATGGCATTATATCTAACCTAGTACATGGCTGCCTATGGGTAGGTCCATCAGGTTAGAGAAATACCTAGTACATGGCTACCTATTGGGTAGGTCCATCAGGTCTATGGATGACCTAGTACATGGCTACCTATTGGGTAGGTCCATCAGGTCTATGGATGACTTAGTACATGGCTACCATTGAGGTAGGACCATCAAGTCACATTGAGTTAGATATTGGGCTATCTTCGGTTAGTGCCACGCGACTCTATTACCTAAAAGAGAGGTGATATCCATGTCTACTGCAGGGACAGACCAGAGTTCGAGAATATGTATGGATTGAGTTGTATGGCTTAAAATGTAATCTTGATTGTTAAATGATTAATTGAATGATATCTGCATGATTATAGTTTCCCCCACATACCAGCCTTATGTTCACCGACGTTTTGTTTTTCGGCGTTTTAGGTACAAAGAATAGAAAAAACAGTAAAGTGGCATATGTGAAATTTAATGAGGATTAATGATCAAGGAGGATTAGTTAGATTACTCTCTCTCATATGGATAGAAGTTTAGTAATCCAAGTTTTAAAAAGGTAAGTAAAGTTTTGTTTTATACCCATTTTCAGTTTAGTTGGTAAAGTTTATTAATTGTTATTGATTATTTGTCGAACCTTTGATCCGGGTTATTGATTAACGGCTCTGAACTTTCGGTCTCCCTTAATTGGGGGTTACCGGGAGATGGGGTCATGACAATTGGTATCAGAGCATAGGTTCCTCATTTAATCTTTAATAATTATTAAATTATACAAACTCCGTAGAACCCAAGGGAGTTATTAGAGGATTATTCGAAAGACGGAGGTGTCTAGAAAATGATCACGATCGGGGGCTGGCAATATTTTCCTCCGCACCGCTAGTCGGAATACGAGGACTCCCGGATCCGCGTGACTGCCTGGCCAAAGTCTTAGGGTATGATTCAAAATAAGGTACCTTTAGGACTCTCTCATCTTGTTCATCCCTTCTCAACTCAAATTCTGTTAAGGACCTTAAGGATTAGGGTTTCCTCTCTTCTCCACACCCTCTTGAGGTATGGGTAAAGTTAATAAGGATTAAGGAATCCTCCACCAAATTAATAAAAAGCATGTAAATAAGATGTCATGGACACAAGCTTAATAGAGTAAGCGTAAAGGAATAGATACATGCTTAGGTCGTATGACACGAGTTGTCATTACCCTCAGGAGAGACCTCCTTAGCAGGAGGATGAGTAGAGAGAGTTAGTCTTGGGGGCAGAGACCTCCATTAAAAGTATAGACCTAGTACATCCTTTGAGGATGATGTTAACCCTAACCCTAAGTGGAGGTTAGAGAGAGAGATGACATGATGAGTTAGATGTTATGGTTGACTGGGTGTTTGGATGGACATACCTTTGGATTGCCATATGAGCCATGAGAGGTTGGATGACCTAGAATCTTTGGCAACCCAACCCTGGGAAGGGTCGTGCATGTTTAAGCAAGGGATAGATCCTTCATGGACGGAGTTAGAGAAGAACCTACAGAACCCTATGGGCTTGTGCAAGTAGGGTATAGCTTACACCCAGAGTACGTCAGTAGTGCTGACAGTAGGATGAAACCCTGGAAAAGGAATCATAATGGATAATCTTGAGTAAACATAAGTTTGAACATAGGCTTCTCTCAAGTAGGGGCATGCTTATGAGCTTGATCCTTCATGAAGGAAGGACCTCTTATAGAGAGGCTAGTTGTAGGATTAGCTCTAGAGAGAGAGCAGACCTCAGGCAGGACGGTTGGGAAGCGTAGATTCTAAGACATGAGGAACAGTGGGAGTTGAGAATGATGAGACCTAAGTGGATGATAGCGGTTTCCTCGTTCTTGATCCCTGGAGATGGACAATATCTTGGTGTCCTTTAAAGGAACCAAACCCTAAGAGAGAATGATGCTCCTAGAACCTATGTGCCTATGGTATAGGAGTTTACCTACTAAGATGAGTCAAGGAATGCCTTATACCCTAAGGAGGTTTAAGTAACCAGTTGTGAGGCTTTATACCTAGTTGGTTGTCCTTGAGGAGGACTCAACTCTGAGGTGTTGCTCGAGTGGAAGGATCATGGAAGTACATGACATACCTTGGACATGCTTGATTCGTGGTTAAGAGTTTGAGCATGCAGTTGGATGCCCGAAGGCGAACCTAGGGTTCCTAGGCCTAAGAGGGGAAGCAGTGTACCCAATGCTCATGATAATATTTGAGTCTCTATAGTTTCGAGCATGGGACTCCTCATGTGTAAAGGTAAAAGAAATCCCTTAAGTTAAGAGTATGTTTGATGAACCCCTCACAACTAAGTTGGTCTAATGTTGAAGATGAAAACAAGGGCGACCTAGCACGGTTTAATAGGTAGTCTTCTTGTGCTTTAGTAGTTGCAGGGTTAGGCATTCTCATATGGATGTAAACCCTAAGGATGGTTATGACCTTGTTGTTAAGAAACGTAGTTTCCTCCCATCCTGGGAGAGGGACCCTTTGGTAGGGTGTATACCAGTTTTGTTGGTTCAAGTTAACCTAAAGAGGTTTCATAAGATCTTGAGAAGCTAAGTGAAAAGTACATGGTATGAGAATGAACATGTAGACCCATAGATAATCATCTCTACGTGCATGTGAATGTGTTACCATGAAAGTAACCGGTATGGGGTCTGACCAAGGTAGGCAGGTTGCCATGACACCTATGGAGGGATGGAAGTCTGTCATGAATGCAGAGAGAGATGATGGAGACCTGGATAAGGTTTTAAGTTGGACATGTACTATGATAGAATCCTAAGTCTATCCTAGGGTCAGGTAGGGATAAGACCGATGAAAGTAGGAGTTGCCTAATTCCCTAGTTTCACATGACCATAGGGTCGGGAGGTAACAGCTATCATTGTCTGAGGGCCATGGGTTAGGAGATTGATCACCTTCATGAACTCATGGGACCCAAAGGGCAGATGAGTAGGGCACTCTCTGGATGCATGAGGGAAGAGGGATGACCCCAAAAGTGTCGGCACCCTATAGACCTAGAGGTGATGACCGAGGATTGTGTGGTAACCCAAGCAGGTTTCAGATCAGTTTTTTGTGGAAGTAATCTTTGATATCAAGATGACTGTAAAGTAGAGACATAAGTTGCACGTTTCAACTTAGATTTGAAGGTGTACTGACAAGATGGGATGTACCATCTCTACTCTTGGAACAGGAAGAACTCTGTATTTGGACTGCAGCCAAATGCTTATTTCCTCTTGTTATGGGGGTGAGAGATATGACAGTACGCATGCCATATACCAAGGATAAAAGATAATGTGGTTTGGAACGTTGCCACGAGATATGGGGACAAGAAGATAACATACCCTGGTGAAGTGAATGATACATGGATGGTTTGCAAACGGTAAAGAGAAATAAGATAGTCATCTTATAAGGATGTTTTTAGCATGAGCTATGAGTTACACCAGGTTGAGGTTGAAAACCAAAGGAATAAGCTCGAAATGTTCTTGATGAAGATGGACTTAGGGCTAAGATGAGATGATAAGTAAAATGCATGGAGGGGTATGTTACCTAATACCTAAGGATAAGAAGTGGTGATGAATGCTCTGGTTGAGATATAGTGCCTAGTTTAGCTGGAAGATAGAAGAAGTTGAGGTTGTCAGACCAACCTTAAGTTGGGAAAAAGAGATAAGTTGAACAAGAATGGTGGTTGTTTGGATAGCCAAAAGAATTGTTGTGAAACCCCAGATGTACTCCTCTGAAAAGAAAGGTGATGAAACCCTGATTAGAGTGGTGTAGGGTTTCTGAGGAATCATCTTGAGGAATCATGACACGCTGGAGATCATGATTTTAAGATCACCATATACTATGATATTACTGAGATAGTAAGAGATAGTAGCACTTTGGATGCTTAAGATGAAGATGCATGTGGCTTGTGGCCATGCATGATAGAAGTGAAGGACGAACACCAGTAACCCATTGTATCGATATAGAGGATAAAAGAGTCCCCGAGAGAGAATGAGAGTTCATTACTATGGATGTTGTGGTAAGACTCCCCTAGACCAAGGAGGGTCGAGGTGCAATATGGGTTATGGTAGATCGCCTTACCTAGATGACATGAGAAAGGAAGAGTGTTGTCACGAGACAGTTTTGGTTGAACTACTTAAGGGAGAAGATGGTTCAACCACACCCTGATGTGAGTTCAAAAGTTCTTGGATATGACCAAGGTTCACTTCCATGAGGTGGAAGTAGATACATGACAAGCTTGATGATAGTATAGTTTATCACCCCTAACTAATGGTTAGTATGATCCAGACTAGAGGGTCTGATGAGAGCAAGTGTGCTTGTTCAGGGTGATACCAAGAGACAGTTCTAAAGATGTGATGTTAACCACCATAACCTTTATCGAGATTCAAAGAATCTCTATAAGAGAGGTTGTGTCGGTCACCACTTCAGTAAGGTGATGTTGGTGAAGGACTATGTGATGGTTAGAAAAGGACCACAGTGTGTGTAGATGAAGTCACTTTGATCTTGCAATGGCTGAAAGGAGCCTAGAGACGATAAGAGTCGTGAGCAGATGCAAAGTAGACTGGCATGCAGTTCACTGTGGGAGAATATGTGACATGAAAACCCGACCCCTCTAAGTTATAGCTAAGAGGACTGTGTCCCCGATACATGGGTCCATTTGAGATGGATTGGTAGAGAAAGTTATGGATAACCTTACCCCTCAGGATAAAGTAATGTGTGATGAGTTCCAGGTGTCCAATTTAGAGCACTATGTGAGGTACCCGACCATGTGCTGAGCAATGAACCTAGTGAGCCCCAAGGGAGGTTGAAATGACCTGAGTCACCTGTGCAGTTTATAGATGCCAGGATGAAAGAACTCAGAGAAAAGAATATGTGATGATAGAGGTTCTTTGGAAGCACCATGTGTACGATAAAGCCACATAGGGGCCAATGATGGACATGGAAAAGTCTTATCCTGAATTGTTTGTTTGCTTGGTAAAATTTTGAGGACAAAATTCCTATAAGAGGGGAAGGATGTTATAACCCCAATTTTCCAAAACATGTAATGAGATTGTAAATCTTTTTAAAGATAAATAAACTCCACGATTGAATTGACGTGTTGATTTGAATAAATTTCATGTATGATAGTTTGTGTGATTTCTTATTGGGCCTTATTGGCCATTGAGTCCAATTGAAGGAGAAAAGTACGAATAAGGTTTCCTCAAAATTTGAATTAAAAAGGAAATAGGATTTGGGAGTTATTGCTTTTCAAATATTTCCCTCAAATCTGGTTTTATTTGGAATTTAGGAAAATAGTTTCCTATTTTTTTGGTTGAATACGAAGATGGTGGGCCGTTGGATCCTAATCCAACAGGCGCCACTCATCGTCTTTATCCCAGGAGGACTGGGACTCTGTCTCAGACAGAGGGATTTTTCCCTCTTAGTTTCCTCACGAATCAATGAGAGGGCGAGTTTGCTAAGATGTCCTGTGAACTCAGAAGGTGAAGGCGAAGAGAACCATCCCTCGTTTGGGTAGGAGTGGTCTCCGATTGGGAGAATTCTCAATCTGGAAAGGATTCACTCGACCCCTATATATAGGAGGGTTTAATCGAGATAACGAGCATCCCTTTTTGCTCTACCAATCTCTACGGAAGAGCTGCGGGAGAATTTCTATGCTCTCAATTGGCCCGTGCACCCTGACCTACGCCATCGTCTTAACCGAGAACCTCGCCGGAGTCCGGCGAGTGGTATGGGGTCGCAGTGCCTTCTGCATTTTCAATTGGACCTGCGGTCGAGTTTGGCGAAAGGAGATGAAGCTCCCTGGCTTGATAGCGCGCTCGCGCGTTGCTGAGATCTCAGAGTCAACCTATAGGTTGACCGCGCGGAGCTGCTGAGTCTAAGGAAGAAGATGACCCATTGTCGTCCGATCTGAGACCACGGTGGTCTCAGTTGAATCTGACACTCCAGAGAAGGCATGGCCTTTGTTAGAGCACGCGCGACTGGGAACGTCAGATCCAAGAAGCGGATCACCGGACTACTCATCGATCGGTCCACGAATTTTGGTAATTTTATCTCTCTAATCAAATATTCAGAAAAAGGGATTTTTCTTGTGAAATTAATAAAAATTGCTAGGAGTGTCCAATGGGAAAACTTTATATATGAAAGTGGTGTAGAAAAATACAAGGAATATGATAAAAATACTTTCAGAACCTAATTCCACTCCGTTTTGCAAAAGTGCCTTAATTGGCTAGTAAAGTGTATTAAGAATTAATGAGAAACCCTAAATGTATGATAAGAGTGTAATTTGGGGAATCAATGGATCAAATTGATAAGGTTAACCCTGTTAATGATGAAAGTGGTTTAATTATCTGTTTTGAATACAAAGATGCCTAAATTAGAGTTTTTGTTCATAAAAGAAGGCTAAGTTATAATACAAACCCTAATTTAGGAAAAAGGAGATAAAAGCTAAGTTATTTCGGATTAAGGGAGTAATATGCCAAGATATAATCTTAGAACTACTGGGAATGTTAAAATAGAAGTTTTAAGTGAATTTGATGAAATTAGGAACCTTGATGATTAAGGATTGGAGCAAAACCCTAATTACCATAGAAACCCTAAAATTGGAATTGAAATTCTAAATAGTATAATGTAATTGGATAATTATTAATAAAAGGAAATTGGTACTTTCATTTCAAGATTTCTGTCCAACCTTTCTTGATTAGTTGGGTTTCTCTACATACTTGAATCTGTCTTGAAAACTGCAATTAAAGGTATGTGGTTAATTATGAATAACCGCTTTAGTTTTTCGATGGATTCCTGGTTGTTTAATCGCATTGAATGCAACTAAACTATTTGGATGTTCATATTGCAAACTATAATGTGGCTATGACTATCACAAAGGATATATGCCTACAAACTCAGATCCTGGTTCTCTCTGTGGCATTATAGCTAACCTAGTACATGGCTGCCTATGGGTAGGTCCATTAGGTTAGAGAAAGACCTAGTACATGGCTACCTATTGGGTAGGTCCATCAGGTCTATGGATGACCTAGTACATGGCTACCTATTGGGTAGGTCCATCAGGTCTATGGATGACTTAGTACATGGCTACCATTTAGGTAGGACCATCAAGTCACATTGAGTTAGATATTGGGCTATCTTCGGGTAGTGCCATGCGACTCTATTACCTAAAAGAGAGGTGATATCCATGTCCACTGCAGGGACAACCCAGAGTTCGAGAATATGTATGGATTGAGTTGTATGGCTTAAAATGTAATCTTGATTGTTAAATGATTAATTGAATGATATATGCATGATTATTGTGTCCCCCACGTACCAGCCTTATGCTGACCGACGTTTTGTTTGTCAGTGTTTTAGGTACAAAGAATAGAACAAACAGTAAAGTGGCATATGTGAAATTTAATGAGGATTAATGATCAAGGAGGATTAGTTAGATTACTCTCTCTCATATGGATAGAAGTTTAGTAATCCAAGTTTTAAAAAGGTAAGTAAAGTTTAGTTTTATACCCGTTTTCAGTTTAGTTGGTAAAGTTTATTAATTATTATTGATTATTTGTCAAACCTTTGATCCGGGTTATTGGTTAACGGCTCTGACCTTTCGGTCTCCCTTAATTGCGGGTTACCGGGAGATGGGGCCGTGACAGATTCGACATGGAGCGAGAAGGAGGCGTGATGTGCAGCACTGAAGCCAGAGCCCAAGTCATCAACAACATCAACTTTGTTGACTCCACCCCATTTAATGGGACAGATGGAGAGGAACCACCTCCTGTTGGATCTGGTTTCAAGTACGACTGCTTCCCCTGTCTTTCTTCTTTGGCTCCTACCCTCCCGTGTTGGTACCTGGCCTCACCCAGGTAGAGATGGCCCAATGACGTCGACCGACGTTGTTCGACCCTGTTTGGGCGGGTGCTTGGAGATGGTGTTTGGTGCTGGTCGATGGTTGGGCAACTCACCATCAGGCTACTCTAGTGTATCCTAATGATGACACCTCCCTCCTCAACCACCATGTCAGACCATTTTCTTCGGATATGGGCGGTTCAGTCTGGAGATCAAGATGACAGTCTATGGTGGTAGGAGGCTGATTCTACTCTGCCCCTGTTGCGTGTGTTTCCTCTGTAGCTAAGGATTTGAACGCCTTCTAGGTGTTCGATGAAGTGCTTCTGTGTAAATAGGAGCTTCGTGTGGGGATGGGTTCAAGGGGGGCAGATTACTTATTCTTCTCTCCTTTGGATCCCTCATGTTGGTGCGTGTAGCTGAGCTTGCAGGGTCCAGGAACATGATGATTGTCGACTGTTGAAGAGGGGCTGGATACCTATATGGACTTCACATCTTCAGGGAATGAGTCAAACCCAGTGGAGGAAAGGTAGTTATCTGGTTCAAGGAATGACCGATGGTCAACTTATGGAAGGATCCTGTTGAATTACTCTCCTGCATTTCGGTTGTTTGCTGGCCTGGGTTCATCCCTGGTCCTGGATGAATTGCATTAGTACCCAGCAGTAAGGGGTTCCTTCTTGGTTGCTCATGCTCATCCATATAGAGACCTGAAGGTTTTGAAGCTTTGGTGGTGGAAGATGATTCTTGTCTCTTCTTGAAGATACTCACTGCTCCAGTAACTATGTTCAACTTTCAGACTTCTAGGATGGCACATCTTGAAGGTGTTTATTATTTTTAGTGTTATTTTGGCTATGCTGGTTGCTGCCCCATAGTAATTGGTAGGAGTCTGTGTCTCTTTGTAGCAGACGTAACTTTCTTTTCCTCTTCCTTACAGGAGGTCTTTATTAAGACCTCGTTTGTTTCTTTTTCTGATTTTTCATCCCTTTTTGTAAAGGGGGTGCAAAGTTTTGTACCCAAAGTTTTTGGAAATACTATAGCAACAGGATTTTTGACCCACCAAAAAAAAGTCTATCATGTCAAGAAAATCCCTTCAAATGGATTTCACGATATCTATTCACAAATATCCAACTTTCCTCGCATCTAGGGTTTCACCCTCTTCACTGAGATACCAAACAAACACTACTCACTTTAAATGAAATTCAATATATTATCTGACATATATGTACTATGAATTTAGATAAACAATCATTCAAAATCAAGGGGATCTAGATAAGCAACTTTCTCTATTTACTTATACATCAAATTTTAGCCATAGACAAATTCTCTATATTTCAGTTTACTCTTATAACCTCTATGAATACTTAGGGAATTCTCATTAGAATGCATTGTATACATTTCTAATATGATTTTATCATCTAAAATTCATTCAAACAAAGGAAGAATCCATTTCATATCATTTTTCAACAACTTAGAACAAATAGACAATTCAGGGTTTGTAGTCGCATACTAAGAAATTAAATATTATGGTTGATTTAACCAATTTTCGTGCAATGTATTGTTTAAAGGAAGTTTCCACTCACCCTAAGGTGTGAAAACACCTTAAAATTGTATCCCATATATGAAAATCTCGAATCCATATCAAATCCCTAACAATTCACCCAATTCTTCTTCCTTTCAACACAGAAACCCTAAAAATGAGGGATTATGAAGAAAGAGTGAGAAAAAGACTTGATTTGATATGATTTCGAATCCAAACATGGGAGGGATGGAATATTGACATCTGAGAGAAGATTCACCATGAAACTATATCCAAAGAAGCTAAACTTACATGATTTCATCATTCCTCAGACCACAAAACCCTAGGTCAGCATCTCCATCAATTTCTCCTCTCAAACCCTAACTCTCTATCTCTAGAATTTCGTTTCTATGGAATGAATCACGAATTATGAGAGCTTTTAGTGTGTTTGGTTCACCATATAGAGCAATTGAGCTTCTTGGGTCAATTGCACATTGACCCCTCACTATACTTTTTCTTATTTCAGCTGAATTTTTTGTCATAAATATATTATTATAATTCATATACTGATAAGGTTTAAACGCATCCAAAAATTATTAACATTTTACATGTTGTTTATGATTGAGTTTTATATCTCCAATTAAAATTTAAAATCATTTGGAGTTACCAATAAATAATTAAAAATAAAACACTACACTGCTAAAAAGCACTCTGTCAGCATTTTGGTCAAAGTATAGTTTGACCGAGAACCACATTCAAAGAACACTAAAAAATTCTAAAAATTTTCTCCAATATCTAAGATTAAGTTATACATATCATATCCAAAATTAAAATAAATACACAATTTTTAGAAAATATGAAAAATTATTTACCACACTTCTATCCTGATCAAATTCCATACTCATGTACCATCAGAACCCTAATTTCAGCCAACTAGGGTTTATATTTCTCAAACCCTAATTTCTCATACAATAGAACACTTAACGTTCTTATTAGCTTTAAAACATCATAATTGAATTATCATCATTAATTATATTTATGCAATGATCAATTCAATTAAGCATATAATCAACCAGGTAAACCCTAGTTTACCAATTAAGCTCAGATGCGGTCATAACACCGATATAGAAATCCAAGATGGAGCCCGATATGGAAATCCAAGAGACAACCTGATATGATGGAAGACCAATATGGGAGTTTAAAATGAGAGTTGACATAACCAACTAAGGGGTAGAAACAATATAATATTGTTTACATGAGATATGGACATGCCCGATATGGTGTACCCTAGTACATGATATGAAGTGGACTTAAGATTAGAAAGGTAAAATGATACATAAAAAACATGACAACATGATGTGGTGATAATGGATATGCTCTATACCCTATATGAGGATGTGGCTTCACCATATGATTAATTGAATATATGCATTTCCAAATACTTTAGAATGGCATTATCAATCATGCTACTTGATATGGTAGGCATGTCCTTAATCATTGAGCTTGTCTAAGTGATGATTATGCTAACTCAACTTGATAATGATGAGTATTCCACCTTAAATATGTGAATTAAGTAACCTACCTCTTAGTAAGAATGAAAGAGAAACTAAGAATGGCAAGATGACTATAAGATTAACCTTCGATAATACTCCTAAGAAGAGTACAGTATGAGTTAAGATATAATCTTATTAATGAGATCTTGAAACCCTAATTGGTTGACTATAACCCTAATTCATAAAATAGGATGTGTTCCTTAGTATCTTATAGACATGTGTTTGAAATTGTTGATAATATGATATAATAATCACGCATGTATCTTAAGCCTATGAGCATGGCTAAGTAAGAACTATGTTGTTATGAGAAACAATGCAATGAGCTGTGTGGACTATGTGAATAAATACTCGTGTCTGATAACCTAGAGGTAATGATCATCTGCTAAGTGGAGATGGTACTCAGTGATGAATTAAGGGTTGAATACCCAAGTGTGATGACGACAAGAGATTGAGATTCTAAGAGAACTATGTGATTCAAGGAATATGAAAGTATTTGATAAATGCAATTATGCTTTTCTTTGTAGCATTTGATGTAAATCTTGTTTGTAACTTGATTGATGCTAAAAGATACAGTAATCCACTTAATTAAGAAAGATGTATATTATCATGTAGTTGCCCAGACCATAGATCCATTTAGTGTCAGCATTTGCTGAATGGTGAAACAAGTTTTTACTCGAAACACATATTTTTGAATATGTGATAATATAAGGGTGCTCAGTGGACTCCAAAACTAAATAAGGGTGCTCATTGGACTCCCAAACTAAATAAGGATGCTCATTGGACTCCCTAAATACATCAGGTTGCTCAGTGTGCTTCCTAATAAAAATCATAACAAGATTGCTCAGTGGTCATCCTGATAATCTGGGAAAGCTAAGCGGTCTTCTCCTGAAGAGAGTACATGCTATGATAGTAACTCTAGAGTAAATATGTCGCTATAGCACAATAGACACAAGATGTCATGCTAAACCTAGGTGTTACATAAGTGTTCTCGTATTGACCGAGAAAGGTGAGCTCTTGACAGCCGACTCTACCATTGACCTTTTATGGTACCGATTTCGACTTACTAGTGATCGGTTGGAGTATGAGTGGTATATCTCATCTCCTTTCGGCATAAGTATGAATGTAAATATGTAATCAACCGTGTAGTATATTTGTGTAAGGACTTAATACAGAAACATTGGTTGATGCCTTATTACTATTATACATCTTGATTAGATAGATGTTATACATGTTCTTCATATTCCTTGTTAAGAAAAAGATGATTTATAGATATGTTATCAATATCCTTGCTTGGTACTTGAAGATATATCTATTAAACAAATAGAATGCTTGTAGTTCAGTTTTATATTATTTTTCTGTGATAATAATATTGCTGGCAGAGAGTTATATCTCTCACTGGGACAACAGTCTCACCCTATGGGATCCACAATTTTTAAGTGGTCACGGACGAGGGACTAGGAACTGATCTATAGAAGAAGGATCGTGTCAGCAAGAATAGCAGTAGTATTTCAAGTCGAATGTGCTATCTGTCAGGGTTTTGTAGATAGATGTCTATGTGTCATCTCTGTTCTCTCAGGTCCTTGAGAGATAGTTCTTAGTGACTTTCACAAACGACTTGAGATTTTGGTTTACTTATCTTGAGGTTTTTATAATGATGTTGTATATATATTACAGTGAAGAAATTGATACTTGTTATCCTCGAGAAGAGATGCCATACTGAATGTATGACATGAATTGTGTGTATGTAAAGCTTTGGTCCTTTGTGTAGAAGCTTACTAGACAAGGATCTATGTGCAAAATGGTTTTAATTTTTAGTGGTTTTTATTAATTCTATTATTTGTGATAATTCCATGTTTTTACTGGTGATGGCTTGATTTGTAATCGGGTCATCACAGTAAGATTTACCAACCTTAATAGTTGATTATGGATGATGGTGTTGGTCGGGTAATAATTGAACTTTTTTGGATCTTGACTCACTAGAATATTGTATGCTGTAATATTATGAATTGATATATGAGGGTAATTTGAACAAAATAGTGGGAGAGATAATAATTAAATAGCTAAATAATATTGTCAAAATTTTCAAATAAAATCAAATGATTTTTGACAAAATGCAAATTTTCTCTTGTACAATCAAATGATGAACAAATTTGTTTTACGACTGGTCCTAAAGAAGGACAAACTTGATGGGACAAATTTCCATGATTGGTTTTGGACTTTGAGAAGAGTTCTTGATGAAGAGTGCAAGCTCTACATATTTGAAAAATTAGTGCCAAAAATACCTTCTCCTAATGTGCCTAGGGCAAAGGTGGATGCTTACTGGAAGCATGCCAACGATGCCTTGGAGAAAAAATACCTTATGCTTAGCTGTATGAACTATGAGTTGCATGATCAGTGTGAGGAGATGGTAACTCATCTTAATAAAGTCAACCTAGGCCTTACAAAGTAAGAAAGGGATGATATCATAAAGGGATCCTTGAGTCTAAGTTGACAGAGGGAACCTTAGTAAAAGAACATGTGCTGAATATGATTGGACATGCGTATCATCTTGAAGAATTGGGATCACTTTGAGCCAAGACTTGGCCAAAAATATGATTTTAAAGACATTGCCAGAATCATATGGCCACTTTATTGTGTGTTATCACATAAATAATATGGCCATATCGATGTCAGATTTTCTTGGTATATTGATACATGTTGAAGCAAGAATTAAGAAGGACAAATCCATGATGATGATCAGCAGAGATGTGTCCAAGGATAAAAGCAAGGTCGTGAAGAGTTCTGAGACCATGACCAAATCCAAATCATCAACACTCAAGATGAGGATAAAGAAAAGTACAAGAGGAACTTATCCTTTGTACTTGAAGGCATTCAGGAAGAAGAAGATGGGGATGGTGATCTCAACTTTAGGTATATATGTTATTGAGATAAATCTTTCTACTTTTTCATCATGGGTACTAGATACCGGATGTGGATCTCACAAATGTTCAAATATGTAGGATTTGAAAGGAAGTAGGCCCTTGGGAAAAGGTGAGCTGGAACTGTGAGTTGCAAATGGTGCAAGAGTTGCGGCCAACGTAGTTAGAACCTATAGTTTATCTCTACCCTCAGGGATTGTAATAGATTTAAAGAATTGCTATTATGTACCTACTATAAATAGAAACATCATTTTTGTATCTTTTACGGACAAGTATGCATTTTAATTCCATATTAAAAATGGTCGATGTTCTATTTCTAAAGATGGGATCTTCTATGACAGTGCCCCAATGTCTTATGGTCTTTATTTGCTAGATCTAAAGAAAAATGTATATAACGTATATACCAAAAGACTGAAACTCAATGACTCAAACAAAACATACCTTTGGCATTGTCGTATCGAGTACATAATTGAGAATCACATATCTAGACTCCATAAAGATGGGTATCTAGACTCTTTTGATTTCAAATCAATAGAGACATGTGAATCTTGTTTATTGGGCAAGATGGCAAGGACTCCTTCATTGGAAACAATGAGAGGGCTAGTCATCTATTAGGACGCATACATTCTAATGTGTGTGGACCTTATAGAACAACAACTAGAGGTGGGTATCAATACTTTATTACCTTTACTGAAGACTTTAGTGGATATGGTTATGTTTACTTGATGAAACATAAGTCAAAAACTCTTGACAGATTCAAGGAGTTAATGAATGAAGTACAAAACCAACTTGGTAAAAGTATTAAGGAAATTCATTCTAATCGAGGTGGAGTATATTTGAACCAAGAGTTTGAGGACCTTCTTAAAGCCCATGGGATTGTATCCCAATGGAGTCCACCTGGAACACCTCAACATAATGGTGTATCAGAAAGAAGAAATTTCATATTATTGGATATGGTGGGATGAATGATGAGTTTAGCTCAGCTTCCAATTACATTATGGGGGTATTCTCTAGAAACCTTTGTGTTTACACTAAGGCCATGTTTGATAGGATGTTTTTGGGTTTAGATTGATGGAAAAAAATCAAACAAAAATAAACATGCATTTTAAACTATTTTAGAATTATTTGGTTGAATGTAGTAGAAGATCTTTGTTTTTATTTGCAATCACTTGGTAGAAGAAAAAGTATTTTAGAAGCTTCCAGTGTGTGTGTCACATTCTATCCAAGATACATAGCAGTCTGTGCTTCACGTTCTTCCAGAAGATGATGTGGTGCATGAAAGATCTAAACAGAGCCAACTACACTTGACCGCTAAGTTTTTTTGGTGTGGTACAAATTCACTAATTTTGGCCTCTTAGGGAACAAATTGGGAAATGTAACTTCACCTACTCCACCCAAATTCACTCAACCAAATACTTTTCTATCAGAAAAATGGATCATTCAAGTTCAATGAAATTAAATGCGGTCCTACCAAACAAGCCCTAAATTGAGTACCATCCAGATTGGTTCAAACGATTCCATATGAGATATAGTTTGGAAAATGTCCCAATGTGTCTTTTATGAGGATTTGGGGATGAGAATCTTATGTTAGAAAAATATTTTTTGAAAATCTTGTCCCTAATTATGATAAATATTACTTCGTTTGATATCCTAAGGAGACCAAAGGATATTACTTTTGTTCCCAATATGACAACGAAGTGTTTGTTGGAAGACAGATTGTATTCCTAGAGAAGTAATTTATTTCCAAAGGAATAAGTGGGAGGAAAGTGTAACTCTAAGAGATTTGAGATCAAAAAGAAAGCATTGAACTGATAGATGTACAAGAGTAAGAAAGAGAATCACAAAGTGTTGTGGAGACTCAAATTCCTCAAGTAACACATGTACCTCATAGATATAATAGGACACACCTTAAAACTGAGAGATTTGGATATCTTGTGACTCAGGAAGGTAGTGCATTAGTCATAGATGATGAGCTAATAGCCTATATAGATGCTATTGAGGGACCAAATTCTGAGAAATGGCTTGAGGCCATGAGATCTAACATGGAATCCATGCATGACAATAAGGTATGGACCTTGGTGGATCCACATAAAGGGGGTAAAACCCATAGGGTGCAAGTGAGTCTTCAAGAAGAATACAAACATGGATGGAAATTTTCAAAACTATAAGGGCATATTGGTTGCAAAGGGTTTCAAACAAGTTCAAGTGTTGACTATGATGAAAGATTTTCACCAGTGGTGATTATATCCATCAGGATCATGCTTGCCATTGCAGCTTATCATGACTATGAGATTTGGCAGATGGATTCTAAAACCACATTTCTTAACAGAAATCTTCTTGAGTATGTGTATATGATACAACCTGAGGGTTTTATAAATCCAAAGGATGCAAATAAAGTCTGTAAGCTACAAAGGTAAATCTATGTATTTAAGCAAGCATCTCAAAGATAGAATCTTCATTTTGATGAGATAGTCAAAGAGTTTGGATTTATTCAAAATTAAGATGAACCTTGTGTGTACAAGAAGGTTAGTAAGATCATAGTGACATTCCTCATATTGTATGTAGATGGCATACTATTTATGGGGAATGATATCCCTACTTTACAAAAAGTAAAGTTATGGCTTGGAAATCATTTTCTATAAAAGACTTGGGATAAGCATCCTACATCTTTAGGATTAAGATCTATAGAGATAAATCTAAAAGGCTTCTTGGACAAAGTCAAAGCACACACATTGACAAAGTGTTAAAGTGGTTCAGCATGAAGAGATCAAAGATAGGAAACCTACCCATGCTACATGGAACTACCATCTCTAAAGCTCAAAGTCCCAATTTTTGTGAAAAAAAGGAGCGTTGAGTTTGATTCCATATGCCTCAGCATTTGGATCAATCATGTATGCAATGTTGTGTACCCATCTTGATGTCTCGTATGCCTTGAGCATGACAAGTAGATATCATTCAGATCTAGGTGATGCTCACTGGACAGCTGTAAAGAACATCCTCAAGTACTTGAGAAGGACTAAGGATCAATTCTTGGTTTATGGTGGAGAGGAAGAGTTGGTGGTAAAGGGTTACAATGATGCAAGCTTCTAGACTGATAAAGATGATTATATATTGCAATCAAGATTTTTGTTGTATCTAAACAACAGAGGCATAAGTTTGAAGAGTTCCAAGCAAGTGATAGTTGTTGATTCTATAACAAAGGTCGAGTATATTACTGCATTGAATGCAGCAAAGGAGGTTGTATGAAACATGAAGTTTATTTCTGAACTTGGGGTTGTTCCAAGCATCAACATCACAATTGAGCTATATTGTGACAGTAATGGAGCTATTGCACAAGCTAAGTAACCTAGACTGCATCAGTGCTCAAATAATATACAAAGGTGGTTCCATCTCATATGAGAGATCGTACATCGAGGAGATGTTAAGATTTGTAGAGTACCAATTGAGAACAATGTTGGTGATCCTTTTACAAAAGAACTTTCACAACAGAAGCATGATGTTCATGTTAGATCGGTTGGAATATGATTTGTAGGTAATTGGCTCTAAGTGCAAGTGGAGTATATTGGTATGTATGCACAATAGCCAATCATATGATGATTTTAATGGCATAATATGTAAATGATTTGATTATTAATAAAAGGTAAGCTTCCAATTTATTCTGTTTTTTAGTTATGAGATGATGAAGTAACATAATAAATGTCTAGAGAATGATATTACTCCATGGCTTATGTCTTAAGTACATTACTTCAAGAATGAGATCATATGGATGTTAAGAGTATGCATTCTCATTATGTCCCTAGTTGGATGTTATTGTGGAAGGTTCATAGACAACAATAACACATAAGACTACAGTGTGTGTTGGTTGATGATCAAATCTCATTAATCATGATATGGCAATATCAAGCCAAGCACATAGATACATGTTAGAGAACAGTGTATTGGATAGACCCACCATGAGAGTAACACATGGAGACCATTTTTATGGTGGTCATAGTTAGCTCTCATAGTGATGGTGGTGATTGTTAGTCTTAGATTTGAATTCACTATACTCATCACATGTCGTTTAGTATGCTTTGACATCATCAAACGTAATCCTAAATAAGGGTTGTCATAAAGGGGATGATTGAGTGATTGTGACACATGGGGACTGACTGTGGGTGATGTAGATGGGATTTTTGCCTCCTATGGGAGTATGATATTGTCGTTCACTTGAGTTAGAGATATTGAGAAATGCATGGCCGTGTACATGTGAGTCAATATATGAGATTGAGCTTACACATATCTCATACAGTCTGCTATAGCAAGTAACATAGATTGAGTGTTGAAGAGGACGACATATCCATGCCTCAAGTTCAATCTAGATATTAGAGACAAATGAATTATACAAATAATGTAACACCAATCATAGATTTTAAGTTGAAGTTGTTCCCCAACTTTCCTTTTACTTGGGTAGAAATGATGTGTGAATAGGCACCGCTCTTTGTTTGGGAGGTTGTAATTAGTTATGGACATTCACTACCAACGTAATATGGGACCTATAGGGTCACACACATAAGACATGACCTAGAAGAGGAGTTTGATCTTGAATGATGACTGGATTGATTGCTAAAGAGTTTAGGTATTTAATTCAAGGAACAAATCAACTAATTGGACTCCCAATCGATCGACCATAGGATGAAACAATCAGTTGGAGTGTTAGGTTGATTGGATGTTGTATTGGCTGGGTTCTACATGAGCTGGGCACCAACCGACTGATTTATTGGACCGAACCGACTGGCTGGTGGTCATGAGATGACCGTCTCACTTTGTGAGAAGACCTATAACACCCCGATTTTTAGACCACATGAGCGAAAGGCATTCTTACTCAATGGGGTGTCACAATATGCTAATCATGCAATTAAAGTAAATGAAACACTTTTCATTGATATCAAATTATCCATACATAGTTATTGGTAAAAGATAACTACACCATAAACATCTATAATATCTAATTTACTTGGTGACATGACTAAACATGATATACATGACATTTGGATCTTTGGATCGTCTAGGTAAATGACACCCCACCAGGCAAAGCTTGAAGATCTCGTAGTCTTGATTTCCCTTTTTGTCCTTCACTTGCTCCAAATCATGCAGACATCTCGTCCCCATCCATGCAAAACAAACATCACATCAGTAAGAGGTTTTAGGAACTTTATATGACATAAAAGTAAATGTAACTTGACATGATAAAATTGAC
This sequence comes from Alisma plantago-aquatica, assembly GCA_963693085.1. Lineage (NCBI taxonomy): Eukaryota > Viridiplantae > Streptophyta > Magnoliopsida > Alismatales > Alismataceae > Alisma > Alisma plantago-aquatica. Next base: position 307,170,132 of record OY856414.1, read on the forward strand.
TTGACATACTTGACATAAACTTTAACATGGATTTTCTTAAGCATTCATGATTCATAAATTACAAGAAGAATTGAACAGTAAGTATATGCATCCATCTATAATGCCCCTTTAGGAGCACGTGATTTCTAGGAAATCCCTTGATGCTAGGAAAGCCCTTGACAACCCCTTGATGTCCATGATTTGGGAGCATATAAAAAATAATTCAATTCTATTTAACTTTATCATTAACATGACATTAATATTATCATTAACATTAACGTGATCCTTGAACTTTAACATGATGGGATTTCTCCCCTTGAAACATAATGGGATTTATCCCTCATAAACCATAGCAGGGTTTCCCCTTCTTGAGCACGATTCATTAATCTTAATCATAATATTAATTATTATTCTACCATAGACCATAAATAAACAATCAACCAAATAGTGATATATATACATGATGCATTCTTGATAAAACATTCATAATTCATGAACTCAATTAATGTACATAATCATAGATAAATATTCAAACAATCAAATACTTGTACCAAATAGGCATGGCCCGCTTACCTATAGATACTCACCTTAGGTTCAAGTCTCCAACTTGGTTGAGCCCTTAATCACCTATAGTTTGATTAAAATCATAATATGTTCATGGGTTCATAATCATCAAAACCCTAATCTTGGTCTTGAATTATCATTGAGGTATAATGTGAAAAACAATGTTTGAAAACAGATCAGATAGACAGATAATCAAAAGAGCTTTCTAATGATTATTTTTCCATCATTTTCTGAGGTCGTATGCAAAAGTTATGAATTTTGCATTCTAGACCAATCATAAGTCATGATACTATAGCGTGACATCGATATGAATCAAGCATAAATTTGATGCAAATAATGCCGCAGACAGATTGAAAAACCATGGATATGCGCTACATTCGATCAAATAGATGAGGGTAAATTCATCATTTGATTATAAAATAAATCTCACGGTTGATGACTCCACATCATGCGTCAAATATCTGAAATGGCCTTACGCATTTAATTAGTCAATTAAACAAATGGGGGTACCAAGGTCATTCTGTGACCTGGTTTCTTCCCACCCTACTCCATCGCGAGCCATGGCTTCAACCAGCAGAATTGGAGATCACGATCCCCCAGTCCTAGCGATCAGAGGGACACTACTCATGGAGAGATGAGGGGCTCACTGGATTCCTTGCGTCGAGCCAGAGTCAACGAGCCTAGGCTCATGCCATGGGTCATGCTGGAGCACCAGGTTCCATGGTACAACCATGGCAGCCGAAACACAGAGGGTCATGGTGTGAAAAAGACTGAAACCACGCGGGTAAAAGCCAGGCGAGCATCCACGAGAGGCTAGAGAAACTAAGTGAATAGTTTCCAGAAGAAAAGAAGAACCACAAACACAAGTAGACTGCCATAATAGTGAGAACATGGGAGAAAGTCAGAAGGGCAAAACTATAGAAAAAGGCCAGAAAAATTCAAACTAAAGGTCGGAAATCACTCCTTGAAGCAATGTGAGGTCGAGGCATGCATTTCTGTGGTCGGAGGGGGAGCTGAGGAGCCAAGGTGACTAGTGCCGGCGAGCACCATTGGCGGCCCTATAGGGTACAGTGACTGGAAGCAAAGCAGGGCAAGAGGATGCTCAGAAAATCATGAGGGGCCACCGTAGATCGTTCTCTAAGCTTTAATTGCAAAGAAGGGCGTGCAAGAGCCGCAGGCTGTGCTGAAGTTGTCGGAGAAGAAAGACGAGTATGTGGGCATTCTATGGGGACCCAAATCTTCAATTGAAGGTGAGGTCTCGGGGTCCGGTTGTGCTACTGAATGCATAAAAATGGAAGTAAGGGCTTTTAGGTGGCAGTTGTGAGTTCTCGTAGAGAGTGTGTTCAAGCCCTAAATGGTTTTTTTTCTGTATAGTGAGAGAGAGAGGGCGAGTGAGGGTTCGCTGGGTTTGTCTTGATCCCGCAGTTTCATCGGTGAAAGAATCAAGACTAAAGATACATCGTAGAGTGAGAATGGGGTCATGGCGTAACAGCCTATGAAACGGTTCTGACCAGTAGATTCTACGGAGGTAGAAGATGAGACGGTTGTCGTTAGATCGTGAATCGATGACTGGAATGTGTGCGTGAATGAAGGGAATAAGTAGGTAACATGAGATAGAAATAAATGGTGGACTTAATGTCTAATTACTCAAATTAAATGAAATCATATTCACACCTAGTTCAAACTATATACAAATCTTTCAAATTTGATTTGGAGGGTCAAATATGCTCATAATTACTTGAAATTTGAACCATATGTTAATTAGAATGTTCTTGTGAAATTAGATTTCATTTTTGTGCACATTTAGGCCCATCATTTCTATATTGTCTATAAACCTTAATTATGAGGCATTAAATGTAACATAATTTGGAAATGCTCCTAATATTGAATCCTAGAGTCATAATTTCGTGTTTTTCTCATTCAATGACCACATGGTCACCCCTTTAATTATTTACTAGGCTTTATGGCTATCTTAGAGGAGATAGAAAAGAAAAGAGGACTAATATGAGTTAATTGATATACATAGTTCATAATTAAAAAGGAAATATGAATTTGGGTCTTATTTTAAGTTTTCTCATCCCATTTTCATATAAGGACAACCATTATTGATATTTTGCATAAAACCCTACAACTATTATTATTTATAAAAAAATCCATTCGAAATTTTAATTTGGCTTTGAAAATTGGGATGTGACAAGACCAGTTCATGATGTAATTCAATTGGAACAAGGATTAGTACTGACATCATGTCAGGCTTTTATTGGAATAGAATTGCCAAATACATATGCCATTGGGAAACATATGAAACATCCAGTTCGTTAAGTGAACCGATCGGCTCATGTGTGAACCGACTGGTTCGGTTGCCAACTGACTAGTTCAGTGGTTGTAGGTTGCTAAAATTCAGATCTTTCAGTACTTTCCACTCCCACATAAATTGGAAACCTTGACCCAAACCCCTCCTATAAATAAAGGGGTACTGGGGGCTTCCCAAGACACACAATTGAGAATCAGTTGCTCTGATAATTGTTCTCCTCTCTAGTTGTGGAGACCAAGAGAGCCCAATCAAGTCCTACCCGACTAGAGAGGGATAGCGAGGGAGAGAAAAATTGAGAACTATTGTAGGAGAGTAGGCTGGTGACTAGTACACCAATGGGAGGGACAACTCCTTCATGTTCATTCTAGAAGGATGACATGAGTTCTAGGAGGTTAGTGTGGACTTCTGTAGAGACGAGGTGACCTTTACCCATCGCTAAGGAGGACAACGTCAATCAACAATCTATGGCGAAAGGAGTTTTTGTAGATGATGACATTTGAGTCTACTGTCTGTGAAGGCACCGCATACGAGTTCCAATGCAACTAGAATATAGTTACGCATCTACAATGATGTGGAGTATGACACTAATACAATGATGAGGAGTATGTCACTGAACTTACTCTAGGGTTAGGTATATCCTCGAAGCTATGTTTTCTATTTTATATATGTTGACACGATCTGCTAGTTTATGGGGATTATTCTATCGCCCTATATCCCAACATACTAGTCATAATGGATATAGTTATTTTCTTACATTTTTTTATGGTTTTTCTAGAATGTTGTGGCTTTTCTTACTTCCAAACCATATGAAGTTTTTTCATTAATCTGTGAGTTTTACAAGTTGGTTTTAGTTCAATTTTCAATGTCTATTATGATTCTCCAAATCAGCAATGCCCTTGAATATATCTAAAAGGTTGTCACCTCATTTTTTTGTCTCAATTCTTGTGTGCGTACTCTCTAAAATAAAACAACATTGTCGAGTATAAGAATAGTCATTTACTTGACATTACACACTCTCTTCGCATTCATGCCAACTCACCTATGCCTTTTTGAAATGACACGATCCTCACCGCCTGCTTTCTTATTAATTTCCAATCTTCCTCTATTCTCAAGAAGCACATTCCTTTTTCCATTGTTTACCCTCAATCAACACTACTCCCTCTACCGCCTCGGGTTTTTAGTTGTATCGCCTTCATTCATAACTTTGATCCCAGGAATGACAAACTTTCCCCCTAAGCTATCCGAATAATATTTATTGGTTGTCCTTTTTCTCAAAGAGGATGCAAATGTATTAAACCTAAATCTGATAAAATGTATATCTCTGCATATGTCACCTTTTATTAGGATGAAATGTTCTTTTTATCATCCTCATCCCCATTGATCATATTGATACTATGGTCTTGTTTCCTGATACATTCATACCACTAATACCGCCATCAACAACACCAAGTTGGTGCGTGGAAGATGAGTTATTGGCTGCATTTTCATCATCATCATCCATTCCAGACCAATCCTGTCTACCGGTGGCACTACACAAATGTATACACTCATGCACTATCAAGCATCACATTTCCAACACTTATATTTTAGTATGTATTTCTTCTTTTGCATCATCCTTTACTACCACCATGTATACAACATATGTTCCTAAGTGTCCAAAAGATTCTCTACGCCATCCTAGAGAAAAGCTACCATGATAGAAAGAATATATTTATTCACAAAGATCTCTTCGAGGAAGTATATATGCAACAACTACCCATGTTTATTGCATTGGGGGTGTCCTCTCACAAAGTATGTCATCTTTGACGATCTCTCTACGGCCTCAAGAGGTTTTTAAGGCCCTGGTTCAACAAGTTAAGTAATGTGCTAACACAACTTAACTTTCGAAGATTAACCACAAATCACTCCTCTTTCTTCTCCAAGACCTCAAAAGGCCATGTTCTTGTCGATGTCTATGTTGATGAAATTGTCATCACTGGTGATGATATGATGGAGGTATCCCATCTCAAGCATTCTTTACATAATATTTTCAAACAAAAGACTTGGGAACCCTGCGATACTTCCTCAGATTCAATGTCCTTTGCTCAGTCTCGGGGATCAATCTATCTCAATGACACTATGCCTTCGACCTGCTTCAAAAGGCCAACATGGAAAAAGCCAAACCAGTCTGTACCCTATGGACTATCATACGAAGCCTATACATGAAGGAGAACTCCTATAAAGAAGTATCATTGTATAGCGAGGAAGTTGTTTACTTGACTATTAATTTGACTAGATATTATCTACGTTGTTAGGGTAGTCAACCAACACATGAGTGCACCACTCTAGGTCCACTGATCCAACGTTCAATGCATTCTTCACTATCACAAGAGTGCTCTAGGATGAAGATTTCTCTACAAACATTCTAAGTTCAAGGTAATTAACATCTGTGGATATGCAGATGCATATTTGGCAGTTGATTCTAGAGATCGACGATATACTTCTGAGATTGTATCATGATTGACACTCACCCAGTTTCCTAGAGGAGTAAAAAGCCAAAGGTGGTAGCTCACTCCAGCATTGATGGAAGGATATTAGGCTATGGCTCATGCATGTTGTGATATACGGTGGATCCGGTCCATATTGAGTGAGTTTGGAATTCCTTTTCAAACTTTATCTACTTTATACTATGACAACCAGACGACTATAAAAATAGAAAATAATCCAGTCTTCCACGAGCGCACAAAAACAAATTAAAGTTGACTGCCATTTTGTGCGAGATCCAATCAGTCTAGAAAATCATCATTCCTCACATTAGTACAAGTGATCAAGTTGCGTACATCCTCACCAAACCACTTCCTCCCATTTTAGTCAAGTATATGGGCGTCAGGTTGGGATTTTACAATGTTTACTCTCAAACTTGAGGGGATGTGTTATTATATATGATTAGTTAGGCTTAGGCACATTGTATTTTTCATTATTTTTATTTAGCCCATGTATTCTCTGGCTCCTATATATAGGACACTCAATACTCTTATTTGACTTACTGAATACATACTTATTTCTTTCTACAATGCGAATACGAGTTTTCTTAGATTCAAGACTGTGGTTATAGAAGTAGCTTCCTATATATTTTAATATTAATATGAACTTTCCCTCCATGTATTTAAGTAATTCCTATTATAATCCACCACATTTTTTTTTCCATTTATCGGTATTTTTTATTTTTATGTTTGTATAATAATTTCAGACTTCTTCCTAAAAAAATAAACTTTTAGGTTTCCTTATAAAACATACAAAAAAATATTTTGATTTTCTTGTATTTTATTTTTATTTTTCTCACAAAAGAATATCCTCCAAATTCTATCAAATAGTCCTCAAACATTCCATGTCCCTCCAAGTAACGTAACGTAACATATACGTGACATACTACTTTTCTATTCGCATTAGTTGTGGGCTAGACTAAGTTTTCCCGTCATGTTATTTATATTTTTTCTCATATTTTATATTCCCCTGCCATTTCTAATAAATTTCCTATCAAGTCTTTTTCCTGCTCATTGTCTCCCAATTTGTTCGCGAAAGAATTCAAGCAAAGTGGCTGAAATACATTTGGTTTGTTTCCCATCGTTTCTCGTCATTCGCCTCCCCTCCCCATCACTTGTCCAGCCAAACAACTCCAGTATTTTGCCCTTCATTCAGCACGTACCAAACATGACCTAAGAGTTTGCAAAATATAACTATTTTCTAAAAGTATTAAGGTTTACCTAGGTCATTTCGCGGCCTAGCGGCTCAAAGGAGGCGCCCCAGCCCACGCTTTGCATAGGCCCAGGCTGGGCCGCTACGTGCTGCCCATGCCCAGACAAAGGGAGCATGCCCAAGCCGGCCCGTCTGAATATTCCTCTCTTTCGGCTTGCGACCGGCCAAGGGCGGAAGCCGCTGTACATCACCACTGCGCTGGCGCGGATCAAGGACCAGGGGGGAGGGAGGGTGCAGATAGTTGATGTCCTACCACGCCATCTTGACAAACGGTGTGATCAAGGAACTGTGTGATTCATCCAGAATCATACGACGGACACGGACTTACGGGTGAGGCAGAATAAGGTAGAACTGAAAGGGGCTAAGAACGCAAAGAAGAAGGAAACCGTTGTGCGGATTCGATGGAATTTCTAATTCCTCCTCTGCTTTTGATGGTCATCGTTATCATGATTTTATTAGACGCTTACTACATAAGTTTGTTCAACAATTGAGTACAAGTAGCCTCTCTCAACAACAACTAGCTATCATCGCTTCTCTCCAAGCCAAACATGCATGAGAGTTCATATTTGTCGTTCCCATTGATGAACATGATTTGTCCATATCACCTATTGAGCATCGAGCATCCTTCGTTTTAGAATTACGAGTCATTTGTATCCAGGTGATGAATGTTGTCCACTTTGCAACAACACATACCTTGACGCCTTTGGTGGCCATGTTCTTTATTGTCGTACAAAACATGGATATAAGTTTCGACATGACTTAGTTCATGATACTTTTTTTTTAACTCGCCTCTCGAGCTGGGATAAAGGTCCCAAAAGAGGCTCATGTGGCCTTTCTTGACACACGACCTGATGGTATCCACTTTTAACGTTTTGCTGACATCTTGATATCTGCTATGTGTTGACATCACTGGAGTGTCTCCTCTATGATGTGTTCTTTCAAGTAACTTTAAAACTGGCAATGCTGATACGCAAAAGGTGCAAAAGCACAGAACAACTTATATGAAAAATCACCATCATTTTTTCTTCTTCTTTTGATACATTTGGAGTACTTGATGATGATGTGTCCTCTCTTGTATGACACCTTCAACACATTAAAAATAAGAGCATCATACTACCATATTCTTATTCTTATAATTTTGTTTTTAGATCTATAGAATTCACCACCCAGAAAGGACTAGCAACTCAATTTGTTGACCATGCTTATGTGAAGGCAATTTTATAATTTTTTTATTTTTCTTTTTAAGTAAGAAATATTAATTATGATATTGAACAAGATATGAAACATACTAATTGTTATTAGTTAACTGTTATTATGTAATGTACTCATTGATCAGAAAGAAAATTCCATAGCTTATTCAAAATCCCAAATAGGCAGGTATCAAACACCATGGCCATCATTATATTACTTGTTTAATTCAAAAGACAATTTCATTAAAAAAATCTACAAATTCATATAATTTCATACCTTGGTTTAACAAATAATGTTTAACCACCAAATTATTAAATCCCCACTTATCCTTAAATATATCATCTGACCAACAAAAAATTATAAAAAATGATATTTTCTCTTGAATATTTTTTCAATTACTTCAAATCTTATCATAACCAATTATTTCTCGAGCCATCCATTAGAAAAATCTCATATGTTATTTATAAGCCATATTTTCACAATTTCATTACTTACATATCCATGATTATTTTGTGCATTTAATCCTAAAAAGTAGATATTTCAAATTGTCCTCAAGAAATACTTAACTTTATCATCGAGAGAGCATTATAAACTAGAATGGAAAGTGAGAAAAAACTTATAAATGACAATCTTGAGCCACAAGAAACAAAGAATTAGACATTTCAAACACACCTAAATGAAGCATAAAAAATGAACTGGTGAATAATCATCGAACATTCAAGCTTGTGCTTCTATCTATCATGAATCATATTGATTAAAAATTTTGTTAGTGAATGTCTAGGTCACTATATATTTGGAACAATAGATGATAGGAAATGAGGAATCCTTCCTAAACTGCCATGCAAACTAAGCTTAGTATTTCACTTGGTTACCACGTATTCAAGGAAAAACAAATGGATACGATTAAGAAATAGACTATTGAATTCCAATATCTTTGATATGCTAAATGTGGTCAATGTAGTGAGGAATGGTTCCTACAGTTTAGGCAAGTTGGCCAAATGAAGTGAGTTCACTTCCTCAATTCATGCTCGAACCAACCCAAAAAAATCCCGCCTATCTCTATAGGCTCCTAGAATACTCTGTAATGAAGACAATGCTTGCACGCCTTTCCTTCAGGATCTAAGTTGCTTCCTTAAACTAAATTGCCTATTTTTTAAATCTTATTTATTATTACCATTGAATTTGGTGGTTTTCTTGATTAAATCTAATTAATTGATGTATTATTTCTAACAATTTTAAAAGGGATTCTATACATAGTTAGTTAGTTTAATCCTTTTAAACTTCCTATTTTATTACTATAGATTCAAAAACCATACTATTTGTTGATGATGTTACGTCTATCCAACCTGATCACATTTTTTTGCACTTCCACAGTTGGAAAAAGAAATTCATTTTGACTTACCTCTCTTAATCTTGTTTCTTTCATATTACCATCAAAAGAACTTGTTCATGTTGTGCCTGATCCACAACTTCAAAAATTATTTCCGAATCTGAGAATCTCCCACCTCTTCAACATAAACATGTTGTCCCCACTCCTGTCTAAAAGGAAATTGACTATTTATGTCATGGTAAAATCCTATCATCCTTTTAAAATGAACTCTATGATATATACCACAAAATTCTAACTTCTTTTGAACCTTGGAAGGCTTTAAAATCCAAACTTGGTCTAGAAGATACTAGTCTTAGAGGCATTATGTATTTGTCAAATGGCTTTATTATAATATGGTCGATGCTAAACCTATTTCAACTCAAGTTCTCAAATATAAAAATCTTGAGTTAAAATACATTCTCAATGGTTATAACCATGATGGAATTTTCAAGTAGAACCCTCATAGAGAAACTCCCATCTTCTTAGAAGGAGCAAAACCCTTGGACATAGACAAGGAAATAATTGTCCTTAATCAAAGCCCTACAAATTGAAGATAGGAAAATGGAACAAGACAAGATGTCTAACCCTACTATTAATCTGGTGTTATGAGATAAATCTAAGAAGAGGCCCAACCACTCAGATTTCAATAAGAGATTAAAAAAATCCTTTAAGGGGCACAAGTACCAAAATCAGAATGATATTACTAATAACACACATAAAGGAGAAAATGTGTCTACTTTGTTTATGACAAAGCAAGCCACTTAGTGAATGTGTCCATATATCACAAGGACATGGAAAGAAAAACACATAGACTCGTAAAAATCTTACAGTTTATATGATCATTGAATGGGAAACTCTTTTCTCTTTGGTAGACAAGTTAGAAAATCTAACTATCCTTTTCATTGATTGATCTTCTGAATAGAACATGGATTTTGGTGTCACTTACCCTGTATTCTTTAATCAATCCCTATTTTCTTCCTATTAGGTTGAGTTTGGAAGAGTGATCAAGTATGAAAATCAATCATCCACCATACCGAGGGCATGATCTCAATGTTTTGATATAAAGCTCACATCTAGATAATTCCTTAAATTGCATGGTGTTTAGTGTGTTTCTTCTTTCTATAAAACATGATTATCCAAGTTGTACTTCATCATTTTGGTGATACCTTATTTTCTCAAGTCAATTGTGTTGTTATTTCAAATTATGGTCCACATACTGGACTTGGATACATATGTGGTGGCCTTATAAATACTTTTAAAACTATCTCCATTTTTTGTATTGCATCTTCTTTGAATGAGATATCATCTATTGTTTTAGTTTCTAAAACTAGTGATGTTTGGCATGTACATCTTGAACATTTGAATAAAATATGATGAAAACACTATTCAGTTAGACTTCTTCCTGAAACTCAAATTGATTCTTTTGATAGACGTCAAGTTTGTTTTCAAGATAATATCCTAAGAAGACATTTGAATTAGTAAATTGTAATTTTTCTCTACTTAAATTAATGTATATTGGTTTCTTTTATTTAAATAACATTTTTACATGTGATGGTATGGGATACTTTGTGATGATTTTCTAAAATTTTTATTTTTATCTATTAAATTTTTTTGGTAACCCAAGAGACCCGTAAGGCTTTCGCCGAGCCCAACCTGGGGAGCTCAACCCCATCCCGTAAGGAGCATAGCCCATTAAGTCACACAGAGGCCGATTGCACTATGGGAGAAACAATTCCGAACAACACCACTAGGGGGGATTTGAACCCGAGACCCTTCATGAGGGGCCCCGTGCTGTGACTACCTAAGCTACTGCTCGCCAGCTTTTTATCTATTAAAAATAAAAAACAAACAATTCAAAAATTCCAAATCTGTAAATCCAAGTTGTAGGAAGCTTAATGTACCTAGCTAACTACCCTAAAGTTGATATTTCTTATATTGTAAGTAGATTGAGTAGGTATGCAAGTTGTCTTAACATAAAGTACAAAAAGTCTTTGTTTAGGATTTTCAAGTACCTTAAAGGCACTGCTAAGTATAGTCTATACTCCACTAATTTCCCATCTATTTAGAGGGTACACTAATGCAACATGGCTTGTTGATTCATATGAAACCAAGTCTACAAGTGGGTATGTGCTTTGCTATGGAGGGGGATTATATCTTGGAAATCTTCCAATCAAACTATTAGAGATTGATTTATCATGGAGGTCGACTTTATGACTTATACTTAGATTTTTGACAGCTGAATGGTTAAGAAATTTAACTTATTGACCTTCCAATACTTTCAAAGCCATTTCCTCATGTTAATATCATTTGCAATAACAAATAAGACATAGACCTAGTCAAACGCTTTAAGCGTGCATGTTAAATGCAAGTTTACGCATTAGAGTAGTAAAGAGACTCAACAAAACCCAAGCGTCAAACTTAGGGATTTAGGACTGCCAAAAACTACTACTAACTAAAATGGATCCGCTAGGCCTAACAAAGGAGTTGATTGCTTTATCACAAACTAAGAACTAGAATTAAACCTATAGAAAATAAAGTGAATGGAAGATTATATGGATGGATTCTTTAGCATACTAGTTTCACCAAAATGTCAACATATACATGCATTCTATCATGTCAATACAACTTATTTTAATTCTTTAGATTACACATCTTTAGATTGTACTACCCTCTTTTATAGCATAGCACACTATTCGACCTAGTTACTAAATGCTTTCGTAGCATCAATATAAGATACTAAACCGTTTGAACTATCTTTGGATCATTACTTCACAGTGGTTAACCCTCTTTCACAACACGTTATTTATTGTGATGATAGCAAATTTTCTAACTGTTAACCCCACTTTTGTAGCAGTTAACAGTCCATTAAAAACTTATGGTGGCCAAGAATACATTATACAATTAAGCCTTTGTGTTCTCAAGATCCAAAGTAAAACTTTATATATTACTTAATCAAAACATGAACATGCATAAAGCTAGCACCATGATACTTTTGAGTCTTAAGAATGGGGGCTTGGCCCCTTATGCTAAATAAAGAATTACAAGAAGGGAGGAAGGATAAAAAAGCCATATAAAATTGCTAAAGGGTTGCTCTGGTCTTTTTCTCTCCTCCATCTTGGGCTCTGGTTCCTCCAAGGATGGCTGGTGGGATAGCCTCTAGATGAGATGCCTCCAATGTGATATCTCTTGAATGAAATTCTTCCAGGTGGCTCCACTAGTTTGGTTTATATAGGGAGAATTATGGAAGCACTTGGCTATGGATAGTCAGATGTGACTTTATTTTGATCTTGGTCATCAAACAAATGTTGGTTCCACCAGCTCTTTGTTTTTATTGCAAATTAGGGCTTTAAATCTCAGCACCAGCAACATGGGTTGGTAGTATCATGAACCTTTTTGACAGTTCCTCTCCTTTCTTCTCAATTTTTCTCTATATGCTCCTTTTCTTCTCATGTTGGTGCCACTGAAAATAGTTGGTGATATTGACATTCTTTTTTTGCTCAGTCAAGTTTGCAATAAAGAATCAAAATGTTAGGAAAATAATAAAATAAATTAATTTTGGCAAAATGTATAGAAAACATAAGAATATGACAGAAATCATCCCTAGAACATGACTAATTATGCCCAATTTTTGTAAAGAAAGCATGTCCATCAGAATCCCCTAAGCTTGAATGTTGCTAACCCTTGAAGAATACTTATTTGGATTTGGTTAAAAAAGTAAAAATAGAGATAGATGTGTGAACCAATGGTCCCAAATGGGTCCTCTATTGCAAACATTCCCGAACTTGCTGGGTCCCAAATGGGTCCTCTCCATAAAAGCATCCAATTAGTATGATACTTGACTCAACGGTCCCAAATGGGTCCTCTCCATCCACAAAGAAAATATCTACTATACAAGTGTCCAATTAGTATGGACAAAACCTCAAAATTAGACCACTTAACCCATTGGTAAGACAAAGTATAGAGATATCATGGAAAGTCTAAGTTGTAACGAGTGCGTCACAAGATATCCCTAGTTGCACTCCTCTATTAAAAAAATCCATCTGATATGGATGTAGCACCCAAAATGTGATAGAAACAAATGAATAAAATCTTTTTTGATGGCCTACCTATAGTGTAGTCGGGTGGATGAAATGGGTGTATTGATAAGAAGAAATCACACTTAATCCAAGAAATTTGTGCAACAGAACAAAGTTACCTAACTATATGAGGGATGAATGAAAATTGACGAGTCCTACTACTACTGTGTTTGGTGGAATGATGAATAATGTGGATGCCTAATCCTAATGATGGGTAGTGGGGGAAGGTGATTTAACATAGAATTCTACAATCTTATTCCTTATAAAAGAGGGATATGATTCCTTCCTAAATCCTTTTTCCTCCATTCATCTTTTTTCTTCTCATTTTTAAGCATTATTAGCCATACATAATTGATATGTAGGATAGAGCATTTTACAACTTGGAGGAGAAAGGTGCATACAAATTTCTTGATCTCTATATTCAAAAAAATATGTGACAAACGCATATTGCACCCTCATGAATAGGATGCAACTATGTATATTTTTTATACAAATAACCTATATGAGTGAGCTTTATATATGCAACTATGTTTTTGTATTCTGATGAACATCTAAATTGCATGCTACCTATAATGATGAGATGCAATAAAAAAGAAAAATGACTTGAACCAAGTATGAAGTCTATCGTGGAGATGCAATAAAGTGAAATGAGGGTGAATGAGATCAAGTGACTAAGAGATACACACTCTTCCCAACCATGATACATCTCTTGCATTAAATTAATATCTCAAGGTGATCTAAAATATTATTTTTGAATTAACACAAATGGTCATGCTAGTGGTTGGTCAGATTGAGCTCAAATATGATCTCCAATCAAAATATAAGGATATATCTAGATGTTAAGTTCTCCAACTATATCTCTAAGTTGATTAGTTTCCTCAATTCCTCATGTAAAGTACTCTTAGAAAATCCAAATAAAATTTAAAATATAAGAGTACACAAAGACCAAAACTTTAATTGATTCATGTGAACATCTTTCTAAATGTACTTTTTGTACTAGATAGATGTGATAAAAATTTGAAAATTTAGCTTTGATACCATGATAATAGAAAATATATATTTGTAATATATCTTTGAATTCATCCATAATGACACTAGATAGAGATGGACCTTAGAAACTAATGTTTATGAAAACATTTAAATTTTTTATGAACAATTTATTGGGCAAGATGATGCAATTAAAAAATGCAAGGTGTGTTTAAGGATAGATGCAACGTTCATATTCTTCTTTCCCCTAAGCTTGAATATGACATTGTCCTCAATGTCAAAACAGAAAGGAATAAGCTTTCTCATCCACATCATTTTAAACAAAAGAATCGAATAGTTGTACCTTTGAAGGAGAAAGAATAAGCTTTATATATGTCACTAAAAGAACTAGGTGAAGGATGTAATCAATGATTCTAATATCACCATGATCTTGTTTATGTTTAATAATTACTAATGAAAGTACAACAAAATATGCCCCCCGATCTCTTCCCATGAACATTATTTTGAAAGATTGCCACCCTTGCTGGTGCCACCGACTTCAACATCGTCAATAATGACTTCTTATTGTGATTCTGTGTTACCACCTTGCTAATGAGATTGGTGCCCATCAAAACAAATGCCGGTGGTATGAAAACATGATCACCGTAGAGAAACATGTCAAGGTGCCTTTTTTACTTGCATCATAACTTATCAGAATTACTCAACTAAGAAGATGGAAGTGTAACACTAAATCTATTCAATGAAAAATAAAAAATGTATGGATTGCCTCCCACAAGAACCCTTATTTCAATTCATAGGCTTGATAAAATTTCCAAAGTCAAGATATATATAAAAGCTTTAGCTCCTCATAGTCAACAACTAATTCCCCTTTCCCATAATAATGTTTCAATCCATGACCATTGATTTTGAAAACATTTGAACCATTACTCAATTCTAAAACACCATAAGGGTACACTTTGACAATGGCGTAGGGACATGTCCATCTAGACCTTAATATTCTAGGGTGTAATTACAACCTTGAATTGAATAATAAAACCTTTTCCCCTGGTTTGAATGTCCTATGCGACATGTTCCTATCATGGATCTTATTTGTGAACTCTTTATATAGTTTGACATTTTCATAAGTATCCAATCTAATCTCATCTAGCTTTTCTAATTAAAGCGTTCCTTTTTTTCCAGCAAAGGAAAGATTTGAATTTAACTTCTTAAGTGCCCATATGGCTCTATCATCTTACTCCACTATAAAATGACATGCCCTTCTGTAAACCAATATGTATGGTGGGTTCCTATAAGAGTTTTGAAAGATTTTTGATACACCCATAGGGAGTCATTCGGTTGCATACTCCAATTAATTCTGGCGTTGGAGATAGTTTTTCTACTTTAAAGATCATCTATATTTCCCTATTAGAGACCTCAACTTGTACTTAGTTTTGGGTGTCATAAGGTGTCCCAACTCTATGAAAATCCATATTTCTATAGAAAAGAACCAAAGCGGAGGTTTGTGAAGTGTGAACCCTTCTTACTTATTATCATCCAGGACACCCCATATCTGTAGAAGATGTTATTCTTGAAAAACCTACAAGCTACATGTGCATCATTATTCATAGTGAGCATGGCCTCTAACCATTTGGACACATATTCAACACCTAACAAGATCAAAATATTTGAATTGGATGAAACGAATGGTCCCATGAAATCAATACATTATAAATCAATAATTTCAACTTCCTAAGTACTATGAGGAGCATTTATGTCTCTTAGATATGTTTCTAGACTAATGACATGCATCACAATTCTTCACAAAATTCATATGCATCTTCTAACATAGTTGGCAAACTACACTATAAGACCTTAGTAGCTTAGAGCTCTCATGATGTCCAGTTGTGGGCAATAAATGATAATAAGAAAGAATGTGTTCCATCTCCCAATTGGAAACACTTTGTCTAATGATTCCAACTTTGCATTACTTCAATAAGATAAAATCATCCCAAATAATATGATGTAGAGAATAAAATAATTTCTTCGTATCCTATTCATTCCAAGCATTAGGCATTACCCCACTTGCTAAATAGTTCATACAATCATAATACTAGGGGTTATTATGTTTGACAACCAATAATTTCTCATTTGGAAATGTTTATAAATGGGTATATCTATGGCATAATCCCTCAAACTAAGAAGATAGTCTTCCACAATATTCTGTGTGCCTGCTTTATATCTAGTCCCTGTATCAAATTCTTACAATAGAAAATTTTAATGTATTAATCAAGGTGTGGCCTCCATCTTCTGTAGTAAAAATGTTGTTGTGGTAGGGTATTCCCATACTATCACTATTGCCCCAATCCAATATTTTTTGAATTTATCAAAGGGAAAAACTACTGGTAGAAGCTCTTTCTTAGTGGTGTTGTAATTTAATTGAGCATCACATAGAGTTCATGAATCATAATAAATAACCAATAAGGTACACTCCTTTTTTTGGCTTAAAACTATCCCAAATGCATAGTCAAAATCATCACAATCAACTCAAATGGTTGGCTCCAGTTTGGGGCTACCACCACAAGTGCATAAATTAGTTTATCCTTTAACACTTTGAATGCTCATAAACATCATTCACAAACATCAAAATCCCCATCTTTGTATAAATCACCTACAAAAGCATGCATGTCCTATCAAACTTCTCACCCCTTCACTGTTGAAGGTAGAGTTAGTTTAAAAATCACCTCAATGTTCATGGGGTCAACCTTAATTCCTATTTTTTACACGTTGTGTCCCAAAACTATCTCCTTGCTAACCATATGTGACATTTTCTACACTCTAAAATAAATTTGAATTCGTCACATATCTACAATATGCAATCCAAATTATCTTTGCAATCCTAAAAAGATTTTCCATACATCAAAAAATCATTCATGAACACCTCAAAGCACCGCTCCACCATAACAACAAAAATATCAAGCATAAGTCCTTAAAAAGTAGAAGGAAAGTTACAAAGTACAAAAGGAATATGGCGATAAGAAAATGTGTCATAAGTACAAGTGAAGGTAGACATCTCTTAGTCCTCATGCTCTATCAAAATCTTATTATATCCCAGATAGACATCTCATAAAAAAAGTGTGAGTGGTTATCTAGCTGCTCCAAGACGAGGTCAATGAAAGGTAAAGAAAAATGGACTTTAAGAATAGTGATAATGATGTGATGATAGTTTATACAGACACGTTGTCACAACACTAGCCTAGTAGACATGAACTCATTACATTGATAATAACTGTGATGTCACCTTTCTTTGGAACTGCATGTGTTGGACTTACACATTTGGTGTCAAAAATTGCATAAATTATACTTACTGATAGGTGTTTGGTCACTTCCTTCTTTACTACCTCTATCTTTATTCGATTTAGTCTTCCCTAAGGTTTAAGTACTAGCTTGGATCCCATATAAATAGATTTTGTGTTGGCATATAGTTGGTGAAATCCCTTCAATATTTCATATGGACCACATGAATGTTGTGCCATGGTTTTCCTTCAATATTTGATATCAACCATGCAAATGATGTGCCATGGTTTTATTAAAAAGTGATCAATTGATCCTCTTCTGAGATGCCCAAGGATGAATAAATCACTGTATGCTTTTCTTTTAGTACCAAAAAAGTGTAATTCAAATGTGATAACAATGGTTTCAATTCTAGATCTGGAGGATGTCTGGCGATGTCACCAAGCTAGATGGTGGTGGAATCAAATTTCAAAATTCCTTGTATAATATCCTTGTAACCCCTTAAAAATTATGCACATTCATCTATGAGATCCTCACAAATTATTAATTATGTAAAATTCATCAGATAAGAATTAATGGGAGTGTTGGGGAAAATGTTGCAGGGCTTCCTGTACTTCATTAGATATGTGAGTAGGCATAGGGATATTGTCTAGTTGTTCTAGATACTTGAAGGATTCAACAAGTGATACTATATAAATTCCCTCCATTTCCTTCACTTGAAGAGAACCATTATAAACTTTTTTCATTGTGTGGACATGTCTATGGAAGTCCTTCCCAGAAGTAGGGGAACATCTACATGCCCTACTATAAGACATGAGGTTGTTGCATCCACTTGTTCTACCATGTTGGTTTTTTTTATGGAATCTTGAACTACATTCTATGATCTTCAATGCCAAGTTTCATTATTCCTTCCCCATCTCTAACATGAGATCTATTGTAGCAAATGGCCTACCCAAAAGTATCTATGATTAATGATGTTCTTACATCTCCATTGATCATGATGATAATATCTTTTCTAGCCATTAACCCCGCATCCACATCTATTAACAGTCCATTACAAACTTACAGTGATCAAGTATGAATAAGACAATTAAACCTTTCTGTTAAATCCATAGCAAAATATTACACTATATTTAATCAAAATATGAACATAAATAGAGTTATCATCATATTACTCCTAGGTCCTAAATAATGGGGGTTTATCCCATCATGATCAACAAATAATTAAAAAAAGGGAGGAAGGAGAAGAAATCAATAGAAAACTCCTGAAGGAATGTTGTAGTCTCTTCATCTCCTACTTCTTGGCCTTCGGTTCCTCCAAGGACGATCAGTGGGATAGAATCCAAATGAGATGCCTCCAGTGTGATGTTTCTCAAATTAGATGCTTCTAGGTAGGTGCCCCCTTTGGTTTACATTTGGATATTAGGGCACCACTTGGCCATGGATCGTTGGATGTGCCTTTGTTTTGGTCATGACCATAAAAAAAGTTGGTGTTATCGACTCTTCACTTTTAGTTATGAATTAGAGCTTTAAATCTTAGTTCCACCAACATGAGTATGAGGCATCAAGAATCTATTTGACGTTTCCTCCCTTTCTTCTAGAATCTTCTTTAGAGGTTCCTTTTTTTTCTCATGTCAGTGCCACTGACAAAAGTTGGTGGTATTGACTTATTTTGTTTTTGGTCCATCAAGTATGCAATAAAAAAACAATATGTTAGGCAACTAATAACATAAAGCACTTTTATCCTAAATACATGTAAAAAAAAATACTGATTCCCAAGGGATATCTCAGAAAATTTAGGTAAAATGTTCATCAAACAGATGAATATGAGAGAAATCATCATAAAACATGCCTATATATGCCCCAAATCAGGTAGAGAAATCATGTGTATCACATAGCTACACAATTAAAAGATAACCAAGAAAAGTGTTTTATGAGATTAAGATTTGAGGATGGAGAGATCACATCACTTGTGAGGTCATATCTATTGTATATGTGAAATCTACATTGAATGTTGCAGATCCACTTATAAAGGGTCTATCAAAGAAGCTAGTACTATGTTTGTCAAGGGGTTGGGTCTTCAACCCATAAATTAAACATTGCAATGGCAATCCTATTATTCAAAATATAGCGATCTCATGTGGATTGCTTCAAAAAGTCAAATAAAATGTAATGTTATGTGAAGCACATATTTAGAGTCTCACTCTTGATCCTCCCTATGAGGTTAGTGCTTAATTCTATCTAAGTATAGGAAGAGCTTATCTCTAATAGGATACCCTTAGAGATGTCTACTATATGAATGTAAATCAAGAACCATGGTTTATGTGAGTTGGGCATACTCGCTAGAGCGCTCTTGATACAGATTCTTGCAAAGGCCATTTATGCACACACTAATGGGAACTCATTCTTGTGCCCAAACTTTGGTTGTATGATCCGTTAAAGTCTAAATATGACCGTTTGGTTCAAGACATCATTCATTACATCTCTATTGGATTTTCAAGAAGTGGGAGAAGAAGAATAAAAAAAATCTTCCCTTTATACCCACACGTCAGATCCATTGCGGCTATAAATGTTAGTGAACAAGAGACATAACAAGGTATGATACTTTTGCACACACTAGTTGTTTAAAAACTAGAAGCATGTTATGTTGGTGAAGAACACAATCTTCCATATCTATATCTGGAATGGGCACCAAGAAATCTAGATAGATCAGAAGAAGAAGATCCAAACATGCCACCAAGATGTCGCATGGTTGTCTTCTTTGGAAATTATTTCTCCAAGCCTCTTCACATGTTCCTTGACCACTTTTTCATCCACCAAGATGAGGGAGAACATTTTTTACCACATTGAATAGAAAGTTGAATTGGAACATGAGTTGTCGACATGCTAGGCATCTCAAAATTCCCTTTCTTCTCTTATCTTAGGTAGAAGCCCTTAGGGGAACTTACTCTCTCTAAAAGGAAAGTTTGATATCCTATTCATCTCACAAATTCTCTCAAGAGATGTCTTACACTTTGGGATGTGCCCATATTATATAGGAGATTCATGGGCTTGGAAAAACCTAATTCAAATCCATTTCCTAAATACAATCTCAAAAGTGGTTCAATGTTGAGAAACTAGATTGGATTGTGATCTCCTGATCAAAAATGTTTAGATCCAAATCAGAATTGCTTTCCAACTACTACTTACCCTGTAACAATGTGATCACCCAA
Source organism: Alisma plantago-aquatica (assembly GCA_963693085.1). NCBI lineage: Eukaryota > Viridiplantae > Streptophyta > Magnoliopsida > Alismatales > Alismataceae > Alisma > Alisma plantago-aquatica. The sequence continues at coordinate 307,190,829 of OY856414.1, forward strand.
TCAGATTTCTTGATTGGTTGTTCACATCAGTAATGTTACAACCCCAATTTTTGGGTTCATTTGGAGAGAAATGTAATTTCTCATATTAAAAATATTAGAAAAAATAATGATATAATTTGTTTTGAATAAATGGATTTCGTTTACAATAGCCTTGTTGATTTACTTGTGGGCTTTATTGGCTATTGGGCCCAATAACAAGGAAAAGACAAAAGAAACTCCATTATTAATAGGAAATGGAGAAAAGAAAAATGTGGAAACTTCTAGAATGCAAAAGAGTGTAATCCAAAGGTGGATTTCATGCCTCTTCAGTTCCTTGGGTCCCAAGAAATCCAAATAAGCAAATAAAATACAATAAGAAAGGAAAAGATCAATTAAGTATTTCTTTATTAAGAAAGAAATTGAAAACAATGGTAAAATGTGGAAAATAAGTAAAAAGATGTATAATTGAGTTACCCTTGATGAGTTTTTGTATCAAAAGGATTCCTAATAATAAGTGGAATGCCAATGAGGAAAATAAAAAGAAAGATAAAGAGAAATCCTCAAAAAGAGATATTTTAATAAGAAATAAACAAGATATGAGAAATAATGGATAAAAGATAAATAAAAGGCTAAGGAATATTCCCAAGATGGGATTTCGAGCCATTAAGGTTCCTTGAGGTTCAAGGAACTCTGAATAGTAATTTAATGGCAAGGGAAAGAGAAAATATGTGAGAAATATATATAATTAAGTGATAACTTGCATATAAAGAAAGACATCTCATACTTTCGAGTTTGAGTCTCAAATTTGGTAAATACGTGCTTTAAGTCTTTATAGACTTTCTCTTAAAATTTGGTATTAATTAGACTTGTGGTTTTGGAGTTATGAATTTTGGAAATATCCCTAAAGTAATAGGATTGTATTATATGTCACAATCCAATTTGTTTCATGTTCTTACTGAGGGCCCGATAGCCGTTAGATATGGATCTAGCGGTGGCTACACCTTGACTCAGATCAGGAAGGGGGAATAGTATGGGGAATCTACCTAATCGTTTTACTCTGCACACAATTAATGTGCAAGACTGGAAAGTGTCCCATTGGGTTTAGGAAGCGAAAACGAATCAAACGGTCCTAATATTAAGATGGTTCCGTATGAGAACAAGTTTTGCCCAAATCCCTGTTGCTTCTGGACTTCATGTACTGAAGGTCGGATCTATATAAGGGGTTGTACCCCGTTTGCGATAGAGTAGTTCTCGCGGAAGATTCCTCTCGAGGAAGAGCAGACGAAGTCAAGGAAGGCTATGCGTCTTTCTTCTTTGCCCAACAAGCAGCTGCGTAGGTGGAGTCCACAATCCAGGTAGGCGCCTCGACACTATGGCAAGCGTCGAGACATCACCGTCTTCTATGAGAAGGGGGCTTGATAGATCTGGGTTGAGCCGAAGGAGGTGAGGAGGGCGTCCGATCTGCGCCAAGAAGGCATTGCGGGGAAGAGCCGAGGAGGACGCCGCCAACTTGGTTCACCATCCTCTGTTTTACAGAGTAAACAGAGGAGGCAGTCTGTATCCAACGAGAACGATGGGGGTGACCACTGGTCAAGACACGTGGCACCTTTTGATTGGTCCGTAGGTAATTATCATACAATAATCGTGAGCAAATATTGGTAACTCGGATTAAATAGTTTTTTTATATAAAAATTCATCAAAAAAATGCAAGGAATGCAATAAAAATGTAATTGAAGCCTAATTATGCTTGCAATTCAAAAATTATATAAAGATGCTATCTTTAATGGTTTATCTAATGAAAAACCCTAATCTTTATGGATTAATGATTTGGGAAGGGTTATATGGACGTTTAAAGTTGACATTAACATGTTTATTATACAAGATACATTAAGATCTAAAAGGATGAGCTTTACTCATAATTTGGATTAATTTAGAGTTTAATATGCATAAATATACTTTAGTGGGTCTTGAAACCCTAATATTGGTAAATGCAACTCTTAATGACTTTAATTATTCAAAATCATGAATAAAGTTAAGATATGATGATTCTAAGCTATTTTGAGTATAGAAGTTCTTAATTGTGGATAAATATCCTTAATATGATAATCAAGTTTTTTCTAATGGATAAAGGAAGAATTAATGATAAACAACATTCATATGCGAATTAGACCATAATGAACTATGAATTGGTGATAAATGAGCATAATGACTTTGTCATAGATTAAAAAGGATAAAAATGGTAGCTTTAATGTAAAAAAAGGCTTAATGGACTTAATTGATGGTTAATTGTGCATTAATCTGGAATTAAGGTTATGTGTTTGTAAAAGGCAACTTTCCTGAAGGATAGATGAGATAGTTAGGGTTTAAAAAGAGTAAAGGGAAGTAAAACCCTAATTGCAAAGTAAACCCTAAAAAGAGGAAGAAACCCTAAAAAGGAATAGAAACCATAGGTAGCAAGATGGTTTGAATAGTTTTTGATAAAAATGAATTGGATATATATTTCAGGATTCAATTGTGCTTGCTTTCTTGATTCTGGATTACTTGATTGTTTGGATTAATTCTACATTCAAGATAGCTTGACATGTATGTGGTTAATTATGAATAACCGCCTTAGTTTCCTGAGGATTTTTTGGATGGTTAATTGCTTTGAATGCAAATTATCAGTTTGGATGTTCATATTTGCAAATCATAAAGTCACTATGATTATCACATTAATAATAGGAGTATGTATTCTCGCACCTACATGCCACCTTGATGGATGATGCCAAAGGTCAGGCCCAGATGGGTAGACCAATGGGCACCATGAGTGGTGACCCCAGGCACCAAGCTCGGGAATGAGAAGGTGGCCTATGATATTGCATGACTAGAGGGCACCATGAGTGGTGACCCCAGGCACCAAGCTCGAGATTGAGAAGGTGGCCTTAAGTCATTGGCAAAAGAAACCCTAAGGTGGGTATGCCAGGGTTAGGGCAAAAGCGGTGGAGAATGTCATACTAAAAAGTGTGAATTGGTTTTTTAATTAACTTGATTGTGATAATTAGATTGTTATCCATATGTGTAAACTTTTAGTTGTCTCCACATACCAGCTTCTTGCTGACTGACGTTTTGTTTGTCGGTGGTTTAGGTACAAATGAAAAGAACAAATAGTAAAGTGGCATATGTGGAATTAAATGAGAATTAACGAGCATAGGAGGATTAGTTAGATTAGTATCTTCATGGATAGAAGTTTAGAAATCCCATTTTTTAAAAGGTATGCAAAGTTTTTATTTTTTACCATATTTCAGTATCGTTGGTAGAATTTAATAATTGTTAATGATTATTTGTCAAACCTTTGATCCGGGTTATTGGATAACGACTCTAACCTTTCGGTCCCCTTAATTGGGGGTTATTACAGGGAGGTATGGTCATTACAATTGGTATCAGAGCGAAGGTTCCTCACTTAATCTTTAATAATTATTAAATTTTACAAATTTTGTAGAACCCAAGGGAGTTATTAGAGAATTGTCTGAAAGATTGAGGTGTCTAGAAAAGGATCACGTTCGGGGGATGGCAATATTTTCCTCCGCACCACTAGTCAGAATACAAGGACTCCCAGATTGTGTGATTGTCTGGCTAATGTCTTAGGATATGACTCGAAATAAGATACCCTTAGAACTCTCTCATCTTGTTCATCCCTTCTCAACTCAAATTCTATTAAGGACCTTATGGATTAGGATTTTCTCTCTTCTCCTCACCCTCTTAATGTATGGGTAAGGTTAATAAGGTCTAAGGAATCCTCCACCAAATTAATGAAAAGCATGTACATAAGATGTCATGGACATAAGCTTAATAGATTAAGCACAAACTAAAGAATGGATACATTCTTAGGTCGTATGACACGAGTTTTCATCACTCTCAGGAGAAACTTGAGGCTAGACCTCCTTGTCAGGGGGATGAGTAGAGAAAGTTAGTCTTGGAGGTAGAGACCTCCATTAAAAGTAGAGACTTAGCACATCCTCTGAGGATAATGTTAACCCTAACCCTAAGTGGAGGTTAGAGAGAGAGATGACATGATGAGTTAGATGTCATGGTCGACTGGGTGTTTGGATGGACATGCCTTTGGATTGCCATATGAGCCATGAGAGGTTGGATGATCTAGCACCTTTGGCAACCCAACCCTAGAGAGGGTCATGCATGTTAGAGTGAAGGATAGCTCCTTCATGGATGAGGTTAGAGGAGAACCTATAGATACCCTATGGAATTAGGAAAGTAGGGTATAGCTTGCACCCAGAGTGCTTCAGTAGTATGAGCAGTAAGTTAAAACCGAGGCCAGAAGGACAGGATGGATGGCTTATGAGATAAGCATAAGGGACTATGGATAATCATGAGCAAACATAAGCTTGAGTATAGGCTTCACCCACATAGAGGTATGCCTGTGAGCTTGATCCTCCATGGAGAGATGACCTCTAGTAGTATGACTAGATGTGGAGTTAGATTTAGAGAGAGAAAGAAGGAACCAATCAAGAAGGTTGGAAACATAATACCCCGAGATGTGAGGAACATTGGGGAGTCGAGAATGATGTGAATTAAGTGGATGATAGTGGTTGCCTCATGCATGATCCCTGGAGGCTGATGATATCTTGGTTGCCTTTAGAGGAACCAAACCCTAGAGAGAGGATGATGCTTCTAGTACCTATGTGCCTATGGTATAGGTGTTTACCTTCTGAGATAGGAAGAAGAGTTCCTTAGACCTGTAGAGGTTTGTTAACAGGTTGTGAGGCCTTGTACCTTGTTGGTTGTCCTTGAGGAGGACTCGACCCTGATGTGTTGCTCGAGTAGAAGGATGACAGGGAGTGCATGTCATGCCTTATACATGCTTGATTCGTTGTTAAGAGTTTGAGCATGCAGTTGGAAACCAAAGGTGAACCTAGGGTTCCTAGGCCTAAGAGGGGAAGCAGTGTACCCAATGTGCATGATGAGATTTGAGTCTCTATAGTTTCGAGCATGGTACTCCTCATGTGTAGAGGTAAAGGAAACCCCTTATGTTAAGGGTATGTTTGATGAACCCCTCACAACGAAGTTGGTCTAATGTTGAGGAAAGAGAACAAGTATGACCTAGCATGGTTTAGTAGCTGGTCTGCTTGTGCTTTAGTATCTTTCTAGGGTTAAGCATGCTCATGTGGATGCAGAACCTAAACATAAGGACGTTTGTGACCTTTGTTATAAAGATGTAGTTTCCTCCCATCCTAGGAGAGGGACTCTTTTATAGGGTGTATACCAGTTTTGTTGGTTTTGAGGTAACCTAAAGAGGTTTCAGAGGATCTTGTGAAGCTAAGTGAGAAGTACATGGTATTAGAATGAACTTGTAAGACTGATAGACAACCATCTCTAAGTGCATGTGGATGTGTTACCATGGAGGTAACTGGTATGGGGCCCGACCAAGGTAGGTAGGTTGCCATGACCCCTATGAAAGGATGAAAGTCAACCCATGAATGCAGGGAGAGAGATGATGAAGGCTTGGGTAAGGTTCTAAGATGGACATGTACTATAATAGAATACTAGGTCTATCCTAGGGTCAGGTAGGGATAATACCGATGGAAGTGGGAGTTTCCTAATTCCCTAGTTGCACATGACCATATGGTCAGGAGGTAACATATATCATTGCCTGAGGGTCATGGGTTAGGAGATTGAACACCTTCATGAACTCATGGGACCCAAAGGGTAGATGATTAGGGCACTCTCTGGATGCATGAGGGAAGAGGGATGACCCCAAAAGTGTCGGTACCCTATAGACCTAGAGGAGATGACCAAGGATTGTGTGGTGGACTAAGTAGGTTCGAAACCATTTTTCCATGGAAGTAACCTTAATATCAAGGTGATTGTGATGTAGAGGCATAAGTTGCATGTTTCAACTTAGAATTGAAGGTGTACTGGCAAAGTGGGATGTACCATCTCTATTTTTGGAACAGGAAGAACTCTGTGTTTGGATGGCCGCCAAATGCTTATTTCCTCTTGTTATGAGAGTGAGAGATAGGATAATACGCATGCCATACACCAAAGATAAAGATGATGTGAGTTGGAACGTTGCTATGAGGTATAAAGATGATAACATACCCTTGTGGAGTGAATGATACATGGATGATTTATAACACTATGAGTATTAAGGTAGTCATCTGGTGAGGATATTTTGAGCTATGAGTTATAGAAGGTTTAGTTTGAAAACCAAGAGGATGAGCTCAGAGTTTATTGATGGAGATAGACTTAGAGTTTGAGATGAGACAATAAGTGGAATACACGGAAGTGTATGTCTTCAACATTACCTAACACCTAAGGATGTGAAGTGGTAATGGATGCTCTGGTTGAGATGTAGCGGCCTAGTATAGCTAGAGGATAGAAGAGGTTGTTAGGCTAACCCTAAGTTTGGAAAGAAGATATGTTTGACTAACACTCAGATGTAACGAGATCTGTTGAACAAGTTAATGGTTGTTTGGTTAGACAACTTAGGCCTTGATGCGATAAAAGGGTGGTTGTAGAACCTCAGATGCACTTCTTTGGAAACGAAGGTGATGAAACCCCGATAAGAGTGGTTTAGGGTTTCTGAGGAATCGATCTTGAGGAATCATGACCATACAGGAGATCATGATTTTAGATCACCATACACCGTACTATGAAGATAGTAAGTGACAGTAGTACTTGAGATGCTTAAGATGAAGTTGCACGTGGCTTGTTGCCATGCAAGCTAGGAGGTGAAGTGCGAACACCAGTAACCCAATGAGATGATATAGAAGATAAAGAGTCCCTGAGAGGGAATTCACCACTATGGATGTTGTGGTAAGTCTCCCCTAGACCAAGAAAGGTCAGGATACAATATGGGTTATGGTAGATTGCCTTAACTGGATGACATGAGAAAGAAAGAGTACTGTCAAGGGTCAGATCGGGTCAAACTACACATGAGAGAGATGGTTCAACTACACCATGATGCAAGTTCAAAAGTTCTTGGGTATGACCTAAAGGTTCACTTCCATGAGGTGGAAGTAGATACATGAAGAACTCGATGATAGAATAGTTTATCACTCCTAACTAATGGTTAGTATGATCCAGACGAGAGGGTCTGATGAGAGCATGAGTGCTCATACAGGGTGATACAAAGAGACAGTTCTTAAGATGTGACGTTAACCACCATAGCCTTTATCGGGATGCAAGAAATTCTAGGAGGTTGTTTCGGTCACCACTTCATTAAGATGATGTTGGTGAAGGAGGCCGCATGAAGGTCAGAAAAGAACCACAATGTGTGCAGATGAAGTAGCTTTGATCGTGCAATGGCTGAGAGAGAGCCTAGTGGTGACATGAGTCATGAGCTGATGTAAAGCAGACTGACATGTAGTTTCACTGTGGGAGAATATGTGATGTGAAAATTCGAGCCCTCTAAAATACAACTAAGAAAGTAGAGTCTCTGATATATGGGTCCATTTGAGATGGATTGGTGGAGATGGTTGTGTTTAGCCTTGATCCTTAGGATAACATGATGTGTAATGTGTTCCATGAGTCAGATCTAGAGCACTATGTGAGGTACCCACGCCATGTGTTGAGCCTTGAACCGATTCAGCTTTTGAGAGGCTGAAATGTCCTGAGTCACCTATGAGGGTACGATATACCAAGGTAAGAAAGAACTCAGATGGAAGAATATGAGATGATGAAGGTTCGTGAGAAGCACCATGGAAAGGGTGAAGCCACATGGGAGCCCTGATGGACGTATGAAAGGCTTATCCTGAACTGTTTGTTTGCTTGATGGAATTTTGAGGACAAAATTCTTATAAGAGGGGAAGGATGTTACAAACCCAATTTTTGGGTTCATTTGGAGGGAAATGTAATTTATGATATTAAAGATATTGTAACAAATAATGATATAATTTGTTTTTAATAAATGGATTTCGTTTACAATAGCCTTGTTGATTTACTTGTGGGCTTTATTGGCTATTGGGCCCAATAATAATGAAAAGACAAAAGAAACTCCATTATTAATAAGAAATGGAGAAAAGCAAAATGTAGAAACTTCTAGAAGGCAAAAGAGTGTAATCCAAAGGTGGATTTCATGCCTATTGGGTTCCTTGGGTCCCAAGGAATCCAAATAAGCAAAGAAAATACAATAAGAAAGGAAAAGATCAATTAAGTATTTCTTTGTTAAGAAAGAAATTGAAAACAATGGTAAAATGTGGAAAATAAGTAAAAAGATGTATAATTGAGTTACCCTTGATGAGTTTTCATATCAAAAGGATTCCTAATAATAAGTGGAATGCCAATGAGGAAAATAAAAAGAAAGATAAAGAGAATTCCTCAAAAAGAGATATTTTAATAAGAAATAAATAAGATATGAGAAATAATGGATAAAAGAAATAAAAGTCTAAGGAATATTCCCAAGATGGGATTTCGTGCCATTAAGGTTCCTTGAGGTTCAAGGAACTTAGAATAATAATTTAGTGGCAAGGGAAAGAGAAAATATGTGAGAAATATATATAATTAAGTGATAACTTGCATATAAATAAAGACATCTCATACTTTCGAGTTTGAGTCTCAAATTTGGTACATACGTGCATTAAGTCTTTATAAACTTTCCCTTAAAATTTGGTATTAATTGGACGTTTGGTTTGGGAGTTATGAATTTTGCAAATATCCCAAAAGTAATAGGATTGTATTAAATGTCACAATCCAATTTGTTTCCTGTTCTTACTGAGGGCCCGATAGCCGTTAGATATGGATCTAGAGGTGGCTGCACCTCGACTCAGATCAGGAAGGGGGAATAGTATGGGGAATCTGCCCAATCGTTTTACTCTGCACACAATTAATGTGCAAGACAGGAAAGTGTCCCATTGGGTTCAGGAAGTGAAAACGAATCAAACGGTCCTAATATTAAGCTAGTTCTGTATGAGAACATGCCCAAATCCCTATTGCTTCTGGACTTCATGTACTGAAGGCCAAATCTATATAAGGGGTTGTACCCCGTTTGCAATAGAGTAGTTCTCGCGGAAGATTCCGCTCAAGGAAGAGCAGACGAAGTCAAGGAAGTCTATGCGTCTTTCTTCTTCGCCCAACAAGCAGTTGCGCAGGTGGAGTCCACAGTCCAGGTAGGTGCCTCGGCACTATGGCCAGCATCAGGACATCACCGTCTTCTACGAGAAGGGGGCATGGTAGATCTGGGTTGAGCCGACGAAGGTGAGGACGACGTCCGATCTGCGCCAAGAAGGTGCCACGGGGAAGAGCCGAGGAGGACGCCACCAACCTGGTTCGCCATCCTCTGTTTTATAGAGTAAATAGAGGAGGCAGTCCGCGTCCAGCGAGAACGAAGGGGGTCACCACTGGTCAGGACACATGGCGCCTTTTGATTGGTCCACAGGTAATTATCATACAATAATCGTGGGCAAATATTGGTAACTTGGATTAAATAGTTTTATATATCAAAATTGATTAGAAAAATGCAAGGAATGCAATAAAAATGTAATTGAATCCTAATTATGCTTGCAATTCAAAAAATTATATAAATATGTTATCTTTAATGGTTTATGTAACGAAAAACACTAATCTTTATTGATTAATGATTTGGGAAGGATTATATGGATGCTTAAAGTTGATATTAACCTTTTGATTATAAAAGATACATTAAGATCTAAAAGGATGAGCTTTACTCATAATTTGGATTAATTTAGAGTTTAATGTGCATAAATATACTTTAATGGGCCTTGAAACCCTAATATTGGTAAATGTGACTCTTAATGGCTTTAATTATTCAAAATCATGAATACAGTTAAGATATGATGATTCTAAGCTATTTCGAGTATAGAAGTTCTTAATTGTGGATAAATATCCTTAATATGATAATCAAGGTTTTTCTAATGGTGAAAGGAATAATTAATGATAAATAACATTCATATGTGAATTAGACCATAATGAACTACGAATTGATGATAAATGAGCATAATGACTTTGTCATAGATTAAAAAGGATAAAAATGGTAGATTTAATGTAAAAAAGGCTTAATGGACTTAATTGATGGTTAATTGTGCATTAATCTAGAATTAGTGTTATTTGTTTGTAAAAGGTAACTTTTGTGAAGGATAGATGAGATAATTAGGGTTTAAAAAGTAAAGGGAAGTAAAACCCTAATTGCAAAGTAAACCCTAAAAATAGGAAGAAACCCTAAAAAGGAATAGAAACCATAGGTAGCAAGATGGTTTGAATAGTTTTTGATAAAAAGGAATTGGATGTATATTTTAGGATTGAATTGTGCTTGCTTGCTTGATTCTGGATTACTTGATTGTTTGGATTAATTCTACATTCAAGACAGCTTGACAAGTATGTGGTTAATTATGAATAACCACCTTAGTTTCCCGAGGATTTTTCAGATGGTTAATCGCTTTGAATGCAAATTATCAATTTGGATGTTCATACTTGAAAATATTAAAGTCACTAAGATTATCACATTAATAATAGGAGTATGTGTTCTCGCACCTACATGCCACCCTAATGGATGATGCCAAAGGTTAGGCCCAGATGGGTAAACCAATGGGCACCCTGAGTGGTGACCCCAGGCACCAAGCTCGGGAATGAGAAGGTGGCCTATGATATTGCATGACTAGAGGGAACCATGAGTGGTGACCCCAGGAACCAAGCTCGGGATTGAGAAGGTGCCCTTAAGTCATTGGCAAAAGAAACCCTAAGGTGGGTATGCCAGGGTTAGGGAAAAAGCGGTGGAGAATGTCATACTAAAAAGCATAAATTTGTTTGTTAATTAACTTGATTGTGATAATTAGATTGTTATCCATATGTGCACACTTTTAGTTGTCCCCACATACTAGCTTCTTGCTGATCGACATTTTGTTTGTCGACGTTTTAGGTACAAATGAAAAGAACAAACAGTAAAGTGGCATATGTGGAATTAAATGAGAATTAACGTGCACATGAGGATTAGTTAGATTAGTATCTTCATGGATAGAAGTTAAGAAATCCCAATTTTTAAAAGGTATGTAAAGTTTTTATTTTTACCATATTTTAGTATAGTTGGTAGAATTTAATAATATAATGATTATTTGTCGAACCTTTGATCCGGGTTATTGGATAACGGTTCTGACCTTTCGGTCTCCCTTAATTGGGGGTTATCGGGAGGCGAGGTCGTTTCAAGTAATGTGGAAAACTCAATCGACCAATTGACAATCAATTGATCCATTAACCCAATCATCCGAAATGCAGATCAAACATTCTGATTGCCTGATCTGAGGGTTAATCAACATGTTTATGATTCAGAAGTGATCTAATCATATGTTTGATTGTAAAGTTCAATTACCTTATGCATCTTTATGTATATGACCTGCTAGGTTCCTAATTATGCTGGTAGGGATGTTCAAATCAACACAAGTAAAGATTTGTGTCTAGACACACATCATTGCAATCAAAGTAATAGGAATTAGTTGGATAACAACTGGATCCTATAAAGTGATCAGTGATATCATGATTGTATAACACATCTGTCACATATATCTAGATTGAAACTATGACATGTAATTCATCCACTTAACATTCAATCTAGTTCCATGAACTAGAGTAGAATATTCAAGATAATGTGATCTCAATATCATATATTGACTCACACAAGCATGGCCATGCACTGCATAATCTTACTTATCAAGGGTATAGGGATATCACTTCAAAGAAGGGAAAAATGTCATCCACACCACTCAGAATATGCCCTATGTGTCGTAGTGTACCCAATCACCACCTTTTTGGAAACTATATCTTAGAGAATGTTGGGCTACTATTAATGTACATAGAACAACATATGTTACTATAGTGACTTCAGGTCTAAGGATCACAACCACCATTGTCACATTGAGATATGAATCTGACATATCATTACATGACCTCAATATGTCAATATCAAGGTGGGTCTATCCAGTTTAACTTGTTCTCTAACACATAGCTATGCATCTGAGTTGATATCTAGTATCATGAATAAAGAGACATAATTAGCACTCTCTGTATATGGTAGTCTTATGTATTATCATTGTCATATACTATCTACAACAATAACTGACTAGAGACATGAAAAGAATGAGTATTCTTATTATACATATGATCTCATGTTCAGGGCCTCAACCCAAACCATATTTCAATGAGTTAAAACATTCTTAGGAAGTTATTAAGTTTATTCATTATGTCAATACCAAAAAACATAATAAGTGGAATTTTCTTTTAATAATAATCAAATAAAGTACAAATATGCCTTTTACATTCTCACATGATGGCTCTCAGGGCACATAACCATCTGTCTCCCACTTGCACTAGATCGATTCTCTCATGAACCTAAGTCCAACTAATTTAACATGACCATCATGTTTCTGTTATGCGAGTTCTTTAGTTATAGGATCAATAATGTTGCTTTCTTTTGGTACTTGAAAAAGCTTTATGTCTCCTCACTATATAATCTCATGTATGAGATGGAAACATCTATCTATATGTTTGGTAAGCTGATGCATCTGGGTTCCTTAGCTTGTGCAATAGCTCCATTGTTGTCACTACAAAGTTGTAGTGTATCGTCAATTGTTTGAATCATCACAAATTCACTAATGAACTTCATGATCCATATTTCTTTCTTTGTTGTAGTCAAGGCAGTATACAAGCAAGAGAAATCTTATTTGCTGAAAAATTAGATTATGAGAAATTCAATTAAATTAAGAATTCTAACAAAGGGATGTAGATAAAGGGAGGGTGATAGAATGAGAGAAGAAAAATATCAATGATATATTATGATTTCAATATGTATGGTCTCCAAATTATCTAATAAGAATAAAAAGCAATGTGATAAAGCATCAATACTCATAGCAAAAAAAGATAAAGAGCCCAACTTAAAAAAAACTAAGGAAATGAACTCAAAAAAGAATAATTTAATTAGTAGCTCCATTGCAAAGTTTAGGCCTAACCATTAGCATAGAAGCTATAGGAATGATGGAATCCGTCCCTACATAAGATTCTATTGAAAATGAATCATAACAATTCATCAGGAAGGATGGTAGAACGAACATGGAACCCATTTATTCTAAGTGGTCATAGCACAATTTAGTCCCTACAAATGAAGGAGAACAAACTCGACATTCACCCGCAACACCTTTTTTTATTTACTTTTACTGGATTAACAAAGTTATTGTGATTTAATAAATGTAAAAAAGGTAAAAAATGAAAATGAAAAAGAATTCATTACAAATAACAATCTCAATTTAGAAATAGTCACATAATTCTAGTTTGAATATTTATTATATATATAATACAAATGCAACTTATTATTAATAAAAAATCCCATGATTTAGTTTCATATTTTAATAAAGTAATGTGTATGTAATATGACTATTATTGTATTATTTTATTTGTTAGAAGATGGAATTTAAAAGAACCATCAGCTATAACCCCAAAAGAACTAGATTCTGTAAACAACAAAATGGAAAAATGAAAGGAATATCTTATCAAGCCAATCACATTTGTATTGGAATATATTCTCTTCAAGCACTTGAACCCACTTGGATCACATCTAGACAGATAGAAGCCAGACGAAGAGCAATGACACGATATGCACATCTATTCCTTGGAAGTTTTCCAGCTTACAACATTATTGTTTAGGCAAAATATGTTTCATATTGCAATTAATAATTGTCCTTCTCTGCTTGAAAGCTTACTTTAATGTAACCTTTTATAATTCACTCTTCCTCACCATCATCAATTATGAATTGCTTCTCAATTCTTCTCAAGTACATAAAGACATTCTTAATTTAGTAACCATCACCTGCATCTGACTTGTACCTCCTCATCAAGCTCGAAGAAATTACAAGACATATGGACACATATTTATCATTGCATACATCATAGATCAAATTATCAAGGCATATAGAATCTTATGCATGTGTCCCCATTCTTCCAAAGAGCTGGGACATTGATTTCTACAGGGACTTATTCCCTGACACATGGGTAAGTTTCCTCTATTAGAATTATGCATGAAAAACCTCTGTAACACTTTGTCAATATATCTACTTTGGCTTAGGCCATGAATCCTTCAAGATCTATCTTTATAGATCTTGATCCCTAGAAAATAGGATTATTTGCCTACGTTTTTCATGGAGAAGATATTTTTCAGGCTTGTTTCAACCAATTATAGAGTAGGTATGTCATTTCCATCAATAATATGTCAATTAATTGCATTATGAGAAATACAATAATTCTCCCAGTAAACTTCTTGTAAATACAAGATTCATCTTCATTTTGGATAAAGACAAACTATTTGACTGTCTAATCATAAAATATATTCCAACTCTAAGATGTTTTCTTTAATCCATAGATTGACCTTTATAGCTTACAAACTTAATTGGTTTCATTTGGAGTGATAAAACCTTCAATCTTTATCCTACATACCTCTAGAAGATTTCCATTAAGGAAAGTAATTTTAATGTCCATTTTCCAAGTCTCATAGTCATGATAAGATGTAAAGGCAAGCATGCCCTTGATTGATCTATCCAAGGAAACTGGTGAAAAAGTTTCATCATAGTCAACATTTTGAACTTGTTAGAAACTTTTTGCAACCAATCTACCTTTGTATGTTTGTACATTACCATCCATGTCAGTTTTATTCTTGAAGACCCATTTTCACCCAATGGGTTTTATCCCTACAGGTAGATCCATCAAGGTCCATACCATTTTGGTATACATGCAGTCCATTTAGAATTCATGGCCTCAAGCCATTTCTTAGAATATAGTCCCTCAATAGTCTTATTGTAGGTTGTTGGCTCATCATCCTCAATGACCAACAAGTGGTCAATCTTGGTGGGCAAACAAACCCCATCTTCCACTTCATGCCTCCTCAAAGGTAGGTGACCCTCCTTCTTGATGCATGAGTGTCACAAAAGAACTGAACTTTCCATGAGGCAGATTTCTAAACATCAACTCCTCTTAAAATATGATAACTTCTCCCTTAGTTTCAAGGGACCTCTAGGGATCTTGAGTAGTATTTGAAGCCATATCTTCCCTTATCTTTTCTTGACATTAGGAGTAGCATGAAGGTTGTTGTTTGAAAGAGGAAATCTTCTTGTTGGGCTTGTCCTTCCTCCTAACGTGACAAGGAGGACCACAAAACCTCTAGGTAACTACTCCATACATTTGGTCATTATGATAGGATTTTGCATACCCTTTCCTAAATTTGACATCCTCCTCCATGCTAGATAAGTATGGAGGGTGCATAGACTAATACCACACCAACAACATGTTTTGCCTCTGACTTTTTGGATTCCAAATGATAAATTTCAACCTCTGTACTAGATCTCTCTCAGATCCTCTAAACCACATACCCCTCTCTTCGATTCTCCTTAGTAACAACAATGGAGAAAAACCAAAAGGGTAGGGAGTGATATCTATCTATTGAGTCTCTTTCTGTGCTTCCAATGGTAGAAAGGAGAAGCATTGATTCCAGATGGATTGCTTTGGTCATAAAGGCACATTGTTAGGGATTGATGAGCAACTTGGTAAGGAAAATGGTGCCCATATACTTTACTTATTTTCCCACACAGACAAAGCTATATGATGAAGGGAAGAGTGTATGTTACATCTTGAAATTCGTAGATTTCAAGCCTAAATGAAATTAGGGAACAAATAACAATGAAGTGAATTGAGGGATCTTGGTTGAAGATTCCAAACCCTAGAATTAGATTAACTGGTAAATTTAAGGAAATAATGTGCGTTGAACATGTGTGATCATATGAGGGTAATATAAGATGCAATGGTTACCAAAGCCTTAAGTTAGTAATTGGGAATATAATCAAGCTTGTAAGATCCCAGATGTGATTCATGGGCCTTAGGGACACATTTCAACCCAATTAGTTAAGCACGGTTTGCATAGGGGTCCTTGAGATATGAATTGGACATGGTGGATATTCATGTTCATAATAGATATCTAAGATATTATTGTTGGATAGATGATCAAAATATAGGATAATGAGAGAATTTCAAGAACGATCCAAGATAAAATGTGGCCTAGATAATTAGTTAAAGGATTATCCACTATTTACTTGGAAGACAAATAATGGATAATGTTTCAGTGGGTCAACTAAGTAATGTGGATATTCAATTTTGGAAATGTATTAATAAAGGATGAAGGAAGGGAAAGATGGAATTTTGTGACTCGTGGGTATGCTTTGGCTCGGCCTAAGTATTTACCAACTCAAACTCTTACATTGTTGATTATGGTAACACAAGGGAAAGGAAGAGTTGGTGAGATAATAATATCCATGATATGAAACAAATTAGAGAGGAACTCATGTTGCCTTGTGAGTAAAGGGGAACCGGAACCCATATAGCCGCCATCCCTCTTGTTCTCTATCATCCTCTTCTCTAAACCGTAGGGGTTACCACTAGGATCTATATAAGGAATCATCGAAGCCTCTCCTTGACAAGAACCTATGCTTATTCACACTTATGAGAGGAGAGATCTGCAGGGTTGTTCTTTAAACTATCAAACATGCACGTGAGCATTGTCAATACAGTACAACATAGTTTTCCGCCACCCCCGTGGTATTGGCAACGAGTGGTCGGTGGAGGAGGCAAAGCCTCCCATGAAGTGTACAAGGTTTCCAGGCCTGGGAAAGGACGACTGCGGAGAAGAATTTCCCTCCACTGCAGTCGCAAGTGGAGGGTGATAGTGTTGTGCCTCTCTGTCTGTAGCCAGGAGGTTGGGTGCTCGCTGGAGATATTGAGGTTGTAGGGAGGCATTTAAGCATCACCATGCCTCAGGCTCCTTGCAGCAGGGGCGAGCAGCAGCCACACGATCGCCAGCGCTGACACGGCGCAATGGTGCTATTTTCTCAGAACCTGAAGACTGCTGGTTGGGTGGAAGAATGGAGGAAGTACCTGAGAGGGAGAAGAGACGGAGAGGGATATTTGGGGAGAATCTGACTGCAGTACCAGAGGGGGCGCATCTGCAGCGGCGCCGACAGTAAGAGGCGCATAGGCAATGTGAGCGTCGAGAACCTGTTAGGGTTGTCGGTGGTAGAGAGGAAGTGAATGACCTGGAGCTTGAAGTTGGTAGCATCTCCTAACTACAGCGAAGGATTGTTGGGGGGGGGGGGGAGCGCGGTGGAACAGGGCGGCACGTTCCCAGTCCGGCAGCAAGGGAGGCTGGTCGCCTCCGACGGCAGTGCCGTGCCTCACGAGAAAGCACGGACACATGAGGGAGACGACGCAGACGGAACCTGCCGGTTCGCTGCGAGGATCGGCCGGTTCAGGGAGAAAGTAAGTGGGTCGTGGGTCAACCTGCCAAATCAGTCAGATGAGAATCAAGAAAGGTAATTCGCTGACGTGGCCTGCTATGATTGGCCAATTTATACTTATCTTGCAGATATCATAGTAATTGCGAGGATGCCCCGAAAATAGTAAAACTATATATGATTTTGATCGGAAAAACGAGAGGAATCCAAAGAAAATATAAACCGAGTCTAAATATGTTTTTTGTTCTAAAGGTATATGCAATACATGTTTTAATGGTGACAAATATAAAGGAAAACCTAGATTCCTTTAAATTGATGCTTAATTGAGTATATTTGGTTATAGTTGAGATAATACCTGATCTTTTCATGTATAATGAAGAAATCCTTGATAATGATGAATAATTGACGATTCTAGATTAATAATCGTATACATGTTGATTTAGGGTTTGGAAACCAATGTAGACATCTTGCTATGATCTTAATACTAGTAATATAATCTGGGTATCACAAATCATCTAATATGCTTAAGATGATGATTAGGGTTTCACATAATATGCATAACTAAAGGTTGTAATCTTAGAAACCATGGTACAATGGAATTAGGGTTTGTGACCCTAATCCCTAGTCCAAACATGAGATAACCCTAAACCATAGTTTAGGAGCGCATCTAGATCTGATTAATGTAATGTGAATACATGGTTACACATATGTAGTATGAATGTTTCAGATATTGTTGATTGCATGTTTTGTTGCTTGGATGTTTGGATGCACTCTTAAAGTATATGAGTTATTCTGCATGGTTCTGCGATGGCATAAGGTGCGTGGTTACACTTATGAATACATGTATCAAATTTTGAGTTTGCCGAGGTTTTTTGATGCAATTGAATGAATGATAAACCACTTTCTTGTTTATTTACTTCTTGCAAATTATAAAGTTCCTATGAGTATCATGAAAAGTAAATAATAATATTATGAACCCTGGGTTAGACTGATCTTAAGGGTAATGCACACAATCCTCGGAGGGACAGTGATTATGTAATGACTGACGAACAAATCGTTACTAATTAAGCGGAATAAACATAAATAGCAGATTAACAAAAATCACTAAAAATTTAAACCATTTTTTTAAAGAGATCCATTCCAAAGAAAACTCTTACTGAAAGGTCCAAAACCTTATATACACCATTATTCACATTGTACATATTCGGTACATCTCATCTCGAGAATAACATATAACAGTTTCTTTACCAAATTATACATGAGCAACATAAAACCTCGAGGCACATAAGCCAAAATCTCTTTTTGATCATAAAACCAGTACGAACACTAGTAAAAATTGGGCCATTATTCACGAGTGAGTCCTGTCACAAACCCCTCTCTACAGGCCCTCACAAATAGGGACGGTTGTGAGTCTGGCCCTCACAAATGGTCCGTGAAGAGAACTCACATGAAAAATACTAGTGGCCCTCACAAATACAATTGTCACGGACCAACTGACCCTCAAGAATGTTATATTGAGGGACTATTTAACCTTCATAAATACATTTTTGAGGACTATTTAGCCTTCATAAATACATTTTTGAGGGTATCTTTAGTTCTCATAAATACATTTTTGAGGGACTTGATGGTCCTGGAGAATATATTTTTGAAGGGCTAATGTCTTCATTAATATTATTTTTGAGGGGCCATGTGGTCGTCATCAATGCAATTGTGATGGCCAATCTGGACCTCAACACTACATTTTTGAGGGACTAAAGACCTTCATCGATATATTTATGAGGGACTACTGTAAATGATTTGGTTATTGATTATTGAATGATTTATTAAATGTTAATTAATTGTTACTATAGTGAATATCAAATTTTAAATGAAAACTTTGTATACATAACCTCAAGAAATATTTTTATACTAATTCACATGACATCATAAGAAGATTCAACACCAAAATGACACATAAAAATGTGAAATCACCTCAAACCAATTTCTGTTATTGAAGCAAAATATTATCCATACATTGCGTGCTCAACGTTGATATAAATAAAGAATACATATGGTTCTAAAATTTGAGATTGATGACAATCAACATATCATGCTAGAAACTCTTAAGATCTATAATGTCTCCATATTCCTTCAAATGATGTGGTGCTCTTCATCAATGTTAGACCTGATACGGCTAGGTACTTGAATATTCTTCTCCTAAAAATGACAAATCATTATATTAATAGAATTTAAAGTTTATACATAAATCATAGTACAACAAACAACTTACCCTTATATTTCGGTTTTGATCTACTCCAAGGTGCATTGTCCATCGAAATCCATCATTAAAAGTAATTCTACCCTATCAATATAAATACAAAAACGAATCAGAGTGAGTGCAAAGTAGAGATAAATGTAAGTGAACCAACATAGCAGTAACATGCACCCGTAAACTAAAATTATGATAGAACTTAGTAAATAGTACATAATTAAAAAAAACTCAGTGGGTTATATGCACCTTTTTTACGGACTCAAAAAGGTATTGAAAAATATATATTCAACCAATCATCTCCTATTACAACTAAATGGCAGATATATTATTGCACGTGTAGATTGTTCAGCTAATTCAGCTGCGTTGCTAATTCAACTAATTTAGCTGTGTTGGGCTAATTCAGAAAAAGAACAAATGCAATAATTCACATTGTAACTTGGGTCCGATTATGTACAAAGAAGGTTCTCACAAACGAAAGTTTGAAAACCACATTGAACTCTGACATCATGTCTATATTAGGCTTCTACATATTATGTGCAATGATTGAGCAACTTACTTTTAAGCAAAAATAAGCTAAACTAAGAGCAGCGTGATAGCAGGAATAGATACCAAAAAATGAACTTCACGTATGGCACATGGTTGATAGCTAAACTAAGGCCCTAGCTTGTTGGTACATGCGGTGGTGTGTTGGAGCTTGCTTAGATCAATGAATACATAGTGAAGGTTTAGCTGAGTAGCTCTTCTTCTAGAGTGATGACAGTCGTGTGGCATTAACTCAGAAGATGAAGAAGAAAATGCCTATGATCGCAGCAGTGCACTTGGTTGATTAGTGATGCAGTTGTAGAAAATTACTGTTGTCATTGTTCTATCTGAGAGCTTGAAGGCTACGTAAATCCATTGAACTTGCAAAATATGCAAGTCCTTAAAAAACTAATAAGTTAAAAATCAATCTGTAATATATTATCAACCAAAATCATCACTGAGTGAACTAGGACTAGATCTTGTATAGTAGGAACTAATTAGTAAAATTTTGTACTTATTCAACTATTTGTTCTGCACAAGTAAAATTGGCTGAATGATTAATATAAATAGAGATAGTCTATGAAATATTCAGAACTGTTTATACAGGAAACTCATTAGACATAATCAAGCAAGGGAAATAAGTTGCTACATATTTAAAAAGAATAGATAGAGTTTTGACACATGCCTAATAATGGCTTCTAATTAACTTGCACGGTGCTCCCAATTGTTTTGATAGGTTATGCACTAATAACAACTTCGAATTCGCTACAGAAAATGTTGATATGTGAGACCTAACACCATCACAATTGTTTTCTATAAGAACAAAAGCACCAACTAATTGGTTATGCAACAAAACCTACCTGTTTATATTGACTCCTTCACTTTGACAAAAGAACAATCTGTTCATTCAAAGTCTTCCATGCACGAGCTTCATAACAAGCTTTTATTATTGAGATAACAACATCCCTGATTCCAGTAACATATCCAGCAAGTCTCATCTCCTTTTCTTGCTTCAAATATGACTCTATTGTCGCCTCCAAATTGTTTCCTAAAGGGTCAGATTTCATCACAGTAACGAGAAGCATGTCAATAAATATAGCCAAAGCCATATCAAGTAAATAATAAGTTAATTATTTAGTAGAAACATCATAACATTTCTCAAGAGTTGTTTACAATCTGATTGACAAAGCCATATTTTAGAATCATGCATCAGGCTCATTACCTTTATTTTCAAATCGGTCAATATAGTGAATAATAATAGCCTAGTATATAAAGAAAAATAATGAAACTGTTCTAATGGACATAAACCACATGTATAAGGTTACAACTATGTTTTAATGGATAGCAGGGGCAACACTGTCAGCTTTTAGGTTTTCCCTTGGCTAAGCTGCTGAGTAGTCTAAGTATTAATACATTGTTTCTGTGTAATGTGAATATATACAAGGGACTACTCAGCAGTTTAAGAATTATCTGTGTTAAGGATAATTATCATAAGTTAAAGGATATCATGTGAAAGCTACTGGAAAGGAAACTGGCTTAAACTATTATCCTAGATTTGTCCTTATACAAGTCTATTATGATAAAACCAACATGTCATATAATAATGTATACACTAATATAGGTCAAACAACAATGTGTAGCATATTAAACGAGGGGACAAGATACAGTAATGTGGAAAGTTCAGCATATTATATTCTAGGAATGAAACCTAGAATGTATATAGGTCCAGTAATGTGGGTGTTTCATGTGAAACACATTCTACGTCATTTCTATATAGGTCCAACAGTTTAAGAATTATCTGTGTTAAGGATAATTTATTATATATGCTAATATGACCTATAATAACACATTGTATATATAGTTTATACCCAGTAGGATCCATGCTTTACTCCTGCTGAAATCTATTGAACACATTGTCTAAACGCATTGTTGTTTGATAATGAGTAAATACCCAGATGGTGCCTGATGAATAAATAGAGGTCTGCAACTTGGTGAGTCTGAAATAGGAAAAGAAGTCAAGGACTTAATGAGTTCATCTTCTTACTGGTATGAAGCTACATTGAAGTGAATTGCTCAAAATAACATCCTCTTGGTACCCTCCATGACATGTATATGCATAAGTGGGCCCTAGGATGCCAACGCAATAACTGATGGACAGTGAGCATTAAAATCTACATCATTGGTGTGGGGGTAAGATTATTGGGCTTGCTCACCATCATGGGTAAAAGATGATGGGTTATATCACCCTTTCCCCAGGCTTTATAAATTGCAAAAAAAAAAAATAGGACAATTCTTTTGACTAAGGAGAACACACTAGGTATGGGTCAAAAGCAAACCAAGCAAACAAAAAGAAAAATATCATAGTGGCACAAAAGTATAATCATGTATAGTGTGTTTAAACTTTCTCTACATAGGATGGGTGCAAGCAAGCCTGAAGAGTAATTATGCAATAGAGTAATGCTCAAAAAATACTAAATACCTCATTTGAACGGCGAGCTACTGGTGTGAATGACACTGACGATGATGTGCTTTGCGTGTTATGCATTTGAGGGTGACTTGGTGGATTTTTAACAAAAGGAGGGCGCCAACTTTCAACAGTAGCCTTTAAGAAAGTAAAATTAAATGTCAATTTTTTTATGTTACTTTCAACATCCACATCAATCTATATTTGTTATGATGTACCTATGGCTGATAGGATGGTGAACGTCCATTTGTAGCACTTTGAATGGGAGTAATTCCTCCAAAAGGACCACTCTCAGCAGCTTGCATTTAAAACATATTTACAGTAGGTCTAGCTCTATTACCTTGCATGTGCACTGTGCCATATTCATCTCTACTTGAATTTACTTGTCTAGGAAGCCTGCCTAAGGCAGTCCCGTTTGAATTATGCTTCCTTGGGAACATGGCTACATCTGGACCACTTCTATTGTCTTGTGTGTGAAATGAACCTACACCAGTCCTATTTGTGCCACCTTGCATATGTAAGACACCTACAATACCCCCATTTGTAGCACATGTATTGTGAAATTCATCACCGTTGTCCAAATTTGTGGGGTGTTCTGTTGCACACTCAGTATTAAGACCACCACCCTAGAACAGACAGATCAATCGTGTCATAAAAATATATTATTACATTGACATAGAGAACTAGCTCAAATTACCTGTGATTGTTGATACCAAGTCACGATTTGGGAGACGGAGTTCTTCAAACCATTGACTATTTCAGTAAGCTCTTTAAGCTTCTCCTGAAATGGGAAATAATAATTACAAAGATATCTCTAAAACTATACTTGCTTCAGGAATGCTTGCTTTCAGACTGCACTACATTGATCATGAATTCTTGCTTTCAGACTGCACTACATTGATTGTGAATCAATCCCCCAGACCCAGAATCTCCTTCAGGTACTTGGGCATGGACTAACGAGGTTAGTGGGATACATTATGTCAAATTGGCCTTCACAAAGCCATGTTCAACCTGCCAAAAGGCCCATTGAAAACCAGTTGGCACCTTGACATACCCAACAAGATTAGTGTATTTTTGTGGCTAGTCAAAAATGAACTGATCATGACTAATAAAAGAAGGAAAAATAGGCACATCGCATACAACAACCTATGTCCTTATATAACCACGAAGAATAAAATAATCTACACACACTCAAGGATTAAGCTTTTACAAGATCCACTTGGGAACAATGTGACTTGTTTAGAAACTAGTACTATCTACAAGGAAGCTCTACTGCTGAATGGCTTGGCATAAACATCAATAGAGACGATAATCACTGCACTTAATTTGAATTTTGTCGCTGGATCATATGGAAGGTGAGAGAGTATAAAGTATTTGAAGGAAAGGATCTCAATATGGATCAGCAGGTGCAAGAGCTATCAAACAACATCATGCTAAATAACCATGCTTTTAGGAAGATCAGGGGTGGTGACCCTTCAGTCACAAATGTTAGCTCTCAAACACCAGAAAACCTATGTGACTAGGTCATATATGAAGACACTATCCTCATGTGAGTGCATGCAGCTGTGAAGGGTAGTGAGGTAGCCATTGATACTACAATACACAGAGGGGATTCACATGGTTAGGTGGCACAACAAAATGCATTAAGACCTCTACTGTCACTGAAGCTGAACTCTGAGCAATAGAACTTGCATTGAATCTGATAAAAAAAATTAACTATATGAAAGTGGTGATTGGAATTGATAGCAAATTGGCCATTGAATCCCTTGAAGGAGGAGGTTCTCAAAACCCTCATATGGATGCATGGATAAATTGAATTGACATGATCCAAATGCAATACCAAGAAGTAAAACTAATAAAAATTGGGAGGATAAACAACAACATTAGAACTAATGACATTAGTTTGCTAATAATGTTTTGGTTCAAATACTACAAGCATCCTCAAAGTTTATATAATTACATAGTCACCAAAAAAAGTAAAATTTTAGATCCATATTGGATTATATAATGGTAATGAATCCTCGTGGTGTACAATAATCTTAACATATAGAACTATGACAGCCATCTGTATGCATGATCACCTTTGTCCTAATTTATTGCAATATGAATTTTTTTCATTATAGAAGTTAGCAACCATGATAAGTAATCTACTTCATTTGCACCCATTAAAATTTCATGAAGAACAAACACCATGATCAGTATATCTTCTTTCTTCTACACCTTTAAAGAAACCAGTTGAATATTTACTGAATTTTATGAATCTCAAGTAATGTAGTCCATGAAAACACAACTCTTCCTCTAGTATTCTGGTTATCTCTCTTTGAGGTCAGGTTATAGAACCATGATCTTTTGGTTCTTATTATTTTAGTATGAGTTTTGAAACCAATGAAGAATTAAGCTTAAAGGGGTGGTGCTATGAAGTTTTTTTAGTTGTTATAGAGCTTATAGAGTTACCTGATGAGTTGGGTGGTGGTCGTGAAGGTTCAAGTGATATGATTCAACACATTGCAGGTGGTGAACTCATATCTCTGTTCTTTCAACTTCTCAATTGTTCTGCAATAATATATAGTGTAATTAGTAACCACTATGCATTATGCAACTCATATGTCACTATGTGGTTGCTCTCCTGAAGGTTTGATATCCCTCTATCGATCTTATTTGATTCAGACCGTATGGTCTTAGAATCATAAATATTGTAGCCCCGTTGGTGAGATGTTAGGTGGGTGATATGTTTCTTTATCTTGCATATTATATAGGGAGCAAAATAACAGAAACCAAGTGAATCATGATACATAAACCAAATTCTCAGAAACATAACATAAAGAATAGAGAAAATAGCAGTAAGGTATGTTCAAAATATGAATGGACTGGTCGTATGTTGGAATGGGAGCTTCCTTCAGAGCTTCACTCATGGTTGGGTGGGCATGGCATCTCCTTGATATGTCCTAACTACATGTACCATATTGTAAAGCAAGAATGGCCTCATGGATGAGCTCACCTATGTGTTAGGAATAGTTCTAGTGGGTTGTTATTTTGGTCTTTTATTCCCATCTATCATTGGTATTTAGAAATGTTTGTCATCATATCGTAAAATTTCTTTTAATATCCTCTCTATCCAAAAAGAGGGTATATAAAAGCTACACATTACATAGAAAAGCTACACATTATGTCTTCATCCACTTGATCCAGAAATTATCATGATTTTCAAGGAATCTATCAATTCTCTTCTTCATGTTCTTCATCAAAATTTCCCCATGATAGACAACCTATAGGCCTCCATGGTTGAACAATTTGGCTATTATCTCCCATGCCACCCCATGGTTTTTACATGCCCAAAGGAAATTGGCAGTGATGGACTGAATATCATTAACAATGGTGTTAGGAATTAATAGTGGTGTTAGGAATTAACAGTGATGTAAGGAATTAACAGTGGTGTTGGCAGTGATGGACTGAAATTGGCAGTGATGGACTGAATAACATTAATTAGTGGTACGTTGGTATGTTACTGAGTTGATGTGGGAATTGTCAGCCTAAATCTGTAATATACCAATTAAAGCTTCATCTATGGATTTAATAATACTCTTGAGATTATCTTTGTACTGATAAAAATATCTTGTTTCAGTAATGGTTGGTGATTTAAACATATATATGAATGATCACAAGGAAGATTGACACCTAAAGCAACAACCTCATCGTCAGCAGGACAATCCATTCATACACTAAATGATTCAGGTTCTTCATCAAGTGAAACCAGGCCAGCTAAGTTCTGATTTATTGAAGATATATACATAGACACCAAGACAGCTAAGTGGTTCTCATTTTTCTTTCTCTGATGTTCATGCGGATGAGACAATGATATGTCGAATCGAGGTAGGGCGCACCTGAATGAATGGCCAAAGGCATTGCTATCCGGCACGACAAATCCCGCGTCAAGCTTGAAGGACCCATCTTCCTGGAGTTCCCCTTCACACCCACCACCGCTCCCCGGCAGCCTCATCACTGTGGTCCCGGAGTCGGTGGTCCAAGGATCTATTCACCTCAGATGCGGCGGTGGTGGTGGTAGTGTCGGCCTCAAGGAGGACTGGCTCTGCTTTGTTGATATTGATAAACAGTAAAGATAATTGGACAGATGATAATAACAATCACCAGATTCAAAAGGATTATGAGGAGTGGTGGTGGTGAGAGAAAAAAAGAAACCAAGAAAAACAACTGGCTGATTACCGGGCACGATGACCGTCATGGTGGCGGAGACCAAATCGTCGGTGTGCACAGCAGCACCAGCGGCACCGCCGCTGCCTCCGCGCACCGCCGATGGAAGGGGATAAGTCTTGTAGAAACACTAAGATGTAGATGAAGAAGAAGAAGGGAGGCAGCGAAGATTCAAGTAGGGAAGAGAGGCGCACACAAACGGATTGCCTTGGAGGGAATGATTTGGGGAGGAATCTTTTCACTTTGCCGCTGGCCGAGAGGATAAAAGGGAAGAGGACAAGATACACATACCAGAGGAAAATGGAAAAGGGCAAGAAGCGAGGTGCTCGTCGAGTAAAAAGGGACCGGTGCGGAGAGGGGAGGACCGGCCAGACGCGCACAGCGTGAGAGGAGGAAGCACGGAGTGACGAAACAATTCTTGCGCAGGGGAACGAGTGGGGAGGGTTTTTCTTTTCCTTTTTTATTTTTATTTCCAAATGTTGTATTTTAGAATGGAGGGAAGGGATATGAGATGGAGGGAAAGATTTGGCATGGTATTTTTCACGGGGTGATTAGTGAGTAATGTATTTGTGAGGGATTAGTGTTCACATAAAAGTTCTAAGGATGTTAAAAACACGGTAGAGGGATTTGGTCCCATATTTGAAGGATGAGTCCTCACAAATAGACATCATTATTCACAATCTATGGTTCCTCACAAATGTTCTTCAATAAAGGCCAAATTGTTTTGTAGTGGAACCAACTCCAAGGACCTGAGAGTACAAGACATGACAGATAGTACACTCAACCTGAGCTGTCACTACTGCCTCAGCTGTTGTTCTTCCTCTATAGAAAGGTCTTCACCTCCTCGTGCACGTCCACCTAAAAATTTGGGTCCCACGGGGGTGAGACAATTGAAAATTGCCCCAGCGAGAGATATAACTCTCCTTCGACCATAATATTATCACAGATTAAGAAATTATAAACTGAGCAGAGGTTCTTTTTATATTAAATAAGCATGATAATTCATTATATGAACAAAATGTGGTAATCTCCTTCCTTAAGGAGAACATTGCATCTACCCATGGTAGAGTTATCAATCATCTATCTACTTTTGCTAGGAATGTAAAGAAACATAAATAACATCTATCCACTAAGGATGTATAAAAAGAATGTAACATCAGCGAAATGATTTTCGTATTTAAGCAAACATGCTAGGCGGCTGATTACACTTTGCAATCACACTTAAGCCCTGAGGAGATGAGGTATACCGCTCATACTCCAACCGATCACTGCGAAGTCAAAATCGGTACCATACAAGGTCAATGGCAGAGCCGGCTGCCAAGACCTCACCCGTCTCGACCAGTCCGAGACCACAGGCTGGACATCTCGTGTCACTGCTAAATAGATTTCCAGGTTATACTGACAACTTCGCTATGTAGAGCTACAGTGTCAACTGCACTCTCTTCGGGAGAGAAAGATCTCATGTTTATCTAACATCCATCCCGGCCTTCATCTTCGGGATATTCATGATACATCCATCCCGACACATATAATGAAGGATTGAGAGATCTCATGTTTATCTCACGTCAATCCAACATTAGGGTGTACGGATATTTTCGCCCATCACCCCTGCATATTCAAAAATATGCAATCTCCGGGTTATGCCGCAGAGCAACCCGTTTCACCATTCAGGGAGGGACCTGGCGCCGAATGGATCTATGGTCAGGGCACTACATGATAAAATTACACTTGATTAATTAAGTGCATTACAATATTCTTTTAGCATCAGTCAAGTTTTCAAACAAGAATTATTATGACAAATGCTACAAAGAAAGGTATAATACATCTATCAAGTACTTTCAAATCTTTAAAACACATGATACTTGGGATCTCAGTCCCTTATCACATTACTGGGAATTCTCATCCCTTCACATCATCATTATCATGATTACTGGATCTGGGTATTCAAACCCTTAGATCATCACATAACATTGTTACCTCTATAACAGGTAACCATTACCTCTAGGTCCTCAGACCAAGGTATTTATTTCACTTGTTGTGCAAGTATTCACATGGCTCACAAAGCCATCACACATCTTGTCACCTCTCACTAGGCAACAACTTATTCACATGGCTCACAAGGCCATTCACATCTTATCACCTCTCACTAGGCAACAACTTATTCACATAATACTTGTTATGTAAGTATTTAACATGCCTTACAAGGCTTATGCAATAAGAGAAATACAATCTTCCCATCATTAGGGTTAGGGTTTTCACTTTCTTATCGATTAGGGTTTCTCTTACATATCATTACCCTTCATTAGGGTTAGGGTTTTCCCTTTCTTATCGATTAGGGTTTCTCTTACATATCATTATCCTTCATTAGGGTTAGGGTTTTCCATTATTAACCATTTAGGTTTTCAAGATCATATTATCAATGATCAAACCCTAATTCATTTCTCCACACATCTAGGAGCAAACATTGATATCATAAGTATTCAATCATACTTATTTATTATCATCATTTATCATTAAAATAATCATCAACACAAGGTATGAGTTCGTCTCTCATCCTTACTAGGGTATGATTACATCATACTTTATTAACTTGGCTTAACCCTTTCTCAAGGTATGTTAGCCTACAATTATCAAAGTGCATTAAACTTATTACATCTCAATGTAACAATTGACATAACACACTTCATGTGTTACTCATCCAAGTATAATGTATTTAAGGTGCATCAAGGTACATCAACCTTGAAGTGTTAGATGTGATATCTATCATGTCTTGATGTATCACTTCCCTCCTCACTTTTTACATACTTAAGTTCATTAACTTATCTTGTATTAGGGTATGCCCCATCCTAATACTTTATGCACTAGCTCATCACATTTATCATGTAATGTATTGGTCGTAAGTCACACAATTGAATTATTCAACCATCATTAATGATATGAACTCATCTCGGGTTAAGGCATTATTGATATAGGATTAACCATTATCAACCACTCTAGGTGTTTCACCTATCAAGGTATTATCCACACCATTACTTGGTGTTACACTCATCACTCCTAAGAGTGTCTTGCCCTTACCTTTACAAGGTGTATAGGGTTAAATCATGTGCATATGTTCACCATATCGGGTTGTAGGTGTATAGACACTCACCATATCAGGCTATGATCTGCACTTGTCTCCATATCGGGCATGAGGTAACTTCTTAACCTCATATCGGGCACAACATATATGTATGTGTTGCCCATGATACTTATGATGTATCAACCCATCACAATGCCGAGCTAGAAGTACATTCAATCACCCTATCGGGCAAGTCACCATCTAGGGTTAGCCATGACGGGTTGGGGTTTGCCATATCAGGTTCAACACAATATACAAGTCAATTAGAGTGTAGGGAACCAAAACATATTGGGCTACACTATCAATCATTAGGTTGCAACACCCATGTCAGGTTAGGGTTGATTGTGACGGGCTCATGGTACATATATGTGTCGCCCATTATGCTTAAGAGTTATCAACTCATCACCTTATCAGCTACCATATTGTCTAGGGTTGTGTATCGTGCAACCCTATCATGCAAGGTCATGTGTCGTGCAACCATGTCTTGCAAGGTCATGTAGGCCTCATGATACTAAGTTCCAATGATGTATCATATGATCATACCATGCATTATCACTTGTTACTCTTCACTTATATCGGGTTACCCAAAATAGGGTTTGTTGTTAACTTACAAGTATACAATTGACCTTGTATCGTGTATGGAGTCTATACTTGACTCCCTATCGTGCAAGAGGTGTATACTACACCCCCATATCATGCAAAAAAGTATTCATTCATATCCATATCGTTCAAGTGAAGTAGGTGCATCATCGTATCGGGTTAAAAGTGCTTTCTTGTGTGCTTACACCCGATATCACTTTTATAAGGTGATACCATCATCTTCAAGCTCTAGACCTTTGTTCTAACTGATATAATTCATGGAAACATGTCTAAGCAACTAATTGAACTCATAATTTCATCAACTATTTCAGGAAATTTCGGAATTAAAAGTATTTCACTAATTAGAGCAATTTAGGTGAAGAATAATAACATGGTTGAGTTCAAGTTATATAACCCGCCTTAAGAACCACTTCAAAGCTTCAAAGTCCAAAGCTCCATGTTCCTAAGGTTGAAGATGACTTTATCAAAGGTCCAAGGCTCGTTCACAACTCCTTCATATACAAGGAATCACCATGGATAAGAAATTGGTGAATAAGAAGAGAAAAGAAGATCAAAACCCTAAATTCATGCTTCAAACCAATGTTGAAGATGATCGTATCATCACCTTAGGGTTAAGTTTTGAGTTCCTTTGCTCCTTGGACGAAACCCCACCACTCTTGGGCGATATGGACTTCCTCCTGGCCGACACAACCTTGCTTGTGGCCGATACCCCCTCACTTGTGGCGAAAATCACTTCAATTGGCCGATATCAACTTGCTATGGACAATAACAACATGGTATGGCCGATACACTTGCTATGGCCGATACCCAAGGCCTATGCACGATACCCTTGTTCCCTTGCATGATATGACAACCCTCTTGCATGATATGGCACTCACTTGCACGATATGGCACTCAACTCTTCACCCTATTGGCCGATATCACCTTATATGGCCAATTTCACCTACTTGGCCGATATGCTTTTGCTATGGGCAATATCCAAGGGCCTATGCATGATACCCTTGCTTTCCTGCACGATACAAGAGCCCCATGAATGATACCACAAGGTAGGAGGGTGGAAAGGGTCGAAAAATTGCACCAAGGGGTGAAACTAGGGGTATATATACTTGTTGATCATGAAGAAAGGGAAAAATGAGGTGTCAACATTTTGAGCTAGTAGGTACCACGTGTCATGCATGGGTGACACGTGTCCATGCATGCATCAACATTTATCTTGACATGCAAAAAGGTTGTGTATCATCTAAAGATGCAAATTTGTCCATTACTTATCCATTTGGATAAGTCATCTAGGTTTAATCACTATTTTAAGTCAAGCCGATACACTTTTTCTAAGGAAACTTGTTGGCCGTCACACCTCACATCCTTGAGGTTCTTTGCACGATATGGACTTTTCCAAGAGTTCAAAAAACGATATGGGACACCTCCTTGGGATCCATGGCCGATAGGCACTCATATATAAGCTTTTCAACTTGATACAACTCAAGTTAAGCTTCCAAATTCAACCCTTTTTCTTGGTCATTTCATCACCAAGAGTATCATCATTCATAATTGATCCAAACATGGTGTCTCAGTAATTCTCTCTCCTATAAATGATACATATAGTAAGTATGAACATTGTAGAGGTGGTAATTTTCATAAAAACCCCGTATTTTGGGTAAATTACAATTTGTACCAAAATTGGCACACAATGCTCCAACATTGTTCAAAAAAGTTCAAACTTGTAGCATCATTCTCTCTCTTATGATGCTAAAACATATAAGGCACATTCAACATGTGACATTTTGCATTATATCCCCTCAATTTGGGCAAATTGCACTTTGGTCCAAAACAAAGGAAAATTGCTCAAACAACATTCAATCAGGACCAAACTTGAAACATAAGTATGTCACATGATAACAAAGCACCTTAGAGTATTATATTAAAGTTCTAATCAACTTTATTTTCCAAAACAAATAGGGTTACCTCATAACCCAAGTCAGGGTCGTTACAAGTTATAAACCCCTAACAAGGATTTTGTCCCCGAAATCCCAAGTACATGGAGACAGATATTATTCATACCTTATTTAACTCAGGTGTCAAACCTCACTAATTTGTCACCTTTCTCAACTTACAACTTTATGTGAAATTATTCTTGATTATGGGAAGTCTCCCATACTCCTCATTAGCATTTCACTTTTAAAGGAAATACTAGAATTATGTTCTGTCACCCACTTGTGACTACAAGTCTTATCATATATCTGTTGTGCCATCTAATCTGCTGACACAACATTAATCTTTCTTACTACTTTTACCAATTATCTCATTAGTTGTACATTCTCTCGTCATAAGGGAAGGTTACTTATCAATTAAGAACTTATCTTAGAGGTATCTTTAGATGTTATGTATAAACTGCCTCAACAATCTGAATAGGGATATTCTAGGAAGTTATCTTTAGCTTGATCAACTTTTCCAAAACAATTCTACTATTGTTCCTTCAACTCATACATCTTTGTTGATGTCATGTTTATGCGGAGAATAAACCCCTAACATGTGATGTCCATACTATTTTATGTAACTAGACTGATTTCACAGTTGGCCATGTTGGTATGTATGCCCATAGAGCAAGTCATATGATGATTGTAATGGGATACTTTGTAAATGATTTGAATAATAATAAAGGCAATTTCCAATCTATATGTTTAAACTGTTTTTGAGATGATGGCGTAACATGATAGATGTCTAAAGATTGTATTACTCAATGACATATGCTTTTAGGTTCATGACCTAAATGATGAGATCATATGAATGTTAAGAGTATACTTTCTTGTTTAGTCCCTAGTCGGTTGTTATTGAGGAAATAACCATAGACATCAATAACACTAAAGACTAGATTGTGTGTTGGTTGATGACAGAATCTCATTAGTCATGATATGGTGATATCAAACCAAGCACATAGGTACTTGTTAGAGAACAAGGTACC
The DNA here is from genome assembly GCA_963693085.1 of Alisma plantago-aquatica. Lineage (NCBI taxonomy): Eukaryota > Viridiplantae > Streptophyta > Magnoliopsida > Alismatales > Alismataceae > Alisma > Alisma plantago-aquatica. The sequence continues at coordinate 307,224,195 of OY856414.1, forward strand.
GGACAGACCCACCGTGAGAGTGACACATGGAACCATGACATGGTAGTCATAGTCAGCTCTCACAGTGATGGTGGTGAGTGTGATTCTTAGACCTGAAATCACTACACTCAACACATGTCGTTGGGTACACTTTGACATCATCAAACGCAATCCTGAAACATGGGTTGTTATAAAGGTGATGATTGGGTGGCTTTGACACATGGGGCTTTTGAGGGGTGAGTGATAGATATGGGATTTGTCCCTCCTAAGGGAGTTTGATATCCTTGGCCACTTGATGAGTAGGATTGAGAAAGGCATGCACATGCACGTGTGAATCAATATGTGATATTGATGTCATACACATCTCACTCGGTCTACTCTGAGATCAAGGAAATGAATGAACATTGACAGGATGACTGTTCCATGCCTCGAGTTCATTCTGGATATCAGAGACAAAGGAATTATACATTCACTGTAACACCATTCACGGATTGTAGGATGAAAGTTGTTCTCTAACTTTCTACTTTCACTTGGGTAGCAATGATGTGTGACTAGACACCGCTCTTTGCTTGTGAAGTCATAAATGTTATGGACTTTCACTGCCAACGTGAAATGGACCTGCAGGGTCACACACATAGGATTTAACCTGGAAGAGGAGTTTTGTCCACAAGCAATGTTTAGATTGATTACTAAAGGAGTTTAGTAGTTCAATTAAACACTCAATTAATCGATAGCTCAATATCATAATGTTCAAGGTGTTGGACGCATTGATTGGAGTATCGGATTGATTGAAATCGCATTTGACTGATTCTGCACAATCTGCACTCCCAACCGATCGGTTCATGTGATGAACCGGTCGGCTGAGGTTGCTGAACCGGTCGGCTCAATTGTTGAACCGATCGGCTCATGCACAGAGTGAAACGACCGGTTCAAGTGTTTAACCGATCGGTTCAACTGGTGCAATCGAGCAACTTGGGTAAGTAGGATTGGTGAGAATTTTCCTTTCGTTTCAATTGCCCAATTTGATTGGGAATAATATTGGTATTCGATACCAATTGGGAAAGAAACAAGGAAAGTCAATCGGGAACCAACCTGGAACCCCAACCGACCGGTTCATGAGTGAACCGATCGGTTCAAGGGTCCCAAACGATCGGTTCAGTGGTGAACCGATCGGTTCAGGTCCCCAACCGACCGGTTCACTTGTGAACCGATCGGTTCAGGTTGCGAGATGGTTGCTTTTTGTGGAAAAATCCCGAACCCTTCTACTCCTGCTTTAGTCCCGTATTGTCGGGCACAGAGAACCCTGTCCCATGACCCGCGTATATATATAGGGGTATTGGGGGCTTCTCTGAGTACAACTCAGTGCATGTTGATTGCTCTGCAAAGTTGTCGTTCTCTCTGGTTTTGGTAACCGAGAGAGAGCCCGAGCAAGTGCTTCCCGCAAAGGGAGGTGCAGCAAGGGAAGGACAACTGCAGTTGCAGTCGATAGCAGGAGAGTGTGTTGGCGACTAGTACGTCAACAGGAGGGTGCGACTCCTTCCACTTCCTTGTGGGACAAGGAGAGTGGAGTTCCGGGTGGTCCGTGTGGACTACTTCAGAGGCGGGAGGTCACTGCCGCTCAGGAGGACAACTGTCATCCGACAGTCTGGTAGGAGGAGGAGTCTTCAGTCCCGGTGCGACCAGGAGCTGCACAGACACCGTCCAAGACCGGAGGTGAAGACCACGCAAGGCGCGTGGCATTGTCGCCGAGCAAGCCTCAGGACAAGGTATGATTCACAAACCTTATTTCCTATCATATAGATGTCGACACGATTCCTTTTGTTCCGGGTTTGGGGAGAAAATTTTTTTGTTTCCGCTGCTTCTCTGTCTCCTATAAAACCCAACAGTGGTATCAGAGCCACGTCGACCTCTCTATATTTTAGGATTATTGATGTGATCGATTTTGGTTTGTCGCCTTTATTTATTGCATGCGATGCGAATAATATCGGCTTTATACATGTCCAATCCACAAATCCCTAATATACATATATGATATGTAATATTAATGCACTCGATACGCGTCGCCCTTAAACGAGTTTTGTGGTGGATGTGTAGCATGATTATGGCCTATAAAACCCTATATCTGTGTGTGGTTGTTTGTGTGGTTGCTTGCATCTCGGTCTGCGCACCAATTCCCTTTCTCATATTCCTGATGTAACTCGAAATAATTCGAGAATTATTTCCTACCTTTGCTCCCCCGAATGTAACTCGGGGTTTCACAATTCAATTGTAAATAGGATAGATTTTATTTCATGTTATGTCAAAGAACGGAGGACAACCTGAAGACGATCGGTTCAAGGAGTGAACCGATCGGTTGGTGATCCAGACGGCCGGTTCAACGAACGAGATGAGCGGGTGGCGACCTGAGGAGATGCACGATGACCAGTGGACCGATCGGCTGGAGGCGCCAGTCGATCGGCTGGTGGCACCCGAGCAACCAACCTGATGGCGAGCCGATCAGTCATGGAGATGAGCTGATCAAACCCATAAAGGCAGGCACAGATTTCATCTTGTACAGGTTGCATGTGATGTAGACCTAGATGACCGTGATTCCTCTTGGCTCGAGGAATTACAAATAGGATGGCCATAATCATTGCTTTTTATCGTTTATGCATGTTTTCTGTGGGATATAGCATGTATATGATACGTACTATATATTGTGGTGATTGGATATGTATATGTATATATATAAAACCCAAATCCCTCATTAAATATTAAGTTTTAGATGCCTTCCAAATGCGACACACGTGAAAAGCTTGATCGACCAAGTGTGGGCACGCCCTAGCGTGGTGCACCGTCTATCTCATGGAAGCGTGAAGGATGAATGTGTGGGTCTGCCCTAGCAGGGTGCATGTTCATCGTGTTGGCTTTGGGTTAGACTTAACAAGGTGACCTAGATAGGATCTAGCGCCTTGAGGCATGGAGATGATCATTGCAAGGAGTTGCATATGACATCTTTCAAGAGTTTCATATGATGCAATTGGCAAGAGTTGCCTACCTGAGAGATCTGAGTTGTGGGTGACAGCCCTAGCTGGTCCATGGCTCAGAGGATTTCAGGATCTTGACCCACTAGAAGATTGTACGCTGCAATCTTCCGAATTGATGGTGAGGGCTATCAATTTGAGTCAAAATAGTGGGAGCGGTAATTAATTAAAGGCCTAATTAACTATCGTCAAATTTTATTCAAATCAAATCAAAAGGGTTTTGACAAATGCAAATTTTCTCTTGTAGAATGGCAAAAGAATCATCTTTTAAAATGGGCAAATTAATTGAGAATAAATTCCATAACTGGTTGAGGACTGTGAGAAGTGTTCTGCACAATCCAGATATACCAGGAACCTTAGAATCCACTATATGTACGCTTAATGCGTTGGTGAAGAGGAAAGAAGGTAAGGGAGAGAAGTGTTCTCTCGCCAAACCAATTTCTTCTACATGGAGAGGATAGAAGGAACAATGGAAGAAGAAGTCGGAGATAGAGATCTCTACTTCTGGTGTATACGTGATAGAGATTAACTTCACTACTTCTTCGTCATGGGTACTTGATACCGGATGCGGATCTCACATTTGTTCAAATGTGAAGGATCTAAAGAGAAGTAGGCCTTTGGGGAAAGGCGAGGTTGAACTACGTGTTGCTAATGGGGAAAGAGTTGCCGCCAGTGTCGTAGGAACCTATGAGTTAACTCTACCAAGTGGGCTAATAATAGAGTTGAAGAACTGCTATTACGTACCTGCCATAAATAGGAATATCATTTCCGTCTCTTGTTTGGACAAAGATGGGTTTGAATTTCTTATTAAGAATGGAAAGTGTTCCATTTCTAAAGATGGGATCTTTTATGGCAGTGCCCCTATGTCTTATGGTCTATACTTGATAGACTTGGAGACAAGTGTATACAACGTAAACACCAAAAGGCAAAAACTCAACGACTCAAACAAAACATATCTCTGGCATTGTCGTCTAGGGAACATAAATGAGAAACGCATTTCTAGACTCCATAAAGATGGTTATCTAGACTCTTTTGATTATGAATCAATAGAGACATGTGAATCTTGTTTGTTGGGCAAGATGACCAAGACTCCCCTTTCAGGTAAAGGTGAGAGAGCTAGTGATCTATTAGGAATCATACATACTGATGTATGTGGGCCTTTTAGAGCTAATGCCAGAAATGGGTGTCAGTACTTCATTACCTTCACTGATGATTTCAGTAGGTATGGCTATGTGTACCTGATGAAACATAAGTCAGAAACCCTTGAAAGGTTCAAGGATTTCATGAATGAAGTACAAAACCAGCTTGGTAAAAGTATTAAGGCACTTCGTTCCGATCGAGGTGGAGAATACTTGAGCCAGGAGTTTGAGGACCTTCTGCGAGCCCGTGGTATTGTATCACAATGGACTCTGCCTGGAACACCACAGCATAATGGTGTGTCTGAAAGAAGGAATCGCACATTGTTAGATATGGTGCGATCAATGATGAGTTTTGCTGATCTCCCAATTTCTTTCTGGGGTCATGCTCTTGAAACCGCCGCGTTTATGCTTAACCGTGTACCATCTAAGTCGGTTCAAAAGACACCATATGAGATATGGTACGGGAAGCGTCCCGATTTGTCTTTTCTGAAGATTTGGGGTTGTGAAGCTTACGTCAAGAAAATGTTTCCTGATAAGCTTGGACCCAAATCCGATAAATGTTATTTTGTTGGATACCCCAAGGAAATGAGGGGATATTACTTATACCACCCTACTGACAACAAAGTGTTTGTTTCTAGGACAGCTGTGTTCCTTGAGAAGGAATTCATTTCCAAAGGAAGCAGTGGGAGGAATATAGAGCTTGAAGAGGTTCAAGCCCAACAAGAAAACATTGAACCAGTAGATGTACGAGAGGAAAATGGAGATTCACAAGGTGTTGTGGAATCTCATTCTCCTCAAGTAACACAAGGACCTCGTAGATCTAGTAGGACTCGCCTTGAACCTGAGAGGTTTGGATACCTTGTAACTCAGGAAGGTGGATAGTTGATCATAGATGATGATCCAACTACCTACGTAGAGGCTATGGAGGGACTAGATTCTGAGAAATGGCTTGAAGCCATGAGATCCGAGATGGAATCCATGTACTCCAACAAAGTATGGATTTTGGTGGAACCACCCGAAGGGGTAAAACCCATAGGGTGCAAGTGGGTCTTCAAGAAGAAGACCGACATGGATGGCAATGTACAAACTTATAAAGGCAGATTGGTTGCAAAGGGTTTTCGACAAATTCAAGGTGTTGACTATGACGAAACCTTTTCTCCAGTTGCCATGATTAAGTCCATCAGGATCATGCTTGCTATTGCAGCTTACTATGACTATGAGATTTGGCAGATGGATGTTAAAACCGCATTCCTTAACGGGAATATACATGAGGATGTGTACATGACACAGCCTGAAGGTTTTGTAGATCCAAAGAATGCCAATAAAGTCTGTAAACTGCAAAGATCAATCTATGGATTGAAGCAAGCATCTCGGAGTTGGAATCTTCGATTTGATGAGGAAGTCAAAGTGTTTGGCTTTATTCAAAATGAAGATGAACCTCGTGTGTACAAGAAGGTTAGTGGGAGCTTGACCACATTCCTCATATTGTATGTGGATGACATACTTTTGATGGGGAATGATGTCTTAGCCTTAGAGAAGGTAAAGACTTGGCTTGGGAAAACTTTCTCAATGAAGGACTTAGGAGAAGCATCCTACATTTTAGGAATTAAGATCTATAGAGATAGATCTAGAAGGCTTCTCGGACTAAGTCAGAGCACGTACATTGACAAGGTGCTGAAGCGGTTCAGCATGGAGAACTCAAAGAGAGGAAACGTCCCTATGCTACATGGAGTTACCGTCTCTAGAGCTCAATGTCCCCAATCTTGTGAAGAGAGGGAGCGTATGAATGGGATCCCATATGCATCAGCCATCGGATCCATCATGTACGCTATGTTGTGCACACACCCAGATGTCTCGTATGCTCTCAGCATGACGAGCATGTACCAGTCAGATCCTGGGGATGCTTACTGGACAGCCATGAAGAACATCCTCAAGTACTTGCGAAGGACTAAAGATCAGTTTCTTGTGTACGGCGGCGAGGAAGATCTGGTTGTAAAGGGTTACACCGATGCAAGCTTCCAAACTGATAAAGATGATTACAGATCACAGTCAGGATTTGTGTTTTGCCTTAATAATGGAGCTGTGAGCTGGAAGAGTTCCAAGCAAGAAACAGTTGCCGATTCTACTACAGAGGCCGAGTATATTGCTGCTTCACATGCAGCAAAGGAGGCTGTGTGGATCAGGAAGTTCATTTCTGAACTTGGTGTAGTTCCCAGTAGCTGTGATGCAATTGAGCTTTATTGTGACAATAATGGAGCTATTGCACAAGCTAAGGAGCCCAGATCACATCAGCGGTCCAAGCACATACTGCGGCGCTTCCATCTCATACGAGAGATCGTACAGCGAGGAGATGTGAAGATTTGCAAAGTACCAACTGAAGACAACATAGCTGATCCACTGACTAAGGCCCTTTCTCAGCAGAAGCATGATGGTCATGCTAGGTCACAAGGACTGCGTTTCCTTGGTGACTGTCTCTAAGTGCAAGTGGGAGTCTGTTGGTATGTATGCCCATACAGCAAGTCATATGATGATTGTAATGGGATACTTTGTAAATGATTTGAATAATAATAAAGGCAATTTCAAATCTATATGTTTAAACTGTTTCTGAGATGATGGTGTAACATGATAGATGTCTAAAGATTGTATTACTCAATGACATATGCTTTTAGGTTCATGACCTAAACGATGAGATCATATGAATGTTAAGAGTATACTTTCTTGTTTAGTCCCTAGTCGGTTGTTATTGAGGAAATAACCATAGACATCAATAACACTAAAGACTAGATTGTGTGTTGGTTGATGACAGAATTTCATTAGTCATGATATGGTGATATCAAACCAAGCACATAGGTACTTGTTAGAGAACAAGGTACCAGACAGACCCACCGTGAGAGTGACACATGGAACCATGACATGGTAGTCATAGTCAGCTCTCACAGTGATGGTGGTGAGTGTGATTCTTAGACCTGGAATCACTACACTCAACACATGTCGTTGGGTACACTTTGACATCATCAAACGCAATCCTGAAACATGGGTTGTTATAAAGGTGATGATTGGGTGGCTTTGACACATGGGGCTTTTGAGGGGTGAGTGATAGATATGGGATTTGTCCCTCCTAAGGGAGTTTGATATCCTTGGCCACTTGATGAGTAGGATTGAGAAAGGCATGCACATGCACGTGTGAATCAATATGTGATATTGATGTCATACACATCTCACTCGGTCTACTCTGAGATCAAGGAAATGAATGAACATTGACAGGATGACTGTTCCATGCCTCGAGTTCATTCTGGATATCAGAGACAAAGGAATTATACATTCACTGTAACACCATTCACGGATTGTAGGATGAAAGTTGTTCTCTAACTTTCTACTTTCACTTGGGTAGCAATGATGTGTGACTAGACACCGCTCTTTGCTTGTGAAGTCATAAATGTTATGGACTTTCACTGCCAACGTGAAATGGACCTGCAGGGTCACACACATAGGATTTAACCTGGAAGAGGAGTTTTGTCCACAAGCAATGTTTAGATTGATTACTAAAGGAGTTTAGTAGTTCAATTAAACACTCAATTAATCGATAGCTCAATATCATAATGTTCAAGGTGTTGGACGCATTGATTGGAGTATCGGATTGATTGAAATCGCATTTGACTGATTCTGCACAATCTGCACTCCCAACCGATCGGTTCATGTGATGAACCGGTCGGCTGAGGTTGTTGAACCGGTCGGCTCAATTGTTGAACCGATCGGCTCATGCACAGAGTGAAATGACCGGTTCAAGTGTTGAACCGATCGGTTCAACTGGTGCAATCGAACAACTTGGGTAAGTAGGATTGGTGAGAATTTTCCTTTCGTTTCAATTGCCCAATTTGATTGGGAATAATATTGGTATTTGATACCAATTGGGAAAGAAACAAGGAAAGTCAATCGGGAACCAACCTGGAACCCCAACCGACCGGTTCATGAGTGAACCGATCGGTTCAAGGGTCCCAAACGATCGGTTCAGTGGTGAACCGATCGGTTCAGGTCCCCAACCGACCGGTTCACTTGTGAACCGATCGGTTCAGGTTGCGAGATGGTTGCTTTTTGTGGAAAAATCCCGAACCCTTCTACTCCTGCTTTAGTCCCGTATTGTCGGGCACAGAGAACCCTGTCCCATGACCCGCCTATATATATAGGGGTATTGGGGGCTTCTCTGAGTACAACTCAGTGCATGTTGATTGCTCTGCAAAGTTGTCGTTCTCTCTGGTTTTGGTAACCGAGAGAGAGCCCGAGCAAGTGCTTCCCGCAAAGGGAGGTGCAGCAAGGGAAGGACAACTGCAGTTGCAGTCGATAGCAGGAGAGTGTGTTGGCGACTAGTACGTCAACAGGAGGGTGCGACTCCTTCCACTTCCTTGTGGGACAAGGAGAGTGGAGTTCCGGGTGGTCCGTGTGGACTACTTCAGAGGCGGGAGGTCACTGCCGCTCAGGAGGACAACTGTCATCCGACAGTCTGGTAGGAGGAGGAGTCTTCAGTCCCGGTGCGACCAGGAGCTGCACAGACACCGTCCAAGACCGGAGGTGAAGACCACGCAAGGCGCGTGGCATTGTCGCCGAGCAAGCCTCGGGACAAGGTATGATTCACAAACCTTATTTCCTATCATATAGATGTCGACACGATTCCTTTTGTTCCGGGTTTGGGGAGAAATTTTTTTTTGTCCGCTGCTTCTCTGTCTCCTATAAAACCCAACAGGCCATCCCTAGGTAACCCACATAAATCATCTAATTAGGAGTTTATGTTTTCACTTTCTCATACCACCTGACACTTCTTAGATACCAGGATTCCTTACTTTGATATCTATCACATGTGTCAAAAACTCATCACATCCTCATTTTTCTTTAATTTTGGGACATTACTTGTTACACATATTTTTATCTTGGAACCAAAGTCCAAGACAAATTGATACTTTTCTAAGTATCCATTAATTGAACATTTTTAACTTATGCAAATCAAGTGTCATGTCCCTGAAGGGAAAGAACACAAAGGAACATATTCCTTTCTTTGTTATTATCTAACATGTTCATGAGCATTTTGTGATTTTATCACATTTCCCATTTCCACATCATGGGAAAAGATCTTTACTATTCACACATGCTTTATCTGATAGGGTTCATCTCCCTTGTTATCATTCTCTTATCATGAGGATTATACTTTTCATTTCCTTATACATACAAATTGATCTGAGATCATCTCAGATTCCACTTTATTGCACTTAGGATGTGATATACATGTCCATACCATATTTCTAGTTTAGTTATACTCACTAGATTGTCTCAGAATGATTACTTGATCAGGGTAATCAGAAAGATAACAATCTAAGAGTTCCATACTTGCCCTATCTCCAATAATTATATATCTGGCCAGGGTATACAAGTACTGAGATTTGGTAGTATGCACTTTATGTACTATCATATTCCTCATTTTATGTATCATCACCAACACATGATTTGACATTCCTAGACTTTCTCCAGGCATCACTTCTATATCTCATCCTCTTTCACATAGATAAGAGCAATTATAGAGCATTTAAAAGAATACTGAACAGAATATAAATTCTAGTTCTCATCTTTTCTTCCCTATGTCCCCAAAGGACAATCAATAGGGAAGTCCATAACAACAATCCTTTTTAGGTTTAGTAGGGAACATCAAAATAAAGCATATCAAAATGAAAAGCTCTATATGACTATTACCCCTCGCGGCCACCCACCGCTTTAGGTTGACTCAACACATAGAGTCTAGTTGTTTCATGTTGTTGCTTTTGCCTTTTCACATTATTGGGATGTAACTTTCATAAGCCTTGCCGAGTCTACCTCGGTTGTTGAGTAATTTCCTCCTTTCTTTTTGAATAAAAGAGTTTAGTGTGCTCAACATGCCCATAACTATAGCATGTCTTATCCTCGTACCATGGTCTTATCGGTCTTATTATCGATGTAGAGACTAAGCCATGGGTTCTTACATGTGAAAAGTTAAGACCCTTGCCTTTACTTAGTGGCTACTGCCCTGGTACACTAGGCATTTATTGTACTGGTGGCAAAAAAAACATTGTCTTTTTAGAACAACTAGGCACATGTCTCTAGAATTGTAGAGACCTTTCCTTATTTCTCAACTTATTGCCCCATCTTGGGCATTACCATCGTAGATATACTATCTATCTATACTTATGGCAGAGTCTATTTTCTTGCCATATGCTAATCCTTCCCACATTTTCCACTGTTCCAACATGACTATGTCATTCAGGAACCTTTTCAAAGCCCAAAGTTTCTGTATTGAGGACTGGTAACCTAGATTGTAATGCTAGTATCCAGTCTACTATATGCATCACTGTTATCCTAACTTGCCCAACAAGAGCATAAACATAGGATTCTCTATCCTGATCGAGTCATGATAGGAATTCTCAAGCACTCATTCTTCTCTTGTCTGATCCCTTACACCCTCTCTTAGTGCAACAACATTGCTCTCAACAACATGTTCCTCGTATTCTCCAGTCATTTTTAAACTTCATCCTTTCTTCTGCATAAGAAGAAGTCACTATTGGGCATACTGGAGGACACTAACACAGACTCAACGTTTTTTTTAACTGAAGGACACTAACACAGACACTAACATAGACACTAACACTAACACTATTGGGCATACTGGAGGACACTAACACAGACACTAACACAGACACTAACACAGACTCAGCGAACCTTAAGCTCTGATACCAAAACTGTAACGACCGAAGAACAAATCATTACTAATTAAGCGGAATAAACATAAATAGCGGATTAAAAAAATCACTAAAAATTTAAACCATTTTTTTTAAGAGATCCATTCCAAAGAAAATTCTTACTGAAAAGTCCAAAACCTTATATACACCATTATTCACATTGTACATATTTGGTACATCTCATCTCGAGAATAACATATAACAGTTTCTTTACCAAACTATACATGAGCAACATAAAACCTCGAGGCACATAAGCCAAAATCTCTTTTTGATCATAAAACCAGTACAAACCAACTCCAAGGACCTGAGAGTACAGAGACGACACATAGGACTCATATCTACAAGACATGACAAATAGTACACTCAACCTGAGCTGTCACTACCGCCTCAGCTGTTGTTCTTCCTCTGCAGAAAGGTCTTCACCTCCTCGTGCACGTCCACCTAAAAATTTGGGTCCCACGGGGGTGAGACAATTGAAAATTTCCCCAACGAGAGATATAACTCTCCTCCGACCATATTATTATCACAGATTAAGCAATTATAAACTGAGCAGAGGTTCTTTTTATATTAATAAGCAGGATAATTCATTATATGAACAAAATGTGGTAATCTCCTTCCTTAAGGAGAACATTGCATCTACCCATGGTAGAGTTATCAATCATCTATCTACTTTTGCAAGGAATGTAAAGAAACATAAATAACATCTATCCACTAAGGATGAATAAAAGAAATGTAACATCAGCCAAATGATTTTCGTATTTAAGCAAACATGCTAGGCGGATGATTACACTTTACAATCACACTTAAGCCCTGAGGAGATGAGGTATACCGCTCATACTCCAACCGACCACTGCGAAGTCAAAATCGATACCATACAAGGTCAATGGCAGAGCCGACTGCCAAGACCTCAACCGTCTCGACCAGTCCGAGACCACAGGAAGGACATCTTGTGTCACTGCTAAATAGCTTTCCAGGGTATACTGGCAACTTTGCTATGTAGAGCTACAACGTCAACTGCACTCTCTTCGGGAGAGAAAGATCTTGTGTTTATCTAACATCCATCCCGATCTTCATCTTCGGGATATTCGTGATACATCCATCTCGACACATATAATGAAGGATTGAGAGATCTCATGTTTATCTCACGTCAATCCAACATTAGGGCGTACAGATATTTTCACCCATCACCCCCGCATATTCAAAAATATGCGATCTCCGGGTTATGCCGCGGAGCAACCCGTTTCACCATTCAGGGAGAGACCTGGCGCCGAATGGATCTATGGTCAGGGCACTACATGATAAAATTCCACTTGATTAATTAAGTGCATTACAATATTCTTTTAGCATTAGTCAAGTTTTCAAAGAAGAATTATTACGACAAATGCTACAAAGAAAGGTATAATACATCTATCAAGTACTTTCAAATCTTTAAAACACATGATACTTGGGATCTCAGTCCCTTATCACATTACTGGGAATTCTCATCCCTTCACATCATCATTATCATGATTACTGGATCTGGGTATTCAAACCCTTAGATCATCACATAACATTATTACCTCTATAACATGTAACCATTACCTCTAGGTCCTCAGACCAATGTATTTATTTCACTTGTTGTGAAAGTATTCACATGGCTCACAAGGCCATCACACATCTTGTCACCTCTCACTAGGCAACAACTTATTCACATGGCTCACAAGGCCATTCACATCTTGTCACCTCTCACTAGGCAACAACTTATTCACATAATACTTGTTATGTAAGTATTTAACATGCCTTACAAGGCATATGAAATAAGAGAAATACAACCTTCCCATCATTAGGGTTAGGGTTTTCCCTTTCTTATCGATTAGGTTTTCTCTTACATATCATTACCCTTCATTAGGGTTAGGGTTTTCCCTTTCTTATCGATTAGGGTTTCTCTTACATATCTTTATCCTTCATTAGGGTTAGGGTTTTCCATTATTAACCATTTAGGTTTTCAAGATCATATTATCAATGATCAAACCCTAATTCATTTCTCCACACATCTAGGAGCAAACATTGATATCATAAGTATTCAATCATACTTATTTATTCTCATCATTTATCATTAAAAGAATCATCAACACAAGGTATGAGTTCATCTCTCATCCTTACTAGGGTATGATTACATCATACTTTATTAATTTGGCTTAACCCTTTCTCAAGGTATGTTAGCCTACACTTATCAAAGTGCATTAAACTTATTACATCTCAATGTAACAATTGACATAACACACTTCATGTGTTACTCATCCAAGTATAATGGATTTAAGGTGCATCAAGGTACATCAACCTTGAAGTGCTGGATGTGATATCTATCATGTCTTGATGTATCACTTCCCTCATCACTTTTTACATACTTAAGTTCATTAAATTATCTTGTATTAGGGTATTGTCCCATCCTAATACTTTATTCACTAGCTCATCACATTTATCATGTAATGTATTGGTCATAAGTCACACAATTGAATTATTCAACCATCATTAATGATATGAACTCATCTCAGGTTAAGGCATTATTGATATAGGATTAACCATTATCAACCACTCTAGGTGTTTCACCTATCAAGGTATTATCCACACCATTACTTGGTGTTACACTCATCACTCCTAAGAGTGTCTTGCCCTTACCTTTACAAGGTGTATAGGGTTAAATCATGTGCACATGTTCACCATATCGGGTTGTAGGTGTATAGACACTCACCATATCGAACTATGATCTGCACTTGTCTCCATATCGGGCATGAGGTACCTTCTTGACCTCATATCGGGCACAACATATATGTATGTGTTGCCCATGATACTTATGATGTATCAACCCATCACCATGTCGGGCTAGAAGTACATTCAATCACCCTATCGGGCTAGTCACCATCTAGGGTTAGCCATGACGGGTTGGGGTTTGCCATATCCGGTTCAACCCAATATACAAGTCAATTAGAGTGTAGGGAACCAAACCATATTGGGCTACACTATCAACCATTAGGTTGCAACACCCATGTCAGGTTAGGGTTGATTGTGACGGGCACATGGTACATATATGTGTCGCCCATTATGCTTAAGAGTTATCAACTCATCACCTTATCGGCTACCATATTGTCTAGGGTTGTGTATCGTGCAACCCTATCGTGCAAGGTCATGTGTCGTGCAACCATGTCTTGCAAGGTCATGTAGGCATCATGATACTAAGTTCCAATGATGTATCATATGATCAAACCATGCATTAGCACTTGTTACTCTTCACTTATATCAGGTTACCCAAATTAGGGTTTCTTGTTAACTTACAAGTATACAATTGACCTTGTATCGTGTATGGAGTCTATACTTGACTCCCTATCATGCAAGAGGTGTATACTACACCCCCATATCGTGCAAAAAAGTATTCATTCATATCCATATCGTTCAAGTGAAGTAGGTGCATCATCATATCGGGTTAAAAGTGCTTTCTTGTGTGCTTACACCCGATATCACTTTTATAAGGTGATACCATCATCTTCAAGCTCTATACCTTTGTTCTAAATGATATAATTCATGGAAACAGGTCTAAGAAACTAATTGAACTCATAATTTCATCAAATATTTCAGGAAATTTTGGAATTAAAAGTATTTCACTAATTAGAGCAATTTAGGTGAAGAATAATAACATGGTTGAGTTCAAGTAATATAACCCGCCTTAAGAACCACTTCAAAGCTTCAAGGTCCAAAGATCCATGTTACTAAGGTTGAATATGACTTTATCAAAGGTCCAAGGCTCGTTCACCACTCCTTCATATACAAGGAATCACCATGGATAAGAAATTGGTGAATAAGAAAAGAAAAGAAGATCAAAACCCTAAATTCATGCTTCAAACCAATGTTGAAGATGATCTTATCCTCACCTTAGGGTTAAGTTTTGAGTTCCTTGGCTCCTTGTAAGACACCCCACCACTCTTTGGCGATATGGACTTCCTCCTGGCCAACACAACCTTTCTTGTGGCCGATACCCCCTCACTTGTGGCGAAAATCACTTCAATTGGCCGATATCAACTTGCTATGGACAATATCAACATGGTATGGCCGATACACTTGCTATGGCCGATACCCAAGGCCTATGCACGATAACCTTGTGCCCTTGCACGATATGACAACCCTCTTGCACGATATGGCACTCACTTGCACGATATGGCACTCAACTTTTCACCCTATTGGCCGATATCACCTTATATGGCCAATTTCACCTACTTGGCAGATATGCTTTTGCTATGGGCAATATCCAAGGGCCTATGCACGATACCCTTGCTTTCCTACACGTTACAAGAGCCCCATGCACGATACCACAAGGTAGGAGCGTGTTAAGGGTCGAAAAATTGCACCAAGGGGTGAAACTAGGGGTATATATACTTGTTGATCATGAAGAAAGGCAAAAATGAGGTGTCAACATTTTGAGCTAGTAGGTGCCACGTGTCATGCATGGGTGACACGTGTCCATGCATGAATCAAAATTTATATTGACATGCAAAAAGGTTGAGGATCATCTAAAGATGCAAATTCGTTCATTACTTATCCATTTGGATAAGTCATCTAGGTTTAATCACTATTTTAAGTCTAGCCGATACACTTTTTCTAAGGAAACTTGTTGGCCATCACACCTCACCTCGTTGAGGTGCTTTGCACGATATGGACTTTGCCAAGAGTTAACAAAACGATATGGGACACCTGCTTGGGCTCCATGGGCGATAGGCACTCATATATAAGCTTTTCAACTTGATACAACTAAAGTTAAGCTTCCAAATTCAACCCTTTTTCTTGGTCATTTCATCACCAAGAGTATCATCATTCATAATTGATCCAAACATGGTGTATTATTCATTCTATCTCCTCTAAATGATACATAGCGGAATTATGAACATTCTAGAGGTGGTAATTTTCATAAAAACCCCGTATTTTGGGTAAATTACAATTTGTACCAAAATTGGCACACAATGCTCCAACATTGTTCAAACAAGTTCAAACTTGGAATTTAGGCTTTCCAAAAGCCACCACTTAGCATAATTCTCTATATTATGATGCTAAAACATATAAGGCACATTCAACATGTGACATTTTTCATTATAGCCCCTCAATTTGGGAAAATTGCACTTTGGTCCAAAACAAAGGAAAATTGCTCAAACAACATTCAATCGGGAGCAAACTTGAAACATAAGTATGTCACATGATAACAAAGCACCTTAGAGTATTATATTAAAGTTCTAATCAACTTTATTAGCCAAAACAAATAGGGTTACCTCATAACCCAGGTCAGGGTCGTTACAGATTACACCTGAGGTAGTAGACCAGATATGAGTTAGAATATGAAGACATGTTTATGTTCTTATATGCAAGTAAAAGATGTTTGCTTATATGTGTACTTGTGATTATTGGTTGAACACACATACCAATATAGAAATATACTGATCGCATATTTGTCTTTTGGCATTTTAAGTATTAAGTATACTTGATTCATAGACATGAGGTAATAGATAAAGATGTTGAAGACACTAAAGTTATTCATGAAGGTTTAAATATAATGGTATATCATCATACATGTACATGTTAACTGTTACAACCCCAAATTTTTGGTTCCTTTGGTGAGAAATTTAATTTCTCATATTAAAGATATTTGGACAAATAATGATATAATTTGTTGTGAATAAATAGATTTCGTTTAAATTAGCCTTGTTGTTTGATTTGTGGGCTTTATTGGCTATTGGGCCCAATAACAAGGAAATTCAATTAATTAATGAATAATTGAGTTGTTGAGAAAAGAGAGATGAGGTAGAAACCTCTAGAAGGCAAAGGAATGTAATCCAAGAATGAATTTCGTGCCTCTTGGGTTCCTTGGGTTCCAAGGAGTCCAAAGTTGCAAAGATAAAGCAACAAGAAAAGAAAAGACCAATAAAGTATTTCCTTGTTAATAAAGAAATTAAAAACATTGATGAAATATGGAAAATAAGTGAAAAGAGGTATAATGGAATAATTCTAGGTGGAATTTCGTATTCCAAGGATTCCCAATGATAAAAGGAATACCAAGGAGGAAAATAAAAGAGAAATAAAGAGAAATCCTAAAAAAAGAGATATTTTAATAAGAAATAAACATGATAATGAAAAATAATGCATATAGATGCATCTAGAAGGATAATAAGTATCCTTGAAAAGGAATTTCGAAATATTATAATTTCTTGGGGTCCAAGGAGTCCCAAATAATAAGATAATGGTTTGAGGAAAGAGAAAATAACTATTAAATGAATTGTATTAATGAGTAACTTGTCTTTGAAGAAACAGTCCTTTTCTTTTGGAATTTCAGACTCACACTTGACATGTAAGTAGAT
Organism: Alisma plantago-aquatica; assembly: GCA_963693085.1. Taxonomy (NCBI): domain Eukaryota; kingdom Viridiplantae; phylum Streptophyta; class Magnoliopsida; order Alismatales; family Alismataceae; genus Alisma; species Alisma plantago-aquatica. The sequence continues at coordinate 307,241,465 of OY856414.1, forward strand.
AAAGGCAAGAGAGATGGAAACACCCTCCCAAATTAGCATATGACTCCTATTGCCTTTTCCGTCCAAGAGGGGTCCAGACTCTCCCTACTATCATGACCCTTGGAAATTTCTTAATGATTGTGATGTATATAAAGATGGTTGTAGATGGTCGTGCCTTGCCCTCCCTATCCACCGATCAGGAAAACACGGTTGGGGCAACCCTCCTTAGGTCTGTGGATGACCTCCTCCCCTCTCGGGTACCTCATCCTTCAAGAACGGGGTGTGTGGTCAGGTTGTCCTCATGTGAAGGAGATCGGATCCCTATCTGCAGAGAGAATAAGATAGAGTAGAGGTATGGGCGGGCGGGGGTGAAGGGCTTGACTCTGGCGGCCGACAACATCAACCCCTCCCTGAAAGACGTCCGGGTCGAGCACCAGCACGACACCTGCAAGTGGGCTGCCGGTTGGTCGCAGCTGCAGACCTGCTGGGTTGCTTTCCGACCGACCTAGTCGCACAGAAGAGGCGCCCCACATGCGTAAGGGCATGAAGGAGACAGAGGAAGCCTCCCCGATGGCCGTCAAAGTCAGGGGTGGAGAAGGGCAACCGCAACCTGCTGCAAAATGCGGCCGCTAGGGCACAAGCCGAAGGAGGAAGATGACCTGTGGGTCGTTTGGACGAAATTACCCTCCGGAGGTATGAAGGCCGGGGAACTTAAGCGGGGGCAGCGTCGTCATTTGCTTATGATTCCAAAATCACAAGATCGTTGCATGGATGGAGTGACGTGGCACAATCTGATTGGCCCAAAATAGGTAATTTTGCTAAAATCATATCTATTTATTCGTAGCTCGGATTAGCATGCATAAAATATGAAAGTTGCTTAGAAAAATGAGGGGAATCCAATAAAAATATTGAAGCCTGATTTCTCTTGCAATTCAAAAATTAATGGAAGATGTAAACTTTAATACTTTAATGTTTAAAGAACCCTATTTTGAAATGAATAATATATTTATAATGGTTTGATGGATGATTAGAGTTGGTATTAACTTGTTAATGATGAAAGCACACATTAGCAACAAAAAGGATGAAGTTTTCATGTAATTAGGTTAATTTCGAGTTTAATGTGCATGAATAATACTTTAATGGGCCTTGAAACCCTAATGTTGGTAAATTCGACTCTTAATAGCTTTAATTATTCAAAGTGGTGAAGAAAGATACGATATAATGATTCTAATATATTTCGAGCATTAAAGTTCCTAATTTGTGGATAAATAGCCTTAATATAGAAATTAGGGTTTTTGAATGAATCAAGTTAGAATTAATTATAAATAACGTTCATATGAGTATTAGAGCATAATGAACTACAAATTGATGATAAACGAGCATAATGACCTTGTCATGGGTTAAAGAGGATAAAAATGGTAGCTTTAATGAAAAGAGGCTTAATGGACTTATATAATGGTTGATTATGCCTTACATCCAAAACCGAGGATTAGATGTGGAAATAATTAGGGTTTGTGATCAATTGCGTTAAATTAGGGTTTAAAATAGTAAAAGATGAAGGGAAGCCGTAATTGCAAAGGAAACCCTAAAAGTGAATTAGAAACCCTAGGAAGCGAGCTAGGTTTAATGGATCTTGATGACATGAATAATAAAAAGGAAATTACATGATTATTTCAGGATCTTGTTGAAAATGCTTGCTTGCTTGGATTCTTATTTGCATGGATATTTCTGTTCAAATCGTCAGATCAGGTATGTGGTTAATTATGAATAACCACCTTAGTTTCCCGAGGATTTTCTGGATGGGTAACCGCATTGAATGCAAATTATCAGTTTGGATGTTCATACTTGCAAACTATAAACTCACTATGATTATCACATTAATGATAGAAGTATGTATTCTCGTACCTACATGCCACCCTGATGGATGTTGCCAAAGGTCAGGCCCAGATGGGTAGACCAATGGACACCTTGAGTGGTGACCCCAGACAACAAGCTCGGGAATGAGAAGGTGGCCTATGATATTGCATGGCTAGAGGGCACCATGAGTGGTGACCCTAGGAACCAAGCTCGGGATTGAGAAGGTGGCCTTAAGTCATTAGCAAAGGAAACCCTAAGGTGGGTATGCCAGGGTTAGGGCAAAAGCGGTGGAGAATGTCATAATGGAAAATGTAAATTGGCTGGTTAATTAACTTGATTGTGATAATTAGATTGTTATCCATATGTGCAAACTTTTGGTTGTCCCCACATACCAGTATATTTCGATATACTGACTGACATTTTGTTTGTCGGTGTTTTAGGAACAACAATTGAAAGAACAAATAGTAATGTGACACCTTGTGGAAATAAGAAATAAAGTGCAAGGAGGATTAGATAGAATAATTCAAGCTCTGGATAGATATATTTCCAAATTTTTCAAAGGTAAGTAAAGTTTAAATTTTATTTCAAATTCCAGTTAGTTAGTATAATTTCATAATTATTATTGATTATTTGTCGAACCTTTGATCCTGTTAATTGAATAACGGTTGTGACCTTCGGGTCTCCCTTAATTGGGGGTTACCAGGAGGCGGGGTCATTACAATTGGTATCAAAGCGTAGGTTCCTCACTTAATCTTGAATAATTATTAAATTTTACAAATTCTGTAGAACCCAAGGGAGTTATTAGAGGATTATCCGAAAGACAAAGGTGTCTAAAAAAGGATCACTATCAGGGGCTGGCAATATTTTCCTCCGCACCGCTAGTCAAAATATGAGGACTCCCAGATCTGTGTGAATGCCTGGCCAAAGTCTTGGGGTATGAATCGAAATAAGATACCATTAGGACTCTCTCCTCTTGTTCATCCCTTCGCAACACAAATTCTGATAAGGACATTAAGGATTAGGGTTTTCTCTCTTTTTGTGACCCTCTTGAGGTATGGGTAAGGTTGATAAGGATTAAGGAATCCTCCACCAAATTAATGAAAAGCATGTAAATAAGATGTCATGGACGTAAGATTAATAGAGTAAGCGTAAAGGAATAGATACCTGCTTAGGTCGTATGGCATGAGTTGTCATTGCCCTCAGGAGAGACCTGAGGATAGACCTCCTTGGCTGGAGGATGAGTAGAGAGATTCAGTTTTGGAGGTAGAGACCTCCATTAAAAGTAGAGACCTAGCACATCCTCTGAGGATGATGTTAACCCTAACCCTAAGTGGAGGTTAGAAAGAGAGATGACATGATGAGATAGATGTCATGGTAGACCGGGTGTTTGGATGGACATGTCTTTGGGATGCCATATGAGCCATGTGAGGTCAAATGACCTAGCACCTTTGGCAACCCAACCCTGGGAATGATCATGCATGTTTGAGTGAAGGATAGCTCCTTCATGGATGAGGTTAGAGAAGAACCTATAGAAACCTTATGGGCTTGTGCAAGTAGGGTATAGCTTGCACCCGAAGTATGTCGGTAGTGCTGATGGTAGGATGAAACACTGAACACAGAATCATGATGGATGTCTTACAAGATAAACATAAAGAGCTAAGGATAATCTTGAACCAAACATGAGTTGAGCAAAGGCTTCACCCAGGTAGGGATATGCTGGTAAGCTTGACCCAACTTCATGTAGTGAGGCTGGATGTGGAATTAGATCTAGAGAGAGAAAGCAGGACCCAAGAAAGAAGGTTGGAAGCTTAGATTCTGAGACATGAGGAATAGTGGGGAGTTGAGGATGATGTGGCCTACATGGATGATAATGGTTTCCTTATGCTTGATCCCTGGAGGCTGATGATATCTTGGTTGCCTTTAGAGGGACCAAATCCTAGAGAGAGAGGATGATGCTTTTGGTACCTATGTACCTATGGTATAAATGGTTACTTGCTGAGATGAGACAAAGAGTGCCTTAGACCCTGAGGAGGTTTAAGTAACCAGTTGAGCGGCTTTATACCTAGTTAGATGTCCTTGAGGAGGACTCTACTCTGAGGTATTGCTCATATAAAAGGATCATGGGAGTACATGACATACCTTGGACATTCTTGATTCGTAGTTAAGAGATTGAGCATGCAGTTGGATATCTAAAGGAGAACCTAGGGTTCCTAGGCCTAAGAGGGGAAGCAGTGTATCTGATGCTCATAATGAGATTTGAGGCTCTATAGTTTCGAGCATGGTATTCCTCATGTGTAGATTAATAGGAAACCCCTTAAGTTGAGGGTATGTTTGATGAACCCTTCACGATTAAGTTGATCTAATGTTGAGGAAAGAGAACAAGTATGACTTAACATGGTGTAATAGGTGGTCTACTTGTGCCCTAGTAGCTGTTGGGTTAAGCATGCTCATGTGAATATAAACCCTAACGATGTTTGTGACCTTGTTGTTAAGAGTTGTAGTTTCCTCCCCATCTTGGGAGAGGGACCCTTTGGTAAGGTGTGTACCAGTTTGTGGGTTTGTGGAAACCTAAAGAGGTCTCATAGGATCTTGAGAAGCTAAATGAAAAGTACATGGTATGAGAATGAACCTGTAGACCCATAGATAACCATCTCTAAGTGCATGTGGATGTGTTACCATGGAGGTAACCGGTATGGGGCCTGACCAAGGTAGGCAGGTTTCCATGACCCCTATGAAGGGATGAAAGTCAGTCATGAATGCAGAGAGAGATGATGAAGGATTGGGTAAGGTTCTAAGTTGAACATGTACTATGTTAGAATCCTAAGTCTATCCAAGGGTCAGGTAGGGATAAGACCGATGGAAGAAGGAGTTGCCTAATTCCCTAGTTGCATATGACCATAGGGTTGGGAGGTAACAACTATCATTGTCTGAGGGCCATGGGTTAGGAGATTGATCACCTTCATGAACTCATGGGACCCAAAGGGCAGATGAGTAGGGCACTCTCTGGATGCATGAGGGAAGAGGGATGACCCCAAAAGTGTCAGCACCCTATAGAACCAGAGGAGATGACCAAGGATTGTGTGTAAACCCCAGTAGGTTCGAGACCAGTTTTCCATGGAAGGAATTTTTGATATCATGATGTTTGTGATGTGGAGACATGAGTTGCACGTTTCAACTTAGATTTGAAGGTGTACTGGCAAGGTGGGATGTACCATATCTACTCCTAGAATGGGAAGAACTCGGTATTTGGACGGCCGCCAAATGCTTATTTCTTCTTATTATGGGAGTGAGAGATAGGACAATACGCATGCCATACACCAAGGATAAAGATGATGTGAGTTGGGACGTTGCTATGAGGTATGAGGACAGAGATGATAACATACCCTAGTGGAGTGAATGATACATGGATGGTTTACAAACACTAAGAGTATTAAGGAAATCATCTTGTGAGGATGTTTTACCTTGAACTAGGTGGATTTTTTTTGCAAGTGTTACAAGGAAGCATAAGGTGGAGCCTGATAACTAAGAGGATGAGCTCAGAGGGTTCTTGATGAAGATAGACTTAGAGTTTGAGATGAGATGAAAAGTAGAATACATGGAGGTGTATGTCTTCAACATTACCTAATACCTAAGGATAAGAAGTGGTAATGAATGCTCTGGTTGAGATATAGCTGCCTAGTTAGCTGGAAGTTAGAAGAAGTTGAGGTTGTTCAACTAACCCTGTGTTTGGAAAGAGGATGTGTTTTGGCTAACACAAAGATGTAATAAGATATGTTGAACAAGTTAATGGTTGTTTGGTTAGCCAGTTTAGTTCTGGATATAGTAAAAGGATGGCGATAGAACCTCAGATACACTTCTTTGGATAGGAAGGTAATAAAACCCTCTTAAGAGTGGTTTAGGGTTTTTGAGGTATCAAGCTTGAGGAATCATAAAAATACAGGAGGTCATGATATACCTTGGTACTACAAATATAGTAAGCGATGGTAGTACTCTGGATGCTTAAAATAAAGTTGCATGTAGCATGTGGCCATGCAAGCCAGGAGGTGAAGGACGAACACCAGTAACCCAATGTATCGATATAGAGGATAAAAGAATCTATGAGAGGGAATGGGAGTTCATCACTATGGATGTTGTGCTAAGTCTCCCTTTGACCCAGAAGGTCAAGATCCAATATGGGTTATGGTAGATCGCCTTACTTAGGTGTCATGAGAAAGGAAGAGTACTGTCACGGGACAGATTCGATTGAAATACTTAAGAGAGAAAGATGGTCCAACTACACCATGATGTGAGTTCAAAAGTTCTTGAGCATGAGCTAAAGGTTCACTTCCATTAGGTGGAAGTAGTTACATGAAGAACTCAATGATAGTATAGTTTATCATCCTAACTAATGGTTAGTAAGATCCAGACTAGAGGGTCTGATGAAAGCAAGTGTGCTTGTTAAAGGTGATACAAAGAGACAATTCTTAAGATGTGATGTTAACCACCATAGCCTTTATCGGGATGCAAGAAGTCTTATAGAGAGGTTATGTCGGTCACCACTTCATTAAGATGATGTTGGTAAAGGAGGCCTCACAAAGGTCAGAAAGGAACCATAGTGTGTGTAGATGAAGTCACTTTGATCGTGCAATGGCCGAGAGAGAGCCCAGTGGTGACATGAGTCACGAGCTGATGCAAAGCAGACTGACATGCAGTTCACTATGGGAGAATATGTGATTAGAAAATCCGACCCCTCTAAGCTACAACTGAGAAAGCTGAGTCCCCGATATATGGGTCCATTTGAGATGGATTGGTGGATATGGTTGTGTTTAGCCTTGCCCCTCAGGATAACATGATGTGTAATGTATTCCATGAGTCCGATCTAGAGCACTATGTGAGGTATCCAAGCCATGTGTTGAGCCCTGAACCTATTTAGCTTTTGAGAGGCTAGAATGTCCTGAGTCACCTATGAGGGTATGATATACCAAGGTAAGAAAGAACTCAGATGGAATAATATGAGATGATGAAGGTTCTTGGGAAACACCATGGAAAGGGTGAAGCCACATGGGAGCCCTGATGGACATAAGAAGACTTATCCTATTTGTTTGTTTGCTTGATGGAATTTTGAGGGCAACATTTTCATAAGAGGGGAAGGATGTTACAACCCCAAATTTTGGGTTCCTTTGGTGAGAAATGTAATTTCTCATATTAAAGATATTTGGACAAATAATGATATAATTTGTTGTGAACAAATGGATTTCATTTAAAATAGCCTTGTTGTTTGATTTGTGGGATTTATTGGCTATTGGGCCCAATAATAAGGAAATTCAATTAATTAATGAATAATTGAGTTGTTGAGAAAAGAGAGATGAGGTAGAAACCTCTAGAAGTTAAAGGAATGTAATCCAAGAATGAATTTCGTGCCTCTTGGGTTCCTTGGGTTCCAAGGAGTCCAAAGTTGCAAAGATAAAGTAACAAGAAAAGAAAAGACCAATAAAGTATTTCCTTGTTAATAAAAAAATTAAAAACATTGATGAAATATGGAAAATAAGTGAAAAGAGGTATAATGGAATAATCCTAGGTGGAATTTCGTATTCCAAGGATTCCTAATGATAAAAGGAATACCAAGGAGGAAAATAAAAGAGAAATAAAGAGAAATCCTCAAAAAGAGATATTTTAATAAGAAATAAACATGATAATGAGAAATAATGCATATAGATGCATCTAGAAGGATAATAAGTATCCTTGAAAAGGAATTTCGAAATATTATAATTTCTTGGGGTCCAAGGAGTCCCAAATAACAAGATAATGGTTTGAGGAAAGAGAAAACAACCATTAAATGAATTGTAATAATGAGTAACTTGTCTTTGAAGAAATAGTCCTTTTCTTTTGGAATTTCAGACTCACACTTGACATGCAAGTAGATAAAGGCAAGAGAGATGGAAACACCCTCCCAAATTAGCATAGGACTCTTATTGCCTTTTCCGTCCAAGAGGGGTCTGGACTCTCCCTACTATCATAACCCTTGGAAATTTCTTAATGATTGTGATGTATATAAAGATGGTTGTAGATGGGCGTGCCTTGCCCTCCCTATCCACCGATCAGGAAAACACGGTTGGGGGCAACCCTCCTTAGGTCTGTGGATGACCTCCTCCCCTCTCGGGCACCTCATCCTTCAAGAACGGGGTGTGTGGTTAGGTTGTCCTCGTGTGAAGGAGATCAGATCCCTATCTGCAGAGAGAATAAGATAGAGTAGAGGTATGGGCTGGCGGGGGTGAAGGGCGTGACACTGGCAGCCGACAACATCAACCCCTCCCTGACAGACATTCGGGTCGAGCACCGGCGTGACACCTGCAAGTGGGCTGCCAGTTGGCCGCAGCCGCAGACCTACTGGGTTGCTTTCCGACCGACCTGTTCACACAGAAGAGGCGCCCCGCATGCGTAAGGGCACGAAGGAGGCAAAGGAAGCCTCCCTGATGGCCGTCGAAGTCAGGGGTGGAGAAGGGCAGCCGCAACCTGCTGCAAAACGCGGCCTCTAGGGCAAGCCGAAGGAGGAAGATGACCTGTGGGTCGTTTGGACGAAATTACCCTCCGGGGGTATGAAGGTCGGGGAACTTAAGCGGGGGCAGCGTCATCATTTGCTTATTATTCCAAAATCGCAAGATCGTTGCATGGTTGGAGTGACGTGGCACAATCCGATTGACCCAAAATAGGTAATTTTGCTAAAATCATATCTATTTATTCGTAGCTTGGATTAGCATGCATACAATATGAAAGTTGCTCAGAAAAATGAGGGGAATCGATTAAAAATATAATTGAAGCCTGATTTCTCTTGAAATTCGAAAATTAATGGAAGATGTAAACTTTAATACTTTAATGTTTAAAGAACCCATTTTTTAGATGAATAATATATTTATAAGGGTTTAATGGATGATTAGAGTTGGTATTAACCTGTTAATGATGAAAGGGCACATTAGGAACAAAAAGGATGAGCTTTGCATGTAATTAGGTTAATTTCGAGTTTAATGTGCATGAATAATACTTTAATGGGCCTTGAAACCCTAATGTTGGTAAATTCGACTCTTAATAGCTTTAATTATTCAAAGTGGTGAATAAAGATAAGATATAATGATTCTAAGCTATTTTGAGCATTAAAGTTCCTAATTTGTGGATAAATAGCCTTAATATAAAAATTAGGGTTTTTGAATGAATCAAGGTAGAATTAATGATAAATAACGTTCATATGAGTATTAGAGCATAATGAACTACAAATTGATGATAAACGAGCATAATGACCTTGTCATGGGTTAAAGAGGATAAAAATGGTAGCTTTAATGAAAAGAGGCTTAATGGACTTATATAATGGTTGATTATGCCTTAAATCCAAAACCAAGGATTACCTGTGGAAATAATTAGGGTTTGTGATCAATTGCGTTAAATTAGGGTTTAAAATAGTAAAAGATAAAGGGAAGCCCTAATTGCAAAAGAAACCCTAAAAGTTAATTAGAAACCCTAGGAAGCGAGCTAGGTTTAATGGATCTTGATGACATGAATAATAAAAAGGGAATTACATGATTATTTTAGGATCTTGTTGAAAATGCTTGCTTTCTTGGATTCTTATTTGCATGGATATTTCTGTTCAAATCGTCAGATCAGGTATGTGGTTAATTATGAATAACCGCCTTAGTTTCCTGAGGATTTTTCAGATGGTTAACCACATTGAATGCAAATTATCAGTTTGGATGTTCATACTTGCAAACTATAAAGTCACTATGATTATCACATTAATGATAGAAGTATGTATTCTCGCACCTACATGTCACCCTGATGGATGTTGCCAAAGGTCAGGCCCAGATGGTTAGACCAATGGATACCTTGAGTGGTGAACCCAGGCACCAAGATCGGGAATGAGAAGGTAGCCTATGATATTGCATGGCTAGAGGGCACCATGAGTGGTGACCCTAGGCACCGAGCTCGATATTGAGAAGGTGGTCTTAAGTCATTAGCAAAGGAAACCCTAAGGTGGGTATGCCAGGGTTTGGGCAAAAGCGGTGGAGAATGTCATACTGGAAAATGTAAATCGGCTAGTTAATTAACTTGATTGTGATAATTAGATTGTTATCCATATGTGCAAACTTTTGGTTGTCCCCACATACCAGTATATTTCGATATACTGATCGACGTTTTGTTTGTCGACATTTTAGGAACAAAAATTGAAAGAACAAATAGTAAAGTGACACCTTGTGGAAATAAGAAATAAAGTGCAAGGAGGATTAGATAGAATAATTCAAGCTCTGGATAGATAGATTTCCAAAGTTTTCAAATGTAAGTAAAGAGTTAATTTTATTTCAAATTCCAGTTAGTTAGTAGAATTTCATAATTACTATTGATTATTTTTCGAACCTTTGATCCTGTTAATTGAATAACGGTTGTGACCTTTAGATCTCCCTTAATTGGGGGTTACCGAGAGGTGGGGTCGTTACATTAACTCTTTCTAAAAATTTATGTAACTCCTTAGAGGAGTTTTTTATGCAAACATGTAATTATTTGTTCATTAATGGAGATTGTTTACTATTCTGTATTATTTCTTGAATCTGATCTTAGAATTTATGAGTAATGATTCATGACTTTAAGGACTTTTAGACACTCAAAAGTGTGGGTCGTTACAGTGTAGGATCTATATTTAATGGTCTAAGCGGTTAATCTCTTATTAAAAGGGCATGTCCTAGGATAGACCTAGGTGTTGCTGGTCATACTAATTGATAAATCAATCACACTAAGTCAAAAGGGTCAATCCAAGGCATTGTTTTCCATATCAACATTCCTAACTAAAAGGCCTATAACTTCCAATACACCAATAAATGAACCACAATTATAAACACTCCTTCCTCGTTTATAAAATTCTTTTGACCATAAAGTAACTCATAATAACTATATTTGACCATTCAACAACTTCCTTGTATCGACCTACAATATTTTCAATAAATATCATAAATCCTTGCCAAAACTCATCAAAAAGATTTTCTACGGAAAAAAAAATCTCTAAATTATTATCTTCACATTTCTTTGCCCAACATGTAATATTTGACGACAATGAAACCAAATTCTCACTCATCTTTAATTATATCAAATAAGACTACAAATTACTTCCAGAACACTTTTCATTATGTCATTGCCAACTATTTCTTGAGTTGTTCACTAAAAAGGGTCTCAAAATTTCTTTTTATAAACTATATCTTTGAAATTCCAATGATTATCCATCCAAGGCCATTTTGTAGATTTAATCCTACAAAGTCAGGATATGTAGAGGTTTACTATTGAAGCTTTTCATCTTAATGATAATGTTAAGTGAGTGAGGTACCTCAAACCCATATCATAAATTTGGGGTAAGTCAAAGTTGTGAGAACCATCTTATTAAAAGGTCACTAAAAGTGACCATCGACGCATGACAACCGTTTTCCCAATCAATAAGTAATGCCTACTATAAAGAGTGTTCTAGTAATCTAAGAGGAGATTAGAGGGGGAGATGAAAAGGCTATACTTCTTCCTCATAACCTCAATCTACCACTTCTATTACACATTCTTGATAGTGGATTATACCCAAGTAAGTGTGAGGTGCATTTTCAACCACATAGAGAATTAATGGTGTTGTTTTGATGTCATTTCCTTTATCAACTTCTTCCACTTTGATATCCATAAAGAGTAGAACACATTACACCTCAAGAAGTCTAGTGACTCTAAAGGCAATTTGAAACATGGGGAAGTCATTGTGTATATGCATGCATGGACTCAAAGGGACACATCCATCTTAAATGTCCATTGCTTGATAGGAAAGTTGACCATGTAATTGATCGTGAGAAAACAACCTTTATATGATCCGCTCAACGACCTACATCCATATTAGTAATTTCTACGGTTAGGTCTTGTGGATCCTTTGATTGTCAATACGAGATGCCTTGCCTCCATCAAGGTTAACATATGTTTCATTATTGGCAAATGGATATGCAAAAAATACACGTAGGAGATAGTAGATTTCGCCCCTCCTTTCCCTCCCATATGAGAGCTGAGAGTACCCCTCATACACACACACTCTCTCTTTGCACACAAACCACCCTTCACGATCTCTTCCTCCTCCCTATCAAAGGTATACAAATCCATATGGTCCCATCTTCTTCTTTGTCCTCCTCATCCATGTCCCCTTACAAACAACAAGAAATTCATTTTTGCTACATGTAAATTTCTGAAGTCAATCACTTACTCTCTATATCTCTCTCTATTGATCTACCCACTCTCTAGTTTAGTTGTCATAACAAGTTATCATTTGAATTATCAATACTTATAGTTAATATTGACCTCATGTGTTGTGATGAAGGTGAAATAATAGGCAATGCTAGGGGTGGAGAGGGGAACTACTTCCAAGAAATACACCAACCTATTCATCTAACAAATTGATGTATTGTTAAAATGTATAAAATCAGCAGTTTCGTATGATTTGATGGCTGTAAATATTTTTTTTAATTATTGAGAGAACCGTCCTCGTAAAATCGTCACTTTTATGACCTCCTCAAATAGCGTAAAACTACAACATTAGTATGAAGTACGCACTACAACATTTTCTCTTCAACATGGGTGCTAACATTCCTCGCACGGGTTATAAAATTCAATTGAGCACCTAATTTGCTCTTTTGCGCTCAGCTGAGTCACACAACACGCAAGCAGAAGCCAACCAACTTGATGTCGTCCTTATGCCCATCAGAGGACTGTGTCAGTTTATGACGTATGTGTCCTCTTCATGCAGTTTTCATGACACATGTGACCCAGAAAGGTGGGCGTCAATATACCATGAGCACTGACAAGATAGTGAAAAATCATTCTTTTTACAATATGCCCTCCTCATTTAAAAAAAAATTGCGTTCCATGAAGGCATATGGAGTAACAACTGGATTGCTTACAACTAGGAAGCGGATTCTGAGAAAGGCCTGATTAAGAATGAAGATAATACGTACACCGATCTCACCCGCAATTCAACTTGCCGTGCCTTATTTGAATCTCGCCATTGCAGTTTTATGTTTGGCATGGCTGCAATATAGAGAGTTAAAAGATATGAGGAAGAAATCGAGCCCACTTGCAGCTTGCTAGATTAACTATAGCAAATATACAACAATTAGCGCAAAGTTTATGTTCTTATTATCATAAAAGGCATGTTTCTTCTACTGAACCAGAGACGGCATTTTCTATCCATTCCTGCTTTTATGTTGAAATCCACAAAAATGTGAGCTTCCAAATACATGCAAAGTTTATCTTGCAGGGATGAAACCGGTTGCTTGCCGTATGGTAGTTTCTGCATATAATGCGGAATACTAGTAAAGACATCCGATGAAACAATAATGTGTAATTATCTATGTGCCCTTGGACAGCCTCCAAGCAGATCACATAAACTTTTGTTTGAAGTAAGCAATCAGTTTGATTGATACTAGGGGAGAAGATGAGTACTTTTGAGAAGGCTGGAGTTCAAGGGTTAACATAGACTGCCAAATACTAAAATTGGATGACTGATTCCATCCATGGCCACCGGTCAAACCAAGACTAAAAGAGTATTTTAGTTTGAAAAAAGCGAAGATACATACAGTTGGTTCTTGCTATGAACAAAGAGCTCCAAGATCAGGTGTAGGGACGTCAACATTGATCAGTCATCCGTCTCCACTTGCCTCCTTCTCTTTCGACTCTTTAGGCTTGTTCTTCAGGAAACAGAAGCAGGAGCAGCAGGGGCACTGAAATAGGAACTTCATCTCTCTCCTTCTGTTGCGGCTTCACCTTCCTCAGTTTCCCCGAAATTAGTTTGTTGAGGGGACTTGAGCTGCCAGGACAGAGCTGTGTGTGTGTGAAAGAAGAGAGAGAAAAAAAGAGTGAGAGGCGTCCCTCTTCCTCCACACTGTTTTCAATTGCCTCTTAATCACGATGAGATTCCCCTGCCCTCCTGCCTGCCTGGCCCTGCACCTGCGCCAGCAACCCTTTCAAACGAAAGAACATGCTATGCACGCCTTGGCTGCTCTGGATTTAGAGGTGGGAATAATTAAAGCCGCAGTCGTCTTTTATTCTTCCTTGCGGATCTTGCTGGACTACTGGCACATGGTCCCCACTTTTTTGTCTGGTAAAGTAGTTAATTAACTTATTTAATTAGTCGCGAGCTAACCGAAACAGTATAAAAGGATCCATGATCATCAAGCAACCATGTGTCATCGTCATGTGTATATGAGCAAACATGTGGTGTCAATAATGTCACAGATAGTAAAGTTTCGCCGATGACATTTCTTAGTTTGGTTTTACTTGTCAGTAATACATGATTCTACCAATACCCGTGCGAATAAAAGTTATACTTTTGAATAATATACAAGATTCCACTAATTACCCGTTCGGTATTTTACTTAAGTTTCCCACTGGCAGGAAAATAAATTATTCAGCAGTAAACGTAACCAGTATGTTGAGAATGCTACAGCTTAAATCTAGTTTTGCCCATGCCTTAATGTTAATTACATCTTTAGTAACATCTTGTATTATTATCTAGTTGATTTATGTTTTATTTACTCTTATGTTTGTTCTATACTTGGCCTAATATATGTGTTGTGCATATGTTAATATTTGAGATTTAGTTCATACTGAGTATGTCTCACACATATATGTGGAAAGAGCATTCAAGTTACTTAGAAAAAGAATAAACAAATTATCATCTGATAATGATCAAAATTTAGAGTTGTATAGAATTCAATTGCGAATGTAGTATAATTAGAATAGGCAAAACCAGAGTCAGAATGAGAGAGTTGTGTCATTTCTAGTAATATGTATAGAACTATCATCCGTCAATATTTTCATCGATGCACACAGACTAATAACGCACATTGATGACCACACAAAATGATGACACACAAACTGATGACCTGATTGATGACACAAACAAATGACCAGACTAATGTCGTAGTGTGATGAAAATGAGCAGTGTAGCCGCCCCGTACAATCAATCACGAAAAATACCATAACTTTTGATATCTATATTTGAATTCTTCTATGTTTATTTTTTTGGGTTAATATTCAATATTTGAATTCTTTGATGTTTATTTTTTTGGATTAGTATTTTAATTTCTATACAATTGGAGCCCTAAACCGCATCAAAAGTGAACTGAAAGGTGACACGAAGAATAGAATGAGGATAGAGAAGACCTAGCTATGGACCGATCATGGTAAGTTAGTTATGGCCATTTCTTCTTTTCTCTTGCTCAGTTCCTTGGTCAAAATCTAGTGTGAAGATAAGCAAAGGTTTAGTTTCTCTTCCTCTTCTTCTTATTCTTCCTCCTGTGAGCACCATGAGTGTTTTTAGAAAGCATTATATTATTGGATATGGATCCTAGTATTTTCAGCCTCGGTCCAGGCTTGGTTGGGTACAATTAGGCTAATTCAAGATCAGATTTGAGATCAGTAATCTAGGATCAAATCCAGGTGAGTGGAAATAATCTTTTAATGCCAATTTATAGAGAATAAGCTGAAACTCATAAAGAGCACACATTGTATTATATGTTGATTATTAATTTTGATTTATTGAGTCAAAACATGAGATTTTAGTTGAGAAATGGATTATTTAGTATATTTTTGAGATGCCTTACATATGTATTCATTGTTGGTATGTATGCCCTGAGAGCCAATCATGGGATGATTGGTGGGATACATTAATATTGATTTGATAAACATCAAAGGCAAGCTTCCCATTCTTTCTGGTTCAGTCATATGAGATAGTGATAGAACAGATTGAATGTCTAGAGAATGACAATACTCAATGACGTATGCTTTCAGATTAAGGACCTGAACGATGAGATCATACAGATGCTAAGAGTTTGTACGTTCTTGTTATGTCCCTAGTCGGATGTCATTGTGGAAGGTAGATAGACAACAATGACACACAAGACTAGATTGTGGTGTTGGTTGATGACAAAATCTCATTAGTCATGATATAGAGATATCAAACCAAACACATAGGTACTTGTTAGAGAACAAGTGTACCGGAAAGACCCACCGTGAGTTTGACACATGGAACCATGACATGGTAGTCACAGTCAGTACTCACAGTGATGGTGGTGAGTGTGATTCTTTGACCTACAATCACTACACTGAACACATGTCGTTGGGCACACTTTGACATCATCAAACGCAGTCCTGAAACATGGGTTGTTATAAAGGTGATGATTGGGTGGCTTTGACACATGGGGCTTTTGAGGGGTGAGTGGTAGATATGGGATTTGTCCCTCCTGAGGGAGTTTGATATCCAAGGCCACTTGATGAGTAGGATTGAAATAGGCGTGTGCACGCATGTGTGTGAATCAATATGTGATATTGATGTCATACATATCGCTTCCAATCTGCTCTGAGATTAAGAAAGTGAATGAACGTTGACATGATGACTGTTCCATGCCTCAAGTTCATTCGGGATATCAGTGACAAAGGAATTATAAATTCACTGTAACACCATTCACGGATTGTAGGATTGAAAGTTGTTCTCCAACTTTCTACTTTCACTTGGGTAGCACTGATGTGTGACTAGGCACCACCCTTTGCTTGTGAAGTCATAAGTGTTATGGACTTTCACTGCCAATGTGAAATGGACCTGCAGGGTCACACACATAGGATTTAACCTGGAAGAGGAGTTTTGTCCACAAACAATGTTTAGATTGATTACTAAAGGAGTTTAGTAGTTCAATTAAACACTCAATTGATTGATAGCTCAAAATCATAGTGTTCAAGGTGTTGGACAGATTGATTAGAGTATCAGATTGATTGAAATCACAATTGACTGATTCTGCACAATATGCACTCCCAACCGATCGGCTCATGTGATGAACCAATCAGATGAGCTTGGTGAACCGGTCGGCTCAAGTGTTGAGTCGATCAGCTCATGGACAGGGTGAAACGATTACTTTAAGTGTTGAAACGATCGATTCAACTGGTGCAACCGAGCAAGTTGGGAAAGTAGGATTGGGGAGAATTTTCCTTTCGTTTCACTTACCCAATTTGATTGGGAAATAGGATTGATATTCAATACCAATTAGAAATAAAAGAAGGAAAGTCAATCAGGAACTGACCAGGACCACGAACTGACCGGTTCAGAAATGAACCGACCGGTTGAGGTGTCCCAACCGATCGGTTGAGGTGTCAACCGACCGGCTCAGGTTCTTAACCGACTGTTTCAGAAATGAAACGATCAGTTCAGGTTGCGAGTTGGTTGTTTTGTGGAAACTCTCGAACCCTTCTACTCCTGCTTTTAGTCCTGCATTGCCCGGGATGGAGAACCTTGTCCCATGACCCTCCTATATATATAGGGGTATTGGGGGCTTCTCAAAGTACAACTTAGTGTAAACCAGTTGCTTTGTGAAGTTGTCGTTCTCTCTAGTTTTGGTAACCGAGAGAGAGCCCGAGCAAGTGCTACCCGATAAGGGAGGCACAACAAGGGAAAGACAACTGCATAAAGCAACTGGTGGCCGGAGAGTGTGTCAGCGACTAGTACACTAACAAGAGGGTGAGACTCCTTCCAATTCCTTGTGGGACAAGGAGATTGGAGTTCCAGGTGGTCCGTGTAGACTACTTCATAGGTAGGAGGTTTCTGCCGCTCAGGAGGACAACTGTCAATCCCAACAGTCCCGGTAAGACCAGGAGTCATCAGTCCCGGTGCGACCAGGAGCTGCACAAACACCATCCAAGACCGGAGGTGAAGACCGCGCAAGCCGTGAGGTATTGTCGCGGAGCAAGCCTCGGGACAAGGTATGATTCCACAAATCATTCTTTCCTATTGTATAGACGTTGACGTGTTTCCTTGTTCCAAGTTTGGGGGAGAAATTTTTTTGTTTCTGCTGCCTTCTCTGCCTCCCCTAAAACCCAACAGTGGTATCAGAGCCACGTCAACCACTCTATACTTTCGGGATTATTGATATGATCGATTTTGGTTTGTCGCCTTTATTTATTGCATATGATGCGAATAATATTGGCTTTATGCATGTCCAATCCTAAATCTACAAATCCCAATTTACATATATGATATGTATTATAAATGCACTCGATACACGTCGCCCTTAAATGAGTTTTATGGTGGATGTATAGCGTGGTTATGGCCAATAAACCCTATCTGTGTATGGTTGTATGTGGTTGCTTGCATCTCGGTCTGCGCACCTATCTTCCTTCTCCTATTCCTAATGTAACTCGAAATAATTCGAGATTTCTTTCCTACCTTTGCTCCCCTCGAATGTAACTCGAGGTTTCTCCTTTTACAATGTAAAATAGGATAGAATTTTATTTCCTGTTATGTCAAAGAACGGAGGACACATGACGACAGCTAAAACGATCGGTTCAAGGCGTGAACCGATCGGTTGACGTTCCAAATGATTTGTTCAAGGAGTGAGCCAATCGGTTGATGATAGGTTTGAGGAGCAAGACGAGCGGGTGGCGGCCATGAAGAGATGCACGACGACCAGGCGAACCGATCGGTTGGAGGAGCCAACCGATCGGCTGGTGGCACCCAGCCGACCAGCCTGATGGCGAGCCGATCAGTCATGTGATGAGTTGATCAAACCCAGAAAGGCAAAGCACATAGTTCATCTTGTACATGTTGCATGTGATGTAGACCTAGATGACCGTGATTCCTCTTGGCTCGAGGAATCACATTAGGATGGCCATAATCATCACTTTTATCATTTTGCATGTTTTCAGTGGGATATAGCATGTATATGATACGTACTATGTATTGTGGTGATTGGATATGTATATGTATATAAAAACCAAATCCCTCATTAAATATTAAGTTTTAGATGCCTTCCAAATGTGACACATGTGAAAAGCTTGATCGAACAAGTATGGGCAAGCCCAAGCGTGGTGCACCGTCTATCTCATGGAAGCGTGAAGGATGGATATGTGGGTCTACCCAAGCAGGGTGCATATTCATCATGTTTGCTTTGGGTCGGACTTAACAAGGTGACCTAGATAGCATCTAGCACCTTGAGGCATGGAGATGATCATGGTAAGGAGTTGCATATGAAATCTTATCAAGAGTTTCATATGATGCAATTGGCAAGACTTGCCTACCTGAGAGATCTAAGTTGTGGGTGACGGCCCAAGCTGGTCCATGACTTAGAGGATTTCAGGATCTTGCCCACTAGAAGGTTGTACGCTGCAATCTTCCGAATTGATGGTGAGGGCTATCAATTTGAAGTAAAATAGTGAGAGCGATAATTAGTTAAAGGCCTAATTATATCGTCAACTTTTCAAATCAATCAAATAAGTCAAAAATGAGTTTTTGGACTAAAATTGCATATTTCCTTTTTTAGTACAAATGACAACAAACAACAATCACTTTTCTTTGCGATCGGTCCTTGAAAAGGACAAGATAAATGGGACAAACTTCCACGACTGGTATAGGACATTGAGAATTGTTCTCACTCAAGAGCGAAAGCTCTATGTCCTGGATACTCCAATTCTAGAGGAACCTGCTCCTAATGCACCAAAGGCAGAAAGGGATGCTTACAAGAAGCATTCTGATGATGCCATTGATGCAAAGTGCTTGATGTTGTGCTCTATGAACCACAAGTTGCAGAGACAACATGAGAACATGGGTGTCATTGAGATGATTCATCATCTCAGGAACATGTATGAAGATCAAGCACGGCAAGAGAGATACAATGTCTCAAGGGCACTGTTCAAGTGCATCATGACAGAAGGAGATCCAGTTGGTCCTCACACACTCAAGATGATTGTGTATGTGGAGAACCTGACAAGACTAGGATTTCCACTGAGCCAATAGTTGGCTACTGACGTGATATTGCAATCGTTGCCAGAATCCTACAGTCAGTTTGTGATGAACTACAACATGAACAACTTTGATAGGCCACTTTTAGAGTTGTTGGGCATGTTGAGGACAACCGAGATACAGATGAAGAAGGACAAGCCTAAGTCTGTGATGGTGATCATGAGCAAGAAAGGAAAGTCCAAGCGCAAGGGCATGGGCAAAGCTAAGAAAGGTTCTGATGCTAGCCAGGAGCCCAAGTTGTCTTCAGCTCTCAAGGCCAAGGGAGGCGTGACCAAGAAAGGAAATTGCCACCATTGTCAAAAGCCAGGACATTGGAAAAGGAATTGTCCTCTCTATCTGGAAGAACAAAAGAAGAAGGAGGCGACATACGTCTCTACTTAAAGGTGTCATGAACGTAAACTTGTAACACTTTTGAGGTATATGATACCAAGATGTAAAGTGTAAAACACTCAATAAATGGGGCAATTGTTGCCGCCATAGATAGGAGTACTTTAGTTTATTTTCATCCTAAAAGGCATGTAATACAGTTATGAACTGCTATTTCATATTTGCCAATAGATAGAAACACTTTATTTTTGCATATTGTATGACAATGATGGCAATCAATAAAGTTGATGTTTCAATCTTTTAAAGATATGATCTTTGTGGCAATGCCTTGTTTATCTTGTGGTATTTGATATGCATAAGATAAAATGATACCTAAAAGTTATAGATAACTCAAACAACCAAATTAGCATCAATCATGAGAAATTCATTTCTAGGTTCCATATGATGGATAAATCTAGAATCTTTTGGTTAGAGAACCAGTAAGAGACATGAATCTCTTGTACATGATTAATCAATCTTCACTAATGGTAGTGGGAGAATGATTATCCAATTAGGTATAATACATGTGATGTATTTACATACCTATTGGAGTAAATGCTAATACTTCAAATGGTGTTTAGAGAAATACCAATATGAATATCTTGAAGTGTTCAAGATTATCATAGATGAAGTGCAAATTTGGTAAAGTGTTAATTCTTGATGAGATCAATGAATGAAATACTTGGACCAAATGTTTGAGATCCTTATGAGTGATTATGATAGTGTATCATAGTGAACTCATGATTAAGGCATGGTGATGTCTAAATCAAGAAGGAATCATACTCTAAGGAGTTAGAGAATGATTATCAAATAACTGAATTCTTCTTAATAAAAGAATACCCCACACTAATAAAGGACATTGAGAATCACAAGGAGTTGTGAGTTCTTATATCCTTGACGGATACACCTCATTTATCTATGTGATGAGTTGTCCATGTGATGAGTCAACTATCTAGATGAATATGAGGAATCGAATTTTGAGTTATGGTTTATGACCATTATATCCTAAATGACATCCATGTGAACCATAAGGTATGACCTTGATGGTAGCACCCATTGGAATAAAATCCATAAGTGCAAATAAGTCTTAAGTGTTAAGAGACATGGATAACATTTTGAGAAGGATGATGCTTGTTGATTGTAACTTAATGGCTAAGACATTTGACATATGGATACTAAAACTGCATTCCTATGAGGAATATAACAAGGATGTGTACGTGACACAACCTATAAGGTTTATGAATCCACTAATGCAAATGAAGTCTATAAGTTACAATGGACTAATCAATGTGATTGATTGAGTACAAGCAACTCAAAATTAGATCTTTACTTTGATGATATTGTCAAAGGGTTTGACTGATATGTCAAAGATAAAGAAGGGATCTGTGATTTAGTGGGAGCGTGTTCACATTCCACATGTTGATGTGAAATGGAAATGTTCTAGAATGGAAATCCAAAAGTGGAAATTATCTTTAAGGAAGATAGAGATGTTTCCTATGTGATAGGAATAGAGATCTATAGAGATAGTTCTCAAAAACCTCTTGACCTGAAAAGAGAAAGCATACATTGGCAATCTATACTGAAGGGTTCAGTATGCACAGATTCAGTGGGATAAAACTTGTCCATGTTACATGGAGTTAGTATCCCAAGGCCAAGTGTCCAATTCTTATGAAGAACGGGAACACTAAGAATAGATATGGATCTATCATGTATGTAATCATCCCATGAGCTTGCATGTATCGACATGGCAAGAATAAAATGCATTCATCATATTATATGTAGGACATGACAATATGATGTGTTCATCTTGATAACTCGTATGTGGGACATGACGAGTGGATGTCTGTCTACTTCCAATAAGGGTTACTGGAAACCATAAGAACTTGATAAGTACTTGAGAAGTACTAGTTCTATGGAGATAAGGAAGAGTTCGATGTAAAAGAGTTACATTGATGTGAACTTCCGAAAAAGGACAGAAAATTAATCGCAAAATATATATAGGATATATATATATATATATATATATATATAAATATATATATATATATAAGTGAAAGTTTGTTGATAATTGGAAGTGTTCCAATAAAACCATTTAAAAGGAAATGTTGAGTATCTATGCGTTGGAGAACATCAGTGGATACTATATGGATATGGAAGTTCATGAGATGAACTTATAGATATTCTGATCATTAATGACAAGTATGGAATCCTTGATCATGTAATGTGGCTAAAGGTTAGCAAAGGAATACTAGATCACATATTACGACAACTTCATCTCATACGTATGACATACAACAAAGAGATGTGAGACATGTAATTTATACTGACTTTGGCAAGGTGTTGCCATAACTCACTATGTTCGCACTAGAGCACAGTAACATGTGGGACATGTTTGAAGATCACTATGAATATGATTCAAGGGTGATTGGCTCGTAGTGCAAGTGGGAGTCTGTTGGTATGTATGCCCTGAGAGCCAATCATGGAATGATTGGTGGGATACATTAAGATTGATTTGATAAACATCAAAGGCAAGCTTCCAATTCTTTCTAGTTTAGTCATATGAGATAGTGATAGAACAAATTGAATGTCTAGAGAATGACAGTACTCAATGACGTATGCTTTCAGGTTAAGGACCTGAACGATGAGATCATACAGATGCTAAGAGTTTGTACATTCTTGTTATGTCCCTAGTCGGATGTCATTGTGGAAGGTAGATAGACAACAATGACACACAAGACTAGATTGTGGTGTTGGTTGATGACAAAATCTCATTAGGCATGATATAGAGATATCAAACCAAACACATATGTACTTGTTACATAACAAGTGTACCGGACAGACCCACCGTGAGTTTGACACATGGAACCATGACATGGTAGTCACAGTCAGTACTCATAGTGATGGTGGTGAGTGTGATTCTTTGACATGAAATCACTACACTCAACACATGTCGTTGGGCACACTTTGACATCATCAAACGCAGTCCTGAAACATGGGTTGTTATAAAGGTGATGATTGGGTGGCTTTGACACATGGGGCTTTTGAGGGGTGAGTGATAGATATGGGATTTGTCCCTCCTGAGGGAGTTTGATATCCAAGGCCACTTGATGAGTAGGATTGAAATAGGCATGCACATGCATATGTGTGAATCAGTATGTGATATTGATGTCATACATATCTCTTCCAATCTGCTCTGAGATCAAGAAAGTGAATGAACGTTGACAGGATGACTGTTCCATGCCTCGAGTTCATTTGGGATATCAGTGACAAAGGAATTATACATTCACTGTAACACCATTCACGGATTGTAGGATTGAAAGTTATTCTCCAACTTTCTACTTTCACTTAGGTAGCACTGATGTGTGACTAGGCACTGCTCCTTGCTTGTGAAGTCATAAGTGTTATGGACTTTCACTGCCAACATGAAATGGACCTGCAGGGTCACACACATAGGATTTAACCTGGAAGAGGAGTTTTGTCCACAAACAATGTTTAGATTGATTACTAAAGGAGTTTAGTAGTTGAATTAAACACTCAATTGATTGATAACTCAAAATCATAGTGTTCAAGGTGTTGGACAGATTGATTAGAGTATCAGATTGATTGAAATCGCAATTGATTGATTCTGTACAATCTGCACTCCCAACCGATCGGCTCATGTGATGAACCGATCGGCTGAGCTTGGTGAACCGGTCGGCTCAAGTGTTGATTCGATCGGCTCATGGATAGGGTGAAACGATTGCTTCAAGTGTTGAAACGATTGATTCAAGTGGTGCAACCGAGCAAGTTGGGAAAGTAGGATTGGGGAGAATTTTCCTTTTGTTTCACTTGCCCAATTTGATTGGGAAATAGGATTGGTATTCGATACCAATTAGAAACAAAAGAAGGAAAGTCAATCAGGAACTGACCAGGACCACGAACCGATTGGTTCAGAAATGAACCGAATGGTTGAGGTGTCCCAACCGATCGATTGAGGTGTCACCCGACCGTCTCAGGTTCCCAACCGACCATTTCTGAAATGA